>JAVHJM010000009.1:1200000-1800000 GCA_036971725.1 Arthrobotrys conoides
TAAATTTGATCATTTACATCAATGGACCAAGTAATTTTTGACAAATGTTAGCCAAGTAATTGGCATCCAAGGAAGATAGATAGCAGAAAGAGGAGGGTTGGGGAATGCATTTTAACTGCCACCATGTAAGCTAGCCGGACTTTGAGGCTATCGACGGTTCTAAACGTTTCTGCTGATAAGGAACCTTGGATTCACTCGGCCGCTGATCATTCGGAAGGGGTATGCCTGTGCAACCAAGAGCTTCGGCGCAACACATCAGGACTGTTGCCCTTTTGAGCAGGTCCTCGGATGAAGGCAACCTGCCAAGTGTGGATTCGAGATCAAAACATATCTTGGAGACAAGAACGTTCACGCGACACCAGAAGGCAAAGTAATCGACCTTCTGCCGCCACCGCCTTTCCGAATCTTGGTCGGTCTAAGGTTACATAATTCAATTACATCGATCGAATGGGTCGGCCCTTGCCATAATTACCGTTCCTTAAACATTCGGACTGCGCATACATGTCTCAACCTCTCCTCCAATTCAAGGTATGTTGTTCCGAAAATAGCTTCTCTAGACTTGAAGACATGTTGCAAAAGAATAAAGGAAAATTCTTTGGCTATATGCGTGGCAC
Organism: Arthrobotrys conoides; assembly: GCA_036971725.1. Classification (NCBI taxonomy): domain Eukaryota; kingdom Fungi; phylum Ascomycota; class Orbiliomycetes; order Orbiliales; family Orbiliaceae; genus Arthrobotrys; species Arthrobotrys conoides. The sequence goes on from JAVHJM010000009.1 coordinate 1,200,615, forward strand.
AAGCATTTACGCCACTGCCGATGCTTCTATGCGTTCTACGGAGTATTCTTCGATCTTCCTCTTGAGCCCTATCCGAGTCAATAGCGAACATCCTCGTCCCGAAAAGCCACCCCTGTCTCGTAATTAGTTCCAAATGAACTACCACACTCTGCAGGCCGAAATCAGCTGTGCAACACACCTACCAGATTCGGGCACAAGCAAGCACAAAGTCGTTCAAGAGGAATGTGAATATCCTCGCTCCCTCACTTGGCAGGTTCTTCTTTTCGATCAAGCCGCTCGCCCAGTAAACGATTGGCATTGCCAATGGTTGACAGCCTAAGGGTTTAGGAAAGTGCGGGGGTGGGAAAAATCAATGTTGGTTTTTCTGTTCCATGAGAGTTTTTTTTGCCTGGATGGTGCAAGGGCTAGAGGGGTAATGCAAGATATTGCACCATATGTAAATTATGCTGGATCAAAAATCTCGTTATATAATGTCCGACGGACGGGAATCTTCAGCATCTGTCGCTTCTCTCGGTACCCTTTGTGGACATTCCTTCTCTAGTTTTTGAAGAGCGCAGTGGTCTTTCGCTGTGTTCCTATTCGCTAGTCCTAATCGTCGACAGCTGTGTCTTGTATTTTTACGCGGCTTCAAGTCATTAAAGATGGCTGAAGTAAAGTCGCCCAAGGCGGACGGTGGTGATCTCGTTATCTCCCACCAAGAAGCCCCAGCGGTTCCTGTTTACTACGACGATAAAGATTTCGTCAATGATGATGGAACCCCAACAGAAGAGGAGATGGCTACCCTGAGAAGAGTGGCGGGCCAAGTACCATGGACGGCATATACCATCGCGTTCGTTGAACTTTGCGAGCGATTCTCTTACTATGGTGTCACGCAAGTTTGTAAGTTTACACCCTATGCAGAGAAAAAAACAGAAAGGCTAGGTTCGGAATGTTGGTGCTGACTGTATTCAATAGTTACAAATTTCGTGCAACAGCCCCTGCCATCAAACTCTATCACAGGTGCTGGAAGAATTGTTCAACAGTCGGGCGCCTTGGGGTTGGGTCAGAGAACGGCTACTAGTATCACCCAGTTCAATCAGTTCTGGGCGTACCTTATGCCACTTTTCGGAGCCTATGTCGCAGATAGATATTGGTAAGTTCTGACATCGCATCATACCGGCGCTATTAAATAAGAATAGAAACTAATGGTAAAACAGGGGGAGATACAAGACGATCATGGTCTCAATTGCGTTCGCAATGGTCGGCCACATCCTTCTCGTTGTCTGTGCTATCCCATCCGTGATTGCGACACCAAAAGCTTCCTTGGGAGTTATGATTATTGGTATTCTCATCATGGGTGGTGGTACTGGTGGTTTCAAATCCAACATTTCGCCTCTTATCGCGGAGCAGTATAGACAAGATAAAAAGCAAGTTGTCACACTCCCTACTGGAGAGAAGGTTATCGTCGACCCAATCTTGACGATCTCCCGAATCTTCATGTACTTCTACCTTATGATCAACGTTGGCGCCTTGACTGGTCAAATCAGTATGGTTTATGCTGAGCACTACGTTGGCTTCTATCTCTCTTACGTAAGTACTTTTTCTTCGTAATGCTTGAAACATGTGTCAGTTTTGCAGCAAATGACTAACATCTTCACTATAGCTTCTGCCAACTATCATGTTCATCTTCTGCCCACTTATCATGGTCATTTGCAGAAAGAAATACGTCAGGACACCAGCGACATACTCAGTTCTGTCTCGATCCATGCAACTCATGGCATTCGCTTCTCGAGGCAAATGGAGTATCAACCCTGTTAGAACATATAAGAACTTGACCGACGGTAGCTTCTGGGAGAACGCCAAACCATCTAAAGTCCCAGCAAATCAACGACCAAAATGGATGACTTTCGATGACCAATGGGTTGACGAAGTTTCTCGTGGTATCAAGGCCTGCAAGGTCTTCCTTTGGTACCCTCTCTACTGGATTACCTACAACCAGGTATGATATACATTCCGCATTATCAGATAGCTTAATTTGTACCTAAAACTAACTTGAAACCCTCTAGATCAACGGTAATCTTACTTCCCAAGCTGCTGTCATGGACACCAAGGGCCTTCCCAACGATATTCTGTCCAACCTTAACCCCTTCTCCTTGATCATTCTTATCCCAATCTTCGATCTCGTTCTATACCCAGGCCTCCGAAAGATGGGTTTCAACTTCACACCAATCAAGAAGATCACATTCGGTTTCATCACCGGTGTCCTCGCCATGATCTGGGCAGCCGTTTTGCAATACCACATCTACCAGAAATCACCTTGCGGTTATGATGCCGCAAACCCAGACTGTGACCCAGCACCAATCAACGTTTGGGCACAAACCGGTGCTTTCGTTTTAATCGCTATTTCTGAAATTTTCGCATCCATCACCGGCTTGGAATATGCTTTCACAAAGGCTCCGAGTAATATGAAGTCCTTGGTTACCTCTGTTTTCCTTGTCATGAGTGCATTTAGCACAGCCATTGGCTTTGCCTTCGTCGGTCTCGCCAACGATCCCCTCTTGGTCTGGAACTACACTGTCGCTGCTATCCTCGCCGCTTTGGGTGCTTTCTTCTTCTGGATCCAATTCCGTGAATTGGACAAACAAGAAGATGAGTTGAATAACTTGGCTAAGACTACTTTTGTCGGTAATGGTGGCCCCACTACTGAAACAGAGCTTGAGGCTGCGAATGCGAGGAGGTCTAGCTTGGTTATTGAAAAGCCTTAAAGGTTCCAAAGGCATATACGTCCTTCTGGAAAGCTTTGCGAGCTTTAGTTTTTGTATATACGTATACCCCTTTGCTTTTCTTGGCTCTGTGCCCCTGAGTTTGGGCCTTCTTCTATCTACGAGCTGTGTTTAAATATATATAATCTATCACGAACTACTTCGCTGCAAAATTAAGTGGGACTTAGAAGTCCTTGGGAAGCTATGGCGCCGCGCCGGGCTAGGCCTCGAATATTGATGTGATACACTATGACGATACCAGAGAACTAGTACTGTTCCCCACAGCCATTATTATGAACGTGGTATCAGCTCACAGTCCCAAGCGGAAATTCTATCTTTGACACAAAAAATCCAGAAAATGCTGGACGGACGAGGTGGAGGCTGTCACCCATCAGCTGATACCAGCCTGACGCAGGAACCTGCACCATTCTGATCCGCGTGTTGCATGTGGTATTTTATTCGGGAAGATCCCTGCCATTTTCTCCTCTCAATGACCAAAAGCGGTAAGTACAACCGCCAAGAGAGCTCGAACACCTTTAGTCAATGTGTTGTTAACATCCTCGAATTCTGTTGTGAAATTAAAGCGAGTATATGGCCGATCGAGGAAATGCATACCTCGTAGACACACCTGGTGGTACCCACAATCCAACAATTCCCTGGCAGAACAGTTCCCTAGTAGAATGTATGCTTGCCCTCTTGGCGGGGAACCTTGCATATGCAACTCCAGCCCGCTTCGCGGCCGGGAGCCAATATTATATTTTCCGTTCGCAACTATAGTATACGTAACGTAAGGTACTATAGCTAGCGAACTTTAAACCCTATTATCAAAATATTGATATCGATGTTCAGAACACGTCCGAGCCGTGAAATAGGCAGTATTTAGTGATGCAAAAATCTCTCGAGTAATTGAGAGTTGCGTCACTAAATTTGAACTCAACGGTATAATATTTGAAACGATACACGAGCATTAGCCTGGGGTGGGTACCAATGCAATTACAAGCCAGGTATCTCAATATGGAATAGTCTTTAGCATTGCTTCATTCGAAACGACCAAGGATTCGAACATATGCTCCTCCAGCCGTTTACACATTGTTAACCTGTGTAATCCTCGCCATCGACCCGCCAACCTGTTCTCTCTCCATGTCCAAGGTTTGGGGAACCCCGCACAGGAAAACTACCAGCATCTATCTTCGCGAGATAACTTACCACTATCATCTTTATCTAAATCCCAAACCGACGTAACCGACGCCCGGGAACCGTGTGTGTCGACCGTTGTGAATTAATTGCCAAGTTGTGAAAGTGAGACATATCTGAGTCAAAAAACCCATGGGCTCGTAGACGGAGAGGGAGAGGGGAGCTAAGCAGGCACGTATTACGCATGACCATACCCCTCACATCTGTCACGGTGGCGTTATTTTTGGGCTTTTGGGGGTATGGAGAGCAATCAATCCCACATGGAACATTCTATAATGGAAATGGATAGACTCGGGTAAACGGTCACAGTATAGGTCACGTCAGAGTTAGATGAAGCGGTGCCGTTTTACGCATGATGCGTGTGAAAGCGTATTTGCATAAGTTATTTTGTGAGCTAACTAGCTTAGATATTCTTGTACATGCATACTTACATAGGCGGCATGGGAAACCGGAATTGAAGAAGCCTTCTTTTTTTTGTGAGATATATTTGGTGGGCGAAGTTCGCTTGCTCCACCACTGTTGTCGTTTGTGGTGTTGATTTTGGCTCCACATTGAAGCATCTGGGACAATGTCTCAGATTGTTGGACCCACTTTTTTGGAGCAGGGTTCGAAAAAAGGTGAGTCGTGATTCTGAACTGAGTACAGAATATAGCTTACTTGGCTATAGAGTTCAACAGGATGGATGATGATTTTGGACACGGGAATTGGGGTAATTTAAGGGCTTATCATCGGGTTTGAATTCCGCACCAGATAGCTTAGGGCTTCACAAATCATTAAATGCCTAGCTGGAAGGTGCAGTTGCAGCCTCGACTCTGCCGTAGTACGCTGGAAGTTCTGGAGTGCATGTGTTCGCGTATTCTAACCTGTTTGTGGGCTGCGACATTAACGGCAAAAGCGCTCAAGGGGAACGGATTGGATGTCTATTTTGCTGATCACATTTGCAATTGGCAGCTACAATTGAACTCGTGAAAAGGAGCTATGTTTTTGAACATAAGTTCGAATTCAACGAGCGAAGAATTTAAAATTATACAACAATCCGCCAGCTTCGAGTGGACGGAAACGCCCGGCCGAGGTTATCGATACCAACGTCCGTTCGGTTCAACGTTCCACAACGCAGATTTAAGATTAACGGACAGCACAAGCCCATTTCGTCTCGAGCTCAAGCTTCATTGCGTAGCCCGAAGCTTCCAAAACGTGGAAATGGCGAACGAATATCCCAATTTTTGCAGCCCAAATTTGATTCCATGGCTCCCAGGCAGCCGTCAACAATCGTTTTGAGGGGTTTCAAGAGCCAATGATCATCGATTCTGGAATTTCACCCAGAGCGCCACGTTTTTTTGTCCCCCTTGTCGACATTTACTCTAATCTGTGAACGGCTAGCGGTGGAGCCGAGGATGCCAGGCACCACACTTCGGCTCCCGCTACTGCTTCGGGCAGCCATCCTCCTTCGCCTTCGACAGTGATCCATCAAGTTGTTCTGCCTTTTCTACCGTTTTTATTGCCACCTGCAACTGCAACTGGGGCGGTTGGGAGACCAAAGCTGCGGGATAAATGGGAAAATCTTTACGTCTTCTTGAAGAATTATCGAAAATTCTAAACAGAAAGAATGGGTGTGCGTGTGTGCAAGAAACGTTCCGCAAGAAGCAGGTGCTAACGTCGACCGTCTGTGGTTCCTGCAGAATTTCATACGGTGCCGTCCATCTGATACCCCTTTCAGATGATAGAACAATAGACTCCACCATTCGAAATCTTTGTTTTTTCTGTTCTTCAGATAGATGAATTTCGGTAATTCTTGGGAAACCTCGAGTCTCTTCGCCTGTAACTCGCCGAAGGAAGCTTTTAGGCGTATCAGGCTGTGAGAATTAGAAAAATATGATAGATCGCCATTTTGTATCTGGAATCGCCATTCTATTAGCTACCAGGGTGACTGATAATTATGGTACATACATGAGCTGTACATGTACTTCGGCTGAAAACACCTCTATCAGAAGGCTTCACCAGGAATATGCCCATGTATTTGTACCCAGCCTTCCTGCCTATGTTCTTGTGAGCTCCACTTTTGTTTCGTCGCAAGATCGGAAGAGTATCTTTGGTGTTCAACGTTTTGAAGTTGTCACACATGCCACTACGCCATTCCATTTCCAACATATGCACCCGACAATGGGTGGTCGCCTGAGGGCCAATTTCCTCGAGGGTTCTGTTGCAATGCATCCTCCGTGTGCGTATGAAATAGTAAGCAATTTTCCCGAGCTGCAGCTTCGTGCATACATACATACATACATACATACATACATAAGTCAGTATATAAGAAAAAAAAGGAACGAAGTCTAGCGCCCCACAGACCATCTAGTGTACCAAAATTCAAGACCCCACTGGCAATATTCGCTATCTTTTCTGCGGCAAATCTCCACTCCAAGCCTTTTTCCAAGCGCATATCGAGAGGCCACCCCATGACCCTGTCAATAAATACTCCAAGGACACCTCCCAAGCCACCAAAACGTGGGACACTTCGACAACGGAGAATGGAGTTTCCAAGAGGAAGACGAGAAACGGATTTGCTTCCCATTTATTTTGGGTTCCACTGACCCACTTATCCCACCCCCCCTCCCCTTCCCACCTTATTAACAATCGGTCCCGGGTCCCGGGCTTTGCAGGTATATAGTGGAAAAGAATCGCTTACCACACGCAATCAACCATTCAATCTGCATTTCCAACCCGTCCTTGCTTTTAACCTTGTGGTTTGTGGACCTGCGGGGGCATATATCAACCTTAAAAAGGCACCTGATGTTTCCTCCTTCCTAATGGGTTTTCCGACACCTGCCTTCGATAGTCTATAGGCGCTTCAACTACTTTGCCGGTCGTCGACGTCGACGTCGTGAGCTTCACTGGTCTCCGCAAGACAAAGTCTCTATATCGGATCATTGGAGTACATCTTATTAATCGTTCAGTCGTTCAGGTCGAACTCATAGATTGAGTTAATTACTTGACTGTATATCCTGGTCTTCAAGATGCTTCTCCCACCTATCGAAATCTTACTCACATGGCCGGAACCAAATTATGAAAACCCGGACCGACAGGCCTATTTTATGGCCCCTTTAACTATTGTCATGATGGTGATATGTGCCATCGTGGTTTTATTGAGGCTCTATGTTCGGGCATTTATTCTCAAAGCCTTCAAAGCTGATGACTGGCTCATCATCGCGGCAACAGTGAGTCTTAATCCGACTCTAGATCCCAGAACGAATGCAAATTAACAAGGACTTTCATGGTTAGATCGCAGCAATGGCAGTGAGTGTCACCTGTATACTTTCTGAGCCCGCAGGTGTCGGAATGCATATTTGGGATCTTAAGCCAGAGCAAGTTAAGATGGTTCGGATATGGTCTTTTGCCACCCAACTGACCTTCACTTGGGCGGTCAGCCTGACCAAAATTTCCATCTTGCTCTTTTATTTGAGATTCTGTACGACCAAAGCCTTCAAGATATCTATATATTGTACGATGGCTTTCCTGGTCGCGTGGACTATCAACTGGACGTTCTTGGTTACTTTTCAGTGTGTCCCCGTTGAGGCGTACTGGAGGTTACCGAAGAGCGGCGACTTTTGTATTCCTCAGCAGAATGAAATGCATCTGTTGCATGGAAGCACCAATCTTGTTACCGATATACTCGTGCTATTGCTCCCAGTACCGACCGTATGGAGTCTGCAGATGCCGATGAGGCAGAAACTTACTTTGATTGGAGTCTTTACCTTGGGTATTATGTAAGTTTCCTTCGCCGGCCTAGACTGTTTTAGTAATATATCCTTATACTAATTCGTCGCTATACTTTAGCGCTCCATTATCAGCCATCCTCCGTTTGATCTATATTGAGAAGGCCACCGTCTCTTGGGATCAAAGCTGGTGGTGCCTCGAACTATGGATATACACTTCTCTCGAAACCCACGTCGGAATCGTCTGTGCTTCGATTCCGTCACTCAAGCCGTTGGCAATCAAAATCTTCCCACGCTTCGGTAGCTCTCATGGACTTACTGAGAACCTCACACCCATGGGTATCAACAGCTCGGGCGGTGGTCCCAGTCTGCGTCGCCCTTCCCACTCAAGAGCTCAAGGTGGGGGTAGCAGAGTCAGAAGTCTATACCCACTTAGCGTTATTGCTAAGGATGGGAGAGGGGAAAGTCAAGAAAGCATTGTTGGAAATATGGCGATGGGAAGGGAAAGTCTGGATCCTATCACCAGTTTCTCTTCAAGCAGCACACCGCCTCGGGTACCACCCAAAGACGGGACGATAGTAAAAACAACAGAAATAACCGGGAACGTTACGATGTGGGACGGTAGAACATATGGAGATGATCGGAATGTTTAACGAAAGAGGGGGGAAGGATCTCGTAGTGCTATGCATGCTTAACTTAGTCTCGTTCCCATGTTCAACCTGACTGGTGTGGAGCGTGTTTTAATTTTTTGTCTTTCTTTGTGTTGGTTTCTTGGAGTCATCTGTCATGGCTCGAAGGTTCGTCCGAGAATCTCGCCATTTTTTATTTTTATTTTCGATTAAATGTTTGCGCTTTTGGCAGGCTGTTTTGGAGGTCGGGTACCCGCATTTATTGGGACCTTGCTTTGCAGTTTGGCCTCTTTTTTCTCTGTTGTTTTGGCTGGGAGTTCTGTGTCAGCATTTCCTTGGTGGTCTTAATTGATTGTCCCCGGCGCCAATGCCAGTCGGGTTGGTATTATTGTTATCGAGGTTCTCTCGATATGATTTGTATGATGATACGATATGTGTATATGAATACCTACCTACTTGAGTATGTACTTAGCTTAATAGTAATTATTTCACTGATCTCTCAATTGATAATTTTGGCCAGTCAACTACCTAGGTACTTAGTTAACTAGCATACTCATCTTAGATCTTGAGCTTGGTTTGTTCCAATATTAATATCAGAAGTCAGCCTCTTAACGTCCCCCTAGCTAGTCTGGCGAACTCAACCACGTTACGTACCTGATAGAGTAGTAGAACTTACGAAAACCGCCTCTAATATAATATAATACTGGCCTGGACAATGTATTTGATTAATATCTCTCTATATCATACCTTTTTAAGTCAGAATTCTAGAACGACTAGCTAACCTAGCTCAGCTGAAAACGTTGTCGCATGTCGTCAGTCGTGATGTATCGATATTCCGAGGCCGCCTTGTGGCATGCCTTAAAATAACCGGGAAGTTACAGCGCAGTGGCTCGTGCCGTAAATACTACACAGCAGTGAAGTATACTCCACGGTAAGGGAGGTATACTCCCTCGACTATAGCTATCATGACTAAACGTTTTAACAGCCATGCAGCAGGATCTCAATTGAACATGGTACCTTTCTTTCATCTGACATGACTCCAGGATTCCCAGGCATTAGATCAGTTATCTTAACAGCTTGCGACCCTAGCTCCAAACAAGGCTGTTGTTACTATACTGCCAATCCATTCCCGAGTCTATACTGTTTCCGCCCTAGCCTTCCCCGCTTGTTCGCCTGTGATTGGACGCGACCGCCAATTGCTGACCTGGATGAGTCAAAATAGCAGTTATCAACACACAACTGTTCAGGTACGACTCATAACTTTTGAGGTTGAAGATGGTTCAGTAAATATCAATGATCTCGATGGCTGGTGGATTGGAGCATATAAACTCGCGATCCCCACCTTGAGTGATGCTCTGATCCTTCACTTCGCAATTATCAGACCAGAGTTATCCAGAAGATTCGAGATTTAAAATATCAAAGTCAGAACAGAAGGCATTATAGTTATATACTAACTGAGAGTTCCATTTTCTATATATAATTGACGCCTTGACTTCGGTTTCCCTTATTATTTTTTTTAGATCAATCCATATAAGATCTAGGAGACAACATACATAAAACATACTCACAGGCTTCGTTTTCGTGCCTTTCCTCCACTTCTCTTTTCTCAAAACATGGCCGGAGGCGAACCAATTCCTGAAAACCCTTTGATAGGGACAGAAGAGTAAGTTCTTAAATTCTCTTTGGTTAATTCATAACACCTAAGAATCGCGCTTTCATGTGCACGAGCGATAAGCCTTAACTTAGTACCTGTGGCTGTACAATTATCGTACCACCTCGGCCGCACACATAGTTTCATTTCAAGCCATGCAGCTTTCCCCACAACCGTATTGCAATTGGATTGCCTGGAATTTCCATTTTGTGCTCCTCTTTTCCCCATGCTCTCTTGCCATTGGGTTTGTCCGGCAACATGCAGAAGTACCTGTCAGCTTTTCTGCATGGTACGTACGGTATATAATAGCTCGTAGCTATCGATACTGGACAAAGGGCAAACCATTGTACGCCTGTACTTGGATACCCCATGTCAGCACGTCTCAGGACTTTGATTGTATTTATAATCGCCATTGTTACCGATTTCGATCGTAAAAAAATTACTACTCATTCCTTCCGAAAGATAACAACGTTAATGGTGGGATTCAGAAAGCGCTGACCATTTGAATCCTTTGTTAGCCTGATCCCAACAGTAACAACTCAAAAACAGGTTCCACAATCAGCACAGCTGGAACCCACAGACACGACAACGACGGAGGAAGCCCATCAATTGGAAAATTCTACGGTTCTCGTCATCCCGCTGGAAGATCAAGACGCCATCAGAAATTTTTGGGATATGACCGGCGTTATGGATGAAGACGCGAAAACAGAGGTGGCCGTGGAGATTACTCTCCCCGAGCCTCAGGAGAGCGGGGCGTCTGGAGAGGCTCCAGCTACTCCCGTGGTAGAACCCACTGCTGCGGAAACCATAGCACCCGAAGCTAGTCTTCCGACCCCCCCTCCCGAAGAAAATGCACAATCGGCAACTCCAGCTGAAACAAGAGGGGAAGAGCCTCAACCCGAGGCCGAATCACAGACTCCAGCTCCAGAGACCACTCAAACTCCGGAAGCAACGGAACCTGAACAAACACCGGCGCCAACGCCCCAGGTGCAACAGAATAGGAATAAAGTACCTTTCAGAACGAGCTGTGACACTTGTAAAGCTAGTGATTCAGGATGCTCTGCTACTTGCTGTCTGGCATGCGGAGATACCTTCGTTCTGATATTTCAGGACGAGGCCGATAACGAAGAAGCACGTGCAAAGCTTACGGAGGAGAAGCGACCGGACTGTAATCCCGGTGATGACGGTTCAGCCTACTGCAAGAGCTGCTTGCTCGATTGGTTCGATAATTCCATTGCTTGGGTGAGTCCAGATCTCCCGCAATATCTCTAGTTTGGTCCGTATAAAAACTAACTGTGTTTGAAGCCACATCGCGAAAGCCTTCCTCGGCACGAGGGCGAATCGGTTCTTCACCTTGTCGAGCCTTTTGTATCTGAGGCGTATTTGCAGCGACTAAAGGATATCCAAGCATACTGGGATGATAAGGACAAGATATTTTGCCCGGTTCCAACTTGTTCTTCATACATACCTAGAGCGACCTATACCATGATCAGAGAAACGACAATCACTCGAACTGTGTTCAATCCAGCTCCGGTCAAGGTGGAGCCAGCCACAGCGCCAGTGACAGAGGAACAAAATGTGGAGACGACCGCAGACCCTGCTCCAGAGACAAATACCGAGGCTACAGCTGCTACAACTGAGACGACAGAGACAACGGTGCCAGTAGAAACAACTACTGAGCGAGAAGAACGTGATACGGCTGCTGAGCCTGAGGCAACTGTTGAACCAGCAGCACGGACGGATTCGGAACCAACCGCGGAACCAACCGCGGAGACAAATGTCGAGGTGACTGCAAATACAAATGTAGAAGCCACCGCAGAAACAGCTACAGAGATAACTGTAGAGCCGACTACAGCGACAGCTGTGGAGCCAACTGCAGATGCGCCCGTTGAGGTGACTACAGAGGCAACTGTTGAGACAAATGCGGAGACGACTGAGAACGCGACTCCCCCAGCCGCTGAGCCAGCCACCGAAGAGAACAAGGAAGAAGCAGCCCCAAAGCCAGAAGGAGAAACCTACACAGAGACCATTCAGAGGGAGTACAAGACACAACTCGCAATCTGCTCATCCCCAACCTGTCAAACCCCCGTCTGCACTCTTTGCAAATCCCACTTCCACGGCCTCGACACGCCTTGCGCGTCCCGTACAAACTTCTTCAAAGAATTCATGCTAGCCAAGTACACAAAGAAAAAGGAAGAAAAGAAAGAAAAGGAAACCAATGAGAACGGAGAACAAAACGGAGAGCAAAACGGAGAAGAAGACGGGACGGAATCGGTCGCAGACGATGACAGCGAAATCGAATACGATGAGGACGGAGAATACGAGGAGTATCCAAATCGCTACCGACAATGTGTTAACTGTCAGAATCTAGTCGCACGTCACACTGGCTGCGACCATATGACTTGTGCCTGTGGCGCAGCATTCTGTTTCTATTGCGGTGGCGAGTACGGTCAATATCACGACTGTCTTACGAATATGGATTATCTTGCTGGTAAGGGAGTCGGTGGTATCAAAATTACAAACGAGGAAGGGTTTTTCGATGATGAAGGTGCTGCAGTTGTTGTCAATCGATTGAGAGTTGTAGAGAAGGAAGAGGATACGATAAATGTTGAAAAGTGGCTGGATGCGGTGGAGTTCACTGAAAATGGTGAGCCAAAGAAGTATTGGAAAGTCAAGGCTGGCGTGGAAGTTGGAGGTCCTGTCAAGACCGAGTTGGTATTCACTGAAGCTGAAACTGTAAGGCTTGCAAAGCCTATGAAGGATTGGAAGGGGAAGTATTATTGAGGGATTTGACTTGCTTCATAACGTATTGTCTACACACATTTTTTCTTTCGATTTGTTATTGCTTGTGATGGTTCTTTAAACAGATACGAAGTCTGGCATCTTGCATTTGTTTAGCGCACTTTGAGAAGGCGTTCATATGGGTGTTTTTAAATCCTTCCAGCCCACGATTGTTGTATACTTCAGTTTCTTTTCTTTTGTTAAAGCTGTTGATCAAATTAATTGCCTTCCGCATGTTCTTATAATCAAGCATCATCAATTCAATATTTTTTTTGGCACCGCATACTGGTTATCTTCAGGTCGATTTATATAATTATAAAGTATCCAAACCATCGTATTTTAGGATGATGCAAGAATATTGATTGCTTGCGGCTCAACTCGCAGTAGTCCCGCCGCGTCAGTCTTGACTTCATTCAGTTCCTGGTTTAACGTCGAGATCCCCGCTCTTGGCATGCGTCGGTAGTTAGTCGTAACAGCCATAACGAAGAGGGCTGAATCCTGGATCCTGACTATCGGACAGTACCACGGTTCACATAATCCTTATTAACTTCAATTGTCCGAACTGAAATCTAGAGATCGAAAGTTGAATTCCCAAAATATCATTGCCCTCAAAAACCTCTCTATTCTGATTATTCCCTTGAAATTCACCTTCACATCTATACAAAGAACTGCGTCCCGAATGCAATCATGAATATCAACCAGCCGGCTCCAAAAATACTACAAATACCCCAAGAAATCCGTGACGCAATCTATTCCGACCTCTTCGACCTCTGCCAAATCGGTGACGACCCCAAGCTCATCCACCCAACCTACGATCCAACTACAAACCCGTCCCAAAACGTCGACTCCCTATTCACCCTCAACTACGGCTACGGCGGCCGTCTCCAAATCAGTTACCACAAAACCCTGCCCAAATACCAACTCCTCCCAATCCTCCAAACATGCCACCAAATCCGTTCAGAATTCCAAGATTTTCTCCACCGTACTCTAAACAAGTCTAGTAAAGGCGATGGCTCTCGAGGAAGAGGATTGAGATATGAACTCCACCTCGCTTCATACCGGCTTTTGGCGTTTCCTACATGGACTGCCCTCCCATTACCGCCCGAGGAACCGTATAATTTAATCGAGGAGCTTTGGGTTAACTACGAAGTACGAGAATATGGGAAACGTGGAGGTCGATTTTATGCCTGCGGAGGCCCGGGGACGGAGCCATATACGCTTTTTCATCTATTGTCAAACTTCTTGTTTCATGGACCTCAAGGGTATTATCTACCAGCGATAAATGGCTTAGACCCCGATAAAGACGGGAAGCGACCACGCTATAGCGGTGGAAGGTGTAATCCCAAGGTCAAACATCTCATACTCAACATTTCATTCGAAGAAAGCAGTCGTAAAGCAGGTAAGTTTGGCGAGTTGGAAGCAAACGTGGAGTCTGGTAAACCCGGGGCACAGGCTGTATTGGCGGAAGCAATTCAGTCTTTCCAAGATGGTAAAAAGGACGCTGCAGAGTGGATTGAACGGAATGTTGGAGATATGGCTATACATAATTATTTCGATGGGTATATAGAAAAATTGTCTATATTCTTCGAAGGTGCGGAATTATGGAAGATGTCCGGGTGGAATGAAGAGGAGGATGGGGAGTACCCGTTAACACACTCTTTTATTGTTGATCGTGGGTTTGATAGAGCTCATGACTGGAAGGAGAGCAATGACTATGTCAATTATGGCTTTTGCTGGGGCCCGAAGCCTGAAACTAGGAGAGAGTTTAAACTTGAGCAACAAAGTAGTGATCATAGTTGAGTATAAATCTCGATCTATCTTTCTACTGTGGTTTGGTGTGGTAACGAGTGCCTAAGTCCTTAAATTAATTCAGAGTACTTCAATACTGGAAACCGCAAATCAATTTAGTGCTTGTACAATACGTAATTCAAGAATGAGCCCTAGAAAAAAGTGACAAGAATAAATAAGAGTAACGCCGCCCTAACGAATTACATGATATATCGATATCTACCTACAAGTAGGCATCCTCCTTCAATTCTCCAACCAACTAAAGTCTGGCCCAAAAACAATTACACAACCATCAAGTCCCTCAAGAACAGTCTCAAGTATATGACTAATAATAATCACAAGTGAGCAAGTCAACTGGTAGCTTTTCTGTTCATGGAGGCTTTCCACTTGCGTTAAGCCCGGGAGGTTGTGTATAAGTTCCACAAATTGAGAACGAGCAGTAGCTGCGACATCCAGATATAACGGGATTGCACACGGCGGGTAGTCCACTACAAACGCAGTTCTTGTAGCAGTTGTTGAGGTTCGTAAGTGTGCAGGCGGAGGGTAAGGCTCGAGGGTTGAGAGGAACGGCTTTTGAGAGTAGAATAGAATGGTTATTGATAGCTAGCAAGCTAGCTGGGGGGCCGGGTACACATACCTCTCTTGATATGCTTCATAACAAGCTCAGGTTCAGCCTCGACTATTGCAGGAGATGGATCCGCATCGGGTAGTGGAGTCGCAGAGGTGCATAGATTGGAGGACTCTGTCAATAGGACAAGGAGGAGGATTTTCACTGCCTTCATCTTGAAACTCTGTTTGAGCTCTGAAGGTAGCTAAAGTATATATATTGATGGATGATCCAGAGGTGGGATTCCAGGAGGTGCAATTAATTCTCTGTTAGTATTTATAAATACTTATATACGTTAAAATGTCTTCCTAGTGGTGTACGTTCTGAGTTCGCATTCTTATAAGACACTTTCTCCACAGAGGATACTCAAGATCCCTTTTTATATCCGACTCCCACCACTGCAACCAGCTACAATATACGAAAACATACAGATTTACAAGTAGACATCATATTACCGAATTGGGTTCTAACCAGGCATCCGTCGCTTATCGGTCGGATTTTTCCACCGAATAAGAAGTTGTCAGCACCCCTCTCAATCGAAGTTTGAAAAATAAACCTTGATTCAACGTCACACTAATTCATTCTCGCCTTCACCGGCTCAAAGGTCCTCGGAACAAAAATCCACCAAACATATAAACCAGTTCTCGATTTCCGGGAAATTTTTGAAAAAAAAGTAAAGTCATAACCCCCTTTTCCCAGGGAAAAGGGTGTTATATCTCTTGTCGCCTAAATGCACGTAATCCCGCTGCAGCACGAGGTGAAAACATGGCGATCCATACCAAAGACAGACTTACAAATCAAAGTTCAGGGAGGGTGCGATTTCTACCCAAGGGATCAAGTTGTACAAGAATATCGGTATTTCAAAAGATCTCGATGGTCTTTAAAGTACCCAAGATGCAAGATCCCCAGTTTGTTCCCCGGGACATGTCGACCCTACCAAAGGGGGTTTTCATCGCAAGCCTAGGGATCACAAGGTTAAGGTTTATAGGAACTTGAGCAAGATGGTTGTAGTGAACAGCCACAATTGTCCCCTAGAGTTGGTTGTGTAACATATGGATCACCCGACCCAGTATATTAACTCCCACGTTGTTAAAACGTGGAAAGTTTTGCGAGATGTGATTTGCATATTCGGGTCGCCCCATGGCCCATTACTAGGATCGATGTCTTTGATGCCTAAATATCTCAGGAGCGTAAACCCTAGATGACTAGTTCTTCAGGGATTATTTTATATTTGCTACGTAGTCACACAATGCCAAAAATGTGGCTTCATTTGGGATTCGTAGCAGAACTTAAGTACCTGCGAACACCTTATATAGTGTGTAACTTACCGCCAGCTAGATCTTCGAAGCTTCCTTCGAACCGCTAGCCGTGTTAAATTTCTTAGCCGCCTTGTAATGTTGGAAATTCTGTGTTGGATAACATCTTAGGTTGTAACGAGGTCTCGATCTATAGAGGAGCAGTTTCATGCATAACAACAGTTTAGCTCCGTTCGAGCTCGAGAGTGACAAACGAACTAACTTTATAGCCAGCATTAACATATTGTTTTTTGACCAGTTTTACGATTTTGTTGGCTAGTCTAGATCTTCTAGGCGTATGGTTATATCACAAAATAATATCCATAGCCCGTAAGATACGTAAAAAGTTGTTTATGCGCAACCTACCCTTTCCGTATGCCGTCGATATCAATATCTAAGCCAGATATATGCATATCTATTATATCTTTGAACCTAATACAGCCATTACGCGTATACGTACTCTCATCAACTGGATACAATCAAAGAATTAGGCATGCTAGGTATAAATTATTCTACATTTTTGGTTTCAACCACTTGTATTCTCCTCCATTCGCTACACTCAGCACAAGCAACTCTACCAAAAATCGGAACATGGGAGAAAAATTACAAATCATACTGGGTCGGGTTAAACGGAGCATATACCAAGACAGCAAGGAAGTGGGAGGAGGCCGCATTCCTTAGGGATTTTAGGAGCCACGTTGAGGACATTCTTCTTCCTCCCGAACAATTCGCTATCTACGAAATGAGAAGCGAATTTCTGGGGCTGATGGGTCTTGTTATAGATACGCCAGCAAGTCTAGATGCTGAAGAGGAAATTAGTGAGGCTGTTCATGCCCTTAGTCGGCGCTGGGTAAGATACGTATTGAAAACAAGTTGGAATTATTCCGATATTAATATATTTCGAGTATTTTGAGTCTATATTTCTAATGTCTGACAAATGTGGTGGTATTCTAGACTTCCTTCTATATGCCTTGCCTCTTTATGCTAAAGGAGGATGAGGGTGGAATTAACGAGCATACAGATACTTCCGAGTCCCAAAGCTCTACCAGAAAACGCAGCTTTAGAACACAATTCCGACGTGATAACCGCGGGGTGGATGGCAAAGACAAGAATATTGAACGGAGAGATAATGCACCCCACGAGCTTGTATCTCTATCAACACCCCCAGGAGTTTCGGCAGACCAGATGCGAGGAATATTCTGGCAGTGGAAAAATCCCGGAGATGGTGTCACCGTCTATGTGATGGATACTGGCTGTGATTCAAGGCACCCAGTAAGTCTGAAGTTTATTCTTAAGTATATGTTATTGATACTGATTACTAGGTTTTGTCAGGAGTTCAAAAATACCAAATTTCAAGATTGGATATTTCCAGGACCTAAGACTTTGGAAGAACCGAGGGATGATAGCGACCTTCCGGAATCCAATGACTATCACGGAACCCCAGTGACTGCCAAAATCGTAGGCGAAAAGACTGGGGTAGCGCACAATGCAACGGTAGTTGTAGCTAACATCATTGCGGGTAATTCACGGCAAGGCTTTGGACACGACCTCTATAAAGCACACGACTGTCTACTAAAAATATACGACCATGTTAAAAGAAATAATCCGAATGGACATGCTAAATGTGTTATCAATATTAGTTATGGTTGGATCCCATTGGATCATTTGAGATCGATAAATGTTAAATGGGCTTCAGCTATTGAACTTCATTCACGATATATTTTTAATGAATTGGTTAAGCTTGGGTGTTATTTTGCAATAGCGAGTGGAAACTCTGGAGAGGTTTGCCCGATCCCCCTTCCCCCCCTTTCAAATATATGTACCATTCCTTTTGACACCTCGAATCACTGATCTAATGACGCCTTAAATTTTCGTTACTATAAATAGGAAATAACGTCGGACTTGCTATTCGCCCACGACGCGGACCCAAAGCTAATGGGTAATATGGTTGTAGTTGGAGGGCATGATTTTGAACTTCGGAATGTGTATGACTACGGTGACATCGTAAGAATTTCGGTAGAAGCTAGGAATTTGATTATGGCCCGAGGGTACCCGATGGCTATCACACCGAAGTATGACGAGGGCTGGGATAGTAGTAATACATGGAGGGTTGGGCACGGGACATCATTTGGTAAGTTATGGCATATATTAACACTTGCCAATGCCATGCGCATGTGCATCTGAAGTATACCTTATATACTATATGTACATGGGGCTGTTGAATACGGTTTCTCCTCCCAGTTTAACTAATAAACCTTGCTTTCTGTTACAAAATAGCAAGCCCCGTCGTAGCCGGACTCCTGGCAACCTTTCTGTCATATGGCCTCGGCGACCCAGTTAGGCTACTCTACACCTTCGCAAAAAAGTCGCCTTACCCCAGTCAAGCAAAAATCGCTTTCAATGGTATATACGCAGACCAATGGCCGAAATCTCTTCGCCCTCAAGGGTATACCCGTAATCCTAGAAAACACTGAACTCGACTCATACTGCATAACTTAACTCAGCTCAGCATGTGTCATGGAATTTGTTTCAAAACGGAAGCGTGACCATTGGCAGAATCGACAGCCGTAAGATGTCAATTTAATTTTTTCTCCGAGAGACCGGCGGTCAGAAGAAGAAAGTCTTCGAGACCGTGCCGGAGTTTCAGCTCGTACTCGTGGCAATTTAGAATTTTTTAGTCTCCTACTGCTTTCTTTATCTGGTGTAACATACTTTGCCTTCAGTAGCTGATTGGAACGGTTTGTGTAACTTCAAACCCAAAATTATGGGCAAAATTATACCACGTTAAAGACACCATAAAGTGTTGAAATTCAAACTTAAGAGGATATAGACAGTGTTTCTTTGAACGACAGCCTAACTCCTAATTCCTGGTGGACTTGACTTTTTCATTCTTCTGAGAGAAAAAAGCGAAACCTACTGCATATTGAAACAATTATAGCCAGCAACTGGGATACCTTTATAGAACACTCCCTATTGTTGCCTTAACCCGATTGGCTGGGCTGGTGAGCTGTGCCGCAAAGGCGCTTCGACAAGGAATATGGCGACGGGTTTTCTCGCCTACTGGAGCAGTTGGGGAAGAAAACAGCGCCTCCTTCTATGGTCCGCAACCATTACTGGTCCCTTGCTTGGGTATACTTATCGTCACCTGCCGAGGATTTGACCATCGACCCCACTCGAGGTACTTCCAAGGTGGGTAAGGAAACTAGGCTGATATGTCACACCCACCTTTCGGCCTGTTTTTCTTACACGTCATGCACCAGGATTGACATTTTGGAACCTTGACGAGGGGCTGTTGGGTAGGAAAATCACATAACTCAATGGCTGGAAGCTGGTAAAGAACTTTTGGGAAGTTTCATAACACGCTGGCTGCGGTATACTAGTCGATCGATTCGATTCTTCGTTGCTCCTCCACGCTCCCCATGGTCATGAACATGGATCTATACGGGTCCATAACCAAAAAAATTTCTATTCTAAGATAAATTGGTTCAACCTTGCGGTTATTCGATTGCGGCTGTGTTAGTACGTCCTGGGATCTAGGCAGGTACCCCGCGGGAATAACGCATATTTTCCACATCTGCGTCTGGAAGCCGTCCGGGTGACTGATCTACAAGTAGCCGACCTTCGCACGAATTTAATAATTTTAGTACTCAGTTTCTCTCCTTATATCAACCGGAACCATCATAGTACGTAGCCAGGTAACTGAGTCTAGCGTGTATTACCATACCTTAATTTTAAATCCTGTCAGCGCATCAAGCGAGAGTCGAAATTCGACGGACTGTATCTCCGACAACGTCAATTCTTCAATCTTTCGGTCACTGGGTGGCCTTCGTACTACTTCCGAGCAGGATTTCTCGACAATCGCTTATAACAAAATCGAAGCCTGACCAATCGATTATTGGTTGCACAGAGCATTATAATATAGAAGGGCTATCTGGAAAATGGATCCCGAGGTTCTTTCGCACTACTACGTTCTCGAAGTCGGGCATGACGCTCGTGATGCTCTAATAAAGTTGGGGTTTCGACGACAATCCTTGAAATGGCACCCGGATAAGAATCCCGGTGCTTCTGTTGAAAGAGTGTCGATATGTAACGCTATGATGGGAAAAGTAAGTATCACCAAACCCAAACTGATGTCGTAATATATATATATATTTACCAGTAGTACTAATCTCGGAATAGTTGAATGATGCGTACAAGTGTCTACGTGACCCTGACGCAAGGAAATTATATGAACTGAAATGTGCTTCTATTGTTTTCACTCGTAAGTGAATGTTTTGTGATACATGTCGGAGATTCAAGGTATCTGACAAATACTATAGATGCAGATGATCCAGGTAACTGGTTTCGGGAGAAATTCGAGGCTGAAAGAAGGGCTAGGGAGGAAGAAAGACAACGTCAGAGGAGAGAAGAACAAGAAAGAAACGCAGCTAGGCAACGGGAGCGAGAAGCCCAAGAACGTCGACGGAGAGAAGCCGAAGAAAGGCAGCGAGAGCAAAGAGAGGCTGAAGACAGAGAACGGCGAGAAAGAGCAGAGAGGGCGCGGCGGGCTGCAGAAGAACGGGAAAGAGTCGAACGAGAACGGCAAGAACAAGAAAGAAGGCGGAGGGAACAGCGACAACAAGAACAAAACCAAAGATGGCATGGTGCGCAAGAGCACCAGTCTCGAACCACTGGGTCCAACGGATCTACATTTTCACATTTCACACAGCAGGAATGGGAGACCTTTTTTTATATTCTTCGGGTACTTATAATTTTACAGGAAGTTGCTTCCAATAACAGACAACAGGACTCTGGTACTTCCTCAACTCCATTTGATGGATCAGCGAGTGGTACCCCACGTCCATCATTTGGTGGGTCGACTGCTTCAGACAGCAGTGCTCCACGTTCCTCGTTCGGTGAATCAACGGCTTCGGATAGAAGTACTCCACGTTCATCGTTTGGTGGATGGACCGCTTCAAATAGCAGTACCCCACGTTCTTCGTTTGGGGAATCAACCACTTCGAACGATGGAGCTTCACGCCCCTCATTCTCATTTCCCAACCCTCCACCAGAGTCGTCTCGTCCTACACAAGAACCAACGAACGATGATCCCACCACAGAATCTACACAATCTTCATATTCATCTTATCAAAGGCGAACAGATCCTATTTTCGAACCCCTTCCACATTACAGTTCGAGAACTCGTTGGTCACAAACTGAGTTAGACGCACTATTAAAACTACGTCGGGACCATCCTCGGGAGACGTGGGATAACATTGCGCGCCGTTTAAATTCCCAGTTCAAAAACGGAAGGAACGGCAATGCTGTCAGACTAAAGCATAGCAAACATACCCGTTGATTGTTATCCCGAGTCGTTGGTTAGTATAACAAATATCAAATTGGTGACCTTTTGTTTCTAAGCGACTGGCGCAGATATATATATAGAGACATTGTTGGCGTTATCGGGATCTTGTTTCCATTGTACATATACCTAATAGCTGAGCGGGCCAGTTTATTTTCTTAATTCGTACTATATCGAAGTGTTAGTGTATATATTATTTATCATATTATAGTACTAAGCTAGATTCTACGTTGCAGTTTTCGTAATATCAACCAGGCTAAACTATCAATATGGATCTAGTTCAATCTGATTCTTCTTTATTCCGTAAGCTTTTCAGCTCCACCAGACTAATGCATAACTTCTAGCTCTTGAAGGAAAGAACCCTAGCTCAATAAAGCCAGATTACCTGGAGTTTTCTTTGTTTACTATATATACTTATTTGTCTTATATTAGAAATTGTAGACGGGAACCCGCAAAGGATTGATTCTAGAATTCTGCGTTTCAATGCAATGATTGCCCACCAGATTTGGAAAAACAAAAGCCAGAACCCGCGAAGATTAGTTTCCTTTGATTGATGACAAAGCTATCTTGATTAGATAGTCAAGTCGGTTATTGAGCAGTACCTGCATACATAAACGTCACGACTCATGAACCAGATTGTGGCATTTTATAGATCTACGTCCAAGCCTCGTTTTTCCGAAACAGGAATTTATTTTCGGCGAGGCTGCTCTGACAAAGGGAACTTTAAGGGCTCACTAAGCCTATTAAGGAAATATTGTGAACCCTCGGCTCGAACTGCTCAGCCACCATTCCCCACGCTAAAGGAATTCCAGAAAGAGGCAAAACAAAATTTGCGGCTTCGTCGATGATGCACCTTGGCCTTCATAACCTTTTTACAGAGGATATAACCAACCTCTTCGCTTCGCTTACATGGAAATATGTATTTAGACGGTGAGGCTCCGAGGGGTGGGAGCGAAAACCGGGGCGTCTTGGTGTTCTGCTTGTGGAGTCATGCCATTTCAGAATGATGGTTCATGGGAAATTCCATTCTCGAGTCTGCACGTCTGGTGTCCGTGACCCAGCGACGGTCTAAGCTCGGGGCATCAAAGACAGAAAATTTTGCGTCATAGTCATGCTACCACTGCTTTTTCCAGAATTTTTGGGCCGTTGGGAGGATCGGGAACTCTGGGGGAATGTCGAAAGAAAATTCTTTTCTTTCTGGTCTCTGAAGAGGAACTGCCCTCGTGCCACTGAGAAAGCAGCAGTGGCTTCTCGAAGTGTAATGTGAATGATGGAAAGTCCAACCTTTACGCTAGAGAAAACGTTCTCCCGAACAGGACCGTCCGGGTTTTCCGTCCGAGGAGATGGAACAGCCCAGTCGACTAGACTGCATCGCACTGTCGCACGACGTCGGGAAGAAGTCGGGAAATGTAGCACATGGTCGAGTGGCTGAATTGGACACTGGACACCTGGTCAAGCATGCTCAAGGCCATGGCCATGGCTTGGGAATTAACAAATGGGATTTAATAACAGTTGATTGTTATATTATTCCCAACATGTTCATTGACATTGACAGCCAGTGAAAATTTGGAGGGACCATGCCAACGGATTTGCCATCAAATTGACAGACCCAACCATGGGAACATATGAACACTTTGTTCGGGTAAAATAGAAATTAACATTTTATTAGTCGATGGACTGATAAGAAAGGAAGAAAGAACGAAAGAAGGAAGCTGTGGCAAACATGGATACTCACTACCACTATTACTTGTCAGGATTCCTCGCGATTCCTAGCTCGTGTCGAAAAGTGCATGAGCCATCCTCTCCTCGGCTCCTATTCGATAACATTATCCCCAAGTCCAGTCGAAGAAGATAAAAGTTGAAATTGAAAAAACCAAGATGGCAAGTTGATGTCCGGAACCGAAGTCAAGTGAAAGCGCCGACCGCCAAAGGTGCTTTATTGTCGTAGTAACATGCAGACCCCCTTTCCTCTGGAATACTGCATATGGTGAAGTTATTTTCCTAGACATGCAGAGGACATGCATGCCTTGCTCGCAGCCCCTCCCTGCCCAGCCCAGATATGTGCATGTATGGATATGTATCTAGCCTGAAAGACTGATCTGACCAACGGAAAAAAGAAAACGAGCGAGGATGACAAAGGGGGCCCGTCAGTTGCACCGCAGTGCACTGCATTGTATGGCCCTTGTTGGACTGGGACTTGGACAGCCCCTTGGCCTGACCCCAGGCTTGTATTTAAAGATTTAAAAGCAGAAGGACCGTCCAACCGTTAACGTTAGCTGGTATTCTAGAATCTCATTTAGAAGCCGTTCTCTTCTCCTCCATCGAAAAGTCTCCTTCCTTTCGCCGCATTTTGACCATCTTGAGTCACGGGCTTCCACCATTCACTAACATTAACATACAAATATATCCTTCGGCACTGCACTTGCTTAACTTGGTAGCCGTCGATACTGCATACTGCGCTAGGTGCTAACGTATAACCCAAAGTCCGTTCTTTCAAAATCCGATTTCAATTTCCTGTCGATACCTTCTTTCATAAACCTGTCGCGGGAATCCTTTCAACTTTGCATACACCGGACGTTTCGTTTGCGCCGCCTATAATACAATACACACAGACATTAAATCCAGAAACCTCGACCTGGAGGATCATTTGTTTCAGCATATCCCCAGTCTAGACAGCTTTTTCGAGATCAATATTGGCCTTTCCGGAGAAATAAAAAGTAGGCAGCCATCGGATACCCCTTTGACATCCGCTTCCGTCCCGCCCCCTCACACACGGTCGCTGACAGACAACCTAACCAACACAGACTTCACAACACCACGTCCTGTCGCATAACAGATCATACTTCATATCACCTCGACAATTTAAATAAACAGACATCTTAAATTTAAGGGAGCAGTTTTCAAGGACTCGTAGATTCGGGAGGAGGAGATGCCGGGAATACAAACTTTTACATCTACCTCTTATCTGGCCTTGCCGCCAACGACGGCGGCATTCTGGCAATATGTCTCGTCGTCCATGATAACCCATTCTCTCCAGACTGTTCTTTCAGCATCGAGCAATCCGACAAAGAGATACACAATATCCTCCATCATAACATCTTTCGCCCAGTTTCAGCATGTAATTGGGTCGATTATGTCCAGTTCCGACGATGCTGGGGCGGAATACTTCGAGTGGTTCTTGGTGAACCAGTTAAACTTAACACCAGAAAAGATCAACGACAGGTGGACATCTGTGAGGGAAGCAATGAAGGAGTCCCTCAGCGCATTAGTAGAAGCTAGTCTAAAATCGAACCGACGGAAGAATGCTATGCTTCACCCCGCGGTTCTGGAGGCTAAGGAAATACTTCACGAAATGCGAGTCGATGATCGGGACACCGGTGTCAGCGTCAAAACAGGAAGCCATTCACCGAAGCCTCTGGCAAGACGACTAGGAAAGCAAGGATTCTTGGACGTCGAGGAATACACTCTTCGCAGCGAGTTTATGGCTTTTCGACGTGATACCCCTGGTCCAAATGGCCGTTCCACAGCACAAACTCCTCGACCTGTCTGCCCATCTTCAATACTGTCTCTAAGGGTTTATCACGACGGGTTGCTATCTGTGGATTCGAGGCATGCATTCCAACCTGGACCACCTAAGACGCCTGTTTCAAAACTTCAACGCGATTCTATCCAGAATCAATTGCGTAACAAAAGATTCCCTTCCAATATGGAATCCCGCGGCTCCTCAGTCTCTTTCCTCGAGAGGCAGTTCGCCGAAGCTATGCACATCATGCCAATCCGATATCGTGACCCCGTTGAGCATGACTTAGAGCTCTCCCGTCTTCTTGACTCCTACGACCCTGATTATGATGGCAGATTTTATAACGAGAAGTCTGACGCTATCAGTGTGTCAGTTTCTCCTAAATCTCGGGCAGGAAGCGTTGTTAGCATCCAATATCCACCCACCTCCCCGGCAGAATTCCCTAGCAAAGAGGCTCCAGTTGTACGAGAGCACATCCTCTACAGCAGGCCGGTAAGCGGTGCTGGAAGTGACGTTAGCGAAGTCAGCACTATTGGCAAAGTCACTCGCAAAAACAGCCAATTCACCTGGAAAGGTGATTGGGAAACAGAAGACGAGGATGAGTTTTACCGCGAGGCTCTCAAGTACAGCCCGGGAAGATAATGGCGCCATGAAATTACTTCGCTGAAATATCCTTTATTTTTTTATTTTTCAACATTGCATCTCATTCTGTTTAACATTTTTCATTGCACTATTTTAATCTTACAATTTGATATTTAGCGTGCAGTTTTCATCTTATGATATCCAAAGATGGCGGTTCCATATTTCATTCTGGTACGGGCGATCTATTCACTCATTTATTCTTCCCTTATTCTTTTTTCCTCTTGTCTTTTCGAAATTTCTCACCCTGCCAATTTTCGAGGTCTTACATATTGATGGTGCATTTACGGCGTTTATGACTATATAGAGGCGAATTGGGTTTCATTTCTTATCATTCTGGCTACATATCTGCCTATTATGGCACTTCAATTTCTCCGAAGTGCTTTCTTCCATCCCCGTGTACATAGATCAATCATATCTCCGCCATCTTGGCATTTCGTCTCTACAATCGATGATTCCGTTCCAGTGAAGATCTAACTACAGCCCATTACCATCCCTCTCCCTCCCTCTTTCAAGATTTTCATCCCACGACAAAGTCTTCCCCCGCTCAATATCTCCATGAATCTGCGCTGTTGGCGGCGGTATAATAATCGGTATAGATATATCACTAACATCAGCCCTCCGATCCGTAAGTACCGGATCAGGAAATGGTAAAGTCGAAGCACTATTCCTTCTTCCCGACGACTCGCGAGATACGAAACTCCCAAATCCAGGCAAGTTATCTGTCATCCGAGACACGGAGCGGGATATTGACAATGGTATCGCATTCCCAAGCTGGAAGGTGAGTAACCCCTCGTTAGACCAATGATGAGCTACCACGTGAGTTTTCGGTGGGGAGTGGATGAATGGGATGCAGAACGTTACCTTAATAACCGGTATAGTGATTCCGTGAACAATCACGCTTGCTATCACTGAAAACCATACCACCAATTTCGTTGCAGTCATCATTGTGTGCACTCCCTTTATCTGCGATTCATCTAAAGGAAGCTTTTCGGTCTGTCGAAGAAATTCGAGAGTAACGTACAGATAAAAGATCGCGCTGACACCAATCGGTCCAAAATACCCCGCAAACGCTGCTTCCCTCAGATTGTCGATCCGAGGTATGTATTTATGAAGCAGCAGGATGATAGGCGGACGTCGCAGTAGTAGTATCAAAATAACCATACCGAATAACCTTCCGATAGGTATTCCCGGGGTAGTTCCAAACTCCGACCATGGCGCCACAGCCCCGAACCACAGGAATATCGTGATATTTAGTAGCATATCAATCGTCGGTTGGAGACTATCATCAAGTGTCTCCAGTCGAAACCAGTCATCCAATGTAAAAGCATTACCAGCAATAAAGCACGCTAATACATCGTCCGTCCCAATCATCCCACAAGATCCCACGATAAATAACGCCAAAGCAATCGCAAATACCAAGAATGATTCTCTATCAACCAGCTTTCTTTCACTAGCCCAATGTAAAAGATCTTTTGCGAGCCAACCGACTACACCTCCATACACTACGGACAGGAGAATGGTGTATGATATCGTCTCCGTGAAGAATAAGGACACTCCATGCCCGGCCCTATCAGAGAGGAACGCGTATCTATAGATATACAATGCGAGAAAAAGGAAAGGGTATCCTAGTCCGTCATTGGCGCCTGATTCGGCAATAATGATGCGCTGGAGCGGAACGGGTATATGCTTATCTGCGAATTTACCCTTAACGATGGTATTTGATAGGATGGGATCTGTGGGGGTGATACAAGCTCCAATAGCGAGGGATTGAACCTTGTAAGAAATAATGTGACTAATATGAGTAAACGAGGCATTTTTTATTGTTATAAAAACTTGGGGCGGAAAATGATATAAGTTTTTTGGGGGGACATACATATGTCAGGCCCGGGATGAGCCCATAAATTATAGTGCCGCTGACGAGCCACATGACTGTCATGACCGGGCCTAGGAGAATTCCTAGAGATTTCCATTCGTGGATAAGGTACTTTTTTGGTAGCTGGACTCCAGCAAGGACTAGTTGAACTCCGAGTACCAGTCTGGAGAATGCAAGGTTGATAGAATCTAGATTTTCCTCTGAGTTATCTCTTGCATAACTCAGTGGGCGTATTATATGAGCGCCGTAAGGGCCTAAAGCTACTCCCATGAGGAGAGCAATTACTAGAAAATCAAAAATCGCAGTTTACGTAACCATTAGTTCTCATCGTCCAAGTAATTTAAACAAGTACTGAATTTATTGAGTACGTAATGATAGAGATATGACTTACGAGCCTCAGAAAGATACAACCTCTCCTTAACAAAGAAAGAGACGAGCCCAAAGGCTAGGACAAATCCTCCCAATATAGTGCAGACTATATTGAACTCCGAGATTGCCAGGTTAGGCATTATGACGTCTATCCCCCCACAACTTGGGACGAGCAAATTCTCGTTCTGTGATTTTGTAACCGTTTAGGTATGTAAAACTTTCTATTTTGTTTCCACCCAAACTTTCAGGACAGCGGTAGCTCGCTTCCTTTCAGGAGTAATTGTTATTGAAGGGTGAGGAGGAAGGAGGATACCGCGCCCGTCACGCTGGAAGCTATCATTTGGGTTTGGAATCGTAGTTCTCGATGACCGTTGGTCCGGACGGTCCGAGGCAGAATTGTCAACTGATCAAGCAAATCTTAAAGAAGGTTAATTGGGGCCAAAGACGCGTTTAAGTTGAAAGTAAGGACTACACAAGATGTCGTGAAATGCTTTGATGGTGTCGCGGAGAAGAATTTTGCACCAGGTATGAATTGATAATCGTTCTGTGTGTTGAGGAGTTTGAATTCATACTTCCTCAGGAGCTTGATTTGTCTTGGCAGGCTTGGCAATATGATCTTGTACGACACCAGCCTTGGCGAACGTCTAAATTGCAACATTCAACACTTATAGAGCTAGATATGGTCTTGCGACACACATTCCCCTCCTTGCTCCCCCCGATAGCAAAGGCAGGTTACCTATTTAAGCCACCTGCAAGTTGTTTTAGCAGGAAAGATATTAGATAATTATCAAAAAGTAAGTTTATTTGTGAAGATAAAAAGCTGAAATAGGCAATGAAATACCTATTTCGAAACTTGGTAAAAAGCTTTATATTTAGAGAACACCAGCTGAGTAGCCCAATATTAATAGCCCAACTAGTAGCCCACAACCCAGCAAACCCCAGCCTTACGCATCGCACATGCGCTCTCTTTCAGTCCCTTCTGCTAAAGCAGTCGGGGAAAGGAAACTCTTAATTAAGATAATTATTTCTGCGCACAGTTTCTCTAAAACAACGGCGTCTTGCTCGTTTCATAGCATGGTGTCATTTTACGTAATTACTCACTTTCAAGTTATATACAAAAAAGTAAGTTAGTATATAATAGTAAGCTTGCGCACTCAATATCTAGGATTTGCAACCATCTTCCTCCAATATCATTATCTTTGCCAACAAGTTAAATCGGAAGGCTAATGACAACTAGCAAAATTGTTAGCGCCGTTTTACAGGGTCGAGAAATCTTTGATAGACATACCCCTGGGTGCATTTCGCGACCGGTAGCAAAAATGGTCATTGTACTAGTGCTGAGAATAGGAGTAACAAAATCTGTTCTGATTGTATCAGCAATCTCGGCAGCTGGTGCAGTAGCTGTGACATAGTCGGATCTACGTTCAGCCACGCATTTGACCTTATAGCCCGCAGCCGCCCGAGGTATATTCGGTGTAACACCATCAGATGTTACAGATCCCTTGCGACGTCGATGGAGAAAGGGTCTTTAAGCCTTTTGCTATAGCCTGAAGGGGTTCCTGGGTTATGTGCTGCTACGTTACTGGCAACCCATGCGGCATCGGAAAGATATGTCGCAATCACTCTAGCTATCTGAGCTGTTGAGTGAGAGGCTTTAAGTTTATATGTAAATGCTTGGTCATTACCCGCATCTGTTGCGGAAAGAACATTGTTTCCCGGGGTATAGAAACTTAAAAGCTCTATGCCCATACCAGATCCGTTTTTTCGTGAAAAGAAGGATGGTTCATTAAATGGTCTACAGATCCCACGATTATGAGAGCCGAATTAGCTCCCCCAAGCGTCTGTGTAAATGCTTCTTCTATGACTTTGCCATTGTGTGCATCGTTTCCTGCAGCAAAAATCAAGACGGCGCCCACGTTATCCAGTCGAGTTATGATATTGTTTCAACTGGCAGACAGAGCCTGAAGCTCCGCAACTATTATAGTTGCTCTATCAAAGGGAATGCCTATGATGTACAAGAGATTAATTTTGAGGTCAGTAACTGCTTTAAGAAAAGAATAATCGATCCGAAAAATGCTCTAATGGAGAATTAAAGGATCTTTATTTACCCCAAGACATGCTAACCACAAAGTCCCCTGGATCCTTGAAAGTATCCGTGACATACTTCTAGACTCTCGCGCATGATGCTAAAATAGAGGATCCTGACATAGTTGTCCCAAGCATGACAACCCTAGCATTTTTAGCGACACCAACATATGCACCTGCTGCCATGGCGCCATGGATGCCATTCCGGACCCATGCATTTCTTGAGTCGTCGAACTAATCACGATAGTTTGTTTATCCAAATCTAGAAACTCCTACAATCTTTCGGTTAGTACTAATATACCCTGTAACATATTCCACAAGCAAACAGCGCACACAAGCAAGCAGCGCACTTTTTCAACAACACCAATCTCCCCCCTTTCAATACCCCTTTCAACAGCTATCTTTATTATAATTTTAATTTTTATAAATAATAACTAAAGCCAAACTCACTCTTACTATCAAAATATTTAATAATAATAATAAATTAAATCTCAAAACTACTACCAAAATATATAATATCCCAAAAATAACCTTTTAATATTAACATATTAATATAACTTCAAAAATTAAAACTACTTTTAAAATATATAAATTTATAACATTAAAAAAATAAATTCTTATTAATACTATTTTTAATATAATTATATAATTTTTTTATTCTTAACTTTATCATATAAAAATTATAACAAATATATTATTTTAAAATTAAAATATTAATAAATTTAAACCTATTAATATAAATTAATTTTTAAATCTTATTAAATACAAATCAAAACTCCAAATAATTATAACCCAAAAATACAATTACTAATATACTAAATATAAAAATAAAAAAATTATTATTAATTAATTTCAATTTATACTTAATATCAAAATAAAATATAATATTCAAAATATTAATATTTATAATTTTAATAAAATAAACTTTATAATAAAAATAATTACTAATATTATTATCATCACAAACTTTGATTATCATAATAACAAAATTATACTAATACAACTTAATAATTAAAAATAAATTATAATTATTCAAAATATTAATATTTAAAATTAATCAATACCACCATTTATTATTTTAACTAACCAATATTATTTTGAACACTAATATATATAATATAAACTATCTAATAATTAAATAATTATAACTACTAGTAATAATTAAACAAATAATAATACAAAAATTTAATAATTTAAACATTTTAATTAATATACAAAATTAAAAACTATTAATATTTATTATTTATTAATATTAAATAATTATAAAAACCACTATTCTATTAAATTTAAACTATATATACAAAAATATAATATTATTTTTTTATATTTATTTTTTTATTTATTTTACTTACTTTAATTACTTAATATTAAATATTTTAAACCATTAAAAATTATTTATAATTATTAAATCAAAAATTTAATATATTAATATATTAATTATATTAACAAACTTAAATTTTTTTATATCTTTCAAAAAACATTTATTACTATAATAATTATTAAAAATATATAAAATAAATTTATTAAAATTAATATTTTATTATATAATCTAAAAAAAATATTTTCAAAATTAAATATTTAATTAATATTTTTTTTATATTTATTACATTTTATTACTACTTCAAAATAAATAACAAAGATATTAAAAATTTTTTTATAAATTATTATATAAATATAATTAATTAAAAATTAATTTATTAATAAATTTTTTATTATACTAATTATTATAAATCAAATTAATAAAAGTATATAATTAGTAATACATAAAATAATATTACTTCAATCTAAAATATCAATATTTCAAAAAGTAAATCAAAAATTAAATAAATAATATAAAGTAAGAAGAAAATGTTTTTAAAATAAAAAAATATTAAATATAAAAATTATTTATAATTTATTAACTTAAAATTAAATAGATATTTAATTATAAATTAATATTAAGTAATATAACAACTTTGTAAAGAAAAGTAGCAGCCGATTGTGGTACTATAATAAATATAATTAGCTAAATTATAATATATAAATTTATAAATAATTATAATATAGTTTATTAAATATATTTTAATTAATTTTTAATCATATTATTTAGGTATGGTTGAAAGGTTGACCAAAATCTAGTGTAGTGCTGAAAAAGTGTACCACTCGCTTGTGTGCGCCGCTCGCTTGTGGAATACGTTATATAATTTAAAATTTATAACTAGGTGTTTGGCAGCTGGGGCACTTACTCGATGGGTCTCTCTCATGCCATCATCGATAATCAAGATTTCTACCGAAAATCCCAGTTGTTCCCCGCCGTAGTAGCAGCCGTCCTGAAATGGAGCATAGTAGGTTCCGACTTCATTGGTAATAATCCTGAAATTATTTAGCCATTGAAGATGTGGAAGGCACCTAGGCTGGTTATATATCTCGTGCTCGTCTGATGGATCAAGATTGGTATTCTGGTATCGTTTTTCCACTTTGCGCTTTGGCTGACTGTTATATATTGGAGTCTCTTTGTGAACCTTAAGCTACTTTCTTTTGTGGGCGTTTTGGACTTGTTTCATGAATGGCTGCTTATATTGCTCGACTTCTCGGTCTAGATAGGCTGCCAAAACCTTCGGCTCCTTTCGCAACCGCTGAACCTCGCAATCGTTTATCTTAGCGAGACAAAGATAAATTTTGATTGAGTCATATGCATATTCAACGTTAGATGGGTCCTTCGGCACACTCTGTTTCAATGCTTGGAAATCGCTCCTTGTTGCTGTATATTTCATGTGTATTATATAAGGCCGTGCTGTAGCTGTAGATGAGCATGTATTACTACTGCTACTAGTGGTTGTAGTGGTTGTAGTCCTTGTTGTAGCTGGAGTCGTTGTTCGTATCGTCGTTGGATTTGCTGGATTTGGTTCCTCAGGCTTTGGCTACAAGACGTCGACAACTACTATGATACCTGCAATAGTACCAACTACAATAGTGCCTACCGTTTTCACTCCAGCCGCTGATGCAGGTGCCGCTCGAATCGCCGGACCTACATTTCCAGCATTGCCTAAAAGTCGGGCAGCTTCCCGTGCCATTTCTTGTGTTACCTATGCATGAAACGGATTAAGTTAGTCTGGCTGCAATGGTCTTTCAACGCTTAACACCATAATTATAAATTATAATATTAAATTTGTCTGTGCGGAGCAGAATTTCTCAGGCGCACAGTGGGCAGGCGTGAATTGTTGGCCGGTATGAGCTAGCATCAGGATGGAGCATGTGCCCCAGCTTAGGGGTTAAATGACATGTAGTTCCCCGTCAAATATATGTATAGAAGGAATATATCAATATTTGTAACTGGATGAAAAACTGATGGAGACTAGAACAATATATGCAGTGCAAATGGCAGAATATGTAAATACCTAGTAATATAACCAAAGAGGAATAGAACAAACGAGTAGGATCAGATCGTAATGTATAAACTAGAAATGATAAGAACCGATAGCCATAAATTTAATGATATTAAAGCGCTATAGCTGGTCTCCGCACGAGGCAACTTGTCTAGGTGCTAAAACACCGAAGTGTTGAATATCAAAATGCAACAAAAATAACCCTTGTCTCGCATCGGGGCATCCTGGCCTTCATGTGGTTGTTTAGTACGACACTATACAACCAACCGAGGGAAAGAGAACTAAAAGGTCCCTGAAACCCGATTTTCAACTGACCTTGGCTTTGATGATATCTGGGGCACGCAGAGATTAGGTAACACTTCTAGGTTGAAAGTTATTGCGCCTTTCTTAGATATAAAAGATATAAGATCTGGAAACAGCGAGACCAGAAACAGCCGGCATTCCGCGAATAACTATATCAGACGCGCTCCCACAATACCCGCTCCGTAACTACAAAGTAAATAAATATCACTTCCTCAAACCATCCACCAATTCCTAGCCAAGGCCCGAATTTCAGCCCAAGTGGGCCTTACGGTTGTTGCACGAAATGAGCCCTGGTCTTCCACCAATTGAAAAAGCCACAGATGTCACTAGTTCGCTTGTCGTGTTTCTGGAGGGAAGGGGCGCACTAATAGTCTGGGCCTATGCCTTGGGCGCACTAACTCAGATACAGGAAATACTTGAATACAAGCCGGACCGAGCAGGCGTCGGCGAAACTGCAGTGTTCCTGTTACTTGCGGATCTGTTGGATGCCTTCTAGAGCCGAATTGGTGAAAAAGGATATGTTGTATGACCATGTTTTCGATCTTCTCTCCGAGTTAGTACAGTATAGTGCCTTAGGGACCATACATAGTAGTCGCCCATGAACTGGACCGGATCTCGGAAATCTAGATCCTTAGGGTCTGAAAACCACTCAATTGGCAAACGCATGTATCGTGATGTGGACATTCTTCCAAGACCGGCCATTTCCTTATTAGGGTTCCTGCAGTTCAGCCGCACGCACCTGCATAAAGGAAATTGTTGGATCGGAAGCGGATAGATCGCAATCGGATGGCTTGAGGGAGGATATAGAATGGCGCTGGATCCCTGATTCCATCTAAAGGGACATCCTTTTTTTTCTTCCTTCGAGGTACTTAGTTTTAATCCTATCTCCCAGACGTGTCTATAAAACACTTTTAAGCTTCAAAAGGACAACTTTCACGATTCACAATGAGGCCTATAGTCATTCCACTAGTGACTCTTATCGGTGCGGTATTCGCAAGCCCTGCGGCACTCGTCAAGAGAGGATGTAAGTTAATCTGTCCAAGTATACATACAAAATACGACATACTTATTCTTTCAACTAAATAACTAGGTAATGCGAATAATTGCCTTCGAGCGGTCCGAGCAACGGCAAGAGAATCTATAGGTCTCAGATACTGCTCTGATTTCCTCGGTATCCGTCCAGTCTATTCATTTACCACGGAAACTCTTTTTACGGTGAATCTTGGTGAGACGACTGTTTACGACACCACAGTGACAGAGACTATTACTACAACGACAGGCACGGCAGAGACGACTATCACCGCAGCCCCGGCTAGAAAGCGCGACCATGAGTGGGATCCAGAAGCCGAGGAAGCCTATCTGAAGGGCCGTGAGAATATTCTGCAGAAGTGCTCCACTGATGACGTGAAGCTCAGTAGCGCCTGCCAGTGCTTCCTATCGGGTCGGCCGGTAAGCACAGAGACGTCAACTGACTACACATGGGCTGTAGAAATAGTTCCAACTTTAGTATGTGGCCTAATATTCTTTTTGAGACTATAAACCCTAGACCCTGAAGGCCTAGAGTTTAGAGGATTGTTAGCGATTTCTACGTTTACTAACATGTGCATATTTCAAAGACCGATACATTTGTCGCCACGGAAACGGTTCAGGTTGAAGCAAAAGTAACTTATCTTCCTCTAATTAAAAACCCAGGATTCGACGATCCCGTTGAGCCATTCCGAGACTGGGAGATCTTTGACTCCGAGTTTGGCTGCAACGGTTGCACCCATGAGGTTGCCCCCAACGCAGGTAGCTCCAGCTCGCCTAATTCGCTTAAAGCCATTTGGGTGGATTCACCGGGGGTCTCCAGATTCCAACAGAAGGTGCAGCTGGAGGCTGGAAAATGGTACAAGTTCAAATTCGAATATAAAGTAGAGTCTGCGTCAATGCCCCAAGCATTCATTGCTTTTGAGCTCACGATAGGCAATACAGATGCAATCATAGGTGCTACAAATCAATGGCAGACTGCTGAGTCGGTGCCTATACTGGCTGACGAGTTTGATGCCAGTAACGCCCAGATAGCCATCTTTTTCTTCTTGCTTGGGGGGCGATCCGGCCGAACAGAGCCCTTTTATTTCGATAGTTTTAAGATTTGGGAGGTTGAGGCACCCCCTCAGGACTCGGAGTGAAGCTGACTGGGAATGGATGCATTAATTTTGTGCTTACTTCCAATATCTTACAACATAATATGATCTTATCGGACGCTTTTTCAATTATTTTTGCCGACTCCAGATCACTATATTTATCCCCATAAGTACCATAAGTACTCTGTGGTACCATTTTTGTAGGCACAAAACTAGTTGGCTAGGGGCAGTATGTTGTCAATTCGGCCCACTACCAGATCAATCATCTAATTTATATAACCTAGTCGATCATCGTAGCCCCGAAATGCCTGTAAACAAAACCAAACTCCACCTCCTAAAAGCACTAACCTTATCGACTATATTTTAAGCTCCAAAATAAATAAAGTGGATCCATGGACAAACGAACAAAATACGAAAAAAAAAAAAGAAAAACAGAGGAGGATACGGCAGCGATACATCGACATATATATGATGGGTCCCCGTTAACGTTTTTTAGTCTCGACACTGTTGTTTCTTGATCTTGACTGCGCTGGCTCGCCAATTCTAGCTTGGTGAAGTGTTGTCCAAAGTCTCGTCCGAGATAATACCGAGGTTCAAAATGCAACAATTTCAACGCTGCCTCACCGAGAGGCTGGTACATATATTATGCGGGCTCTTATTCACTGTATTATCGATCGCCCTGCATGCCATATTCTGCACTTTAGGGCACGGACGACAAACAAGAATGCATTTATTCCGATCCGGGTGGAGCTCCCCAGGTTTTTAGAGCTTAAAACCCGTCTATCTCCACACCGGCGGCATAGCCGTGCCCTCTGTCGGGAAATTGACCAATGATAGCTGGTTCTCAACGCAGCTGCAGCAGCGCTGAAAACAATTTTTGCGGGGAAATATTCTCAACACCAACATCCTCTGCACGATAGGAGCCCTGTACCTGTGGATTAATCTAAAATATAGCCTCGCATATCATGCCTCTAAGGACCTAACGTTACAGAGTTTGAAGCCTCAGGCCATCTTGAATTTGTAAGCATTAGTCGGCCGAACACGTATCCCATTCATTTGTAAGCATGGTTTCACACTTGGACAAATCTGTCAGGATTTCATCCGAAACCCGAACACGGACTACGCCGTAAGGGTCGTCAAAATATCTTGTTTAGCCACTCTAATTAAGTTATATAAACTCCATGGTCTCCAACGATGAAGTATTCCTATATTCATCAATCCAAACCAGGCATCAGAACCAAGACATCAGATATCCTGAGTCTAATACTTCACTTTTAATTTTCATTTTGATACCCCAAATTTTAATTACAAGATGTCGTCCATCACCCTCTTTGACGTCACAGTCCCTCTCTTTCGCAGAGGAATGAAGACCCTCAAGCACATCCTCGAAAAGGGAGAAGCATATGCTAAAGAAAACGGAACCTCGACAAAGGATGTTGTGAACTGGAAGCTCGCCGAAGATATGAAGCCATTGACCTTCCAGATTCAAACCGCCAGCAACACAGCCAAGAACACCTGTGTCCGTGTTGCCAAAATTGAATTGCCCGTTTTGGATGATAACGAGGAGACTTTGGAGGACCTTTACAAGCGCATTGATACTACTCTCTCGCTGCTTGACGAAGTGGAGGAAAAGC
Organism: Arthrobotrys conoides; assembly: GCA_036971725.1. Classification (NCBI taxonomy): domain Eukaryota; kingdom Fungi; phylum Ascomycota; class Orbiliomycetes; order Orbiliales; family Orbiliaceae; genus Arthrobotrys; species Arthrobotrys conoides. Next base: position 1,238,263 of record JAVHJM010000009.1, read on the forward strand.
ACAAGGCGGCGTTCGAAGGGAAAGAAGATTCAGAAGTCATCATGGTGACTCGCCTTGGTGAAAGGAAGTTTACTGGACAATCTTATATCCAAAACTTCGCGATTCCCAATTTCTACTTTCATGTTACTGCGGCTTATGCTATCCTCCGAAATCATGGAGTTCCAGTTGGAAAGCTGGATTACTTACTCGCCTAGACGCTGAGTTATTCGCCACGGCGCAATGAGAATATGGGGGTGATTAAAGGACACAGAGCTGTAAAACGACAAAAATGTATATAGAATTGCATTTACAATACAAAAGTAGCGAATCAGACATAAAGCTTCGTAATCATGATCCTGCATGCATGAATGATCGTATCGTTGTATATGATGGCGTGGAAGGGAGAAAACTGCATTTGATGAAGCTGAGAGTCATACGACAATCTTATTAATTCATCAAACTCGCACTCAGAATATAGGTATAGAGCCAATCAACAAGTAATAAATATGTAGTGGCTCAGAATCCAAAGGGCCGAATTCACCAGCCAAGAATCCATATATATAGAAAGAAATATGTAATCTCAAAGCGTAATCAATTGCCTCGGCGGAGTTTGTTGAACATTCTTGCAAGCCGAGAGGCCTTGGCGGGGCGGGAGCTCGAGAGGGACGAATTTTGCTGATGCTCTACCCAGCCTCCTCCCTTCCCATTATGTGTATATATGCCTCTAGCGGTAGGGCCCGGGGTTTGGTGATGGTTATCTCTGGTTGGGTTCGATATAGGTTGGTTTGGCGTAGGTCTTAAATTAGCGGCGGTAGTTTGAATAGCCTGGGCTCGGGAAGTGGGATTTTGTGTACTAGAAGTAGGCATTGCTGTATAGATGGTATTTTGATAAGCTTGGTGACTGGCTGGATTACGGCCATATAGATCAGATTGATTAGAGCCATGCCGGGACTGATTAAAGCTGGTCTGCATGTGGTTGCTGGAGCTATGGCCGGATACCGGCGTGATCACGCTGGCCCTGTAGGAGTGGTCGATCCTGGTTTCCCCAGACGTTACGAAGGGGCCTTGAGGAGTATTTACTCTTCTCATTATTGTGTTCTCGGTTTCATGCCTCCGTGCATCGGGTACCCCTGAATCTCGGATGGTCTGCAGTGGTTCGCGCCTTTCCGTAGGTGGGAGCGGCCGTGAAGTAGAGGAGCCTGAGTTACGAGTGCTAGCCCGATCTCTATTTCTGTATTCTTGTGTAACCTCAGAAGTACGCCTAGATGCCCCTTGTTCTCCGGCCGAAGCGTCTTGACGAGTCCCTCCACGACCTCTTCCTGAGTACTTCGCATTCTTTGCTTCGCGTTCGAGCATATCCAATGTATAATACCGAACCTCCTCAATGGCTTCCCTTGGTACTTGATAGAGACACAAGTACTCATCTCTGACCTGATGGTCAGTCCTTTCCGTTGGCAGTACTTCGACATTTTTTTCACGCATCTTATCAACCACTTCTTTTACAGAAATGATCGGTTTCCTTTCATTACTACCGCTCCGAATTTTCCGAGGATTGATCTTCATTATTTGGACCCCTTCCCGTTCATCATCTTTCTCCAAGAATAATTTAGCCCATGAAATAGCGTGGCTTTTGTTTGCAAAGGTAGATATGAAAGGCGATGACGATGTAGAGTACCAACTTAGATGCTTGGTTAACGTGGTGATAAATTCTGATCCTCTAAGATCAATCCTTTCATTGCTCATAGATAAAAATCCATCTTCGGATGTGTACTCGGTAATCGATTCCTGAGGACAATGAACTCTATAGATATATTTGGGGAGACCTCGAGCTTGGTCGTGGATGCGAAAATCTGGCAGACGATCCGACCTTGATCTCGAAGAGGAAGTGGAAGTACCGTAGGCACCTGCTGCATTCTCGTAGCGTCGTGCCATTGTTTTTCGTTTGGGATATTCGAATATTCTTTCAGTTAAGTATATATGGTTGTTATATAATTATTTGATTTTGTAAGCGATATAGATAGATAGATAGCGGGGTTCTCGAGGTCGAGAAGATATCGAGATTGACAAGAAAAATCTAAATTTTGCAATTTTGAACTAGCTTCTGTTCAGTTGGAACCAAAGCACTCAATTGCAGGTTGTCCGATCCCCCTTTTTCGAACTGGGTAAGGATGTAATGCTCATTAATATTGAGCTCGTATACCGTAACAAGACGGGCGATGGCTGAATTATATACACCGATTCCTGGGTGTTCCCAATCGCCTGATGACCTAGAATTACACCTGTCCACGTATCTTTTGTTATTTTCGCTTTTCGCGACATCGCTTGAATTTCTCTCAGCCTTGTTAGTTGTTGTTGATATCCCGTCCCGTATGTCACGTCGATACCTGCATATATGCATATATATGAATCACAGTTCGCGAATTTACTTGGCGCCTGAGGCTGTCAAAATTCATGAAGCGAAGAGGTAGCACAGTCAATGGCTAAATGCACGGACGGGATAACCATGGCGTTTGAATAACCGCCTGAGTATTGCAAAAGCACACAGCCTCGTGGTCTTTTGTTTAGAAAAGAGGGGTAACTTTCAACTTTTTTTTCGCCTTTGGTTTCATGTCAACAAGTATGCTATGTCCTTGACCCCACAACTGTGCGCGCTCCCTGTCCTATTTCCCATTCGCTATTCTAGGTAAATGTTGACGTTAGTACCCAAGACGGGTGTTAGCGACCTTTCCGAGCCTATCCAATGACTCAATTGGAGGAATGTAGATGAGTAATAGCAGCGGGTTTTAAACGTTTTGACTGCTGCTATTACATTACGGTTAACGTCCCGAATCGATATCGCCGGCGCCATGTGCATGTGCATATACTAATATGCCAAAGGCTTTCTCCTTTTCTTCATTTCAGGAGCACAATATGCAATGCCATCACGCCAAGTCGAAGCCAATCGTCATTCATGGAAGATTCATTATCGAAGCGCCAACATCTGTGGGTTTAATGATTAGGGAGTGGGTTGAAAGGAACTCGTGTAAAATTGCAACAGCGCTTATATACTTGTGGTATTTTCAGTAGACAACACAAATTCAACCAACAATTTAATTTGTAACCTCTAAGCTTGCCGACTCTCAGAGGATGGGAGGAAGATCTTTCGCGCCTCACTATCTATCCTATATATTTTGAGAGACTCCTAATTTCAATAGTGTGAGGCTATCCTGATCGGCTGAAACGAGGTGTGTGAGGCTTTGATCTGATTATATTGTTGAACGCAAAGTCAACCCGACCTTGAAGCTCGGGCTTTTACAGGTTCGTATACTGGTAAGCTAGATGATACAACTTTCTGTGACAATAATAAAAATTTTTTGTTGTGAAGTCTGGTTTGAGACAACAATAACAATGTAGTAAGAAGGTACAGCTTCCCAACAAAAAAAATAAAGATAATTTAAAAGAAAGGGAAAATGGATTTTCTATCCTGTCTTCTTTCTAGATTCTGTCAGCTCAGAATTAACAATGAGAAATTTAATTGGCCGTCGAAAATTAGACATTCGAAATTTCGCTTCGTGCCGACTATCGCTTCTTGCCCATGATAAGCCTGTCAATTAACGACCCGGTCTCGTTTGCATATTGATGGTATTTAATCCTTGAGTATGACAAAGGTTTAAACTCGGGCTCAAGAACAAACCTCTGCAAGGACATATTCCCTTTTGTCGTCCGGCCTTTCGCTCCAAACACAATCTCTGTCATACCAATAGTAGAATTTGTTTTCGGAAGAAAATGGATGTCGAATGATCTAGATGCTCCCGGCTCCAAGTAGACACTCGATTCAGTGACTTCTACAATGGAATCTTTGCTATCAACCGCAAAGACATCATATGTATCTGGAACACTATTAAGATTCATGATCCCGATGTTAATCGTTTTGCGCTCGCCGGCGGTCATCCTCTGGACAATTGGTGCAGTAAGTTGTAATTTAGAAGATGATATCATAAGAGGGACCACTCTTTGGAATTCATGACCATTATCATTTATACCCGTGAAGTAGGCCATGAAATCTCCTTCGGGGATTGCAGAGCTATTACCATAAAACATTGTTGCAGTCTGCTCAGAGTCGACTTCTCTGCGAATTTTGTCCTGGGAAGCGATCAGGCCACCCTCCTTAGTCCGGAACTCGAACCTCGCATCTGTGAAGTTGCCATGAATGTGTGCCTTCACCATTGGCTTCTCTCCGACAATAGGATAACTTGGAATCGGAAAGTATGCGCGGTGTTGCGGCCGGCCTCCAGCTTCGACAATGTAAAATGATACGATGTGTAGATCGCTCTCCCCAGATATAGAAAGAGTGTAATGAGTAGTAGCCTTTAGAGAGATGCGGTAGGAGCCAGGGGCCGGAATCGCTGTCGAACTGAAGTTGAGGGCAATCGTGTTTCCGACTCTTCTGATGTGGGTGTCATCTAGGGATGGAGAGCTATAAGGGGATCCATTGGGGTTAAACAACTGGACAGATGAAGCCCCGCTGGTAGAAATTACTAGTGATTTTAAGCTAGAGTCGATGGGAAAGATGAATTCGGAATCAGGGCTCGCTTCGCTACCAGTTCCTGCTACCGATAGAATCTCGGCATGGTTTGGCCACGATAGAATATCCAATAGGGCATTTGCTTCGGCTGTCTCGTTCTCGGGAAACGTAATTAAGTGCCCCCCCGTAGCAATAGCTATCTCTCTCCACCCGTACTCGCCAGATTTCTCCTTATCCCCATTCGAATTTCGTCGCATTATCTGAACTGGGTAAAGCTTCCTATGTCCACCAACTCTAGCCCGTAGCAACGCCTTCCCTTGCTCGTGAACATTATCAGCCATAACTACTGTATGCATTTCATGATCTAAAGTTTCAGCTCTCGCCACCAATTCTCGTTTATGGGGCTGCAAAGTGCTTATCCGAAAGTCGAAGACGGTTGGGTCTGAAGGATCCGATATGGAGCCTTTTTCGTATTCCTTCCCAAATAAAAGGTCGGCCTTAAGTTGGGGTAATCTCTTGTAGACTCTGGCATTGATCCAGTCCTTGGTAGCCATTACTGCGATTTCTGCGGCTTGGTAATGTAAACGTCTATGGGGCGACCACAAGCATGTGGATGAATCCTTGTTTATTCCTTGTCCGAAATATAATAACGAATCAATCGGACCTAGGTCATACGTAGTTGAGAAGTCGAGTGGCCCTCCATGGCTACACTTTGCGCTAGACTTCTTCTGGAAAGCTGGCTCTCCGCTGTAATAACCTGATGTAAGATCAACCGTATTAAGATTCGCGTCGCAATCGCCACAACTTATTGCCAACTGAGCACGGCAGTTTGTGCAAGTCTTAGATTTAGGACCAAGCGGATAAATCATGGTATTAGGGTACCCAAGCCCCGGGTATATTCGATCCCCAGCTTTTTTTTGATTTAGAGATTCGACCCAGCTGGAATGGGCATAGAAGTCTTGAAGCGTATGAAGCGCCATCCCTATCGACTTTCTTGCCGCGACATAATCGCCGGAGTTCGCAAGGGAAACTGCCTGATCCGATAGTTTTATAAGTCGTTCTTGGCCTGCTTGAAAGCTTTCTCCGTCGAAATGAAGCTCTCCATTTTCTTGATCATCATCTACAAGCGCATTGGCTTCCGCAATCTCCTCCATAGCCAGAAGGTTCTTATTGCTCGGAACCCACCCCGGAATGTCGCCATACCACATTTCCCATAGCTGTCGTAGTGATATCCTAGTCTGATCCATATGCGAAGTACCGTGGAGACCCATTAAAGTCTTTGCATCTGTGGGGATAAATCCATTTGCGGAACCGGCGCTGAGAATTAAACCCGCGACGGGAATAATACTAAATACTTTCATGGTGTCGGAGTTTTATCGTTGATTCGTAGGTCGGCTGATTACAGCTGAATTTAATTGCACCATATATAGAGATGTTGAATCGCGACCAGTCGATGGTATCATAGCGGAATAGCTTGACGGTTGCCTAGTTTAGGTACTCGTCTTGTGAGATACATAGGAAAGCACCGACCAAGCTTCTATGGCATAACTAAATATTGGCGCAGCCGGTTAGATAGACGTCGATAGATATCCAGATCTTCTGCTCTACAATAACAGTCTCAAGATCCGGCTCTCACATCACTTGATCAATTGATGTTACGGTCAGAGCAGCATCATCGATAAACTGGGGTGGTGGTGATCTATCTCATTTCCATCGTCAATTGCAAACAAATTATAAGTCAAGAAAATCGATTAAATCAATGGCTCCTAGTATTTACATAGCGAAGCCCATATTACATAGCATTGCGGGTGCGTATTTGTTAGACGAGGTTAGTTGGAGTTCTTTACGTGTACACGCGCACGTGTACTCCAGCGGATGCACAAGATCGCACTTCGATGCCGAGATCGACTAGTCTCAAGATCGACTAGTCTCAAGATCGACAATCTTTCAACCCTACATCGCATTGAGAGTCAGAGATATAAGCTAAGTTTGAGAGCTTTCAAATAGAGTAGATCTTATAGGTCGTTGTGAACGTTCAAAGAGTGGAAGAACCTCAAAGTTTTAAGATCGATTGGATTGGAAGTTTGACAATATTGTGACTTTAATCTTTTTGATCTCATTACAGCTGATATTAAATTATTTGTATAAGAGCGATATTTGTAATTAGACTTTAACTTCCATTTAGATAATATAAATGATATCGTTTGATCCATCATCCATTAGAGCATCGTCAATACCAAAACCGGTAGAAGAAGTAACATAAAGTAGCTCAAGTGTGAGAAATACTAGCCAATGAATGTCTAGAAAGGTATGTATATACAAGTAAATTAAATTAAAAGCAAGAAAAATCATAGCCAACTCCGATTCCATGCATCGATTCTCGCAGAGAAAAACGAATGAAGATATATGACTGCCTGAATCAGATGGAAAACAAAAGCTTAAACAACACAGGCTAAAAGGACCATGGGATATATTAGCTAGTCGTGAAACTCAACTCCCTGATTTGAAGTATGGGAGGAATTCGAAATCATATCGAAACTTTTTCAATATGGTCGGCGTGTTCAATCGAAGCCTTTTCAACTCTTTCACCGCCTTCAATGGTTCCAGCAACCGCATCGACATTGGTCTTGTGGAATTTTCTGGCGGAAACGTTATTTTCAAAGAGAATATCAAGCTCGATATAAGGACGGCCAGAGGTTTCTGGAAGTCTGAAATAGCAGTAGATAGTGCAGAAGAAGCAAGATACTGCCCAGAAGAAGCCGGCTTTGCCTCTCCAGTTGAGCGCGGTGACGTTAACCAATTGTGGGGTGATGACGTTGTTGATAATTCCCATGATGTTGTAAAAGTTTCTGGCAAGAACGATGGACTTGGATCGAAGTCGTGTCGTAGACATCTCAGCGACGATAGCGTAGCAGACTGGTCCGACGGTAACATCGTAGATGAATGTGAAAACCTGGAACTCGATTAGCTGGGGCTCAAAATAACACACATAAGATGCGTTGACAGCAAAACACATACCAAGAGTGCAGCTCCAATAGCTATTCCCATATTGGACTTTGGGATACCAAGGCAGCCAATTGCGATAAGTGTGATGAATAAAGCCATAAGACCGCCGATATAGAGCGTTCTACGACCGAATTTCATCATAAGAAGCCAAGAAAACAGAGTACCGCAGATTCCAAGGGCGTACTGGCCCATAGTGAAGTTAAAGGATTGCTCAACGGGAAGACCGGCTTGCTGAAGGAAATAGGTACCTAGACACAGCATTGGTTAGTTAAATCAAACCAGGTCTAAAGAGCAAAGGTAAGCAGACTTACTGTATCCCATCAAACCAGAACCACATAAGGTTTGAATACCCCAAACCACACAGGCGATTTCAGTTCGTCGTCGGTCAGTTCCTTTGAAACAATCGATGTACCTTGTGCCGCTGGAGGCTTCTTTTTCCAATTCATTGGTACGGATCATCATTGAGACGCTTCTTTGGACATCGACACCGTTTCCTGCTTTGGTAAGACGACGAACGGAAGCTTCTGCATCTGCAATTCGCCCTTGTCGAACTAACCACCATGGGGATTCCGGCGCAAAGATACAGCCGATGATGATAGGAACGGGCCAGATCCATTGAAGGGCAAATGGAATTCTGTAGGACCATTCATCTTGCCTGCTTAGGAAGCCACGGAGGACACTGCTGGCAATCAATTGACCGATAACCCAGCAAAGGTTAACGAAAGTAGTCAAGTAAGCACGGAGGGCAGTAGGGCAAACTTCTGAAGCATAGGCTGTTGTTAATGTCTGGAAGACACCCCATGGAATACCCAGCAGTATTCCTCCTAGAAGAAGGATTTCAATGCGAGGAGCGAAGAAGGGGATGAAGATAAGCCCGGTGAGGATAGAAAGCGAGCCGATCATAGTCTTACGATAACCATATCGCTCCGAGACGATACCATTAATGAAAAGACCAATGATCTCCCCGACGTATGCACCATTCGACAAAGCAGTTTGCCATTTAGCCGAAATATTGTATGTGCCATCAGGTAGCTGTTCACCATATTTCTTGACGAACTGTGGGAAGCCGAAGAAATTCGAGATAAGGACAATGTCGAACCCCTCCATGATAATTGCCATGGAGAGTAAAACAGACCAGCCGATAGCATGGGGGTAGAGTCTGATTCCCTCCCTCAATGTCATCTTCCCTTCCTGCTCCGTTGCGAATGCCGCTTCAGCAATGATATCGGTACCCACTCCGACATTGATCTCCTTGCTATCAACTTGGTTGGTGGCAACGCCACCTTCCAAATTGTTCTTTTCCATTGTGGAGACGATAGTTAAAAATAAAAAGTAGTAGATAATATATCAAGAGATAATGATGGGAGCTATTGACAGCAGTGAGTATGTGTAGAAAAGAAAGTCTACTCTAAATGAGGAATGATATGATGATGAGGATGTAGAAAAAAAAACTCACTCACCGACGAGGGAGGCCGCCATCTTATATCTCCCTCTCGTTCTCTCCGATCTACTACCTCCAGTGCTACCCCGGACCAAACGGCCACCCACACTCGCTTGAGGGAAGACAAGGGAAAGCGGTGGGACCTCCAAAATCGTGCAACTTCGGGATGCTAGGACACAAGGTGAGAACATTTTCATGGTACCTGGTCAAGACTTTCCCTTAGAGGCTTCACGTGCGGGGTCCCCAAACACTAGCCCGCCATCTGGATTGCTCCTGGTAGGTTGCGCAACATTGCCCCTGTATCTGCTAGTGTCTACTAGTAATGCGACACCGTGCGCCAACGTCCGAATTTTCACACTGCACAGACCCGTGGGGCAGCTGAGGAAGCCTGCAGGGAAACCAAAGATTGGGATGGTTTTGCTTCTTCCCATCGCTTAAACCGATCGACTAGATGCATCTTGCAAAACGAAATTTTCGAAGTGCTGCACCAAATCATTGAACTGTACCGGACTTCATGGCTAGTCTGTATGCAAAACCCAGTCTGTACATGTATCACCTTGGCCAAAGCTCCGTGTCCATCCATTACAACACTTTCCTTGCTATTGGCCCCGGCCTGGCTAACTAACCGGTTCTATCCACATGGGAAATTCCGGCGCCTCGACGTAGCTATGACTGCGGGAAAAGTTAATTCTAGCTCTGCAATTTTTGCTCAAGTCACCAGACTTGAGGCCGATTAGCAATGTCCGGAAGCTATTGTGAGAATTTTCTCTCTTCGACGGAAAGGTACCGCATGAGAATGACAAGAAGAAAAAAGAAAAACGAGAAAGAGAAAGTGGCGGGACCTGGATACTCCTAGTCCGTATCTGCATTCTGCACCTGTCGCAGGGATCATGGATTTGGAGATTCTGACCAAAACCATCGACAGAAATTGTTACTCAACTGCATCATAGGATCGACATCATGGGCAACCGATGTCTGTTAATGCTCAGAACACTGAAATCTATTCTTGTCGCAAAACTACCGGTTCCTGGCAACCACGGCTAAAGTTTTTCGGCAGCTAGGTATAATCTATGCCGAATTGCGATCCCCAGGTTATTGTTGTATTCGGATGGTGGCAGCGCAGCAGGGCCAACCGTTAATGCACGCGACATTGATCCATGCATGGAAAAAATTTGGAAGCTTTGGGATGCCTTTCCTATGCTTCCATTCGTCGAACCATCCAGGCTTCAAAAACACCATGTTTCGCGGGGAGTGTGGAGAGAACCATTCCAGCCGATCCTCGATAATAGGTCTTGAATTTTACATTGTCCTTCAATCTGTCAGGTACCTGAGTGGCAACAGTTCGAGAAGACCTTCCCCACAGGAGAAGTGAAACATCGACTATTTGGTCAACCACGTTTTAAAAAGTACAGGCACCCACCTTGCATTCTGAGCCATCTACCAGCTAACTCGGGTATACCGCCTCTTCATTCTGTTATTTTGTCTCAATAGCATAGACGCTGTCATTGTGAACAGCCGCCCAACTCGGGCAGGATTATCGCCAGGATCGTATGATGTATCTGCGTGGTCTCAAAATCCGGGCACTTGCTTCCAGTTTTCGCGTAGTTAGTGCGGTTTGATCAACCAAGAAGCCAAAACGAGAATACTCGAAATTGTGCCTTCAAGCTGAATGGGGAGCTCTGGTTATACGGCTAGATGTTTCAAAATGAGCGCAATACTTACGGTCTTACGGAGACTTTCAACCCATGATATTTTCCGTCGTCTATGTCATCGCCATTCTAGAATTCTTGGTTGATAACTCTTATGGGATTTTGGAACAAATTGAGAATGAATCTCTAGTCTAGGCATCAGGGCTTAGGGAAACAAGAGCTCCCTTCAAGATTGCATCCGTCGAGACAAATATCGACTTCATGACATCTCCATGCAAGGTCAGATATCATATCCTATTCCAACACCAGAACTCATTGTAACAAATGATACAATGATACCCTCATGACACCCCCATATTCTACCCCAGATTAAGTCCTTCGCCCTGTTTGGTACCGCACATACATGATGATGTAAGTGTGTGCTCCGGACTTTGTGGATACAAGCTTCCCCCCAATTGCTCAAGACACCATTGGCACGAAGGTTCCCGCAATTCGACGGCGTTTTAAATGGCTGACGCCACACATTTGTTGAAACAGCAACACTTCTGAGAACGACCCAAAACGTCTGGGTCTCCTCACCAGATCTAGATCTTGAGCTCCCAATGATGTAACATCTTTCGGAAGCTGGCCGAATACTTTGATCATGGAAGAAGAATCGACTTTAGAGCTATTTAGAGCCCATATATTCGGTTCGAATCCTCAGAGAATCTGCGCGCTATGCAGTATCGTGTGTTGCTTACATGGACTCCTATAAAAATAGGAAATATTGGCTCAAAAGTAAAGTCGTTTTTGAACAGATGACTTTGAAACATATTAACTTGAACCTTGCAATTGAACCGTCTCCTTTCTAACTTCCAGATAGACTCCAGTTCGTTCGGTTGGTAGTCAAAGCGAGGCCTTATTTCTCGCCTATTTCCGTCGATGAATTTGTGACTTCTTGAATATACTTTCAAGGATCCGCGCCGCCACAGTATATTTCAACTCGATGTGATATGCATATGCGGGGTATATAATATCCAAGGTTTCGATTTTTGAGCAAAAAGGGTATTATCTCCATAGGTGGCGCTACGTCTTGTGACATTAAACAACTTCCGGCCATATAGATTGCATTTGGCGCAGGGGAGGCTGGCTTGAGGGACGTGCGCTGACGAACAACCGAGTGAGCCGCAGATACCGTTCGCCATGATGTCCGAATTAGCGGTTCCTGCTCCGGATCTCGACAGCTTATGCCCTGCCAATATCCCACTTAATCCGTGGTATCATTTAGCGAGCCGATAACTTCCTTGAGCCCATGCTGATTTTTTGTCGACACATGCAAGTGATTTTGCTTGATCCCTCTGGATCTAGCTTGCAGCATGCAGGAACTGGTCACTCGCATGTCGAAGCACCCTGTTATATCATGCAATATATCCATTCCAAGATAGAATATTTATTGACAAAATACCGCAGCAGACTTAATTCCAAAGTCCAAAAAAGTATTGGCATTTGGTGGACGGTCCACAGTTCTTGTGTGACATTGTATGCGTCGTTTGCTCTATGGCTGCAGCTGCCAGACAGAAGTCTGTCGTATCAATGCACGCAATCCAGTCAATAGGATTGCATCTAAAAACCAAACCTGAAACATTAGTCCTGTAGTTTAGCTGTCGGAGGAACGGCATCTAGGTTTTCAACTTATGTTGCATCTCTGCAATAGGATTTTCCTGATATTATCCAAGATTTCAACTATGGATCACCAGATATCTAGATGCGGGTTGATTTTGTACACCCACTATCACCAGTTTAGTCTTCTACCAGAATAGTGATGCTGGCCAAACGCATGGACATGTGTCGAATGAATTTCGGTAGCGATATGGGAGATGATCTTACGTAAGAAATTCTTGAGGAAATCAATTTCAGCAAAGCAAATTTGATATCTTATGCAGAGTGTGAGTTTTCACAATGTGATACAGATGTCTCGAAGGAGAATTGATTAATTAAGCATTATAAGGTCCCAAAGCTTTCAAGACCCAATGAGGTCCCCAGTCTTACACTGAAATATTTTTCTTTGAAACCGGGGTTTATCAGATTTTTTGCCATACCCAAGAATTTCGTTAACTAGTATCTGACCGCAGCTCCGTACTACAATAATCCTAAAACTTTCTATCATAAATTATAAAATTCAAACTCGTGAAAACTTTTCTGATAAATTCGAATCCAGAGCGGGGCTGATATGATCCCATCATAGGATTTACATTTTATCGTTATATCATGCAAAGTACTATGGGGCTATAAATACTAACATAATATAGCCCAACCTTGCCTGATATTCGATTGATTTGCCCCCCCCTCCCCCCCAGTCCTGTATGCAAGGTACGGTTCCTTGGTCTGGAATATTCCTTGGGCCGGCATATCGAACTGGGCGGATTGTATACTGGGGGAGGGGAGCTCGATACTTTCGGGCTTATGGTGAAGTTTAGGGTTAACTTGTATTTGTGGGGCTGGAGCTGCATTAGTGCAAAGCTCTTGCTTTGAAAAGGTACATGTACTCGCCACCGTCTCGTATGTTAAGTCTAGGTGAGGTATTATCGAGTTCTTCATACTTGCATAATTATCTTGCACTTGGGAGCTATGAAGACGGCTCATGATCTCACAGTCTATATTTTACGTAAGTCACCAGCTGTGCCATATTTTTGTAATGACATGTATTAATAACAAAGTGGTGATTTGAGGGAGACGCTACAATATCGGCAGAAGTAGGTATTGCCAAGAGCAAGGGTGCGTGTATACACATTGGTAACATAAGTATGGAATATAAGTTTGGGGGATCAGACAGCAGTGGGTGCCTTTGGCGATAACGGTCCAACCGTTTTGTTCTGTTCCTGGGAGAGTCGGTGGAACACTTTTTCCGTTACAGGCATCACGCGGAATATATTTAAAAATCTTTATTTGCCGGGTTTGTTTCATCCCAAAGGTACTTATCCACTCGGAGGATGTGTACCTGAATATGTATTTGCGGGATGGTGGCTTTCGTCAACTAGAGGGCGGGTCGGCATACGAGCCCGGCATGAAGACTAGGTTCGCATTCGCACGGACCTCCAAAATCCAACATCAAAATGCGTTGTTTGACCCGAAGTGTTTGTCAAGCCAAGACTTCCCTCTTTTGTCACACCCAGGCCTAGGGCTCCTAAACCCTCCTCCAATCTACATTCGGTTAGCGTGACTCCTGCTGAAATTTGTGTGAATGGATCCATCTCGAATCCCAAGACCTCAATCTAATACATACGACAACCATCATCACGACAACCCTTCCGGACGACTTCACCGCCATCCGCCCAACATGTCGCTCGTAAATCCCGAAAAATCCAACTTCCAATACATCGTTAGTATTCCCATTCGATTTCGATTCTGCTAGTTCTTCGAGGAAGGGGAAACGGGAGGGTCATGAGGGGAAAAGGACATTGAAAATTTCGAGGAAGAGATGGAAAATTTTTCAACTTCAGGATATCGACAGACAGCGGAGGAGACTTGAAATACTTTACGACAGAAGTGCTGACGGATGGATTTTTGTCTGGATTATAGTTGCGTCTCCTCAACACCAATGTTGACGGAAAGCAGAAGGTCATGTACGCCATGACCAAGATTGGTGGTGTCGGTCGCCGATACTCCAACTTGGTCTGCAAGAAGGCCGATATCGACCTGTCGAAGCGGTAAATACACCCATTTCCGCGAATTTCTATATCAAATATTCGAATTCTAATAAGATGTTAAAAATAGTGCTGGTGAGCTTACCACCGAAGAGCTCGAGCGAATCATCACCATCATCCAAGACCCCACTGCCTACAAGATCCCAACCTGGTTCTTGAACAGACAGCGTGACATTGTTGACGGCAAGAACTCCCAAATTCTCGCCAACGGTCTCCAGAGCAAGCTCCGTGACGACTTGGAGAGATTAAAGAAGATCAGATGTCATCGTGGTTTGAGACACTACTGGGGTCTAAGAGTTAGAGGTCAACATACCAAGACGACTGGGTACGTGTTTTTTCGATTTTATTTTCGAGGAAGATGGAATGTTTTGACTAACGTGTGATGCGAAATATAGTCGTCGTGGACGAACCGTCGGTGTCTCCAAGAAGAAGGGTGGTTAAGCGTGTCGCTTTTGTACATTTGTCTTTTCCGCATTTTTTTCCTTTTACGCCTTTATCCATGACCTCCCTTTTACTCATTATTACTACCACTACTACCAATACCTCTTCCACCTCTATATAACCTCTTACACACTTTTTCCTTGGTTGTATCATCTACGGGAAATGCATTAATCCGCTGTTTTGCGACGGGATAATTCTTCATTACGGGGTTAACGTCTTTTTTCAATGTAAACAATTATACCGCTTCATGAGACTGGAGAAAAGGGATTTTAGAATTCAAGGCGTCTTCATGAGGATTCATATTCTCCGGCGTAGGAACTATGACTCAATAATATCTCACAACGTAAACGGGCGTAACCTTGGTAATTTGTACGACAATGGTGTAGAATTCTAAAGAGACAAGTTATCCATTACAAAGTCTTTTGAAGAAGTTCGCTCTAACCAAACGCCGGAAATGCAATCCGTGATGCACCAATCCCATCCGAAAGAACTGTCATAACTTTTTACGCTACTAACACAAACCGTCGTCATCAATCCTCATCGTTGGCGGCGACAGCCGTATCTAGAACCTCCACTCTTCCTCTTCCTTTAGCTTCTTTCCCGACCAGATCGCTGATTTTTCGATATACTCCCGGGTCGCAAATAACATCACCATTCCAACCATCTCCTCCAAAGTCCTCATCCACCAGCTGGTCAATCATCTCTGTGATGCTTGGCTTGACCTTCTTCGCGACCGCAGACGGCAAGAATATCCTTAGCTTCATTCTTTGTCGAGCAATCGGGATGGGCTGGTAGTATAGCAGTGCCTTGATTGCTTCTAAAGCTTGTGATTTTGCTGATTTTGAGGTAACGACACCAGTCCATCTTGGAGGTTCATCCTTGGCCTTTTCCTTGCCTTTCTCATTACTTTCTGCCGGAGCTGCCGAGCTGCTTCCTTCACCATTTGTAGCGTTGGTAGTAGTGGTAGCAGCGTTCTGGTTTCTGCTCATCAATCCCTCCAGTGCCTTTTCTATCAATCCCGAGGTATAGACTCTACCAGTGGTTGGGTCTACACACTTTTCCGTCACAATCTGCACCACCTCTTTCTGTAACATCTCAAGCTGCTGGCCCCTCTCCTTCTCTCCGACTTGTAATTCACCCTTTGCCAGAATATCAAGGATAATTTCATCCTGATTCTTCCCGGGCCATGCTTTTTGTAGATCCGCCGTGGGTGCGACAGCTCCCTTTGAAGTATTCAAGAATATCTGATGAATCTGTAGAACCTCATCAATATCCTTTTCGACACCATTCCTCCATTCCAGAACTTTGTTCTTGTAACAAGCGAGCTCGAAACGTTTTTTCGCCTTGCGCATGCGAACGATCGAGACGTTCGTGAGTTTGATTTGATTGGAAGGTTGGTTCACGCGTTGCGACATGGTTATGGTTGTAAGTATGGGCGTGCAGATATTCTTGTCAGCTTGCGGCTCGATCGAGGAGGAGAATATGTTCTTGGTAACCGATGATGCCTGATGATAGGTGTTATATGTATGTCAACAGGGAGACCTTGACAGCAAAGTCGTCGACGAAAAGACTATTTGATAGGAGTAGCCGATGAGGCTGACGAAAAGGTCAGAAGGGGAGATGTCGTTGAGGAAGAATTGGTTCGGTTCCCCTTCGACTTTCGCACAAATTTTCTGGCTTGTGGATTTCCGTTATGACGATTTCCAAGCAGCCAAGACTTCGACTGACTAACATCTCTTCCGTTCCCCACAACTCTGACACACACAGCCAATTATCACCCCTCATTCTTGACAACCACCAATCACGACGATTCTTTGGAGAGAATGATGCTCGATCAGGAAGCTGCTAAGCTTTTTTATTAATTGCTTAGCCGTCGTACCGTCTTCATGACGGGCTGCACATATGCACATGGAGGTTCGTAGCGATAGATACGCGGCGGAGTAGTCCGGCCCCTCCTCTCTCGAGAGACTAACGTAAGAGTCGTAATGAATCATTTGGATGCGGGCAATTGCAGGGGACGACGAATCCCGAGCTAGTCATGTAATCAGGATCAGAAGCGTTATGCCTTTGCATTGAAAGATTGCGGAGTGGCTGTCGTATTTTCAGAAGCCCTTGTCCAAAAGCTAAGGCTGCGCCGACGACGCTTTAAACGTCCTGAGACTTCCAAGAATATAAAGGTACGTGTTTCTAATCTGCACTTATCGAACTCTTGGTATTTTATCATTCATTCTGACTACGATATTATCTATATTATCTATATTATATTATATTGTTTTTTTCTTACAGATTTCTATATTAGCCATGGACGCTTCATCGGCTGTCGGGTCTAGCGGAGGTCCTGCCGAAGAATACTTCAATCCACTATCGAGGGTTGAAACTCTTCCACCAACGTATGACGAAACAACTTCTCAGGGCCGATCCAGCAGTGAAAGATTCGCCCATGATGCTCCTCCATCTTTCGATGAAGTCGCATCTCTCAATTCGTTACCCCTTCCCATGGGCGCCGAGGACCGTTTTTGGCTTTCCAAATTCGGGTTATCACTCACAAGTACCGACCCACCAGTCCTAGAGATAATACGCAGTAAAGAACGGCCAAGCTCTGGAAGTTTTGATCTCGGACCAATCCACGAAGCTGCGCTTCGGAACGACTACACGCTCCTAAACGCCCTGGAGTTAGTCGGCGCCTGGACACATATCGACGAACGCAGTACCAGCCGGAAAAAGACTGCCCTCCACTGCGCTTGTCAGAATGGATGTCTGGAGTTTGCGAAAGCACTCATAACCGGTGGCGCAGATGTTGAGACTCAAACACTTCTTCGCGATACACCATTAAGTCTTGCCGCTGGTTCCGGAAATATTGAATTAGTTCAATACCTCCTCGCCAATGGCTGCAAATTAATGCGCTTCGATAGTAGTTCCGTCAATCCGCTTTGTGCTGCTTTAGCCTCCAAACGTCAAGATATGGCAATGTTTCTCCTTAACAATGGTGCTTGTGTTTCCGGTTGGTCGTTAGGCTCGAATACACCACTACACCACGCTTTAAGAAACGGTATGGTCGATATGGCAAATCTTCTTCTGGATAAGGGCGCAGACCCTGGGACGGTGAATGAGAAGAATATTCGACCGATACATATTGCGGCGGCAAAGGGATATTCAGGCATCGTGAGGAGGTTGATAACACTCGGCGCTGAGGTATACCCTCCACAACGGGACGTCGAGTGGTTTCAACCATTACACTTCGCAGCGGAAAGAGGACATCGAGACACCGTTTTAATCCTGTTAGAAGCGAAGGCAGATGTCAACGCTAAGACGGCATGGAGTAAACTCGGATACTCCCATCCCAAGTGCGAAGGGAAGAGGTGGGGTAGTACCCCGCTACATCTGGCGGTTATGAAGGGGTATTTGGATATAGTCTGGCTCCTGCTAAAGCACGGAGCAGGGGTTAATGAAAGAAGATGGGACATGAGGACACCATTAGTTGTGGCTGTTCAATATGGGTTCAAAGATATTGCAAAGTTATTGTTGGAGAATAAAGCAAAGACAGATATTGTAGGAATGGAGAGGAGGGCGGCGGTGCATGTTGCGGTGGAAAGAGGCGATGTGGAGATGTTAGAGTTGCTGTTGGATTTCAAGGCAGATGTTAACGCGAAGATGTGGAGGTCATGGACACCGTTACATGTAGCGGCTGAGCGGGGACAGTTGGAATGTGCTAAACTGTTGGTGAGTAGGGGAGTTAAGATCAATGCGACTGGAGAGGACGGGGAAACTGCTGTCGATATTGCAGAGGGAGAAGGATTTGGGGAGCTGGCAGAGTTTTTGACGAGAAGTGGTGGGAAGGGTGGGAAGGCATATAAAAGCTTCAAGGTAAGATGATATACCTAATAAGTTGATGCAGATATAAATATGGTTATTCAGAACTTACTAACATGTTTCTCTACAGTTATCCGTTCATTACGGCTGGAAGTCACCCGAATGGTCGAAGTACTCTCATGTTAAGAAATCGTGATTTCATGACATGCGTCCAAAGTACTTGATTCGTCCCATTGCATTTCTAGCGTATACCCCCTACTGTTATCGATTGCAAATCCTTATATATATGAATACCTTAACTCCGAGCATTGAATTCAAAACCGTTATCGTCTAATTACCCTGACGCATTTTTATTTCAAAAAATTACTAAACCCGGCCGTCAGGTAGCTATAGTATGTGTTGAAAGTCGTCAACCAGGTATGCTCCCGAACTAGTTATGCTTGGCATGCGTCATGCAAGAATTCTGGCCGCGGTCAGCAAATAGTCAGCGTAGACGTGTATAAATTAAATCCAGCCTTGAAATTTAAAGTGGGGGGGTAAAACGGTCTTTCTTAGCAATAACCCTCTTCAGACGATTTTCTGTAGATTTTACTCTTTTCAATTTTAATTGTCCTGGTTGCACAGCTTCCTCACTTTTTGCTAACTGCTTTGATTGTGGTTACACGACACTATAGCAATACATTGCATTCATTTGATACTAGAAAAAGATGGCGACGGATACGAAAACCGATGATCGTGAGGCCGGACTTCCGCCGACTCCGCTTAATGCTTGTATGCTGCAGGCGTTTGAATGGTGAGTTTAACTTACTTAGTATAGTTACACATGTGCTACCAATTAGTTCTATATCTTATATTTTCTCGGTCGAACTAATATCTGCTTGCGCTTTGCATCTAGGTACGTTCCAGCAGACCAAAAGCACTGGAAACGCCTTGCCAAAGTCGTTCCGGGGCTTAGTTCAATCGGAGTTTCGAATATATGGATACCTCCAGCTTGTAAAGCGGCTTCTCCTCAAGGAAATGGGTATGATATCGTAAGTATTTATCTATCCAAACCCCCATCCCAATTCAAGTTTATAACTGTAGCTAATTGAAACTCGACAGTACGATATCTACGACCTCGGCGAGTTCGACCAAAAGGGTACCACGGCGACCAAATGGGGTCCCAAAACAGATCTAATCGCCCTTCGAGATATTGCGAATGAAAACTCTGTCGGTATATACTTTGATGTGGTTTTGAACCATAAAGCAGGAGCAGATCATACGGAACGCTGTAGGGTCATTGAGGTTGATCCTAATGATCGGACGAGACATGTTAGTGATCCGTATGAGATTGATGGATGGTTTGGGTTCGAGTTTGAAGGGAGAGGGGGGGAGTATAGTAAGATGAAGTATCATTGGGAACATTTTAGTGGGACTGATTAGTATGGATATCTTTCATCTTGAGTTTGAGGTTTTGAGGGTGTGATTGCTAATTGGTTTTACGGATATATAGTAATAATGAGAATGGGAAGAAGGCGATTTATGCTGTCGATGGGAAGAGTTGGTCTTCTGCGGTTGATACCAGCGAAAAGGGTAACTTCGACTATTTAATGTTCGCCGACGTCGACTTCTCACATCCCGAAGTACAAGAAGACGTCAAAAACTGGGGCGTATGGGTCTCCAAGCAACTCAACCTCTCCGGCATGCGCTTCGACGCCGCCCGTCATTTCTCCGAAAGATTTCTGAAAGATTTCATCCACCACCTCGACGAGAACGTGCCCCAAGACTGGTTTTTCGTCGGCGAGTGGTGGCAAGATTCTGCCGAGAATATGCATAAGTACCTCGAGATGATGGGAAGGAAGTTCTCTTTGTTCGATGCTCCGCTGTTTTATAACTTTTGCGAGATAAGTACGAATGAGAGGGCGGATTTGAGAAAAATGTTCGATGGGGCTTTGGTACAGAATATGCCTGTTAATGCGGTTACTGTAGTTGGGAACCATGATACGCAGGTTGGACAGGCGAGTTTTGTGAAGATGGAGGGGTGGATGAAGGCTTTGGCTTATGCGGTTATCCTTTTGAGAATTGATGGGTATCCTTGTGTTTTCTATGGGGTAAGCTAAGCAATTCCTTTCGGTCGAGAAATATTCTTGAATCTTATGGGTGAGAATGTTTGAAGTTAATTGGTATATGTATAGGATCTATTCGGTATCAAAAACCCAGATAACGAGGAAGGACCAGCATCAGACGGCAAGATCCCGGTCATGATGGCGGCGAGAAAGTTCTACTCATACGGAACCCAAGATGATTACTGGGATGAGCCCAACTGCGTCGGATGGGTTAGAAAGGGGACACATGATAAGTCATATGGACTCGCCGCCGTCCTCTCTAACGCAGAACCGGGTACCAAACGAATGAACGTCGGAGCAGAACACAAGGGAGAAGTCTGGACAGACGTTCTGGGATGGGAACAAAGCGAAGTCGTGATTGATGATGAAGGATGGGGGTCATTCACCTGTCCTGGCACCAGCTGTGCTATCTGGGTGAACAAAGATGCGCCTGGAAGAGATCAGCTTAATAATTTGTAAGTCGCCCCCGGGGATTGGGGAGCTCGTGCTACGTTATTGGGTCACACTAACGGTTCATAGTGACGCGAACATTTATGAGGAGTAATGTTTGGTTCGTGGAACACGAAAGACTGGGATTTTTGCTTGGGTAACACGATATGATACAGGTCAGGTTAATAAATATTGACCTCGAATCCAGACCTTCGAGGCTGAGTAGGAATTATCTACATGTAATGTGTGTAGTGGATTGAAGAAGAGTTAGTGGACTAAAAAAGAAAAGGTTTTTTGTATGAAAGAAAAGTCCACGGGTAAGAAGTATTGTTTTTGTCGAATTTATTAGAATGAAAAGCCTTCGGAATAATAATAGAGTAGGCGTTTGCCCAGTATCATTCGAAGACTAAAGTGTTATCCTCCTATAATAGAAGAAAATGGAGTTAGTTATGATATCCTGGATGCTTGATGGAGTTACTTACCCTTCTATGTCTCCAAAATGGAGTATGCCCTTCATCACGACTCCATCTCCTGACTGGGGAGCTTCCACCCGAATCACTCTCTCCATTGACCCCTCTTCCAGGAATGGTTCTACTTTTTTTCTTCCTAGCAGCAACAGTCTTAGCCTCTCCACCCTTCCACCAATACTTCTTCTGCCAAACCGTGATACCAGTGACGACAATAGCATAAGTCAAACAGATGAAAGTGACGACCAGGCTCCAAAGTGCAGCTCCAATCCAAGCTCGGCTACCACCTCCCATCTCCTTAGACGAGATATGCTCATGCATGATGATAAAAACGTATAGCTCAATTCCCATTGCAACAGTAGTCATGACCCAAACGATGAGAGTAAGGCACATAGACCAGATACTCCTGAGGTATCCGGATCTAATCCCGAACAAACAGGCGGTAAAGGCGACAACGCATCCAATCGGGTGTAAAATCATAACCTTGGTCAAAGAATCTAAGTGCTTGTTATTCTCAAAGAACTTTGTCCCATCGATCGATGTTTGGATTTCAGTAATTGGATAGCCGACTTTGGGGTCAGAACAGGATTGCTTTTGATAACCTTGGCCGAAATCGATGTTCTGCATGCAATATCCGAAGGTACCGTAGGTGACATAGGAGTCGCGATCGCGGGAGAACGGGATTACTTCAAAGGCTGAACCATTTTTGAGAACAACGGTCATCAAGGAGTAATCGCGCCAGATTTGACCGGAGAGCGTGATGATAAGGAGGAGGACGGCTGCAGTCAAGAGGGAGATTGTCGCGGTGAAGTGGAGGATGGTGAACGTGTGTTTCCCCATTTTGAGAGAGGTGGATGTTATCGTCTGGGATTGAAAATGTCAAAGAAGCGAAATCATAACTAGGAGGGGAGTGACGAAGGGGTTCATGCTTTTCGGCGATTCGTGCTAGAGATGGGAGGTTGCACGCACGATGGTAGAGTTTAGGTGAGGTTGGTGGAGAGATGACATGCTTCGTGCTACCACGAGGTCCTTTATGGCCATTTGAGCGGGTTCTCAACAACCTGCCCTATCAGCCTTTGAAGGCAGCCAATGATTCTTATACTTCAGCAGCCCTACTATGCCTTCATTCACGCATTAATTAATTATTTAACCATTCACTAAATGCTTTCGATACTAAAACCCAGATGCATGAGGAAGAAACAGCTCAATATAGAGTGCTATAATATAAGGCTGAACGGCCATGACCACCACCACCACTCACAACGATCTAGACTAATAGTAAGAAAGTTTACAATCCAAGTCCGAGGGTGATGAAATATAGGTAGTTGGTGTACAATGCACATGATGTTCAAAGGAGTATAGTAGTAATAGTAATACAGAAGCGAATCCAAGGGCGAGACGTCGGGGAGGTCTCAAGGCAAGTTAGGTAAGTAAGTAATTATTGACCCTGCCTGTTCCCGACAACCCGTCTCCCGGCCCATAAAACGCTAGCCACGAGACATATCCATGCTGCCGGTGCCTTTAGAGCATCATCCGCCAATCCGGTCTGGTTCAAGAACGGCAAAACAAATGCCCGTATCAGCCAGCCTACCGGACTGTAATACCACGAGATCCATGTGCCTAGCAAATATTAAACAAAACAAATTAGGAATATGTGTTGGCTGTTGTAATTCCCAAAACTGTACAGAACCGGGACAAACTTACCGAAAAGGGAACCCAGCGCACCGAAACCGATTCGATTGAGAAAGTAGTTGACCAATGGACCAAGGTAGTAGGAGTAGAAGATCTGGACCCCGAACCAAAGAGCCAGGTATTGTGCATTAGTCGCATCGACCGCGTCAGCAATTGCATTGGTGGGGTCAGCGGCGACATTTGCAGCCTGGGCGAGAGTGGTGTGGTTTTCTAGGTTGATAGCGTCCATTGCAGCTGCAGCGGGTGGGATTTCTCGGAGAATTTCGCAGACTTTGGCTGGCAGTTGTGCCGGTGGTGTGAACATTGCATAAAGACGAGATGATATGATATGATATGATACGTACGGAAATACGGCAATGCTAGATAAAAAATCTTCACCATGCACGAACTGAAGAAATTTTGAAAATATACAAAAACTTTCGCCCGGTTAATTAACTTGTAGTGTATTGTATAGTAGGTAATAAGTAGTTCTAGTTTGAGGTAGCGAGACCTTTGCGAGACCTTTTTGCAAGCCCACCTTCCCTTCCGGCATTCGACCCTGCTTAGGCGAGTCCGACGTCATAGATGCCTGGAGCTGCCTGGGACCCATGTTGGAACAAGACCTTAACATTCTTCCTTGGCTTGCCGGCGAAAGTTCCGAATCAGAATCAAATGGACGTCAGATCTCGAGACCAGTAGTGAAATCCAGGGTCTTGGTGTAGCTTCTTATATAAGAAGTATATGGTAGTAAGAGGGAGGTCACTAGAAACATCAGTAATCAGTCCAATCCAATTCAACCTAATTCCAGACTACCTAGGTATATATATATACTATATATTATAATTTCCCGTCTTATGAAATGACCCTATCACCGTCCAACTGGATCACAATATAGATTATTCTGGTGTGTATGTATGTAAGTATTTACTCGACTTCATTTTGAGTTCAGTCTTGAGAATTGACTTCAACAGAATCCGGCCTCGTCCAAATCCGACCCGAATCTTAGGCCCGTGCGACAATATCCAGACCTACCTCTGACCTATTTATCCCGTTGCAAGGTCGACCGGTATCTTCCCGTTCAACTCACCGTTCAACATCTCGAATATTATCCCTTGCCCTGTTACCTAGGCACTTGGTGAGGTACTGAGGTCTCGCGGGAAACTGCCATTTTGTTGGTGCTTTTTGCTTTGGCCCTTTCGAAGTCAACCTGTCATTTGGTTCAGCCCCGGCCGGGAACCTCTCAACTACTTAGCTTCCATTTCCCAACCAATAGCGCTAAATACTTAAAACGGCTTCTCCCCGTCGTGGACTTTTAAATTTCACTGCATCATCAAGCCGGTTTCTTTTCTGCTTCATTTAGATCGATACCTTGACGGCCGATTGTCTGTTTTATTTATTTTTATTGTTCTGCGATCATGACTTTCAGGGAGAAAATCAAGTCCTTTCTGCATCATTCCAGCAGCCACAAGAAGAGGATATCCAATGCCTCTGCTTCCTCGCCTACTTCCGCCGCTGCACCGACGGCTGCCAAACCCGACCCGAACAAACCCCCAAATGCTCGAGACCCCGGTTTTCGCAAGTCCTTCAATCTCGGAGATCCTCCAACATCATCATCTAACGGCTCTACGAAAACGGAACCTCGAGACATCGGTTCTTCCAATTCTCAAAATATAGCCGTAAACGGTCACGCTACTGGTTCGCATATGTACACCCTGGACAAATACGGTGATGATTATCTAGCTGTTAGTCCTAGAACGAATGTTACCGTGCCGGAAGGTAATCTTGCCAATAGGGGGTTGGCAACTTGTTCGCCATTAGATGCGGATGAGAGTGCAAAGGCCAACCAAGGCCTAGGGACAATACAGGAGCAGAAGCCCAAGGATGATCCAGTGGTTGCTGCTGCTAAAACTTTAGATACGCTACCAACTCCACAGAAAAGTCCGGATTTTGGTAGGGAGCAATTCGCACATGGAGATAGGAAAGGTCAGATTGTCACACTTATGCATTCTTTGATGGCATTTTTTCTACTTTTTAATGCCATCTTTTAGAAATTTCGAGGAGCTAACCTGAGAATACGAGATTAGTAGACAGTGGATTCGTTGAACCAGTCCCTACTAGAGATTCAACAGTCTCTTCGAATTCGAAACCCGAGCATCCGGCTGCCCTCGATTTGGAATACACCCCCCCTGCATCGTCCGTCGCTCCCGAATGCCAGGAAATTGAGGCTGCAAACACCACTTCCCCAGTATCGAATCATATTAGACCTATTGCTGGGTCGCCAGAAGCAAAGTATTCGAGTCTGTTGGTCCCACATGCAGTTGAAGATGGAGCGTCAAGCGTATATAGCGACGATTCCACTAGGCCAACTCTACAACAAATAGCTAGTAGCGACTACGGTCCGTTATTTGAATCTCCGGAGCTAAAAGCAACTTCTCCGGCACCTCAAAACACAACAGCAGTGGATCACCAGAGACGGTACAGTTTACTAGTCTCCGAGGAATTACCGACAGTAGAAGAAGGAGATAATCAACAAAATGGCGCACCGGTGGAGGAAAAAGAACCACTGCCAGCAATTGACGAGAATGCTGATCTTCTAACAGTCGTCAGACGTAGCCTTGGTGACTCTTCAGCTGCTGGGGATATTTCTCCTTCTGTTTTACCAGCCGACGAAACAAATACTTGGTCTCAAGACCTCATTGCGAATATCGATAAAATTCAAAATGAAAAGGAACAACGGGACGCAGAAAAAGCAGTTGCAAATGGCATGAATGATGAAATTATACCCGATACAGCAGTAACTTTGCAATTGGACAACCCAAAGGAATCGGTTGATACCCAAGCAACTTCACTTGTCGACGCAATTAGAGCGCATGTCCAACCCCCAAAACAGACGGAAGAAGCACCAACATTCCATCCACAAATAAACCAACAGATTATCCCACCCGCACCCGCCGATATCGCAATAGGGCATGTCGATTTCATAATGCCCAGAAACCAAGAATCCGAAGATAGCAAGATCCAATCTCCCCCATCCATCCCCCCGGCAAATCAAAAACCCATAATTACAACCACAAACACAGTTCCTCACGCAGACGCATTTCATATGGGAGATAATATTCCAGATGTTCCAGTTATCGATGGTAAATGGCCGGCTGTGCACCCTCTCCCAAAACTGTTACCGCCGAGCAAAAAGCTTATCGTAACGACTACGAATACAATTCCGCATGCGGATGCATATAATATGGGAGACGACATTCCGGATGTTCCAGTCATTGAAGGCAAATCACCCATCGTGACGACTACTAATACGGTTCCTCATGTGAAGGTTATACCTAATAAGGGAGATGGCAGCGAGGATGATGATATTCCTAAACTATCGTTCAACGAATCGATATATGCGAATCGAGATAAAATCCAGTATGATAGTGCGTTGTTAGGATTGAAAGAGAAACCGGTAGGGGAAGAAGACAGCGTTTATGCGGTCACGAAGGAGATTCCAGGGGCGTTTTAAGAATTCTCTTTGCAAATATATATAATGGTAGAAATAGGATAAATATCGGGAGGCTTTCTTACGTGCATTCACAGCGTTTTGAGATAACCCCGGATTGGATCACCAAGTTTGGATGGCGAGAACACTAAAAGCTGTCCTTTAACCCCCCCCCCCCTTTTTTTTTTTTTTTTGCATCGTTTATTTGGTCTGTACTTTACACAGTTTTTCTAGCGAGGAAATTGATGGGTTCGTTTTGTATCACTATTCGAAATTCAGGTATCCAGCTAATTGTTGGAAAGAGAGGACTATTAATTGATGTTTTCTAACTGGCGCACGGGATGAAAATATATATATATTGAACAAGCTCAAAACCAGCAAAACTTGTGAATCTCGATCGAACCCCGCCAATTTTATAATACGAAAACATCTTTATAACCAAAAAGATTATATGTATAAAAGGGCTATCTAAAGCGAGATTTATTTTTCCTAAAAAGGAAAATACTAAAGAAATCTTACGATCCCGCCCGAAAAGAAGACACATCCCTGGGTACAATAGAAAAGCCACAGTTTTCCAAATCCTCAGGTAGCGCTCTAGAACTCGCCCGTGTCAAATCATGAGTATATATACTTTCATTCTCAATATCGATTTGATCGTCTTCGCTATAATTATATGCTTCCATATTGCCCAGTCCCAGCCCGGGGTAATATCCGGCTTGTTCGATTAGATCTATATCATCCTTTGATAATATTTTTAGGTTTGATCTTGGTCGTGACGGTAGTGGTTTGAATGTTGGGGAGGGGTGGAGGTGGGAGGGTTTTATTGTGTTTATTATTTCTATGGCGGGGAGGCTACTTGTTCTTGCGCCTATTGTGAAGGTTCGTTGGTGGTTATTATTATGGTGGCCGTGATGACGGTGATGGGGGTTTAGAGTTCTTATGTCTAGGGCGGAGGGGATGGGGGATAATGTAGTGTGGTATTTTGTGTTTGTGTTTAGCTTTTGGAGAGCGAGGTCTCGAGAGGATGCTGTTGCTTCGCTGGTTCCGATGGAACCTTTGCGGTCTTCGTCGTCGTCGTCGTTTTGGGTGCTGTGGGTGCTGTGGGGGAAGAAACGGGATATGGGTTTTAGGTATTCGCGGTAGAAACGTTTTAGGCGGGAAGGGGAGGTTAGGTGGAGGAAGGAGGGGGCGCAGGCACAGATTATTCCCAAGTTTATTTCGATGCTTGTGGAGTGTTAGTAGGTACTTACTTACTTAGTATATAAGGGGTAGAGGGGGTTATGAGACTTACAGTGTCCATTGGAGGTTATCGATCTGCCATGTTGTGTCGACATTGTACCAGAGGTCGTGAAGGCGGGCGACTTTCATTCCACTCGCGAATACGACTCTATAATATAAAATTAGTATTAATCATATATCTCTGGGTTTCTTTGATAAAAAGTTAACTTACAATGCTCCGAGACTAAAAAGCCCTATCATCAATACCTTTTTCCGTTTCTTCAACTGCAGTCTTAGAATATACGGAATCGGCAGTAATATAATAATCAAATCCAACACCATGAAGATAATTACACCGGAAAAGTTGACTGCATATCTGTTTACAGTGCACTTTGCGGTGAAGAAGGCGTCAGACCAGATAATTGGTTTGCATGAGAAGAGGACTGCGAGAAGGTTGGATATTGTGTGGGCGGCGTTCACTGTTGCTGTTATTATCACAGCGATGCGGAAGGAAGGTTTGGGGCTTAGGCGGTAGTAGAAGACTAAAAGAGAGGATTTGACGAAGAAGTGACAGAGAATTACGAGATGTTGTACTATTATTGCGGTCTGGATTTTGTATTGGTTAGAATTGTGGATTCTTGATCATTTGTGTGGAAAAGGGAAGGTGGCCGTACCTTCCAAAGGCGCAGGATTTGATTTAATGGGACGTCCCAGATGTGTACTCCGAGTCCTTCACCTAAATCTGGATTTAGCAAAGTTCTTGTATCCTCATATAGTGGGATAAAGGGAATAACTTACCTGTGCCTATCGCAACTGAAGTACCGATTCCAAATACCTGGCAGAGAATTAGTTTTGGGTCATGCTAGATGAATATATTATCGACAATATGCATACCAATCCGGGAATAATTAACCAATCTTCCAGTCTTACAATCTTCGTAATGAAGTATCTTGTAAAAAATCTCAAGACGACAGCAAGAATGGTGAACACCAATAAAACAACCGCCGGTACCGTTAACATATCACTCATATCTTCATGTGGCAGTCTCTTAAAGTAAGAGGACAAAACGAAAGCCACCAACCCAGCCTTCTGTTTTCCAAGTTCTAGGAATAGAGGTATCTCTTGTTCTGTTCTTTGAAAATCCGCCCCTAAAACTTCAGATATTGTAGCAGCTGAAGTTAAGTTCGAGCTAGTGCGAGAATAAAGATCTGCAATAGCTCCGTTCATT
Organism: Arthrobotrys conoides; assembly: GCA_036971725.1. Classification (NCBI taxonomy): domain Eukaryota; kingdom Fungi; phylum Ascomycota; class Orbiliomycetes; order Orbiliales; family Orbiliaceae; genus Arthrobotrys; species Arthrobotrys conoides. The sequence goes on from JAVHJM010000009.1 coordinate 1,267,381, forward strand.
GTGAGAGTACGATAAAAGGGCGTCGAGTAGACAAGGGCAAAGCCGAGTCTGATAAGAGTATCATGATTGTATTCGAGATTTGCAGGCAGAGAGACGTCGGCGGCCATTGTGAATAGCTCTCAAGACAATAATAAGGTATGTTGTTTGTCTTAATTGTTCTGCTACCTCGGTCAAAAGGTCAAAATGGAGAATTTATTATTTCTTTTCGAATTCGATATAATATATAATATATACCAGGTGTGCTCAGATATTAGAATATGTCGCAAAACACAAGAAGAAAAAAGGAAGAAACAGAGTTAACAGAAGTTCAAGCTGCATGCAAGCCACCACGAAGCGGATGTCAAAGCGGTGGAACTAGCCGACTAAAGGGCCCTCCCGGGTTGCATTCGCTAGGATCGAAGAAAAAAAGGAAACGAAAAAATTCAGATAATCCGAACCCATGTTATATATCTCAAAATCCGGGGGACCCCGTCGATTGTTTCGATTGCGCCAACATTTTGACGAGCGAATTTTTTTTTTAACTCGTCGAACGACTCGACATATATATTCCTTGCTTATAACAAGGTATTGTAACACTGCGCGTGCGCTCAAGATCCCCCTCCCTAGTGAATCCTGAGATCCTATCGATAAAGTGTTGGAATGTTGGAACGTTTAAAGCTAAAATGGGCTGCCCAGGCGATATTTGCATGCCTGCGAAACGGTTGCCAACGGTACTAGTTTAATGCGCAAGGGGTGGGATGACAGGCGATCGATTTATTTTGTGATCGGAGAAAGATGCCATCGCATTTCTTGTGGGATTCATTTTTCGAATGAAGAGGGAGGGGGAGGTTGCATGCATGCAGTTTTGAAGCGGCAATTTCCGTTGGAGGGAGTTGCAGCTTCTACGGCAGGATATATCGTGAGATCGAGGCTTGATGCTATTAATGCTGTTTAATGCATTGTTGACATGTTGGATTAGGTTGAAGCCTTGATCTTTTTGAGGGAAAGATGCACGTTTAAAAGTTGGATTTTTAGAATGATGATGAATTTACTATTGATTGTGCAACTATTATGTTTGAGGGGGCACGGTTTGGCTGTGTTCGAATGCAAATCGACCGCGGCGAAAAGTGGGCTGAATTCGAAATGCTGTAGACTAGTCGACTCGGAAGCTTTGTTTCACCGTAGTCGACTATTTGAAAACCTGGTAATTTCGGCAGGGCCCTTAATTGATACCCTTGAACTGTGCCGTTTTTTTAGTTCCTTCTCCTAACTATTACAGTTAGGAGACCTGATACCCTGTGTCTGGCCTCTGAGGGGGTGGCGTGGAGGCAAGTGCCGTCAACAGGTAGGGAATGTTGCATTTTGAAGAGGATATGTGTTGCTGCCGTTGTGTGCAAAGCCTGTGGGATTGTGTGCACGTGTGTGGGATGTCACATTTGCTGCTTCATGAATTCAGAACATGTGGTGGTCAGCCTCAATTCCGTTTTCGGCGCTGTTCGAGGCAGGTTGATTCGCGCCTAGATTCGAGACTAATTATTTTTATTCTTTGGTTGGAAAAAATAAGGATATACACCAAAATACACGTCAGTGAACTATAGCATATACGTATATACGCAGATGCTTCGATCCCAAAGTATCGGCTTAATTCCCCATATCTCTATCAAATACATGTTTAATGCGGTTCAGAATATCGAAAGCCGAGCAACGGAGATTTGAAAAGGAATGTAGTAAATGAGAATTTGTTCCAATAGAGAACTAAAGCAAGGATATTACTCGCACACATTATAGTAATAGGCAATTGATCATACTCCGGACCTCTACACGGCACGTTTTAGCCACCTTATATAGGATACAACAATAAAAATTTTACAAGAACCGACCTAATAGAGAATAATTAATAGTATCTAGTGGCCAAGCAAGGGTCGTGACGTGACGTCGCTTCCAACGGCAGCTAGGGTTATCATCTGTGTGGCAGCAGGGGTTGGGTGTGCGCATGGTGACTTCCTAGCATCGACGGTTTGACCGGACTCGCTGGGAGCTCTGGGTTGTGTATTCCAGTCGGAAGCTCTTGTGCAAGATAATGATTTGGTAACTCGGCTCTTGGAGGATCTGAAGCTAATTCGGCTTTGGGCCAAGATGGGGCCTGGTTACCCGCGAGATAATCATACGGGCCTGGAGGTATTGGTTCCAATAGCTTTCGTCGACGACGTAGGATTATAAATCCGGCAATGAGAAGGGTAAATATTACTACGCCTCCAACAGCAATACTCGCTATTCCACCTGTTGATAAGCTACTATTGTCTGTTGATACTGTGTTCGTTGGGTTAGGCGCTGGTGGTGTAGTTGAAGGAGTAGCCGTGGCAGAAGTCCTGGCTGCGGAAAATATTTGACTTAAACGATCATTTGGCCAACCACCATCGGGAGAATTACTAAGGTTATATTAAGTGGTCAGCATTATTGCACAGGCGGTGTAAAATGTCAACGGGTTTGTCTTACCGGCCTCGTACAGCACTCGTTATAAAGCCCGGGACAGTATAACCCTGCTCAACGGGCGTTATAGATGCTTTCTACACAAACGTAGTCGTATCCATCACCATAAACGGAGGATGTGACGAGTTTCAAGTATCAATATTTAGCTTTTCATCATAATATTGCGATACAATACTCCCAGTCACAATCATTTGCGCGTTTTTATATATATTACAACGGTGCTGTGTTCGTCCAATATCTCCGACCTGTGGGTTGTCGAGGTTCCTGAACGGTGGAGTATCTGGATTATTCTCATCTTCTACTTTTATCCACCGAAACGATGGTAATGATAGAACCCAAACATCGGCGTATGCTGCTCCTCGGAGCTGGCTCCAGCCTCCGTATAAGACAATTTTGTGGTGCGACCCATCGGTTGCGCTGTTGACGACTAAGCAAAATTCCGCGCGCATTTCAGGTAAGGCCCCTTTGCGGGGACTAGAGACCAGAAGTTCTGGGCGATGTCGTAGACGAAAATATCAGAGAGCAGCCTCAGATCCTAGTCGACTCGATATTGACACCACCAGTTGGAGCGAACTGTCTGCCTGGCTTGGTTGTCTGTATGACGCAACCGAGTTAATCCTGTGTAATATTCGACGTCGGGATTACATACTTCAGAGGTAAAGCAGGATTTCTCAATTTAGAGACATCGCCCACTATTTGAATCAACTTTGAGGCTCTTTTGTCTCTGAAATTAATGGTGCACCGGTATGCAACTGCAAGGTTCAGTACTGAGTTCTTGATCCACCACTTCGTGGAGTCGAGCGAGACCATCCGGTACCTGAGACCTGAGAACTCGAACGGCCTGTTCTTCGAAAAAAAAACCCTGCTTCACCACTTCAGGCAGCATCGGAATCTTCAAACCTGCCAAGCAAGCTAAACAAAATGTTAAAAACCCACGGTTGAATTCCAAATCCAACACAGTTAGACCCTAGCATCTACACAATCTCTGGTTCTTTAATTAGGCAATAGTCGTATGGTGCAATAATATCGAAAGGCGGGGTCTCCGAAGAAGCAGAAGCTTAAAGTGGGCTACCGTTTGATTCAAAGAATATTTAATAATATTGAGACTACGTTTAAGATATATGTAAATCAAGTTGATCCAGGATATAATCATTAAATTTCTTTTGTTGAAATATTTAGAGATACACTCAATCCCCCTGATTTATATAACTAATACAAGATGCTCCATAAACCCGAGCTCAAATTACTTTTTTTTTTTCCAACCCAGATTTTAGATCAAAATCGATACTGCCATCTTGCGTGGATCCATGACAGTATACTGCGAGATTCCCGGAAGGCCGGGTGGTGCGGTTTCCACATTCATGGATGCGCTGTTCTCCTGGAACTCAGACTTGAATTTTTCTAGGTCATCGAGGAAGGCTTGTGCTGCCTTAGCACCAACTTCATCCTTGAGACCCTGGCGATAAAGTAATTCTGTCTTAGCATAAGTTATGATATTCTGGTCTTCAATAACCAACATGCTGAGAAGATGAGGAATGTAAGCGGCCATAAGCCAGACGTTGCCCTTATCAAGTGGGAGGGCAGTGAGGATGTCGGATTCCTTGAGGGCCTCTAGATCTGGGAGCGAGCCCGGAAGGGGGTGGGCCAAACAGGATGGCTTGTTGGGGACGAAGACTTGGTAGTATTCTTGGAGGTAGTTAACCGCTGTATGCTGGGGCGATGCGATGTGGATGCACATAGTAACGGCATCGATCAATTGATCCATGGTAGTGATGTTGGGGAAAGAAGGAAGTCTTGCACCCATATCGTCTTGCATTTCTTTAACCCAGTTCTTCACTTGCTCATCTTCCTCAACGGTTGTCTTGTTGCAGGCATACCATTCCTCGAGCATGGATTTAACGAATTTTCGGATGGAAAGCCACATGGCAACCATGTTTCTACCGTATGGGTAGTTCCTATACTTATCGTCGTTGAGTTTGGAGACTGGGAATCCACGCCTCTCAAGATCGTTAGGGATGTAAAGATCCTCCCAGTGGAAAGTGTAGTATTCGGATTTGAGGTAGTTGCTCATGTGCTTCTTGTCCATACCGGCAATGTTTAGAATGATCTTTGGAACAAGGGTTTCTCGTGCAGCTTGATTCAAAGACAGAGTCTTGAGCCAATGTGGGTTGAGAAGTTGATATACAATGTGGTCGTTGTTGAAGCTTCTCTCGGCCCCGACGATGACCGCTTCTTCGACAAGATGTGTACGGACCAGATGGACACCAACTTCATGGCGGTGCCAGTCACAGACTTGGATACACATCTTAGCATAACGCCATGGCCAGTCCTCTGCTTCGGTTGATTTAGAATCCGATGGGCTGGTCCTCTTGTTGAAAATGACAACGGAGTTAGACATAACGTCACCCGTCTTCTTGACGAAGTAGTTATTTTCTTTCTCGATATCATCTTCCTTGTAGTCGATAACAATGGCGAGTGGGTGGAGTTTTCCGTCATCTCCTAGGACAAACAGCGCAACAGAGGCACCAGTATATCGCTTTCCGAATCGGGTGGTCTTTTCAGACGAGAATTCTGTCGTAGCACTAACGGCAGCGGCCTTCTTGAAGTAACTGTAGTCTTGAATATAGATGGATCCTGGAGAGGCATGGTTGAGAGCTGTGATGAACTCGGTTTTCTCTTGGGCTTCTGCAGTCGCCCTGAAACTCTGAATCCAGTTCTCAGATGCCACAGCAATAGTTGTGGGATTTGGTCCCGTAAGATGCTGTTGAGCGAATTGCTCATCAGTGTACCAATCTTCACGAAGGCCGATGTTTGCCTCCGTATAGATACCCGTCTTACTATCGATCAAGTTCGCATTGATCTGCTGTAGCCCGCTCAATGTGTTCTTGGAAAATGTATTCCATGGAGCACCATTGATTCCGGTAATGAGCGATGGGAAAACACCAGCAAGCATCTCGCCCAACTGGAAGTAGAACAGGTAGCTTGCATGGAAAATATCGTCGAACTTGGTGACATCCCCAGGTGGGATAATGTTGAGATGTGGAGGATAGCCGTCATCTCCGGTGGACCACTTATAAAGCTCACGCTTGTCTTCGATCTCGAAGTCGGTTGGTACGGACGAGTCGACGCTGAAGAAATCGTGAAGCGATCCAAACCTATATAGATACAATATCAGTAACTGCACGTGCTATATAATCTTCCAAATTTTAAATGTGTATCAATTGGGTTTATAGTCTCTTACTTGGAAAGAATCTGCTGGTATGTAAGCTTCAGTCTCAATGCAGTATCCTCGAAACTAGCTTCAGGGATTGGAATTCTTTCTTGCTCTTTGGCGAAATTGGGAGCCCCGACGAAGGAGTGACCACCGTGTTTTAAACTAGGGAAGTGTTTTCTAGAAAGACCGAGGCCTAAGCCTCTCATTCTATTGTTAAACACACCAGGATCGATAGGAGTAGATGAGGAGACATCTGGTGGTGAAATTGGGAGCTCTGCAGAGAACCCTGGGGTGGCCTCGGACGAAACAGGGTCAGACATAATGATATAACTATAAACCAAGAAATGTAATAATGATATAAAAGGTTATATATATATATAGCAGAGCTTAAGATCCCAAGGACTTTGTATGCTAAATTAATGTGGAATTGTAATAAAATCGGAGGGATATAGAGTTTCTTAAATAGACAGAAACATAGTTACCGATGTAAAGAAGTCGAGAGTATAACTCAGTACGCTAATATTTCATAATATCATGATATCATGTTATCGAAGTAGGGTATCTTCATGCACTCCGAACTTCGTGCAAGCATCCTTGTTTGAGTATCCATTCATACCGAATCCGACGAGGTTGAAATTTTTTGAAAGCCTGCACTTGCAGAGTGTTCTCCGCACTGGATTGCATTGCATAAACGTAGAATCGATCAATTGATTGGCGGATACAGCTGCACAGTTGTGATAGATAGCTGCCGCTTTTAGCTTATGTGGATAACTGTTTTCCATTCACATACGCTAACTCAGAGAACGGTTTAACATAGCCGGCTTAGCTAGGTCAGGATCTTGTAGCCCTGTAGAAAGGGTCGCAGTTCGGGATCAAATAGCGGTGACCACAACAGAATGGATTGCAAATGAAAGATTCTAGTTGGTTGATGGGAGCTTGAACAGCCAGTTGACCGTTACAGCTACCTAGGTACTTAAGCACTTGGCCGGCTACCTTGAAGGCTTGGGTTTCCCGCTTTGGTCTGGTGGTCGCACTCGAACATGCATCTGCTTGGGTAGACGCGGTAAATTTATGAAGTGTCACGATCCGAGACTGAACGGCAGCTTGCGCAATCTATTTGACTTATGTGGATTAGCAACGCAAAATTTCCGGTTTGCCTGCAGATTCAGCCCCGACTGCGAGAGCTTGCAGCTGGACTTACAGCGTGCTTGGGTGGGGTATAACCGCATTAATTAGAGGCAAGTAGCTATCACACTTACAAGATATCGGTGAATACGAAATGCGAAGTTCAGACGGTGCAATATGTTATAATAGCTAAAGAATCGTGTGGAGCATAATATCACTTCCATAGATCTGAGTGTAACGTAACACATAACCTAATCTTAAATATAACCCATGGACATGATCATGATGAATTAAGTATTATAAATTAATCGAAAACCGAAACACTAGATGTTAATTTCGACGGAAATTTTATTTTCAATGGTTCGTAGAGCTTGGACCAGTTGATATGGATAGACTAGCTTTCAACCTAGCTTCTAAAAAAAAAAAAAATCGCATTCGCAAAGCCGATGATTTCCACAGCGGGGTTGTATGTAGCGGGGCACTAAACAGAAAAGATATCCGAATTTCAACATGCAACAAGTCGACTCGAATATAGCCACTAACTTCAACCGACACCCTGCATCATGCGCATGCACGCCAGAACGAAGTTCTAGGACAAGAAAAATGCCCTCAATCGCAAATCGTACTATTGGGATAAAAAAATCAGCATATTCTAATGGCCCCCATTGGCCAAAATTGTTACCCCACTAGCTAGCTTGTTGTTCACGCGCACATTGCATTGTCGATAGATTACCAAATATGTTAGCTCTATAATTATAACGGCTCGGCTGTATGGGTCTGCTTCTTCAACTTGCATGATATAAACTTCTCATGTTGAATTTATTGGCAATTGGCGGGGCCACAAGCAACCATGGTATCAAGGCGGAAAGCTAACGGACTTCAGCCGTTCAGCCAGTGTTTATCAATTGAGGCCTTGATAATCCTGCGAGTGATTGATCCTATCAAAATTGATGGATATGCGGCATATACAAGCATTAAAGCGGCATTCCTGGGGGCAATTACAATGCAATGCTCGTACACCGATCAACTAAGAAGCACATCCAAAGATGGCAGATACAGAGACAATCTCCCAAGGTGAAGGAATTCAGACCGAGTCCCCAAAGCTTGTGGATGGACATGTCTGTTTCTTCTTACCGCTTCAATATCTCTCAAGAGGCAGTCCTGCTACAATAAGTACAAAATCCGACTCCGGCTTGGAAGATAAAGAAGATAAGGAAGAGGATACAAAAGAAGATGGAGACCTATCAGAGGCCGATAACAGGGAAATCGCTGTTGCCGCCATGAAGGTTTTCCAAACCCGTGACTTCTTAGAAAACCTCGTAAGTCGTACCGCAGAAACAGAACTCCAACTTTCGTATTGAATGTGCAAAATTCTGAATTTTATAGACAACAGAAATAATCAAAGCGAAACTCCCCACAGTACAAGACTTCACAGACCCATTCGTTGTCACCAAACAGCGCTTAATCCGAGACCTTCAGTTCTGCGGCTTAAACAGCCTTAAAGAACCCGAATCCAATCCATCATGGTCCGAAGGCGCAGATCTTTCAAACCCCAACACCAAAGCAGCCAAAACCTGTTACGATAACATCGGCATCTTCCTTGACTTCATGGCCGAAACCTTCAAACGTGATTCACTTGATAATCGCGGTTGTAAAGTTATCGCCAGCGTCAATTACGAATTCAACTATCCCAACGCATTCTATTCATCCGCATTGGGACAAGTGGTATTCGGAACTGGGTTCCCCATGACAGGGTGGATGGAGAGCAATACAAAACCAGTAGACGATTTCATCGGTATAACTGGAGACTTTGTTACGGGTGTTGATATTGTTGCTCATGAACTCATGCATTCTGTTATTCAATGTACTCTGGATGGGGGTCGTGGTTTGGATTACGAAAAAGAGCCTGGTGCATTATCAGAGTCGATTGCTGATGTCTTTGCTATTATGACACAGCAGTGGTATAGTTTTAAAACTGACCCTGCTTGGAAGTTAAATGATTCCGATTGGATTATAGGAAAGACTGCTATTCTACCCGGGCATCCTGGTATGGGTCTGAGGTCTCTCAAGGAACCTGGGAAGGCATTCGAGATCGCTACCAAAACAAAAATACTCAAGGATCCACAAATTCAGCACTATGGCGAATTCAACGAAGAGCTGGAAGTCCATATATCATCAGGAATCCAAATAAAGCATTTTATGAAGCCGTTAAAGAGATTGGGGGGTTTTCTTGGGAAAAAGCAGGCCAAATCTGGTACCGTGCCTTACATGACACGGGATTGCGGAAGACATGTTCCTTTGCCAATTTTGCGAATTCCACATTTAAAGAAGCTGTGAAGCTTGGAAAAGCAACTGGGGAGCCTGATTTAGGAAAGAAGATCCAACGAGCATGGAAGAAAGTTGGTGTTTGGTACGATAATTGGTAGTCTAGTTTTAAGAATGGTGCTGGGTCCGCTAAATCGAAAGATACTTGGATAAATTTATAGCGATTCAGGGCTTGATCGGGTCACATTCAACTTCTAAATAAGCAGCTTTAAACTGATATATAATGATAAATATTAAATTTAAATGACAACTACAACTATCCCCCTCTTCGTAATTATAGCCCCGGCCACGGTGCCCGCTCTTTCCATCTCCTAACACTCTTCAACTGCTTCCTATCACATCCTAAAATCATCTCATCCGCCGTAACACTCTTCCAAGTGAGCTCATTATAATAAACCATCCATAAGTCCTCCCAACAAAGTTCCAAATTCTTCGACAAGAAATCTTGTAGACTAATTTCAATGTCTAGTTCGCTAAAGACACCGTAAGTATCGATATAAGCTTCGATAATCATTCTGACCCAAAACGTCTTTTTGGTTACTTGAGAGTGTATTTGGGAGGTTTGTGTGGTGTTAGGCGGTCGAGACCAAGTTCTGTTGACAGGGTCATATGTAAGCCGAGACCAAGAAGTGTTAACTTGGTCATATGCGATGCGAGAGATGAAACTATGGTTTATCTGGGATTGAGTCTTTGGAAGTTTGTTGAAGACCTGATGGATGAGTTCTGCTTGATCTTGCCAAGTTTGGGGACCTGCAGGTTCTACGGGCAGCCTTTCGGGTTCTGATATCTTGACTTGTGAAGCTTTTGCGGTGATGTCTTGGACTTCGACCCAGTCATCGTCATCATCTTCCTCACGAAATTGGCCCGTATGTACATCCATTGGTGTAGAACTGGAAGGTGTAGATTCGGTTGTTGGGTCCTCCTTTTTAACTTCGTAGCTTGAAATATAGTTCGCACGTTGCGTCAACTCCTCCAATGTTGGGATATGAACTTCTGAAACTGCGAGTTTCCAATTCTCCTCCAAAACAAGAGCTGGAGTGAAGTTTGGAATAACCTTACCCCTTTTCGGAGGAATGAAGTTAACTCTGGCAGCCAATCCCTTCCAATCAGCTTCTGCATAGTACTGTTTCCACAAGTCGTCCTGTCCAAAGGCGTCTGGGTATAATATTTCAATAGTGTCGTATGAGACCCTGGCAAAATCCAATGTTGGACTTTTCTTGAGAATGCCTTCCATACCCGCGTGGACTATTTGGATCCAGAAGTATGCTTGGGTTTCCGAGTATGGCTCCAATGTTGGGCTTTTTGCGCGTTGGCGGATTGTGTCTTGCTGAAGTTCGGAAAGGGCCTTTTTGACAATCAGACCGCGGCGAGCGTTGGTTGCTTTAACAGTTTGGAGGGTTGCGTACGCCCACCGCTTTATACGACGAGCGTTGTAGTCTTCCTCCAGTCTTTTGGTGTTGTATCCAGAGACTTGGGTCGTTGGCTTCCCAGAGTCGATTGAGGGAAGATGTTGGACATCTGGTGTGACAAGGTTGTCCTTTGCTTTGGGTGAGAAGAGATAATTTTTGGAATAGTAATCCTGCCAGAGTCTACCATTCATCAAGTCTGGATTCTGTTCTAACATGAAGAAGAACCGCTCTGGCCATCCCGAAAGAGCGCTCTTCTTAGCGGGTTCTTCAAACCTATGCATTGCAAGATAAACCTGGTAGACCCAAAACGTCGTAAGGGTTCGGTGTGCCGTATTTCTAAATTTACCTGGGGCTTCCTGGAGCATCGAAAGGAGGTGCTCTAAGAATATATCGACAGCAGCAAAAACCGGTTGTTGGGGTGTAGTGGTTTGGGATGGGTCTTCCAAAACTTTGTGTAAAATGACGCTAGCGACGAAGAGGTGGTCGCCATGATCCCATGTTTCAAGTTTTCCATTTTTCATTTTGTCTAGGTAAGTATCAGGATAGCGGTAGATTGTCCCCTTCGTTTCCCGAAGCGACTTTATCCTCTTCAAGAGGTCATCTCTCGTCAGGATAACATCCGGTAGAGCTACTACTGGTTTATCTACCGACTCAGCCTGAGGATCTGGAACCCAGCCCCGAAGGCCGTCGTATATTCCGTGCAGAACATCCTGCACACCTGTGCCCGTTACACTAGATAAGCCGTTAGAGTCAAATATGCGCCACTTGAGTCGCGATGTATAGCTGCTCATAATACCCTCCACCTCTTTTCGACACTTCTCACGAAGTTCAGGTGTAGTGTTCGGTAAATCTTGTTTGTTAAGCATGATGCCAACGAATCCAATGTCAAAGTCTCTGGTAGCACTTGAAATTTGGTATCCTAGCTCCTCCATTGCCTCAGCGAGCCTTTCGTCGTGAATATTCAAAACGAAAAGGATGGCCATCCCGGGAGAGAAATAATGTCGAATGAGTGGTCTGATCTTGTCACAGCCGCCAACGTCCCAGAGAGTGAGATCACTATCCTTGACTTTGATAGTTTCGACATTGAAGCCGATAGTTGGGATTGTGGTGATGGTTTCGTATGGCAAGACGCATTTGTAAAGAAATGTGGTCTTTCCGGCAGCGTCGATGCCGAGGATTAGACAGCGGTCTTGGTGTCTTCCGACAATTTTGGACTTGAGAAAGTTCACAAGTGCCGCCATTGGAATTCTGGAGTTTGAAAGGATGTTGTTGGTGTTGTATTTTGAACAGTATCAATTGAGAGCCACAATTTTAGCGGGCCAATTGGTCTCAATTGCAATTGACCTTTTGAAAGAGGGAGACGGTTAAGATTGGTACTCCAGAATAAATCGAGTGCAGCTGTAGTTTTGGGCATTGATAAAAATGAGAAACTTGTCTGCGTTCGAGTTCATATATACAAGTTTTCTAACGTGGTCGTATGGAGGTTATCGCGATTCTGCCACGTACACGTTAAGAGCTTATGAACAAGACGAGAAGCACCGTGACTCACGGGAGACGCAATCGAGGACCAAGCTTGAGTGAGAATGGAGATATCACAGTAGGAAATGGAGGATTGTCCTGCCACAGTAGCCATTTGCGCAATGGATTAGAAGTCATAGAGTCGGGGCTGACGAAGCCAACGGTCAGCCCCAAGTTCATTACGTTAGGTCCGTTCGGATTGGTACCTGGACCCTCGAGTTGCCCTGATGTAGTTAAAGCATGCAGGCTTAAGAGCTTCGAAACATGGTAGCGTCATAGATTAATTTTCATCTCCAACATTTAATTCAGGTCATTGGATCCGCGAGACCAATTGGGCCTTGATTTTGCCTGCTCTTGGTCTTGACGACCGTTGTTGCCCGCTGCCGCGATCCGATTCCGCTGTTGTGTTTTGTCACGACTGGTTAACGCTATGATCATGAACTGCAGACAACACAACCCTCTCGAGATCGAGGTCCAAGGTTGACCCGATTGCTACCGTGATCCGGAGTGCGATCGCGTTGCGGGTGGCAGGCATGTTTGCGAAGCTTTTTGAACCCTGTCACGAGGCGGCGATCGAGACCGCATGCGTCGTACAATACACTTTCTATTTCTCCACAAACGTGCAAACGCAAAAACATTTACCATGGCGTCCCAGGCCAGGGCTCACTAGTTAAAGGGATAGTGAATTCTGGTTGCCACGAGCCTTGGGATAACCCCCAGTATCTTTCCACATTAACCTTTAAAGGGCTATTTTGTATACTATTGGGCACCTGAGGAATGTTTCTCGGCGGATACTCTGCCCGTCTTCCAACGTCACCAACTCAACTCTAGCTACATCCATCAATAAGCATCACGTTCATTGCGTCCAACATTCGCTCGAGCTTCAAATCATTCAGCTGCAGTATTGCGCATACGGGGCACAAGGCCATGTATCCACATCCAAGCCCGCCAAACAATTGAATCCATCCCCTGTTTAGCGTCCAGTAGTTAGCTTGTTTTCCGTACCTACGGTTTTTTAACATGGGGTTTGCTTACCGCGATTACCTTGTGGAGTTCATTCGGACGGATACCCGTCCTACCTTCATTTTGGACAGCACCTCTGAAGCTATCGTATACACAAACCTTGCTTTTGATAAGCTGCTCGGTAGCAGTCATGATAAGCTGCTCGGCATCATTGGATCAGCAATCGGAAACGAGACATCCGCTCTAGAATCTGAGCGTTTACAGCTGCAAACCTCTTCTCGGAGCTATCAACTGATCCTACGGAAGATTGCTTTAAATGGCAGCCGAGATGGTTGTTATGTCGGCACTCTTGAAGCTGGGTCCCTTCCAGATCCAGTCGCCGATGGCAAACGAAGAAGCTCCACATCATCATCCGTATCACCACGGACCGTCAACACGAGCGTCAATACCAATGATAATGCCAGTCATAAAACATTCCGCTCGCTTTCAATGCTGGCAATTACCCACACCCTTACTCAGGCACAGGAAGCAGTAATACGGGCCCATGGCGGGGCTCTTCCTTGCCTGGATTGGACTGTGTCGGAATGTCCAATACCGTTCGGTGAGGCCAGGAAGCACTTCAATTTGCTTCACTCAATCAATTGGTATGAAATTATATTATGCTACCTGAGACATATGTGATACCAAACAAAATATTTTAACTAACATATGTTTAACAGGGGAACGACGACGGTTGGGCCCATGAATTCATGGTCAACGTCTTTGCGAACAGCTGTAAATACAATAATGTATATGACCCAGCCGATTGTATTGTACGCCGGCTATGATTATATCAACATCTACAACTTGGCATGGGGTTTGCAAGTCGCACAGGAACGCCATCCATATATAATGGGCAAAACAGTCCCGGAAGCGTGGCCTGAAGGACATGAATATCTTGTCCCTTTAATCGACAAAACACTGCTAGGCGAGACAGTCATAAGAGGTAAGCATGAAACGATAATACTGCCATATTCAGACAGCTCTGGGTTTATCGTTAACTGAATGCTCTGATACAGAGGCCGCACTGTTTTACCTGAACAAATCAGTCCCTGGAGAAGAGTCGTATGTTAGCTTTATATTATCACCGGCTATCGATGATCAAGGTTTCTACCTCGGAACCTTCGCTTACGCAGTCTTCGAAACCGAGAGCATAATAAAAAAGCGACATACAAAAAGTCTCCAGGTTCTAGGCTCAAAGCTCGTCCATGTCAAGGAACTAGGGCACAAAAGTGGGTTTTGGAGCGCTATCCTTGACGCATTAGACGAAACACCTCGCGATTCACCTTTTGCAATTCTCTACTGTGTTTCCGAAGATGGCCGGCGTTGCGAATACGTGGGGAGTCGAGGTCTCGACCCCAAAGTTTGCGGCAACGTTGATCTCGACGCACTCGGACATACCAGAGTCCAAATATTTCGAGAACGTCTGATACATACATATGGGCAAACGAAAACTACAATCAGAGAACCGCTTTCCATATTTGAGCAGAATAGCCTTCACGGGATGCCATATCGTGGATTTGGTGCGTGCCAGGATGCAATAACATTACCAATTCGCAGACATTCCGGAATGGCCCAAGCGTTCCTTATCATTGGGCAAAACCACAGAAGACCATATGATTCAACATATCAAGAATGGTTAAACGGGTTTCAAAATATCATTTCAACGTCGGTGGCCAAAATATGGAGCGTTAGAGATGAGGAACGAGTACAGCTTGAAAGCAAGCTCGCAGGTAAGGACAAAGGGAACATGAATATATAGGTACCTAGGACGCTATTAACATATTTATATAGAAATGGCGAGAGCTCATAGTCTTAAGATAACCCAGACTCTAGACAAGAAAACAAAGGAGTTGAGAGAGAGCGAGACTCTATTCACCAGGGTGAGTGCGATATATACTAGTTCAGTTTAGATCAAAAAACTAACACCAAGGCAGACTGCAGAAAGTGTTCCTGTCGGTATGTAATCAAAATCTAGATAACAATTCGAAAGTTCTTTGCCTCTTGCTAACACCTCACTACTCGATAGGACTCGTCTGTATCAATAACGACGGGGAAATCATATTTGCCAACGATGCATGGTGGCGCATATGCGGTATGGATCGGAGCGGCGGTCCTGACGTGTGGGACAAATATATATACGTCGAGGACCGCGAGCGTATCGTTAGTGTATTCAACAAACTCGTGGAAGAGCGTGGGAGCATGGCGGAAGAGTTCCGCTTCGGGAACGACTCGAGACCTGGCAGCCGGGGCTTTACTACATGGTGCCGGAACTCCATACACCCTTCCTATGACGACGATGGGAATTTTACGGGATGGTTTGGTACATTAGTCGACATTACGAGTATCAAATTAGCAGAGGAATACCAACGAGAATTAACTGCAGAGGCCGTAGAACGGAAGCGGCAGCAAGACAATTTTATTGTGATTATTCCACCCTAGCCAAAATTTGATAATAGTGCTATACTAACGAGTTTTACAGGATGTGTATGTTTTATACTAGTACTTATGATGTGGGGAGATATTTAAGGACTGCATCAACTAATTTAATCTGAATGCTATAGAACAAGCCATGAATTAAGGAATCCACTTTCGGCCATCCTGCAATCAGCAGACGAAATACAGATGACCTTAGATGCATTAATAGACATTGATGCTGACCCCGCTGCTCTGGCTGCAATACAAGAAGCTGCAGAAACAATTCTCGCTTGCGGAGAGCATCAGAAAAAGATCATCGATGACATTCTCAACCTGTCAAAGCTCGATGCCGGGCTTTTGACAGTAGACCCAGTACCTGCACAACCCCATGATATAATTCGGCGTGGAATGAGAATATTCGTCCCAGAACTGAAGAGCAAAGGAATTACCGCTCAGTTCACAGTACGTACAGCAGCGCCCTCTATATTGGATATTTTTAGAATACGCTAACTTAATTTTTCCACATGATAAGCTGTCCGACAACTTTGTTGCTGATTGTATGCGGGATTGGTGGATGGTTGACCCAGCTCGCCTAATGCAAGTCTTAGTAAGTTTCAATTGATGATACTGAGTTCGATAACGCAGGTATACTGAACCATATTTAGATCAATCTCGTTACCAATGCTATCAAATTCACAAGCCAGAAAAACGGCGAAAAGGAAATATGCGTGGCTCTTGATTCGTCGAAAGTACGGCCTTCATTCACAGACAATTTTCTAGATGAATTCGATACTGCAAGTAGTGAGCCCAGTCTTATTACGAGCAATGACAAGAGTCACCCTACTTCTTCAGAGAACGGGATGTACATGTTGGTACATGTCAGAGTAAGTATTATGTTATTCTAGAAACAGCGATCCCTAGGTTAATTAGTTAATATAGGATACTGGTATTGGAATTTCCAAAGAGATGCAAGCCGTCCTCGGACAGCGATTTCACCAGGCGCCCGTAAGCCATTCATTCTCCCACTCTTTCTCATGTCCGGTTACTGATTTCTTAGAAAACTCATGTCTCATACGGCGGCTCGGGTCTCGGATTATTCATTGCGCGACGGCTCTGTTTCCTCCTTGGCGGTGAACTTCATTTCGACTCAGACTTAGGAGTGGGAAGCACATTCTCCTTCTTTTTTCATGCCCAGCGAACGGACCCTCCTTCCACCCACAATACCGTATTAACGCCTAATGAGCCTGTGAAACGGACGTATTCGTTTGGTAGTGACACCAAGTCTGCGGCAGAAGATTTTATCTCAACTCCTCGCCGGCCGTCTAAGCCACCTCCTGTGAAGGTACAAAAAGTTGCAGATCGTAAACCGTTAAGCAAAAGGCCAAGGCTTGGTGACGGTTATCGTGTCCTGGTTGTGGAGGATAACATATTGAATCAAAAGATTCTGAGAAAGCAACTTGCAGCGCAAGGGTGTGAAACAGTTACTGCTAACAACGGTGAAGAAGCTCTGGGGCTGCTGAAGACCGGTGCAAAGTTTACGATTGTATTGATGGATATGGAAATGCCCGTGAGTCATTTGCATTGCACTTCCGTAGCAGAATCCATGCGAAATATCGTTATGTTTCTAGGTATATTCTGCAAATACAGGTAGCTGACATTTGATCTTCAATGTGATATAGGTAATGGATGGTGCGACGGCCACAGGATTGATCCGTGAATACGAAGCGGAAGCTGGTGGCCATGTCCCCATCATAGGAACATCTGCGAATGCTCGATTTGAGCAGGTTCAATTTATGATAAACGCTGGCATGGTAAGTTATAGCCCTATTCCTGGGTTTCAGCCCTATATCGTGTTCCGGGTACCGAATAGGCGAAGAATAAGGCGCTTCGGGCTGCAATTTGATGACAATACTTGAGACTAACATAATCCTAGGATGATGTGATCACAAAACCGTTCCTAATCTTGGATTTGATGGACAAGATACGGCAAGTTCTCCATCGATTTCCGCCGTCAACGGTACTGGGCGAGACACCATTGTCGCCCAGACCATAATTGCGACCGAAGCCGGATTACTTGGAGTTCATGGTGCAATTCAGTATTTTGTTCTTGGCGGTGGATTGGTCGATTGGGGCGAAGTACATACGGAAAAGTGTTATCCCAGATTGCATAGTGGATCAGTTAGTCTACGGAGTTTTTCCCCATTCCCAGTCATTCATTTGGTCAGTTGCATTGTTCATCAGTATACGGTTTTCCTTGGTTTGTGTTTTAGCCCTGCATTTCGTAGTACATTGATATCGACTGTTTGATTTTGCACTCGTTAATTTTCTTCCATTGCATTCATCCATTCTCTTTTTTTTTTTTTTTTTTTGGAGGTTCTTTACGCGGCAACGAAAATTTTATATACCTTTGCTATTCAACCTTACTTAAGAGTAGATTTTGAGATGGCTTTATGATTTGGTAGATTACGTATATATAGAGAATCTGAAGTGTGACAAATGGTCAGTGGTTTCTTTTGAACAAAATCTTTTAACCTATACATCGTTTTGAATTCACATTTTTTAAATTATTAGTATTTGGGACATCTACACGCGAGACCAGGAGGGCCCGAAGGTATCGATACATGCATATGATATAATTTTAGCTTTGAACTCATATTCGATCGGAGATTTTTCTGGTCCATATGGAGGAAATAGTAATGTCTAGCCTCGGATCCCGCGTCGGCTTAGAGTTCAGATCAATTGGATATAAATATATCTGAGTTCAATGAATACTTACGTTCCTGCAATATCTAAAGTACCACGTCTACCAACGATTCTTGTGTGACGTATGTTTTTCTCCGAGAGGGATAAGTCAGCAAAACTAGGTTTCGTCGTCAGCAAGCTGCATTCGCCCAGATTAATTACAATTCAATGGGTTGGATGCCGCGGCTTAACTAATTTAGCTCAAGAAAAGGCTAAGAGATTAATTCCCTTGCAGGACTGGTGGGCCCGAGCCCAAGAATTTAGCTTACAAAAGTGACTTCTGTGATTCGTCGGTCGCAGGGGGGGAAGGAAATCAGTCAGCCGTTTGTAATTGAAATTGGGTCTGTTTAAAAAGAGCGGTTGATCCTTTTTTTTTTTTTTTTTTTTAAGATCCCGTAGCTGGTATGGAGGTGCATGGCGCATGGGGTTTCACAGCCCTCGGACTAGAGTTCAGTTTACGCGGCCCCCCTTTGTGCATGTGGATTACATGAAGATCGATATCTCGGGATTCTTGGTAGACGTCAATTGTTAAAGTTAGAGATTAGATTAGTTATTTTCGGGGAGAATTGCTGGAAAGGTTTCTGGATTTACCATGCATGTGCTTTGTATATTCTCCAATTCCTGGCGGTAAACTCCTAAACCACCAAATTAATACTCGAGGAAATTAAATTGAAGAAATAAGAGAGCGAATGAGCAGCACATGGTCCCAGATCACAACCTTGAAGAATGTTGAATGCTTGATGCAACCTTGTGGTTTCTGGATTCGTTCCTGTACCTTGATTACGGAATCCCAGTCGTCGACCTAATCGAGGATCCCTTCCAGACGTTTAAAACATGGGACTAGGCCATATTCGCTGGTTCGGTTCAAACCGAGCGAAAGGTTGTAAGCAAGCAACCTTGTCAACATCGATGCTTATGGGTGGATGCTGCAGCGTAGGGTAGTGGGGACCCGTTCGAATCTGTGATCCACCTTTTTTCAACCTGCAAGAACTGCGCCCCCCCTAAATACCTCCTCCCCCATGGAATTTCCCATTCTTTTATCTGCAACTTCGATTTTTGATTGTTCACGGCGGCCCATGTCGACGAAAACGAACAAAAGGCTATCGGCTTGGCTATTGTGTATGCGTGTACATACCCCCCCAACCAGTTGCTTACAGGATACATGATAGTTTGGCAGTGAACGGGAATTTTCGTCCAAGGTGGATAACGGACGAGGTCTCAGAATTGCCCGCGCACACTCGCTGATTCGTATATTTAGCTTCAGGCATTAGAGCGTTGGCATTCCCTGGGCAACTTACCTCAATCATCATGTGTATCGTAATGTATCTTTTTTTTTCCTGGGGTAACATAATAAGGTTGGAGGGCTGAACTCGAACTGGATTGAGTTCAGGAGATTGCAATTGGCTGAACCAACTTGGGGGTTTATTTATATATATATCAACCACATCGTCCGGTTACGTTGACTGCATTCCAACGAACCTCTTTCTTTGTTCGGGTATTCTTCCTAATTCTCGATCGATCTACCGCTTTTTCTTATTATAATTAGTCACTTGGTTAAGGTTGGGGTTTGGAAACAGTTAAAACTCAAACTTCTTTGGATATAGTTACGACTACGGGTGTGTCCTCTTTTACCTTATAATTACCTTCTTTTCTTCCTTCCTTTCTTTGTCAACGTTTCGTCGTATCACCGATTCGTGCTTGGGTTACGTTGAACACGACCAAAAAGGGACGGTGAACCGTAGGAACGATCGATCGTACGACTTCAAACAAACTTCGGATTCATTGAACACGAATATATAAATATCCTTACTATCTCGAATAACTATATAAAGTCCAACTCGAGAAAGATGCGGTGGAAAATCGCTACATCAATCGGTTCGTGAATCCCTCCTCACAGCTGAAAACACAAAACCCTCCAAACAATGTACTGACCAAAACCGCATTTACTTCAGCCTCCCTGATTGGCCTCTCCACAGCACAACTAGCACGCTATGTAGCACCATCCGACACCTCAGTCTCATTTAGTCTAAACATCCCAACCTCAACCTCCAACTCCGGCTCCGGCGCAATCTTCTTCCAAATCCGCGGTCCAGCAACCGGAAAATCATGGATCGCACTAGGTATCGGCAACGGCATGGCCGGCGCCCAAATCTTCGTAGTCTACACCGACGGCTCCGGTAACGTAACCGTCTCATCTCGAGCCGGTCAAGGGCATTTCGAACCACAATTCTCCAGCGACGCAGAAATCACCGTTCTCGAGGGTTCTGGTATCGTAAATGGAAACCTTATTGCGAACGTTCGATGTGATAATTGTATTACCCTTGCGGAGTTGAGTGTTACGAATACAAGGTCGAATTGGATTTGGGCGGATAAAGATGGTCCTGGACTTGATTCTGGAGATGTGGGGGCGAATATTCAACAACACGATAGGACTGGGGTTTTCACGTTCGATCTTACAAGAGCTGCTGGTGGGGATAGTAGTAATCCATTCGTTCAAAATGCACAGAGTTCGTCTTCTGTAGCTGCGACTGGAAGTAGGACTTCGGGTGGTTCGACGCCTACTTCAACGAATGGAGCTAGTAGCGATGGAGACGGCGACGACGACGATCTAAACCTCGGTTCCGGATCCTCTGACGGTGTCAGCAGCGCAGCCTCAAGGATTACAAAAATGCTCAAGATCCATGGAATCCTCATGGGATTAGCCTTCGCAGTATTCTTCCCTCTCGGCTCCATCATAATCCGACTCATGCCCGGCCCGCACAAAGCAGACGTCCACATGGTTGTCCAAATCATCGGCTTCGGACTATCAATCGCCGGCCTGGCGTACGGCATCATGCTAGCTGAAGATCTAAGATACCTCAAAGAAACACACCCAATAATCGGTATGGTCGTCATGGGCGGCTTATTCTTCCAACCTATCGTCGGATTGATCCACCATTGGCTGTATAAAGCCAAAGGCCAACGTACTATTCTAGCGTATATTCATACGTACTGGGGTAGAGCGCTTCTCATCTTGGGAATTGTGAATGGAGGGTTGGGATTGCAATTGGCTGATAATACGACTGGTGGGACGATTGCTTATTCTGTCGTGGCGGGTGTTATGGGACTCGCTTGGTTGGCGGCTTCGGTTTTGTATTATGTTAGAGGAGGTAGTAAAGCTGCTATCGGGGATGCTAAATTGGAGAAACCATTGTCGGCTGAGGGGTTAAGGGAGTAGAATGAAGCTATGGTTTTTTTTAAAGTTGGGTTTGAATGTTTATGTCTTTTCTATATATATAACTACCACCGTTTTATAGTGCATAATGTATGATGGACACGAGTCCAGGTATTACCATCCCGTTAGAACTTTATAGGTTTACGTTTGGACCATGAATTCTTGTGCACAATTGCAATTCGACTCTCCATCGCGAAATATAACTCGCACAAGCAGTCCGGCATAGAAGCTATGAGAAAGCATCACTTACAAACCTGTGTTACTCGTCCGCACTTTAGTTGAGCATGTGTATGTAAGGCTTTTGCAAGCCGACAAAAGTATATCAATAGTAACTAAATACAGTCCAAAACCCAACAGGCCACGGCCACAATACCTCCATGCATTACCAAACATTAATTAGGCTAAGAAAGCAAAAAAGTATAGAAACGTAACGCATTAAGGGGACGTCTCATTCAATAATCATGACAGGTCCAACAATATACAACAGAACATGAAGACTCCCATAGTAACACCAGTAACCCAGTTCGCTAATGCTATGCGAAAACCAAAAAAAGAAAGATGAAGGAACCAAACAATCAGGAATCCAACAATGAAGAGGTAATGAAAAGTAGGGAGTGTGTGAGGTAATGAAATTAAGGAAGTAATGGATTCCTGGATATGCAATATATGAATGAATCGAATGCTATCTTCATGAAACACACACAAAAATTACTTATTTCTATGTAGTTTATGGGCGCCAGCAGCCGTTAGGGAATTTGTAAAGGGAAAAAAAAAAAGCGATGGGAGGCTAATATGGAAAGAGTTCTCGACGGTGATATTTAGAAGAGAACAAATAATGCCACGATGGCAATGATCAAAGGAGAGGCGGTGCGAATGCTGCTGCCACTGTTTGGGACATCAGAGTTGGTGGGCAGTCGCGTATTCGTTGACTGGGTGGTAACAACAGTGGCAAGAGTGGTTTCTCCTGAACGTTCAGTAGGCTCACTAGAGGTGGAAGCCTTAGTGGTTTCGATACTGAAAGTAGACTTGGTAGGGCGGTAAGAGGTCGATGTTTCTTCCTCAACAGACGTGGTTGTTTCTTCTTCTTCAGAGCTCGTGGTGGTGGGCTTTGGTGGTGGTGGTGGCTTAGAGGAAGTCGTAGCTGGAGAGGAGGAAGTGGTAATGATCTTAGTTGGAATGTTCAATTTGGAAGTAGTTGTCTCCGGCTCCTCGGTGGTAGATGTGGTGGATTCAGAAGTCGAAGTTGGCTCTGAGGTGGTGGTTGGAGGAGGCGGAGGCGGAGGAGGGGTAGACTTACTCGAAGTAGTAGTTGGTGGTGGTGGAGGTGGTGGTGGAGTTGAGGTTGTAGTTGGTGGTGGTGGTGGGGGCTTAGAGGATGTGGTAGTTGGTGGGGGTGGGGGTGTTGAAGTGGTGGTTGGAGGTGGCGGTGGTGGAGCACTGGAAGTTGGTTCTTGCACTGGTGGGGGAGGATTGACATTACCACCTCCAGTGATCTCGATGGAAGCGGCAGAACCACTTGAGTCTCTATACCGATACTTAGTTGCCCCGGCGGAATAGTCAGTGATAACTAAGGATGCGACGACCATGTCGAACGGTGCCAAGCTGTAGTCGATAGGACCGCCAGCCCATTCGATGGTACCTGGCGCATTTGACGGGTCACCAGCAGCCCATGGGCCGAATTTGATTTGCATTGGTGTTTGTGGGTAGACGGTTTCTCCCAATTCAGCTCGGCTCAGAGTACGGACGACGTTTCCATCAATTGACCAGGTAATTTGCTGGGGAGTCCAGTCCACGGTGTATTTATGGAAGACTCCAACGGTATCAGCGACACCAGTGTTGGCACCGTAGATGTGCACATCCTGGTTGCCCTTGGAGAAGATGTTGGTCTGGACATTTCCAGGTTGGTTTCCGATAAATTCCTATACCCGACTGTTAGCATATGAACTTGTACTCGAAACCGGGACCCAATTTCTGGGTGAAATTGATACATACGACATCGATCTCGTCCAAAACGTCACTCTGGAAGACCAAAGAGCTGACAATACCAGCTCCTGGACCAGCTTTCATGACAATTTCGGCTCTACCCCAGAAGATATAGAACTGGGACTGGAGAGTTGGCGAATCGCCCTTCGTCGTAACCGACATGTGCATTCCATCATTTTGATAAGAAATTCGAGAGGCCGAGGAAACGATATCAAATCTCGGGGCTTCTCCATGGTTTTTTGTGTAATCCCAGACGTAGGTTGTTCCAAGTGCCGGGTCGTCCTTGAAGCCTATTCAACCGGGCATGTTAGCTTGATTACTTCTCTAGCGAAGAATGCTGACTTGCATAGCGAAGCGTCCACGCGAATATCAGCAACGGGAATATTGCAGCTACTTACATCCTTTCAAAGGATTGCAATCAGAGCTGGTCTGAGCAAAGGCAGCAGGCAGTAGAGCTGCCGCTATAAGAATGAATCTTTTGACTTGCATAGTCTTCGTGCTAGTACTCGGTGTATTGAAGGAAAGAAGTATGGTAATTGCTTCCACAGAAGTCTGACCGGATGGATAAGGAAAGGAAGAAAAGGATCGCGAGAAGAGGTTGTAGGTGGTTTTATGAGCCGATATTAATATTTGCGCTCAAAATCGTATAGCAGATCGACCCTTCTGTTGGAACCCCTCCACGCAACGCAAAAAGTGGTGATAGCTAGGCAAAAAGCGAGAGGCTGAGAAGCAAATTGCGGTTTGATCCAACAACCTGCCGTAAACGGTGGAGCTGATGGTGCTGCAACCAGGGTAAGGTCCAGGCCAGGTTCGATTGATTGTCTGATAGTTAGACCAATAAGCAGGAGGCTGAAGGTGGGTATTATGCCGCCTGTCACTTTCTGTTCTTGTAAGGCTGTAGATGTACTGCGTGTATAACGAATGACAAGTGATAATGTATATATTCCAATATAATCAGCACGTTGGCTATTATATTGAGCGTGATGTTTGAAAACGAATGTAGATTTGAGTCGTTCAAGTTTGCGATATATAAGATATCTGATCTTAGTTTGGATGAGTGGGAGGAAAATAAAACCTCAAAAGAAGGCTGGATACCCCCGCGAATATATACGATATCCGCATCTTGACAAATGTTCCTTTGGGAACTCCGACTGCTTCCCCTCCTTCGTCGATGGAGCGGTAAGGGTAGGTAGGTGTGATCCAAGACGCAGCTGGGCATGCTCAGCTCCCTCCCATGCAACCTTGGGATTCATAGCCCCACCACGGAAAACTCTTGCGATAGAGGTCATATCACCAAGAAAAAATATCGCATGTTCCGTGTCGCGGAAAGCTGCCTTTTTGGTACCCATACACCCAACTTCGAAAAGTGAGGAGGCGTCCTCAGCTTCGAGCTAGAAAGCTTCAGGTCGACTGGTCGCCGCGGTTATTTAGCCTTTCAGGTAGTATTGCAGTATTGTGATCCTAGTTGGTCTGGATTACGCTATCGCATGCAGGGTCTGGCATGTCAGTTGCTCTCGCACGCTGCCTATACTTAGATACCCGGCCACCGTCACACTTCTATCACCTCTTGCTAGGCAAGTTGGCACTTGCAAAGTCACTAAGTACTTGACTTATTAGCTTCTAGTTGGTACAAATCCCACTAGGGAAAATATACTGACCGTTTGGTTATCAAGGGTCCGGACATCCCGTCCTTATTTCCCCGTGACCCTTTCACCGTCACATTCTCGGTCTGCCAGTATGTTTTTCTTGGATCTCTTGACGTTACATTCTGGTATAACGAACGATGATTAAAAAACCGTTAACGAGAAAATGTTTCTCTCTAGTGGATGCTTTTAATAGACTTCTCGCCTTTGAGAGTCAGACCACCATATCTTTGTCATGATGCTTAAATCTTTCGGGTCCCAAAGTCAGTACATCTCGAGATATAAAGTTTCCTTTCTAGAAACCGCTGGACCCACCAATGACGTCCGTTCGAGATTTTCTGCGTGGTGTTACTTTCCTCCCAAGACAGTTCTGGTTACATCTGCACCACAAGTCTCCTGATTTCCCGGTCAAAGATTAATTATAATTTCTGTGCCTCCGGAAGAATGATTCAACATTGCATTAGAGTATTGGAGGAGCCCCGAGAGTTGCAGGTGGTGGAGTCAGAATATTGAAGCGGGCAGGCGGCACGGCTTGCATGAAAAATCTCAACTTTATCGTCGGTCGGAATTCGAAAATGATTCTGAGTGGCGAAGTGGACCCTGAGAGGCTTCATTAATCCCTGTCTCCATTTCTCTTCTCGATTTTGACGGGTTCGCAACACAGAAATTACAACATCTCGCAACGCAGAGGCATCGAAGCTTGAAATTTTAAATTTAACGTTGGAGATGAACAGTAACCCAGCCCTATAAGGTAGTAATTCGCCCTCAAACTACGTCTTAAACTCAACATGCTCGAGTGAACTCGATGTTTTGAACCCAATGTAGCACAATATGTATATAAAGATGAGGATTATGATTGTCGGAGGAACATCAAATATGTAAATATCCTATGCGCACATATCTCCATACTTCCTTGTTGTTCAACTGAGTATCGTATGTTCAACTTATCTTATATTTTCTATTATTACTATACCTTAACATGATTTTTTGGAAACACGGGGGCCCTAAAAAGCCCACAGGGTCGAAGTTCCCTTGGTTTGCCATAACCTTCAGCCTCGCCTCAGCGGTTGCAATCCCAGACCCCAACCTCACAGAGCGGCAAATAACGCGGGTGGACAGCCCTACCGGCTGCCCCTCCCCCACCACTATCCAAGGATTCCAATGGGATACTAAATCCTGTACCAATTCCTATTTCTCCTCGTGGGCTTATCCAATCAACAAGTGGGCCGACCCACCAAAACTCAATATCACTGTCGCCGGGGTTCCCATTACGGCAACAGTCGACACAGGATCCACGGGCCTAGTGGCCTCGATAAGCTTATTCCCTAACGTCACTTTCACCAAGACTGTTCCTACGCAGATTTTTTACAGTAGTAGCCATTGGCTCGAGGAAGGGTATGAAGAATGGATTGACATGTCGTTTGGGCCGTATGCCATGCGTACCAAGATACTCGTCAAGGACCATGAAGTTTGTTGTCCAACCTTTAATACTACAACGGATGGCCACCGATGTCCTCCGGATAAAATTGCGAGAGGTTGTGTTTGCACCCCGGGTGGTTGCAACGGCGAACGGGACGAAGAAGAGGACCATGACCCTGAAAACAAGAGGGAGGTCGTCGACTTACCTCATATAGCATATATGGGGATCGGATTCGGCAGAGGTGATCCTCAAAACAACAATCCATTCTTGGATACAATCACCTACAATGGCCAACCAATGAAGGGGTCAGATAGTGATTACTGCCAGGGCTACGTGATCACCCATGACGGTTTATACCTAGGCCTGAACCAAGATATCACCAAAAACTTCGCTTGGACCACACTCCCACAACAAGACGTCGGAGGGTCTAGGGACTGGGATACCCCTCCAATGATATACAAAGTCGACAACGGCGCCAACCAGAACGGAACGATTCTCGTTGATACCGGAATTCCAAACTCCTATTTTACCAATAGTCCTGTTAGTTGGGATAATGGCGCAGCTTTTGAAATCTCCGTACCAGGGACTTCACAGCTTTATAAAGTGAAATATGATATCGCTAAGGGAGTTAATTTTGGAGATGTAGGATCCCCTAATCCTATGCAGCCTAATACGTTCGGGATCAGCTCGAAGGCTGGGTATGTTAATACTGGAAGAAAGCTTCTGAACTGTTTTGATATTGCTTATGATCCTGTTGGTGGGAATTTTGGGTATAGATATCTGAATGCGGCTGGCTGTTCACAGTATGTGACAGCGGCACCATCTGCTATCCCTAGCTAGTTTTTTATATGGCGGTTGGATATTTTTATTTATTGTGTACTCACTTTTCACTGAAGAATGTTATTAATGTTTATATACTTCGAAATTTTAACAATTCCCATGAGTTCCACTTCAAGTCGCAGGGACTTAGAATGTATAGATCACAAATCTTCTTTATCATCTAAACCGATTATAGCGACTTTGCTATCAACTAAAGTCACCCTCTTCTGTTCGGTAGCCCTTCAGAGCTACACACTATCTCAACTGGTCTCAACCCCACCTTCAACGGATACCTTATCAACCCCCTTGTATCCCCAAAAGCCCTCCCTTGAATCATAAAAAACACCCGCATAATCAATTTTTGATATAGCCAATCAGGAAAGTTAATATCAACACCCAGGATCTTTTGCAAACAAAAAGCAGTAAAGAAAGAATCCACGCCTAGTGTAATATGATCATCAATCGCAACATCTGGCATAGGGTAGAGTTTTTTTAATAAGCTTGGTATTGGTATCGTATCCCATGCATAGTCATCCGAAGAAGGTCCTCCGTATCTTCCTGGCTCAGCGTATATCGATGTCGTCGGCTCCATGTACCGTTTCGATGAAGGAAAATTGAATATTTCTGGTTGGTAGCATCCGAGCATAAAAAGCTCGAGCTGGAGTTTTTGTTTTCGAGTTTGTTCATTCGATTCATCCCGGTTTCCGGAATTTGGACTACTCGAGGGTTCAGAGTAATATTCCGTCCTGTTTGTATGTGAATCATATGGAAGCTTATCCACCACCAATCGACGAAGAATCTCGTATGCATTCTGTAGCATCATAAACTGCTGAGTAGCGCTGGCATTTTTATGATCCTTGACCGATATCTCAACAAATTCCTCTCCAATTTGCGGCGGCCCCAGTTCATGAAGTTTGAAATCTTCTTTACCCTTTTGTATAAGGTACTCTGCTAATAGTAAAAATCGCTGAATGAATACGGGAGTAAAGCCCTAGTTTTTGCGAGACCGTATATTTGGAAAGGGAGAAACCCCTTAAGATACAAAATTTCAGGCCGACTAAGCTCGAGATTTGGTAGTAAATGTGGTGTTCCTGGTGTAGGATTGATATCTATGTTGAACCGAGGCCGCGTGGAATCGGGTAAGAACCGTTCTCTAAGTGGAGAATCCTTTTTGATAATTGGATATATATGCGCCCAGGACAGTACTGCTCCCGCGAGGAATACCCGGTACATGCTTGAGAAGACACGGTACTTATAGGCATGTGATAGCGACTTCTCGCTCGGGAGAATAGCATATGGGAAGGCATGCCTCCATGTTTGGTCCTCGATCTTGCGGCCTAGTCTTCTTAAATGATTTGGATCTCCATGTTGAGCGAGGTGTAAAGCACATTCGATGAGTGTGAAAAGGGAAAGAACAGATATTATTTCTGAGAATTTAGGCTTGCGAATATTGCAAGAGAAGTTTGATGGGATGAGGGCGGAATCTTTAGGTTTCTCTTTATTTAGGATGTAGTTGACCAGGTTTGACTTTGCTGCAGCGGTTACACGAATCTATTATTTCAAATGTTAAGAAGTATACTCATGGATTGATTTCGAGACCACATACCGTAATCAGGGCATCACCGAAAGCAGGAATAACCTTCAAAGCAACCGGGAAAGCGACAGCATCTTTGTTTTCGTTCCAGATCAGTCTCAACCTTACACAACACGGACTCAAGTTCACGACATCCGTGAAGGTCTGACATTCAGCTTCGTAGACCCGTAGGACTAGTTCGGTTGGAAGCGGGGTCGAGAGACATCCATTATTGGCTAGAATACACCATATATTAAAGCAGGGGGTGAATCCAGGCAGCTTCACGACTCTGTTTTAATGAAATGAGTATATCGCTATAGCGTTATCTGGACGAGCTACAGGTGCACTTTGGTCAGGAATACAAATTGTGGTATGCAAAGCCAGAACTGCACAGGATGGCGTCCTGAAAAATGCAACGTGCAACACCATTAACTCGTACTTGGATACGAGACTAGCATTTATTGCACAAAACTACCCCTGTATGCTGTAATGCCGGGGAGGTTGCATCTTCTGTGACACCCGATTATGCCCTCGGTTTATAAATTCAATGGACTCCAATACGCAAGATTCTCAGAGCTTAGGATACTACATCTGTAGGATATTCGATTAGCCAAAGAAGAGTATCTTAATTATAGAAGGTCTTTAGGCTATCCATTAATAGCAAATCAGATACATCCTATTATTATTCATAAAATCACTAAACCATAATCATGATATTAAACGTTACTTATATATAAACGCGAGTACTATTTAAAAAAAAGTTAGTAATGCGCTTCAACCGCTACATGCATCTCTCTAAACCCCCTATATCTCCGTATATAAACAAGTATATATCAAAACCTCTACTCATAATAATTATAAACTCAATGCCGATTCAACCCATCTCTAATCTCCAAGAATCGTCGATAACTCGGTGCCGTCCACTTCCTAATCCTCTTCCCCCATTTAATCATCGGAATCGTCAACCCGGCAAAGAAAAATTGCAAAACAGCAATGATAATATACGAATTCCTCGTCCCAGCCGCAGCAATAAACGGACTACAAGCAAACGTAAAAGTCATGCCTAGCGTATTATTAATCACTGCAACACCAACCATACCCTCGATGACCATATCCGGGTAGCAATCTACTAGATATGCCATTGCAATATCGCCGGAACAACCCCATCCGAATCCGATCAGACCCAGGCCTATGTAAGGGGGAGGCCAGGGCCAGCCTCTGGCACTGCCGATTCCGAAGAGGAGGAGGCCTGCTGGGGATATGATCATGTTTACAAGTCCCAGCCAAAGACGGTACTCGGCCTCTTTCATACCATTATTCCTTTTTGCCATCCAAAGACAAAACCAATCGCTTAAGGGTCCGGCGTACATACAGCCGAGGACTGCACCGATGACGCATGGTACGTTCATAAGTGCTACACCGTAGTTGCTGTAATTCCAGGGTTCGTCATACCACAAGTCGTCCATAGTTGTGAGGTAAAAGCTGAGCCAGGCGTCCTGCGCACCCCATTGTAACCCCGAGTAGATAACAGCCGGAAATGCGAAAACTCGCATACCCTGAATAAGACGCTGGAAGTACTGCTTAGTACCCCATCCTCTCAAGTTACTCGCCGGAGTTATCAAGGCAATGCTTTCCCAATATGTTTTCTTGACTCTTGGGTCCTTCCCACGTTGAATAAGTGGTTCTGGTGGCCCGGTCGTCTCATTCACCCCGGCCTTCTTTTCAGCATCTTCGTTATCGGTGGAAGTTTTTTCGGCCAGGGTCTTCTCGGCTGTCGTATCTGCAGCTGCATCCTTTTCACCCTTGATCACAACCCCTGGCGTATCGGTTGCATAATACTGAAGATAACGCTCACGGTCGAAATATGTTTCCTCCAGCCCAAAGTAAAAGATGATAAATGATGTAGCGTAGAGTATCGCATTCAACCACGGGACCCATCTCCACCCCAAAGGTCCTCCAGCAATGTACCCGCCAACGAGAGGGCCGAGATAAGTACCGATCGAAGTTGCAAGAATGTAAATAGCCAGCGCTGTTCCGATCCGGTGCGAATAAAATATATCGATAAGAGACAATTGAACAATTGTTTCCGCGCCGGACTCCGACATTCCTATGAATAATTGGTTGCCGATGGTATCTCCGATGCCCTTTACTTTTGCAAACCAAATGGAACCGATGAGCCCCAGAATCATGGAGACGAGGTAACCGATGCGCCTTCCGTATAGGGTGGCCAAGGCGGCGATGAAGGGCGCAAAGTACCCAATCCCAGCGAAAAGAACGCCAGCTGCGTCATTGTAGATTTCGTAGGTTATGCCCTTGGTTCATCAGAAGTCTCAGCCTTGTTATGCTTTTAAGCACGAACGTTGAAAGTTTTTTGCTGGTTGTCCAACACATGTCGACGACGACGACGGTCATAAAGGAGCACAGAAAGTCCTTCTTACCAATTCGTTCAGGACCGGTTCTGCAGTGCTTCCCGCATCATTGGCGGTTGCGGCTGTCAAACCAGTGTAATAGCAAACCAGGAACGCTTGCCAATATCGCCGCTTCCAGCTCCAATTCAAAGGGTCGTTGGGGCTGTCAGTTGGGTGCGGGAGGAGGAGGATTTCCGACTGGTCGCCTTCGAAAATTCTCTCGGTTCCAGGAATTTCTTCCGCCTCGGCGCGTGTCATCTTAGAGCTCTGGATTCAATCGTGTTCACCGCACGTGCGCTATCGAAATGGAAAATTGAAGAAATGCATATGCTGCAAGGGAAAAAACAATAAGACTTGGAGATATGAAAGAACTCGAAGGGAAATCTTTGCACAAGGAAGGAGGAAGTGTCGAGGGCCTTTCGCCCTCCATTTTAAGGACTCCCCGAGGGCGAACGAAGTGCCCGCTGGTCTTCTCTTCGCAGCACACCGCTGCCTGGTCCATAACTGCTTTTTCAAAGGAAGAGAAGGAAAAAAAAAAAAAAAAAAAAAAAAAAAAAGATTGCTGCGGCCTATTCTGAGACAAGTTCGTAGATAGAAGTCTTCCCGCTGCCAATTTGCGTGGCCAAATCTTGATTTTGGACCAAGTCTCTTCGGTGAACTGCCCGAAAGATAAGGCTCTTCGCATAGAGAGCCAATCGCCGATTCTGATGTTGCAGCCTACCCATGCGGGGTTCCAACCACTAGATAAGATTTATTCGCCCACAGGAAGAGCTAAATCCATGCAAGCAAAAGGTCTCGTGCGTCGTCGCACGGCCTGCGTGCATGCATTTCTGTACCACATTGGAATTGCATTGTCGAGAAGTGGATTCGATCGATTCGAGTCTCGTAAAGAAGGTCCCACTCGTCGAGCTGGACATGCAGCATATATTACATAAACTCGATTGCCTGAGGCTTTATTCATCGAAATACTGCTGGTGATGTTCGAACGGTGGCCTGTTAGTCGGTGGATTCGCACGCGACGCTAAATCTTCAAGATAGTTAATTGTGAATGATGAGATAAGGGTCGGCAATCTTTTCCCGTAGGACCAGGGCAATATGTGAAATTTGATAAAATAGAAGCCTCGATATCGACAAGATTAAAATAATAAATACAGATTCCCCGAACATTTACATTTCAAGTTGTGGCAAAAGGTAATAAAAGGTCAAGAGGCCATCACTTGGTGCAGTGAATAGAAGAGAAATGGAAAGTTAGAAGTTAGTAAGTAAGAAGAGAACAGCCCAGAAATGCAGTTAATATGCCGCTCCAAAATGCAACTAAAATGCATAAGAAAGGAATGATGTTGCAATTTCACTCAAAACGCAATCATGAAAATCGAGCCGACGACCACCGTCAGCGACATAAAACTCGGTGCAAGTGACATAGCGCTATTCTTTTTATTCGACGTTGCCAAGCTGACCTCATTGAAAACAGGTGTCGGCTCGTATGGTTCTGCTGGTTCCTGAGAGGCGCGGGTTCCGTTCCAACAATAACGGTTGAAACACTGGTTGCAAACATCGGGAACGGTAGCGCTGTTCCTGGTCCAGGTTCTGCTCATAATCGCACATCCAACGCATTGAGGCCAATCTGCGTCCAATGTCGAATTACCTCTAGTCGCAACAAGGTAACCGTTTTGGATGATCGTATTTCGTTCGGAGATGTTGTAAGACATAGTAAATGTCGAGACGTTCGAATTATATATGAAAGGATAGTTCGGGATATAAACAAGAAGTGGCGGCACGACGTCGGTGAAGTTTGACGCATCACAACCAAAGAATGTTGGTCGGGTATTTAGTCCGAGGTTAACAAAGGTGTTTTGATCTGGGATGGATGGGAACCCGGTTCCATTGTTCAACTCGCCGTTGATGGAGCGGGCATAAGTGGCAACCAAGGCCGTTCCATTCGGCCAATTTGCACCAGGAGCAAGGGTATCAGCAGACGAATCAACGGCGAAAATGACATCGACTCCACGCTCGGGCTGTATAAGAGGCTGGAGGGGAAGATTTTGCAGATCTTCACCACCATCGACGAGCGTAAGACGTTTGGATTCGGCGCTGGGGTTTGTCTGTGGGTTCCACCGATAGAACGGATTTGGGGTCCAGTCGGCAATATCATTATCGGCACTGCTGAGACCGACCAAAATCTTTTCGATAAGGCCTCTGAATATAGTGGGGATAGCGCTAGCGACGCCCTCGAAGTTCAGAAGAAATTGGTTGAAGAGAGACGAGGAGGTGCCCATGACAAATCCGGCATTATCGAAACCTCGGATGCATTGTTCATTTCTGACAACTACACCCTGGGAGAAGTTGGACCCAACGTATCGTATAGGCTATATAAGTAGGTAAAGAAGTTAGTGGCATTGATCTTCATCATAAAAAAGAGCCCCACACTTGGGGTCTATATAGAGGGAACCTACAGCAAATCCGAATACAGTAGGATCCCAACTACCCATCTCAAAAGGATTGAATTCAAAGACAGTCGTGTTCAAAGAGATGATAACCTCGCCGGGAGCACGTCCGTCGGCGACAACAATCGGCATCGGGACGTTGGCAGCTGTGAAGTTTGGGTCATCAGAAATCCCAGACCAAGTAATTCCTAGTAATAAACTTATTAGCATTTCTAAGTTCTAAAAAAACCGAAAAATGGTATATTGGAGTCCTTTAGCTTACCTGGTCCACCTTCGGGCGAATTGATCAGTTGGAAAGACAGTGCCCTTCCCCAAAGATCGGTGATGGATGTATTAAACCCAGCATCCGCTTTGGAATTGACAGCATCGATGATATTTTCATAATATTTCCTCCCACTGAGTGGCTGCACCTCACTCTTCTCAGGTCCTGCAAAGATAGAATCCTGGAACTGCCACAGAGAACCTGTTTCATCAGGATTCGAATTGACAATCGCCTCGACGGATGTGAAGTTGTTCAACGACAAGCTCCCTACAAGCCACCCGCCACCACTCAAGCCTGCAAGATACGTTGATGATTGCAGAAGCCCGCCAAGATGCCCCGCAGAAGTCGAATTATTCGTTCGGGAATCAAAGGCAGCCAATGCACCGGCGCCATTCATTAACGCTCTGTATCCACCCCCTGACATCGCGATACCGATGTTCGGTATCCGGCTGGCATTGTTTCGGTTCGCATCGATATAAGCCCCAGCATCAAACCCAGCAATATTTACTCTTGTGAGAAAATCCCTTAGAGGTTGGATCGTATTATTCCTACGCTTATTGAGCCATGAAACTTCCTCGTCTGAGAGCTCGCGGGCGGATCGAATCGACGGTCGGGTTGAAGGGCAGTTTACGGGAGCCGGAGCATAGCCGTTCGGAGCGTCAGGGACAACGCGTTTTTCGAGGGAATAACGTTCGTATTCGGCACGTGCGTTGTCGACGTCAATGGCGCTGGCTGCTGCTGCATAGCCCGTCGAAAGCAGGCCCAAGTGTAACAGGAAGCCTACAAGGTTCTGTCCTCCCATCCCTTACTTATAAATCGGATCGAAATGAAGAGAAAAAATATATATAATTAACAATGAAAAGAATAATAGGAAAAAAGATAAATGAACTATACACACAAATGAAGACAAAGTTGGGGAAATATACGGTGTGTCGAAATCGAAAGGAACAAAAGTGGCAGCAGAAAATGCGCCGCGGCCTCGGTCCCTACCGAAATTAAATAAGATTAGCCCAACCTTGTCCGTCCTGGAGTTTCCCGCCGACGGGACGGAAATGGGATGGACTTGGTATCGATGCTCAGCCTCGGATCAGAGCGGACATACGTATGCTCTCAATCAAGCACAAATATTCACATAACTGCGTACGAAGTACGGAGTACGGAGTACATACCAGGGGATTCCAAGACGGCTCCAGAGCTTTCCGACTTCCTCAATTGATCGGGGTTGTGGGAAACTACTGTTTTTTGACGCTTGCAGTCGGTTCCCAGTGATCCGATTGGCACTAAATCAGACACTAAACTCCAACTGAGGTGGGATTGCATATGTTTCGACGCTCCTAGGATATTAAAATCTTATGGAGTCGACGGAACTACCGAATGAGCAATGATGTAAGGCGCACTGCTACGAAGATAATTACCAAAATCTGCCCTCGAAATAGGCAGAATGGCCAGTTTTCCGTAGGGAAACAGAAGTCCCTAATATCTCGCTTCCGCGCCTGGAGATCTGATGATCTGCCCTATGAAAGGCCCGCACGACGTTCCCTGGCGACATGAAGAGTCTCTTTCGATTCCAAATATATCGAGAACATCTTCTAAGGGTTTTCTGGAATGGGGAAATGTGCTCTGAGACAGAATACCCCTCAGGCCATGTTACGGAACCGTACAAAAAAGCTTGAGGCTCGAGAAGCTCTTGCTCAAGACTCGAAAGGGTGAGTTTGCGAGAGCCCCTTTAGGCATGCCTTGTAAGGCTCGTGTCGGCAAACCATGCTTGACAGTCTCACAATCCCGGTCCAATTAATTCTAAAAAAGGAACAACATTGCAATGACTTTCTCTATTGAGATCTGACATATACCCGGTCAACTAGACCCTGGATTTACAGGCCTGTTCAACTCAGAGATCGGTGTCTACAACTACGGATACGTAGTAGGCAATCATTAAGCTACATAGACTAGGCTACTGCTGAATTAATTTATTGAGGCAAATACCAGCCTCTGATATTCTGCAGAATTACGTAATGTTTCTTAAACAATTAATGGCACCTTTGTCCGCATGCTGGTAAATATTTTACGGTTTCACTTCTGAGGTTCAGGGCCCATTCCATACCAATTAATCCTGCCACTGTATTCAGTCTCAGTTCAACAAATATCACGAAACCGCTTGATTAAAACTCTCATATACGTATGTGGACAAATTCATTTGATATGAGAATAGATTATCTACTTATAGAGTATAGATTGATGCTCTTAGCTATATATATATCAAAAAGTTGTGATGATCGACAAATCCAAAAGAGAAGAGACTAACTATAACAAGATAAGAGATACATAAAAAGTGTGGCGAACGTTGTTAACATGTTGGATTCAAACAGGGTTTATCCGTCCCTGAAGCACATACTTCCTACCGTTCAGGGCCACTAACCACCCCGAGCTTCTAACTACTCCTGTCTTTCCTTCACTTTAACCAGCAAAGGACCATTCGTAACTGGAACAAACAAGGCTTTCCATTTCATATTCTCCTCTTTAAATTCATCCGAAAAGCTAATCTCATATCTCCTAATCAACTTTGCCAACGTCAGTGACAGCTCACCCCATGCCAAATTCAGCCCAATGCACACTCTCGCGCCTCGGCTGAACGGCATGAAATACCTCTCTAACTCTCTTGTATCCTCTGCCAACCACCTCTCAGGATTAAATCTCAAAGGCTCGGGGAATATATTCGGATTAGTGTGGTAAAAGTATTGTGAAGTTGAAGTAATTGTCCCTGGAGGTAAATAGTGTCCCAGAATTGTCGCACCATTCGCAGGCACGTCTCTTGGAAGGGGGCCAGGAACGCCATGAGCGAATCGGAGCGATTCCTTCAAACAAGCTTGCAAGAATGGGAGGTGTTCCAATGTTTCTTCGCTTATGTCGTCCCTGGGATTTTTCATCACGGTCTTGAGTTCGGCAAGCAGCTTGCTTTGGATATCAGGGTTTTTGACTAAATGGTATGTTGCTTGTGTCAAAGTATGCCCTAATGTATCCATACCAGCAGAGACGGTTAATAATGCATCGGCTGCTAGTTCTTTGTTTGTTGATGCTTTTCTTCCTTTCTTCGGATCGTCCTGGAATAATTGTGCGAAGATTGTAACCATCTCTTTTTCTCCTGCATCCCATCGTGTCTTCTGCCGCATGACAGCCGTGCCACACTGATCTGTAAAATCTAAGACGGCTGAGACACTAGGCGAGATCTTGCGAATAGTAGCTCTATCCAGCTTTTCGAAGAGCCAAGTGAGGAACATCATCAAGGGAGGAAATATCTCAGCAAAAGGGGGAATATCAAGTAGCGATTCAAACGCCAGAAGCCAATCCGGTGCAAATGCTGGGTCCTCGAGGGCCTCGAAGCATTTCTCGTATGAGTATGTTGTAATGACGTCACAAGCAAGACATCTGAATCCTCTACTTATATTGATTGTATCCATGCCATCGAGGCGGTTGAGGAATTTGGAAATCTTTGAGTTGATCAGACCTTCTAGTTTTCTGACTGATTGTTTTGAAAAATATGGCTGTAGCGCGCTGCGCCGGAGATGGGCTTCATGGAAATCTGAGATGTTGAGGAGAGAACCCTCTGTGGTTGGGTTGGTATACAGTGTCGCGGATTTTGGAAATCGTGTGCCAACTTTGAAGATTCTAAGGAAATATGTTAGATTGGCTCTAGCTTCCTGGCAAAAACAGTTCTTTTGCGGGGATTATGAGATTTCTGATAAGTACATACTGGTTGTAGGTATCAATATCATTAAAATGGATCATATTCGGTGCCGTTCTAACAATCGGCCCTGCATCAATCCACACAATATATATCAGTTACCCTTCTTAACGAGAAGAACGCTGGGATAAAAGGTACAATACCATATTTCTCATGCCAACCCTGTAACCTGAACAAGAAAGTTCCTTTATTCTTATTTGTAGTCCAGTATATCCGCGAAAAATACAACGATATCAACTGGAACTTCGGTCCCGGAATGCCAGCCAGCGGGTGGAAATACAGTCGATATATAAATCGCACAGGAATATAAACAAA
The DNA here is from genome assembly GCA_036971725.1 of Arthrobotrys conoides. Lineage (NCBI taxonomy): Eukaryota > Fungi > Ascomycota > Orbiliomycetes > Orbiliales > Orbiliaceae > Arthrobotrys > Arthrobotrys conoides. The sequence continues at coordinate 1,305,423 of JAVHJM010000009.1, forward strand.
AACACATGAAAATACACTTGCACCGCCGGCAATGAGTGTATATTGAAGCAATTCGCTTCCAGAAAGTGATTGGATGTGCTGAAGGAGTTGCTGGGGTAAGTTCCCAAGAGTGATGTTAGGGAAGTAGGATGCCATATTGAAGGATGCCTTGATGGGCTTGAGCAAAGATTAATGTCTAGAGAGGATGGTTGTATTATATACTTGGTTTTCTGATAGGTTGGTTCTGTGATGGACAGTCAATGTCAGATTTGCAACTTAAATTTAGTCGGCATTCGTTTTCGCCGACACTGTCAGCTAGTAAACTTCGGTATCCCGGTTTTGCCCGGTTTTGAAAGGCCTCAAGGATTTACAATTGGATAAAGTGAAAAGTTAGAGTCATAATGATCCCGTGCATTCACTGTCGATATTGGGAACGCTTATTTGCCTAAGTTATAAACTTATTGCGTCTTATTAGGTATGCTGAGGTAAGTTATAGTGTCTATACATTGCACAGCTTAGGAAACACAGCTTGTGTAATTACTCGGTTGCGTTGTTTTTGTTGGTGTTCTGCGCAACTGCACGGTTTCGACGTCTGTACTTAGTCTCGGTGATCCTTCTTGTGTTGGTCTGTACTCTGAGCTCTGGACTTCAACTAAAATAATTCAATGTTCAAGTCTCGAACTCTCTCTCAGTTGAATCGGAAAAGAAAAGTGATGAGAGCTCTAGTTGAAGTTTAATTCACCAACCGAGTTGATGCTCACATACTGTTGCGACCAGGATTCTCTTGGCTGCAAGATGGTGGATGTCAAAAACAAGTTCGTTGCACAAAACGTTGGATTACACAAGGCTAGATTCGGTACGGAGGCCGCGGGAACCGCTTAACCCAAGAATCAAACTACCGTATATGCAGGGTATAAAGGCAGGATGACAACTGGTAACCTCGTATTAATAATATCAAGTTTCTATCTTGGGCACGATATCTGGAGTTAGTAGCAATATCTGGTGACAAAATATTTCCCGAGCTCTTTAGTTTTTGTCGTATGGCGATCAGTTTTATGATACCCGGCTCAAGTTTACCTTTGGCGAGACAATCGACATTGATAATTTGGTATTAATATGTCATGATCATGAGCCATTTACTTAAAATATATTGGTTTTGAGACTTGGAATTGAAATGTGATCGAAGGGTTTGCGAATGTTCTCTTATTGATATCAGATACTAGAACGCCGTTCCTCTGAAGGCGTATATATATTCGTCCATCAGAGACTATAACTATTGTACAGATTTATATGATGATACATTCGGGCATGGTTTTACATAGTGTCCCATTTGTAGGTTAAACTACAGGTTTCGCAACCATACGAGCGGCATGGTCGATAACCAATGGCTTATACTCCGGGGTACCATAGTAAACAGCGTTTCCGTCGTCCGGCGACGGGCCGTCGGACAAGAAATCTGCGTACTGCCAATACATATCTCCAGCAATTTCTACAAAAACGTGTTAGTGCGGGTACTAAAATCTGTAATTTCAGGTCTTTATGGGCTTAATTCCACATACGGGTATCATAATAGACGGTATCTAGCCAAGGCAATCTTGTCGCGGTATGGTTTGCAGAGATATCGCCGTATTCTTCGAGAACAACGGGCTTACCAACCCTCTTGCCGATTTCATCGTGCTCCTTGATCCACTGTGAACCCCATTCGTAAGGCATGCTCCCTAGATATCGCTTCTTGTCAAAAATTCTCCCTTTCCATTCATTACCTTTTGTCAGATACTCACATGCATGTGGCCACTGGTGGAAAGTGCCAAAGTCCAAAGTTTCAATACCCAAATTCCTCTCAAAGTCGACTCCCTCGCCTCCTTGGTAAGGGTACGCTCCATCACCGCCAGAAACCAACCAACCTTCATCACCAAGGGCGACCATGTGTCTGCTGTCCAAAGATTTGATATACTCGCTGGTCGACTTGGCCCAGTTGTAGATGATATCGGTTGAGCATCCCTTGCATCGAGGCTCATTACCTAACTCCCATGCAAAAATGGCGTTGGAGTGCTTGTATCGGCGGACGACGGCCTTGATGTATTTTCGGTATTGGGCCTGTGCAGGGGCGGATGTGTACCAGTTGGTGGCGTTGGTACCGAAGTAGTTACCGTAGGCTTGTATTCCACCGTAGTCACCCTAGGGTTTAGTGTTAGGCTAATCTAAAGCATCGAAGATTTGATTTTGAGATAAGTTACATACCCAGTTATTGATGAAGGGGATGATCAACTTGATACCGTAGTGAACGGCCTTATGGACGACGACATCCAGACGTTGGAGACCATCGGGCCCAAGATTAATGTATGGCTCTTGTCCAGGGATCAAAGCCTGGTAGTAGACGGTTCCTGGCTCCGGAAGGGCGTTTACGTCGTTAAACCCCCATACTCGAAGGACTTTCATTTTCGACTATTGATTGACAACCATGTCAGTAAGTCAATAATTTTTTTTCTTTTTAAATATCGTATTATCGTTATACCTCTTTCAAGTGCTTCATAACTAAATCAATATCGTTGTCATTTGTCAAGAATCCGATCCAGTATGTATTGGTTCCCATGAAGTATTGAACCTTCTCGTCGATCTCAAAGAGTCTTCCAACCGGCCGGCTGAAGGCAGCATGGTTAGGAGCCCTTTTCTCGACAGCGGGAAGAGCAGATACTGCGACCGCCTGAATGGCAGCCAAAATCGATAGTGCCGTCTGGAGCTTCATATTGGACTAAAGGAAGCAATTGGTTCGCCTGAGGTATCACGATGTCGAGGACAAGGGAACAGCCGTATTTATAGGCTGCCTCTGAGAGCTGATATACAGGCAAATTTCCCCCATCATATCGATGTATTAGGTAGTCTTCTACCATGCTCTTCGTTGAAACTCTCGCCAAAGCCCATAATCTACCAAACCAAAGCCATATCGTGTCGTAGCATCGCCAAAAACGCCAATCTCGGTTGTGGGACCGGCGAGACTGAAGCCGAGGCTTGAGTAGGCTAAGGCGGAAGTTTGGCCTCTTATGTAGCCGTTAGCCGTTAGCCTACACGTTCCACTGGATGAACACGAACGCCAATGCGTGAAAAGCTTCGAAGCGAAGCCTTTTTCCGAGATGTACATGTACGTGCTGTGGGGAATATGATGGAGAACAAGCTCGGACAAGTTGAAGACAAGGACGCCACACCCACCGCCGAACCTTATGCGAGAGGGAATAAAGGCAAAAATGTATTTCCGAGTCCCATGCATTCCAGGCTTTAATCACCTCGTTACCTGGTAAGGATTTCTACCGTGTTATGGGACTTTAGCCGTCAACACAATTGTTTAAAATCCTGGCGCTCTTCTGTGGTGCAGTGCGAGCTTTCGGATCGAATTGTTCCGTTCTCGATATGGGAATTGTAAGCTGGAATTACAAGCAGATCCTAGCTTTCAAATGGCTTCGAACCACAAATGATTCCGAGGGAAATGCAGGAACACGCAGTTTGTCCGGTTCCTTTGAAGCTTCCCCGCACGCTGATCCGATGCTGTCCGCGGACCCGTCAACACCCTGCAAAATCTTTCAAGGAGGATTTATTCAGGCTAACTCTCAAAAACTTAGGCTACGGGCTACGTGCCTCCGGATCATCGTTATGTCTAAAATCTACCGTAACTGCGTAACTGCGTATAACATCAACTTACCGGTTTTGGAATAAACTGCTTCAGATATGTAATCTGATGGAGGCCTTGACTTACTATATTGTAATCATGCTGTTATTTGTGTTGTTACTTTGGCTGTTGATTTAATCAGAAAAGTCTGACCATAGTATGTCATCTTGAAGGGACTTACTTGCTCTCCACTAGTTTTATGCTTTATATCCTTTTTGTATTTGAGGGTACCAATATATTTGGGAAATATCATCCAAATCCTTCGAGCTTCCTGCCTACTTAGTTATACCGTAAATGGCTCCTCGGATATCTACTAAGTTTTAACTGTTACACAATACATATTCCCGACTTTCCATATTAATATTGATCGAAACTAGGTCGGTCCGCATTTGCGCAAGGCCTTAAGGATTCTCCACCAGCTTTAAATCTTATTACAGTCCCAGAATAAAAACCAGCTCGGGCGCTCGGGTTACACAGACGACATACTGTCAGCAGCTTTTGACAAGCTAGCATATGCTGGGGTATGGGCAATCCCATCTTGATTGCTCCAGCATGTTTTATTGTGGAATGGTTAGCAGACGATTCAATCAATTTTAAATAATCTAAAGAGCCTGGTGGAAGATTATAGTGTATTTGGGTTGATTACTCCAGCAATGACATTATCGTGCGCCAGAGCCAAGACTGAAATATGTGTTGGATCTGTTGTATTTCCAATCTACCAAAAGGTTCTGGCTTGCCACCGGGTTACGAGAAAGGTACTTTGTACGACATAACCTACGTCATATTAGAGCCACTGATCATAATTCCTTCATCCTAAGCACACGGCCTCTTGTATATCAACATATTGATCTAAGCCTTGAGTTTCATTATTTTCCCTAAGGCAGCGTACGGAACGATCTGGTCTTTTAATTGCATACCCGGAAGCATGGCGACAAGAAAGATAAACTTCCAGAAAAGCCTCCAAGCATTGCAGAAAGTCGCGCTTTCGAGTTCGCGACCCGGTTATAAGATCTATGGACCGACACGGACACCAGAAAATATCCAGAGAAGATATAACTCTCAAATACCCGAAAAAGAACCCAGTAAACTTCAACAAACAAACCCTGCCGAAAACCCAGACGACAAATCGAAGGCAGAAGTCAAAAAGATTTCAGTGGCAGAAGCTGATGAGGCGTTAAGGTTGTCAATGAGGGATATTGATGGTGGAGGGGAATGCTCAATTGAGATGGAAGGCGGGAAATTCGTGGGACTCCGTCGGGGAGTCAAGGATAATATGTTTCGTTTGATCTAGCAAACATGGACAAATTTAGGGGACAGCGAATTCGTGGATTCATTCGTCTTTTCGCTCGCTATTGGGTATAATGGGTGCCTGGGTGAGCTCGAGTATACTCGGGCAGCGACGGAAGATAGCAGTTAACTCCTGTGTGAGGCTGTGTACTGTGTCTTTTCACACAATGATTGATTATAATTGATCCTGGTCCCAGAGCGCATTTAAATATGCGGATATGTATGTACGTATGGTCCGACAATGGGATGTATAATTTGTCTGATATAGCGTCGATAACTTTATAGCACCCCCGTGCTTCATGATATTGCAGTGCACTGCCACTTGCAATTGAATGTATATCATCCAAGCTTAAACACTCGAAGCGGATATCAATCGGTGACTACCGGATGATTCGCAAACGTAACTAGAGTACTAAATTCGCTAAGCTTACAGCTTATTATAATATGCGTATATGTTAGCGCTCAGTATAAGCTGATCTGCTCTGCTAATTAATGACTAAGTCGAATTCTGCGGATCTAACTATGCAGCAGCACACAAAGACGGTTCAAGTCGCCAAAGCTCGGTACCATACAGTGCCCGAATATTGGTGTCAGCCACCAGATATTTGGGTGCAATTTATCACCCCCGCCTGACTGGCACATGTTGCATTACAAAGACAGCTTGGCGCAGGCCCAGCCGCAAAGGAGCTCGATTACGTGATAGAAAATTCGAAGATTGTAAATGCAGGAATATTGGGAGTTTGGCTTGGGAGTTCTAAGCACCTAGGCACCTAGGCAGGTCGAAGTAGTTCGCATTTTAGGCTGGCCAGCTGGGGAACATGTCTCGGTTATTCGTTTAGTTTCCCGTGCCGAGGTGTCGCCAGATCTCGAGATCTTGGGAGGCGTTCGATATTCTTGTGAACGAGAAAAGTTCACTGGTAAATTTGGTAAAGTTGAAAGGTTTAAAAGAGTTAGAGGGTTCGAGTGGAAGATAATAACCTAAAGATCAGGTTGAAATATCTACTTAGTAATTCAAAAGAGTTAATTGATCGATTGAGTGGGTGAGCAGACCAGTCCAATCGCAGTCTTTCTGGTTCACATGCACATGCGGAACCTCGCCAAGGTCGGTCAAGGAGTAACTACAGGACCTCCAAGGGTGGAGATAGCCGTGGGCTGAACCTGCATATTTTTCATGATGAGCCCTGAAGTATGTAGCTGTGCAGGTAGTAGTAACCTTTGATAAGGGTGTCGAAATTTCCTAAGAGCCCGTCATTGTGACTACTCAGCTTCCTAAATGTCAATATTCGATTCAGCTAGCCTATGAACCTCGAGTGCCCTGGCGCAACACAGAATAGTTACGTGAAGGCCAGGAGTTCAGAATACCCAAATTAGTGAAGTTCGAATGTTGATATTTTCGATATATCGATACCGCTGAATCCGAAGATGTTAATGTGCTTGTAGAGAGAAGCCCTGAATACTGTAGCTGCAAGTTCGTCAATGCACAGGTGACATTATATCCGCCAAGGGGTTCTCCTGCGGGCATGGCGAATATATTAACTGCATGCTGGGATCGAGGTCTTGTTAAACACCCGCATCTTGATAGTGCGTTATATAGCCACCCAGCTGTCTCAATTCGAACGATCAGCAGCCCCAGCTGGGATATCTTCGAAACTTCCCATTCCGCGAATGCGGGTGCCCGTTATGGGCAGCTGGGACGGTCTCGTACATACATAAAGTTTGGAGCTGCACATTGTCGACGCAAAGTCCAACCTGCTTGCTTCGAACTCCAAATTTTTTCTTTCTTTCCTTCTTCTCCTCCTTCTCTTTTCAACAATAACATAAACAACAACTTCGAACCTCCATCGGCCGACCTCAATCCTTTCCTTTTTACCCTAGCTCTTGTAGTTAGATTTGCTCTTCGGTGTCCACCTTCAGCTTGTTCTTTGACTTGCTGTTGTTTGGGTTGCCGTTGCTCGACTCTAATTAGCTGACATCTTGGCTTGGTTTGTGTTACCTCAGATTAAGTGACCTGTACGTATCGATAACAGGTCCATGCAAAGATGATTGCCCAGACTGTCGGTTTCGACAAGGACCTGGTCCTTCCGTCTGTCCTTGTAGCTTTCTCTGTTCTGGTTGGATATGTAAGTATTGCGACGCGAACCTAGTTTTGAAATCTCGAGGTTGGTGGGGTTTATAACTGACATTTCTTAGGTTGCTATCCAATCCATCTACTATCTTTACTTCCACCCTCTGGCTTCACTTCCTGGTCCTTTCTTTGCACGTATCACGGATCTCTATGGCGGGTATCATGCTTGGACTGGACGACACCATTATCATCTTTACAAGCTTCACAAAAAATATGGTCAGTAATAGCATAGCACGATTTCGGGTAGAACGAAGTTAAACTAACATGTTAATCCGACCAGGTCCTGTTATTCGATACGGTCCCAATCGCGTTTCCTTTAACACTGCCACTGCCGTCAAAGGTAACTTCCCAGAAGCCCGTCGTTTTATTTCCTTAGAGAGCAGAGAACAGCTAACACTGGAGATTCTCGCGGACCTCAGATATCTACGGTGCAACAAAGCCTCTCCGCAAATCCGCTGGTTATCGAGCTCTGCTTCTGAGTGGGAACGTTTTCAGTCTCTTCACATCTATCGACAAATCATTCCATGGGAAGCGAAAAAGGATAATGTCGCATGGGTTTAGCGACGCGGCTCTTCGCAGCTATGAACCCATTGTCCAAGAACGTATCGACAAGTTTCTTGAGATTCTCACTAAGGAAGCTGGAACTGATGGTTGGGGTGTGTCCAAGAATATGTCCCGCCTCTGTAAGTTCTACTCTATTCGGTTGAGAAGTTAATATGCAATAGCTAACAATTATGTAGGCGCCGGTCTGACCTTTGATGTTATGGGAGCTTTGGTATTCGGACAACCATTCAAAATCCTCGAGGATGAGAATGGTTTATCGTATGTCATCGACGCCATTATTTCCGCCAGCCGAGCTGTGGGCGTTATGGTTCACCTCCCAGTCTTCGGCAAGAATAACATTCTTTTCAAGACCCGGGGCTTGTTCCGCCTTCTATTCCTTTCTATCAAAGATCTAAAGAACATCAAAGCCTTCTTAGCTCTCAGCGCAAAGTTGACTAAGGAAAGAACCGCCCAGGAAGCCGCAAAAGTTGCTGGTGAGGATATCGTCAAGGCCCAAGGTGTCCCTAACAAGGATATCCTCGGTTGGATTCTTGCCGCTACCGACCCAGAAACAGGTGAACACCTCAGTCTTAGTGATGTCTGGGGAGAAGCCCGTGTCTTGATTATTGCTGGCTCCGATACGACTTCGACGTCCCTCTCCGGCGCTCTCTACTACCTTAGCCGCAACCCTGCTATTCTCAACAAGCTCCGCACCGAACTTCGCACGACTTTTTCATCCGAAGATGAAATCTGGCCAGGCTCAAAGATCAACTCTTGTTCCTATCTCAAGCACGTTATTGAAGAAGCTTTAAGAATGAGTGCTCCGGTTGGTGGGATCCTCTGGCGTGAAACGACCGTCGACCATGTTGTCCAAGGAATTACCATACCCGCGGGTACCGATTGTGGAGTTCCAGTCTACTCTATTCATCACCACAGCGATTACTTTCACGACCCTCACGTGTTCAACCCGGACCGCTGGGATGAGAACATCGTTGGTGCTGAAGCTGTGGTTGCTGCTAAATCTGCTTGGATTCCTTTCCAAATTGGATCTCGTGGTTGTATTGGACGTCCACTCGCCAATATGGAACTCACTCTTACACTCGCGAGGATTGTCTATAGTTTTGAAATCCGAGTCGATGAAAGCCAGCGTAGTCTCGGCCAAGCTGATGTTGTTCCCGGATACACTGAATTCGAAACTAAAGACCAGCTTACGGCGGAAACTACTGGGCCATTCTTGCAGTTTAAGAAGATTGAGGTTTGAATTCTTACGGGTATCTGATTGGATTGATTTCTTTCTCTCTTTCTCTTTCTCTTTCTTTCTCTCTTTGTATCTGTGATTAAGTTGAGGTTCCCTTTTTATTTTCTTACCTTTTCGATTACTGATCATTGTCTTGCATACATGGGAAACGGGTGTATTGTATTGTATTTCTTATCTTACCACTTAAGACTTTGGTTCAATTATAATAATTACGGGCAACGTCTCACATTTGTCTTTAAAGCTTTCATTCTCTTACCCTTGATATTTGAAGAACTCACACACAACTTGCCTGCTAAACTAATGTTATGTTGCTTCTGTACTCTGTATGCACGTATTGGGATATTGCTGGCTTGTTTAGATTTATAAATTTATACAGAACTACCAGTTCTGTCCATTCATTGTAAGACTCATTAACTACTAAAGAAATGTATATAGGTACTAGGTAGGTTTGCATATGTAGCATCCTGGTCATGCACTAGGAAAGAAATCATAATTTCGTTAAATTGAATACTCAACCTCAAAGCCCTGCTCACCGACGGCCTCGTAGCCCGCTCCCCAAGTTTTCAAAAGTCTAAACATAAACGATTTCAGTCCATTGCAAAACTAAAGGATCCAGGCGGTCCCAGACGTTAAACACGGGAACATCAATTTATATAACCTCCACAATATCCCTATTAATAGGAGCATTCCTATCCTCCGCAATCTTCTTCACCATCATAGCAGACCCATACTTCACCCACGCATTCCAAGTCCTCTGATGATCCTCTCCAAACCTATTTTCATACATCTTGAACAACTTCTCCAACATATCCAACACGGGATTCTCATACAACACCAACCCTCTCCTCTCGCACATACTCGTCAAAGCCTCCATCGAACTCCCCGTGGCCCGATGTAACTCTCCAAAAGTATCAGATCGATAAAAAGTACTCCGTCTCAAAAACATAATCGAACTCTCCCATTGCTGTAGATGACCGTGTATCATCCCCAACAGAAAAGATAAATGTGAGGAATCTGGTGCGCGGTGTTCTAGATCGTCGTTTCGCGAGAGTGCGTCGGTTAGGGTTTTTGTCGATTTTTGGGTTAGTCCGGCGTAGAATTCTGCTTTTCCGAGATCGCGCAGGGCGTCGGCGTATTGTTTTGATGTCTTTTCGGATTCTTGGAGGTCGGCGATTGTTTTGTTTGCTTCGTTGATGATGGTTATGGCGATTGGTTTGAGGTTTTGGTTTATGAGGAGGCGGGCCATTAATGCCAGCGCGGAGATTGTGCGGCCGTGACGACGGCCGTAGCGGACTAGACATCTTTGGTGGAAGGATTGGACTAGTCGGGTAGCTAAGGGACCGTTGGGACTGAACGGGAGGACTTGGGCGAGTTGGTAGAAGGTATCCAATGAGTGCTGATGGAGTTTCATATCCAGTTTATCGAAAGCGCGGACAGCCATTTCTAAGATTTCGGCGGAGATTTGAGGATGACATACTAGACCCAGACACATGCCAAAACTTTGCATCGCACGGGTTACAAAGTAGTGATCTGGACCATACTTTGTGACAAGAGTCGGGAGGTAGAATATTCGAGCAACATCATCCAAATATAATTTTGCGGTTTCGAAGGCTGAAGTTCCAGCGAAGAGACCCCAGAATGCTGGGAGAACGCTGAAGTAGATTTTGGAAACTGGATCCCAGTTCATACCCAGCATATCGTGGCCTCGATCGGGGAGGGGATCTGGGTCGTCTAGATAGGTTAGGATGTTGGTACATACTCCTAAAGGTAGAGGTTCAGTAGACTCAGTTGGTGTGTAGCCTATTCTTTGAATTTCTTCAACCGTAGGTTCTGGGTCTAACGGCTGCTGTGATATCACGCATATGGCATTTCGTTTAACTCTATCAATCCAGACCGTGCAGATCGGACGGAGGACTGCTGTGGCTTGGTGAAAGCCAGATGATAGGTCCAGTGAAAATGCTTGACCTTGTTCCACATGTTCTTCCATTGCAGCTTTTATCACAGAAGGGTCCTCGGGTGGAGGACGGGTCTGGGGAGGTGACCCCGGAGGAGTGTTAGGGGCGTTCATCGATCCACTCGGATCCGTGGCCAGGGTGGCTGCTTGGACATTGTCCGGGTCCGCCCCTTGGAGGGTCTCTGTGGGGATCTCAGGAACAGATTGATCGATTAACTAGAGACGCATGTTAATGCCTGAATCGATTGGTCTTGGGGTCGATGTTGTGAATATTTCTAGCTTACTTGATATAGGTCAGGAATTGCAGTTTCACCACCAATTAGGCTCATGGCCATCATGGCCTCCTCTATTGGAGTTGTAGTACTGTCTTCTTGAAGCCATCGTGCAGTTGCCTTTTGAAGAGGAGTGATGTGGTCTTCCTCTACCGCAGCTTTGGAGCTTACACTCGAGGCACTCGGGGTCTGGGCAATTAGATCAATTTGTTCATCTTCATTTTGACCTAGAATGCGCGTGGGAACCTGTTAGTGGACGGTACTCAATATTTTCTCGGAACAAGATCGATTTTCATGCATGAACTCGTTTCCAACCAATCGAGGATGCATTTCCCAGGATGCTGGAATCTAGACTGCCCTCGGCCGGATAGAAGAAAAAAAAACTCTTACTGACCTTGTACTTCATTCTTGTACCGCTTCAGCACCTTATCCACCTTATCATCTGGAATCTTCTCCCCGGTTTCCGCATACTTGAATACAGTCCTCTGCTTCCCGGCCGCCCGTCGCTGCAAGGTCTTGCTCACAATGTAGCGCCGGCGAGTGGCATTAATACGCACCGTGGAGTTCCAAGTTCTCAATACGTGCTTTAATTGGTGGAGTCTAGTTTATGAAACATGACAAAAAATTTTTAGCATGGGAGCTTTCTCGTTCCGATGATTCAACTTATGCAAATTATGGAGAAGTTGCTTCTTTCGAAAATTTTCGAATTCTTCATTCGATTGGGACCCGCATGGAAGAGCTCGTACGGTTATGTCGGCACACGGGGTGAAGCGAGATTTTTTGTGACCCACTCGACTCGCGTACCCGAACGAACAGAGATCCAAGATGGTGATGATGTTATAATTTTAAATAAAAAACTTACTCGACATCCAGCTTCCTCTCGGACTTCAGTAGTTTCACGATCTCATCTAATGGTACATTTTCGGATCTCTTCCGTAGGATGAACGACTTGTGCGGTTGCCAATCTGTGGACTTGTTGTATCGACGCGGTTGAGGTCGCGACGGTCCCGCCCAGAACTCCACATTCAAATCAGAAGTAGAAGCTTGAACAGCAGTAGTAGTAGCAGGGATTGGATTCTGCATATCGCTGCCAGTAGCTCACTGGGATGGGGAATATCAACGGGTTTCCGGTTTTGAAATTTGAACTTATGTTCCAGTAAAGTGGAAACCCCCTTCCTTTCCTTTGGTAGTTCCCCCGGGTCTTGTTACGTAGTATGCAAGTATATATTAGGTATACACACGCACACGTCGTACGAGATTTGAGAGATTCACTATGTTATTTCTGACCGGGGCTGTGTAGTTACTGGACGGGTTTCTTTTTTGGTTGGCGAGATTTTTCGGGAAATCGATACTTCGTGTGGCCATGTGGAAGAAGTTGGGAGGGGAAAGGAAGGCGAGTTACTTCAGAAGGTGAATCTTCGAAAGAGGGTTAGCTACTTAGCTAACTTAAATCCTGACAGCCTTCTTTTCTTAATGTTTTCGGTATCTTCTTATCAGATCTTGGTTCATTCCTCAGCGCGGATAGAAAGAAGGCTGAGACGGCCGGCATATGAATGATTGAACGACCGAGCGTTATGTATTGGACTCGATTAACGCCACAATCACAATTGTTATTACGTCAATCCATTCCGATTAGTCAGAATGATTGAAATAAGGAAGAGCTTGAAGCCTTCGCTTCGGTGAGCGGACAGACATTAATTCTACCAGCAGCAGCACAGGACTTCATGGTTCAGAATGCGTAATTTATTGGATTTCTTAAGCGGCTCAGGTACCTACACTAGCCCTGGAACCAACTTCTTGTGCTTGTGTAACTGCCAGATATTGATTCCTGTGTACCCAGCTGCAGTACCCTGGACCTTGCGCTGCGGGCCAATCAAGAAGCCTGACCGCCGCTCTTTTGCAATTTTGGCCACAGTCCGGTGCCACAACTTCCATACAAACTTCCCCTCGATTGCATTGGGGCGATATTGATATTTGAATAACAAAATTAAGATAAGAGGCGAGGTTACATGACTTTAAAACGTTGGGCATATACGTATACGCGTACCTGTCTGATATCCTGATACGTGTGCATGTACATGTGGTCGTACTTACCTGGTCTTAGATCTCCCTCCTGCTTTTTAAATTTTTTATAGATAAGTTCAGAATATATTTTAAACTCGGATTCCCTAGCTAGCTAGCTGTTTATTACCTGTTAGCTACATTAGTGCTGCGTGATGCGGTAGCTCTTCGTAACTATAGATGCCTCGAGGGGCTAATGAAAAAAATATTTAGAAAACCCGCACAAGCGATTTTGTGTCGAACCGACGGTAGACTAGTCGGAACCATGATTTTCGAATAACTTCCAGATACCCATCGAGTATAACTCTCCTCCCTGCATCAAAGGGCCAGGAATTAAGCCTCGTGCCAATTGGCACCAAGGGGTTGGCATATTCAAAGTTGGATATGATCGTATATATTGAATGCTAGCTACAAGACATTTCACCTATAACTTCGATTCTTGGTGTAAAAAAATCATATCGAACCGAGCTTCATATATCAGGGCCGTAGGATTGCGGCCTAGCGAAGTTGGTGTGGGTAAGCTATCTGTCGCATGGTATTACATACCAAAGTGTATAGTTAACCGCAACAATATTTTGAAACATGTATATCGATGTGAAGCAACAGCTGTTGGTGTTATACCTAGATATCTAAGCACTGTGCCATCGGAATTTTGTCTGTATGTTTAAATAAGTATAGTAAGTAACGCAAATTTGGGAACCGACATCTGTCGGTGGGAATCTACAACATTTCTCGAAAATGGGGCATGGAATTTTGAAAACTTGATGGGGTTTAAACGTTTCAAGTAAATAGTAAAATCGTAAGTAATAAAAGGTATGTATCTGTACAGTTTCACTCCAAACTTCACATAGTATTATAAAGATCTATATATATGTATATATATATCAACAGTAAATATTCCGCGGCGTGTAATTCCAAGCCTATAGCTATTTTAACTTTTCGAGTGGTCAACTAAGTATACCTATAGATATCACTACAACATTCGTTTATAGGAGTCATGCTACGTTCAATATTCGACCTTTCCTTCTTATTACTAGCAGTTCTTATAATAACAACCGCCCCTATTCATTATGTCGATGCGGACTGCATAGAGGTTCCGGTAAACTACGTCCGCGGACAGTGCACCGTCTCCGTTACGTGGAACAAGGTAACCCTGTATGAAGTCGACTACCGGGAAAGCCGTGAAGGAATCATCGAGGATTGGCTTCAAGCCAACATCTGGGACCCGTTGCAAAAGCAGATCTCAAATAATTTATATACGAACTGTAGGGGCTACCCAGGGACAGAGTGCAATTTTACTTCTGGTTTGCCTCACGTGCTGAAGATCAGTCCGCAACATCGACGAGAGTATTTGCAGTTCTGGTATGGGGACAGCTTGGGATGGAATACGGACCCCGAACCGATGCTGGGTCCGACTTTTGTGGGTGAGAGTGAGGCGAAGGGCCGGACGCCTTATTGTCCGACTTATACCGATTGGAATCTACTCCCTTACGATAGTCCTGATGGTAAGAAGTATCTAAGTGATCCTAATGGTACTGTTAATACTATTCACGTAAGGAGTACTACCGTCCCCCTTCCCTCTCTGCCCAGCTTATTCAGCGACAAATCGTGCGCGTTTATAAACCGATCATGTGAGGTACTAACGTGCTGGTAATCTTTTTCCTTCCTCTTTTGTTTTTGGGTGGAAAAGAGAAGAGAGGTGCAATGTATATTTGATTGCGGCTTGATAAATTTCGACGATTCGTGGATTAAGCCATACCGATGTGCGCCACCAGAACCCGTAAATGCAACGACAGTGACAGAGACGTCGAGAGCCACAACGACAAAAATGAAAACGAAAACGGAAACGGAAACAAGGATATCTACTTCGGTAAAGATACATACGAGGGTAAAATATACACTTGAAACGGTAACTGCGTCTATTGGTCACGGTCCTGTTCGTGTGCCCATACATACTACTACGTCGAACTCGACTACTACTACTACTTCGAACTCAACGCCCACGAACCCAACTACTATACCAACTACTCTGTGCACTAGTAGCTCGAACTCAACTACGATATATAATTCCGGTTCGAATTCAACCACTACCTGGTCCAAGTCGACTACTACCAATTCGAACTCAACTCCTCTATATACCACCATTCCGAACCCAACTGCTCCTTACTCGAACTCAACTATTACCAAGTCAAACTCAATTGCAAGACGAGCATACCGTGTTGGCCGGCCAGTCCCTGCCATTTACCTGGACGGCGGAGAGGATTAATAGATTGGACGGGTTTTGTTAGAATATATCCTGCAAGTTTCGGTAAGAGTAAATTTTCCCCATCAGAGTACGAGTGCATGTAAATTATCATTGTTTTGAGACTAAGAGTTAATCGAATTTGCAGACTTGAACTAGCTAATACTCCGTCTTATAAATTTATATAGAATCGAGATACCCGTTGGAAGGTAGCATTGAGAATAAAAGTTGGATAGTACTACTGTATTTCACGAATATAACCCCGAGTTAGAGAATTCTTCAACCTATCTAGAGGTAGCCTTAGCAATTAGATAAAAAGTATATACTGTATTTTTGAGTTCAAATAATATTCTAAGCGGTCTGTAGAAGGATGTCTTTTGAAAGTAGTCCGAGGAAGTCGGAACATAAAGATATTGAATTCGAAGTATAATCGTAAACACAGCATAGTGTTGGATATTCTTCGAGAGCGGAGGACGTCCCGTTCACATAGTCTCGGTGACCCTTCTTGTGTTGTTCGTTGTGTAACTATCAAAGAGTTAATGCGCATTTCCAACAGATAACGTTGATTCGAGCTCCGTCCGGCACTGAGCAAAGCGGTTTAAATACTGGAGTACTATGTTCTTCAGCTTTGAAATCCATATTTCCAATGGAGGGAATGGGACATATCGAATACTTAAATACAGGGCTAAGATACCTGCATAGTGATAGATACTTACTGTAATATTACATGTCAGTGACTCGAGGTGGCATGCATGAAGCAACTACAACTACAACCCCACCGGCCACCAGTCACCGAGCGTTGTGAACATCATCAACCATCGGCCATCACGAAAAGTTAAAGATCAATATTTTAGACATTTTACTAAATTAATTGTAAAATGACATTAAAACCAGCAAGACTCGAAGACCTACAAAATGAGCGACCGCGACCATCCCAGTGCCAGCGATTACAAAATAGGATGGATTTGCGCCCTCCCATTATAATTAGAATTGGCCGCCGCCTCAGCCGTCCTCGATAAAGTCAACCCAGACATCTCACGCGATGAATTCGACAACTATGCATATAAATTCGGTCAGATAGGCCATTGTAATATCGTCATAGCCAGTCTTCCGGCCGGTAGCTATGGAACCATATCGGCAGCTATAGTTGCAACGAACCTGCAGAGAATCTTTCCTTATATTACGGCCTGCCTAGTAGTCGGAATTGGCGGTGGAGTACCGCTGCTACCGCAGCAGGATATTCGGCTTGGAGATGTGGTTGTGAGCTATCCGAAGTCGAAGTTTGGAGCAGTTCTACATTATGATTTTGGAAAAACGGTGCAGGAGGGGAGGTTTGTTCAGACTAGCATTCCGAATAAACCGCCTAGGAAGTTCCTTACTGCCATTGCTAAACTCACTTGCGAGTATGAGCAGCTTGGACACAATAGACTTAACGATGTCGTTGCAAAAGTACTCGATGATAGTACCGTTTCAAAAACTTTGCTCGTCCGCCTGCAGACACCGATATACTTTTTCAGGCATCATACGACCATCCATTAAATATTGCGTCCTGCAAAGACTGCGACATTGGAATGCTGGTGGAGCAGCAAGATCGCACTTTAAATCAACCTTATATCCATTACGGCCTGATAGCATCCGGCAATCAGGTTATGAAGCATGGCATCACGAGAGATCAGCTTAGCAGAGACAAAAATATTCTCTGTTTTGAAATGGAGGCCGCTGGTATTATGGATGAGATACCGTCACTTATCATTCGAGGTATTTGCGATTATTCGGACAACCATAAAAATAAATCATGGCAACCATATGCAGCATTAGTCGCCGCTGCCTACGCCAGGGAACTATTAATTCAGCTTCCACAACCCCCTCCGCCGAGAGATGTGCACCAGAAAGCTTCCGCAGAATTGAGTAGCAGCGACCCCATGGGCTGTGCCCTTCTCCGGTACACTTCGTCTTTAGGTGATGAAGAGCGCCGAAAATATAGATCCCTTGGAACAGCGGAAGAGTTCGAGCAGGAAATCAGTCATCGCATACGACGGCGTCAATACAAACCGATTTGCCCACACAAACTGAGTCGGGCCCTCAAAGCTGGCCAAGATACGATGCTCCAGTTTAACAATCCCTTTATGCCGGTTTACATAAACATCCTCCGGTTTTGGGTCCGCAACCACATAAATGTAAGAAGGCCGAGTTTAAGTCTACATACAATAAATGAAACTATACAATATATATATTAATAGAGACCTTTGGCTAATCACGATATCAATAAACTCTGTAGGGCTTCCTGTGTAGATCCTATATCGATAATTTATCAACGATGTTACAGGAAATAGGCAATTCTCTAGAAAGCTATAGGGAGTATGAAGTGATTTTCAGAACGTCCATTCCGGTGCAGGACAGCTTAGCAGAAGTGTATTATAATATCCTGTTGTTCTTCCACGAAGTGAGAAAGATACTTCAACAACGAGGTTAGCCATCCTCCCCTAGTTCGGTTTCCTTACCAGCGGTACCAGTGGTAGAAGCTTCTAGATTGTTAATTTGGATGCTGGTTATATCTAATTATATAAATTTAGCATATCTGATGCTAGTTCAAAGCGCAATCGGAAGCTTGAAAGATATCACTAAGCGCGTTCAGCAGAGCGAAGCAGCTTTGAACAAGCGAATCGAAATTGAAAAGATAAAGCTTCTTCAAATGTATACGTCTGGATTGGAGATGGACCGGGCCAACCAATGGACACCATATAATATACGGAGGAATATCTAAATTGATTTGGATGTCAGTGCTGTTTCAATCAATTAATATATAGATATCCTGATATCCTTGAATTGAGGGTATCCTTAATTGCCCAGCTGTATATACGAAGATTTAGAATGTATGTAGAATATATATACATTAAATTAAATTAAATTTCCCACCTGATCTACTGATGCTTGGAATTGTTGCTATCAGGCCACAAGCTGTCGTGTCTGATATACGCGATAATCATAACCAAACCAGACCTCACCGTTACACACGCCCATCACAACCTCCGCCCACACACCGAACACCCACGGTCTCATGCCGACTCCCCCCAAAAATACGTATCTACCAATCCCAAAATTAAAAATCCCAATATCCATTAAAGAAATCGAACTCCCCCAAGCAAACGAAGGGTACTAGTATCCAATTAGCCTTATGATGCCGGATTATCTATAATCCGCAGTTCGGAATCCTCCCCCTGCCATCTGTTTCGTGGAAAATTGTATCCGTTTCCCCACATCGGATTAACCTCCAATCCTTACCACACAAGACTCTCGACCAGCTTGTATAGCTTGATGCGGCCTTTTTTATAAAAAAAATATTTTATATATTATCCCGCCTTCTGGGTGTTAGGGATGGGAATCCTATGAGGTTATTAAAGAATCTTCCGGCGTGGGCACCGCGAGACCAGGCGTGGGGTGGTTTGAATTTTTTTTCTCCTGCATGGGAATGACGGGTATAAGATGTAGCCCCGCTGTGCAGAGCAGCTCGGAAAGCTCTGTAGCTTAGAGTATAATACAAGAATAATACACCATCTTTCCCTCGGTATCATTTAAACTGTCATCCGAATTGTATCATCGGAATTTAAAGGTAGAGTAAAACTGATACGATACTTGCATTATCTCCTAGTCGCTTTTCTCTATCAATCTTAAACGATCACTCGAATACCTTATATCAATATCCCGACCTTGAGCTCTTCTCAATCTCAAGCTCTCCGATCAAAAAGGGTTTAAAGGGAACAGCTAAGATCTAATCGCTAGACACGTGAAAACCCCAAAAACGAGGACCAGGGCGTCGCCTGTGACAGCCAATTCTCCGTCCTTTAAGCTTCCTCGAACCAAAAATCCCATTTCTTCCGTTCCAAATTTAAAACTCTCCAATCTCTTTCTTTCGACACCCATTTTCTATATCTAAAATAAACATCCCACTCATTTTCTTAAATTAACACTCACATAAACACCAAATTATTCTCACCAGCTTTTCCTTAAAACATCTCTTCCAAATGCGCCTCCTATAATTTCTTCCCCTGTTCAACCCACCCAATCCAGCTCCACCCCGCCAAACCTCCCCCCACCACATCCCACCAGCCGAGAAGCAAGAGAACAGAGAAAAAAAACGATGACATTCCGGCGCAAACTCGCCTACACCGCTGCCACAGCCGCCGGAATCTCAGCAATCGGCGGCGCAACCCTCTACAACGTCCTTCGACCACGAGCCTACCCCGGCGACAACCCCAAACCCATCACCAAACCTCCAATCTTCCCAACCCTTCCATCTCGAAAACAGCATCTATCAAACCTACGAAATGCCAAAGACCCCTTCGACGTCCTCATCATCGGCGGTGGAGCCACGGGTTCCGGAATCGCATTGGATGCCGCTTCCCGTGGGTTAACAGTTGCCATGATCGAACGTGATGATTTCGCCGCGGGGACGAGTAGTAAAAGTACAAAACTGGTACACGGCGGGGTTAGGTACTTGGAAAAGGCGTTTTGGGATGCTGATATTGATCAGTATAATTTGGTCAAGGAGGCTTTGAAGGAACGGACGGTGTTTTTGCATACGGCGCCGCATTTGAGTGCTTGGCTACCCATCATGTTGCCGGTTTATGAGTGGTGGAAGGCACCGTAGGTCGTCCCCCTAACTTTGGCCGATTCGAATGAGGTAGAAAAGGAGGGAATTGAATGAATGGGATGGATTTTGTTAACTGGAGATACCTGGGGTGTTTTTAGGTATTACTGGGCTGGAACAAAGGCATACGATGCTCTAGCAAAGCTAAGCGGCGAGGGGATCGAGAGCAGTTACTTCCTGACTCGAGGAAAAGCCCTGGAAGCTTTCCCAATGCTTAAAAGAGAGAAACTGTGCGGTGCTCTGGTCTACTACGGTATACACTACTACCTCACCAGAGATATGTAGAGAGAGGACAGCAGCTAATATATTGTTGCACAGACGGCGCCCACAACGACTCCCGCATGAACGTCACAATCGCCATGACAGCAGCCCTCTACGGCGCCACCCTCGCAAACCACGCCAACGTAACCTCCCTCCTCAAAGACCCCGTAACCGGCCAAGTCAACGGCGCAACAGTCCAAGACGTCCTGGACCCGTCCTCGAAACCCATCTCTGTGAAAGCCAAATGCGTGATCAATGCCACGGGACCATACACAGATACGATCCGAAAAATGGACGACGGAGAGTCCCGTGAGATCGTTGCGCCGAGTTCAGGTGTTCACATTGTGCTACCGGGTTACTACAGTCCTAGAAAGATGGGACTTTTGGACGCGAATACTTCGGACGGCAGGGTGATTTTCTTCTTACCGTGGGAAGGGAATACTATCGCGGGTACAACAGATGCTCCTACGGAAATAGTCCAGCAACCTGTTCCGAAGGAAGAAGAAATCCAATTCATCTTAAACGAAGTCTCACGGTATCTAGCTCCAGATATCAACGTCCGTCGCGGTGACGTTCTAGCCGCATGGTCCGGAATCCGTCCACTAGTTCGAGACCCCAAGGCCAAAAACACAGAATCCCTAGTTCGAAACCACCTAATCGACGTCTCCAGCTCCGGACTGCTCACCATCGCAGGTGGTAAATGGACCACATACCGTCAAATGGCCGAAGAATCTCTGGATATAGCGATCGAAAAGTTCAACTTAACACCCCGTCCAAAACCCCTCCCATTCTACCCCACCTTCGTCGCCGAAAAAGATGCAGATTCAGAAGCTGCATCTGCGGCAAAAGGTACCTACGGCATGCTAGAAATCTCCGGCGACTGTAACACCGATAAACTAAAACTCATCGGTTCCCACGGCTGGAGTCCAACACTATTCATAAACTTAATCCAACACTTCGGCGTCGACACAGTAGTAGCCCAACACCTCGCAAGCTCATATGGCGATAGAGCATGGACAGTAGCATCCCTCTGCTCGCCCACAAACCTTCGTTTCCCGGTCCGCGGTAACAGAATATCTCCATTATACCCTTTCGTCGACGGCGAGATACGGTATGCGGTACGTCATGAGATGGCGGAGACGGCGGTGGATGTTATTGCTCGACGCACGCGGTTGGCGTTTTTGAATGCTCAGGCGGCGTTGGAGAGTTTGCCGTTGGTTATTGATACTATGGGTGAGGAGATGGGGTGGGGGAAGAAGAGGAAGGAGAAGGAGTGGACTGAGGCTGTGAAGTTTTTGGAGAGTATGGGGTTGGCGGAGGGGTTGCAGGGGATTACGAGAAGTGAGGTTGAGAAGGGACGGGTGGCACAGTGGAGTAAGGAGGTTGAAGGTGGGATGTATAGTCGGTTTAGCGGTAAGTTGTGAATCTACATGTCTACAATATCTTTTGAGTCTAACTAACGGTGTTTTGAACAGGACCGGCAGAGAGTGTATAAAAGTTCCTTAACCCCCCACAAAAACGAGTATAAACCCCCCAATGGGTTATATCAATACTCACTATACCTTTTTCATGTATATTGATTTCCGTACCTTTTTATCTCTCCCTCTAGTCTATCATAATCACCGTCGGTTTCGTGCTGTATACTAGCCCTGCTCATTTACAAGTCAACCTTTCAGACCTTTTTTTTCTTTTTCAAAAATTTGAAGCCTTTTTTTTTTGGTAATGTTACAGTTATCGTGTGACTAGCTATGCGATTGTACCTCAATTCAACTCGATACCTTACTCGATTGCCCTAAATCCAACCTAACTAGAATATCGTGAAAGTATGATATAGTATCCGTCGGCCACCCGACGAGACCGAAAACTCCTGATTTCGTTCCGGTATATACCCGAGAATTAATCACGATCTCGAGCGGTTTATACGACATAAGCGATAGTTTTAAATTTTCTTAGTAGGGTTTGCTTTCGATGCTCACATCGAGATGTACGCAGGACGGTAATGATAGTCTAGTCCCATGAAATAAAAGCGGGAATTATCATGTTAAATGAAGGTCAAGGTTAAGAAAGTGTTTTTGATATAAAAGATCTTGCAACCAGTTATCTAAACTGACCGGACTCCGTTGATAAAAAACAAGAAAGGCACCACGGGAATAACTGAAAACAACAAAAGGGAAAAAAGAGAGAACACCACCTGTGCGTTTTGGGGATATACTGGCTAGCAAGGAAACAAAGGTAGAAAAGAGTCACGGAGTATCAATGAACAAAAAGGACGAGTGGTCAAAATAAAGCAGGAAAGCAGGGGGATATAGACGACAACAAGAAACAAAAAAAAAGAGAAAGACTGCCATGGTGGAGCGACTAAACAAGAATGCTATAAAGAAAGAAAGGATAGATGAACAAATGAAAGCTAAGAAAGATAAGAACGAGCAGAAGCAGCGGAAAACAAGATATCGTCAAAAAACAAAAAACCAAGCCGAGCATCCCTATACGATTCCTTCCATTTCCAACTTTTTTTTTCTTTTTGCAAGCTTTGAACTGGGGTATAAGTACTGAGTATCATACGAAGCCCAACCGGGGGGAAAATAGAAAAACTCCAGGTAGAAAAGTGAAACGGTCGTGAGAAATGGCGATAACGGTGGCCCAGTAGCATGAAAACGATTAATTAAAAAAAGTATTTTCCGGTCCTAGGAATATCTAACAGAGAAGGAAAAGTGGGCAGGTTGACCTGGATATAGTTTCTCAGGTGGGAAAGCAGATTTAGGGCAGGCAAACGGAGATTCAAAAGAATTAAATCCAAATTTCAGGCGAGGCTAGAGAAAGTCGGCTGAGCCGCCGAATTGGTGGTAAATATGACAGTGCCAATGACCCGTGAGCTCTACTGAAGCAATCTCGACTGGAAGATCCGGATGATGCAGAATATCCACTAAGTGGTCTTGGTATCCTCAACTCCAAAGATGATGAAGAGAACGCAGCCCCTGACATCCTAGAATGCGGTCGGCTTGGATGCCTAGCACCACAGCTGTGTCGTCTGCTAGACCCTAGATCGTCGCGTGGATTTGCCCGTTGAGACTATTTAACGGTGTCCGGCTCAGTATCCGGTCCTTGCAGCGGCACACTTAGCAAGCTGGTACCAGTACTGCCACGTTTAGTGCTGTATTTAGCGATCGAGCGACCATCGTTAATGTCCTCTTCTTCAGGCCGGTTTTCATTGCTACTTCCTGCAGCGAAGAATGTCGGGTGGGACGGCGTGACCAACGGGCTGGCGGCACCGGTCATGACGATACTATCCCGATCTCTGTGACGTTCAGCGAACAGACTTGCACGGTCGCCCATGGTAGCTCGGTCACCACCGCTAAGCACACTTAGTGGAAGGGATTCCTTGCTACCACCCCATAGACTGCTTGGAGGCAAGGCGCGGATTGATGCATCGGTGTCAAAACTACGGCGTCGCTCACGCTTTCTAGACGAAGATGCCAGAGTTAAGATACTAGCATCGTCTGAGAGCATGTTTCCTTGTGTCATTGTATGATACGTTGTTGGATGTGGGAGGGTCGTAGGGATGCCATGTGTAGAGTTCGAGTTGGAAGGTGTGTGGCTTAGTCCTGGGGCAGGGGAGATCGTGAATTGGTGGGTAAAATGTTGGGGAGGAGCATTCGGGTTATGGGTGGAAAGGTGAGGGTTATAGGAAGTTGTCATGCCATTGGCAAGGTAGGTCGATGGAGGGGCAGTAGATTGAACGGTAGTCAAAGTTGCAAGCGACTGGACAGATTGCGACGGCGAGGAGTGGGCAGTTGATGAAGTATATGTGTGAGCATGAGAGGAACCAGCCATTGAAGCGGCTCTGGTATGCGAAGCCGATGCAATACTATGTGGTGGGTCCGAAAACACAACTTGGGTACCAGTGCCTGAAGATGAGTGTGTCCCTGACGTGGATGTGGATTCGTTCGTCAAGATGCCGTTCGAGACCGATCTCTGGTTTCCATTGCCGTTTCTATTATGCGACGACGGTTTGAAGGCAGCAAGCCGTTTCATCAAAGTGCTGAATGGTTTGCGACGAGGATGTCGGTCTACGCAAGATGGTGGATTATGTCAGCAGGCAGGTCCCAGCAAAGCGGCTGCAAATTGTGACAGGAGAGCCGCCATCGCATCATCATCATTATATCCCTGAGATGAGGAAGACGTACCTCCTCCATTTCCGCCCTGACCACCAGAATTTGGTACAATTCCGGTCGCCATCTAGGCTTCTAGTCCTTTTATATTTCGTTCTATACTCTGTAATTACGTAAAATCGAATCGAGGCGATCCTACGTCCGTTCTGGTGTAATGGACACACGCGAGCCTGGAGCGCTGGCTGTTTAAGGAGGCTTGAATGGAAGTCTCGGGAGGGATGTCGATACAAAAGACGAAGCTTGTTAGCCAAATAGATGTAGGATCTAGTTGAACAAAGTCGATAGGTATAAGTTCCGGTGAAGCCGGGTTTTGTCGTACGGTTGTATCTGCGATGACGAAGGGAGGCGCTGGTTCGAGGCAACTATGATGTATTTGTGGAGAGGTTGTTGTTGTTGTTTTGAGGTTTTGCCAATGCCAATTCCATAAATTTTGGGGCGCCAACCAGTGCGGTCCCACTAATAACTGACTACAAGTAATGCCCAAGGTAAGGGTCCAATATCGAAGACGCAGTTCAACAGCCGCCAGAAGAAACAGGAAAAGTATCGAATGAAGAGAAACAATGAAGAAACAATCAAGCAATCGATAAATCGGGGAAATATGAAGGGACAGTCCTAATTTGGCTGTTTAGTCACACCAAACAGCCCTTGCACATGTTAATATAAACCTGCCCTATGACGGGAAGGGAAAGGGCTACAAAGGACCGTGCCTGTTTCAGGTTCAGGGCCTTCGACTTCGATTCATTCTTCCAGATTGCAACCACCTCTCCTCTAATATCTATGGGTATATATGGTGGCATCGACGGTAGACGATACTTTCGAATTCATGCTCCAATCGAACCACTTGGTGGCTTCTAGTGTCAGTCAGAAGACCAAAGTCGCGGGTGGCAGCATAAACCTGTCCTACAACCAATCCTCTCTTGACATGCAGGTTTCTTTCCCGCCCGTATACGGCCAGCCGCTGGATCTGCCGTCCTTAGGCGTGGTTTTCATACCTATATTATAAATCGACAGCTGTGGGAACAGAGAAAGCTTGAGAGACCACCGAAATTTCTATCAGCTTCTAGGCAAAAGAGGCTCAAGGTCATCGTTGTCCAACCATCCTGGACAAGGTCATCTGGAGTATCTCATCTAACGATTCCTCAAGCGATGGACATCATTGCTACAACATTTTTTAATTTTTAAACAGTCGAATCGTCTGGCGACACTGATAAATAGATGTCCCGCGCGACGTGGCTTTGCAGAGATACGTCTAGAATCTTCAGATGTCTACCCCTCATATATGCACACCCCTCCAACCCCTCCTATCCACGACTCCAGAGATGAGATCACCCCTCCTCCATCATGACATGTCGGCCGCTGTCCGAGAAGCAGTGGCCTAAAATCGAGTATGAGATTGTTGAGACGAGTCGCCAACTGCAGGACTGAAAAATCTTGCAGCAGGTTGCGTCCTGTGAAGTAAGAAATATGCATATGCATATTTCACAACCCTGAGGATTGAAAGAAGCTTAAACGGCGGTAATGTGAGCACTTTTCTATGGTATGGTAGCAGTATTACCATCCTCAAGGGTTCTTTGGGTTATAATATTCGGTGTGTGCCAGTTCCTGGGTTGCAGCATCATGCATGCAATGCAGGGCACCAAAGGTTCGAGGGCGAACTGCTTCATCAATGATGCACAAGACCGGACGCCGAAGTTCGCGAGTGCAAATTGTAGAGAGAATCAAATAAACATAAGGAACCTGATACAGACACGGGCCGGATATGGTCTCGAAGTACCTTATAACGGAATATGAATTGAATGCACCGACCGACCGAAGGAGTTAGCTGAGCTCTGCGGGGAAAGTTGTTAGCTTTAAAGCCCGAAGGCAGAAGAGTCCTCGGATCAATTTCCGTTATATCATGAGAAATGGTAATTCTTAGTCGGCCTCATACATCCTGCAGGCATTCTCCGTGTATCCAAGCAATAAATCAAATAAAGAAAAGCAATCGCTTCCGTATCTCGATATCACCCGAGCTAGGCGAAGCCAGACTTCTCCGTGGGGTGTGTTCTGAGTTCGCCGTACATTGCCTCCGTTTGGAGGATCGTGAGGCGAACCCTCAGACGGCTTCAATGAACGATTGTCCAAAAGTGGAGAACCTATGGAACGTTAACACCGCCTTTGCCCATGCAGAGCATGTTCTCGAGCTGCAGCTTTGTCGTGCAGGTCAGGGACTGGGATCTGGCGACAGCCTGCATGGTGTGTTCATCATTAGCCCACAGAGCATTGCTTTTGGTGGGGCACTTACGTTACTGGCTAGACGTGGGGAGCTTGGAGCTTCGATGTGCACATTATGTGGGTACCGGTCGATGCGGGCGGTATTTACATGGGCAGAAATGACCGAACCGAAAGAAAACCTTGGGAATGCCGTGAAAAGGCCCAAGCTTCTAGCTTCTCACTTCCTTACTCGGGTATCCGTTAGTCGAACCGGTAGACTTTTCTGATGGGAGAAAACAGGATTGGATTCTATAAATGCGGCCCGATATCTTACAGTTCTCAAAAGAGTTTCTATCGCAGAGAATTGGACAGAAAGTACTTTATAGTCCTAACTTCAACGTCACTGCATTGCACTGCACTCGTCCTCACCATTGTATTGCACTGTGAAGAAATACTCAATTCCTACGGACTGCACGGGTAATTAGTTAACGGTCAAGTCGCTTGCCTGGGGTATCCGGCACTTATAAACTAGCGAGGAGGGAAGCTACAGACCGGAACTAGGGGAAGCCATCATCCGTGACAAGGTACGACAGGTCTATCCGAGATCCCCAGTTTTTTGTTCGTGTTCATGTTCATGTTCCCAACGTGCAACCCGCACCGGCATCAATCATTTGCTGGTAGCCCAACCTCAACGGCATTAGTCTCTTGCTCCTTGGTCTGGTTTCCTTTGGCTTTTCCAGTTTACCCCGCTACTTCCCCAATTGATCAATTGACGGGGATATCTTGCTTTTAAATGCGTGGCGTCGTCCATGATCATGATCTTTCCCCGAACTAGCTAGCTCTGGCTGCTAGCTCGAGTTCAAATCGCGTCGTTGAAGCAGAGCAATCGATATCGTCCGCCACGGCCGTGTGCCAATGGCCATGGTGCGGTTGTTTGCTACCTGTTTGTCGTCCCAATGGCATGATCAACGTCATGGTAGCTTTTTTTACGATCAGACCAGCGAGGCAAATAACTGATAGCTTCGATCTTCGCGGTCGTCGTTTAATGTTCCGTGCCTGTTGGCCTGCGTCGGCCTTCGTCCGGGTCTGCTGTTTTTTTTTTCAGGTGTCGATGCCAGCTGGACTGAAGCTGGTTTGTTAATGTTTAATAGCTCTTCTGGTTATAAAAATGAGCAGCCTGCAGCCCCCCCTCAAAGAGTAGCCCAGCTTCCTTGACCCCGCCGTATACATGTAAAGTACTAAGAAGTACGTATGTAATGTATATGCAAGCTGCAGAGTAAGTGTGAAGTGTCATTGCTTCAAGCAGACCCCTCGATTCCCCTCCCTCTGCTCGACGTCTTGGTTCTAGCCCTTGTTCTCACCGACGGTCAAGTCTATAAAGACGGTCTCCCGCCGTCGTGAAGCCCCTTTCTTTCTTTCTCTCTGATCACCATCCACTCCCAAAGCAGTTAATTGTCATCAATTGGCCCACTTCATTACCAATTGACACGCCCCGTTGGAGAAAAAGGTATCTCTATCCTCTTCGTGCCGATATCATTACATTAAATTTCCTTGCATCTGCTCCTTCTTCAAGCTAGCTTCTCTAGGCCAGCAATGGCCAAGCCAGCAGTAAACACGTCGAGTACCATCATGGGGTTACGTTACTACTGCGGTGGTACTGCTATGAGCTGCTATGGCCAGAGCAGGTTCCTCCTTGCCCTCAGCTCACTCGTCGTTGTTCCCTGCATCAGATCATTGTCAGGCCTCGGAGCTGGTCTAGCTAGCTGCCCCCACTATTGCTCATGGGCTGCCTATGCAAGCCTGGTGCCCCGCAGCCCGTAGCTGCCCGTTTCCCAATTGGGACCGCCGTTTGTCTTGCCGAACAGGAACCCCCAATTTATGCCACACAACGCAGTAGCCTCGCTCTGGCTGCTGTTGTTACGTCAGATATAAATCTCGACGGCTTCCTCGGAGCTGAGCATCTTTTACTTCCAGCTTTGCTCTCCATTGCAGTTGTACAGCAGTTATCTGTACTATTCTTTCTTCTCTCAGACCTAAACTTTTCTAACAATTACCAGTGCTTGGTAGATTATCTAGATCGGATTCATAAACTTCAAGAATGTCTGCTCCAGCCGAACAGGCCGCCGCTGCGGCTGCATCTGTTCTCACACCACACCGAAAGAACAGCGGAACCAATCATCCGGTTCGTCGGGCTTCTCAGGATGACCATCATGACTTCCAGTCCCGTGCTCCCGATGGTGCTGGTTACAGACGACGTACCAGTATCATGGAAGATAAGGAACGATGGGTCGGAACTGCCTTGACTGTAAGCTTGGCCCCTAAACTTATGAACATTATGTTAGAAAATCATATCAGATACTCGGATATTGACAGAATGTGTAGCCAATGTACGTTGGTATCGCTGCTTTGGTCCTCGATAACCTTCTCGAGATCGGTCTTTCCATCCATGACGGAACCTACACCACCGATTTCTCAGTCGAGACATACGATGTCACCCCTGAGACTAGCCCAGAGGATATCTCCAACATGGTTCTCAAGTATGTTGTCCAGCAGCTCACTACCTTCGCCCGTGAGCATACCATCAAGTTCGTTGGTGCTGGTATTACCGAGGGTGCTGAATACCATTGCCCAACTATTTGCAACATCATCTGGAAGGAATTGGATATCGTTCCAATCGTTTTCCACGTCCATATTACCCTCGATCCAGATCATGCTTCGGCCAACTCCACATACTCCCCTCCAAAGGACGGTATTGAAGTTCGAAGCGTTGACGAACAGGCCGATTCTGCCGTTCGTAAGGCTTTGATGTACTTCGGTCCTAACCACAACCCACGCCTTACTATCGGTTTCCGTAATCAGGTCGAGGTTGATGGAGATGGCAAGATCCACCTTGTTAATCTCAAGCAACTCGAGGATACTGTTGCCGATACTACCTGGCGATGCGTTCTCAAGTATGCCAATGAAATTAAGGCCAAGAAGATGAAGATTGCCTTCTTCAACTCCACTCCACAGGGTGGTGGTGTCGCTCTCATGAGGCACGCCATGATGAGATTCTATAAGCTCCTCGGTATCGATGTTAGATGGTATGTTCCAAAGCCAAACCCGGCTGTCTTCAGAATTACCAAGAACAACCACAACATCCTTCAGGGTGTCAATGACCCATCGGTTGGTTTCAGCAAAGACCACCAGGCCCAAATGGACCAATGGATCACCTACAACGCTGAGCGTTACTGGCTCAAGGAAGGTGGCCCGCTCAGCAAGACTGGTGCCGATGTCATTATCATCGATGACCCACAGATGCCAGGTCTCATCCCACTCATCAAGAAGGTCCGCCCAGAGGTTCCAGTCATCTACCGTTCCCACATTGAAATCCGTGGTGATCTCGTCTTGAAGCCAAACACTGCTCAGAACGACGTCTGGAACTACCTTTGGGACCGTATTCAACAGGCCGATGTTTTCTTGTCACATCCTGTCAACAAGTTCGTTCCAGGAAACGTCCCCGCTGAGAGAGTTGGTTTGATGGGCGCTGCCACTGATTTCCTCGATGGTCTGAGCAAGCCTCTTCGTGACTGGGATCTCCGATACTACTTCCACAACTTCCGAACTCTTTGCAGTGAGAGCAGGATGTACAAGTTGCAGTACCCAGCCCGTAACTACATTGTTCAGGTTGCTCGTTTCGATCCATCAAAGGGTATCCCCACCGTGATTGAGTCCTACGTGAAGCTCCGCAAGAAGTTGGATAACATCCTCCCTATTAGCAAGATTCCACAGTTGTTGATGTGAGTCTATCAAGTTACATTTTGATCCGCTTTTGCCCCTTACTAATGCGATAAATAGTTGTGGTCACGGTGCTATCGATGACCCAGATGCTTCGATCATCTACGATCAAGTTCTGAACATCCTCGAACAGCCAGAGAACCAACCCTACGTTACTGATATCATTGTCATGCGTATCCCACCATCTGATCAGCGTATGTTCCCTCTTCTTTATATTTGAAATTGTTCTATATACTTACAAATTCATAGTCCTCAACGCCCTGCTCTCCTGTGCCAAGGTCGCCCTCCAGCTCTCCACTCGTGAGGGTTTCGAGGTTAAGGTTTCGGAAGCTCTCCACAAGGGTATCCCAATCATCGCCAGCCGAGCCGGTGGTATCCCACTCCAAGTCCAACACGAGAAGTCCGGCTTCCTTGTCGAACCAGGTGATTCCGATGCCGTTGCCCGCCATCTCTTCGACCTCTGGCGCGACAAGGACTTGTACGAACGCATGTCAACCTTCGCTAAGAACAATGTTTCTGATGAGGTTGGTACTGTCGGTAACAGCTTGGCTTTCATGTATATGGCAGCCAAGATGGGTAAGGGTGGTGAGATCATCAAGCCAAATGGTAGATGGATCAATGATATGTTGAGAGAGGATGCTGGAGAGCCATACAGAGACGATGAGCCTAGACTGCCAAGAGGCGGGCTTTCGGTTATCGTTTAAAGGGCTTGTGATGGATTGGTTTCCGAGTTTTTGATGAATGAACGGATGGATGAATGGATTTTCCTTAAATAGTACTTAATACTTTCTCTTTTGTTTGGTGGTTTAACTGATTATCTAGTTTCTTTTGCTCTTAACTTCTTCCTCCTATTACTTTATTTTTGCTACACTTTTACTCTGGAAGACCTTAGAGATAATGGTCTAGAAAATCAGAATTGGGATACAGCTTATTACATAAACAGTTTAAATCAATAAAAAGTTCAATTCTAGCTTATTTAACACTCCTTTCTACATGGTGAAGTTAAGCTTTGAAAGGGTGTTGTTAGCGTTGGAATGTTCTCCCGCTAACCCCTTGTTCCCTTCCTCCTATTTCCGATCCGGTTACAAAGCCAAATACGCAACTGAGGAACATGCATGCACCACACGCGCGACAACCTAGTCAAACCCTTCATGCATATGTGCTCATGAATTGCTCATCCTGTGTAGCTCTCTTGATCATTTTCAATGATTTTAACTACCCGCCGTTTTGGTTCCATACTTTTCAGTCAACATGATTACCTGATCCTCCGAAATCACCGAAAGTTCTGCCCTTCTATGCATTTGACTTTAGTACATTGTCTACCTATTATTCGGCATAAACGTAATCTACCGGATTGATCCACAAGGCCTAATTATATAATTGGCCGGCCCCTGATCTAGTACCTATTAAAGATATTATGGATGAGCAGCCACGGATTCAGCGGCTTTCGGCCAATGCGATAGCTCAGATTCGAAGTACTGTGTCGCTTACTAATTTGGCGGGAGCTGTGCAGGAGCTTTTGATGAATAGTATGTTTTTTTATATATATATCAACATTTGCTGAGTCATGTTTTTGAGATTTGCTAATTAATTTATTTGGGATGATGTGGTGGGGGTGTATTTAGGTATTGATGCTGATGCTACTACGGTTAATATCTTTATCAATATTGTTAAGAATTCTATTGTGATTGAAGATGATGGGGATGGGATTATTCCGGGTGATATGATGTTGGTTGGGGATAGATATTGTCAGTATTTCATCCTACTTTTTTTTTTTCAAGATTAGTGTGCTCAACTAGTTCTCTGGATCTCTTTAGCAACTTCCAAATCGACTAGTCCTTCAAACCAAACCTTTGGTTCCCGTGGAGAATTCTTATCATCTCTCGCCACATCATCACTACTCACAATCTACTCCCGCTCAAAGTTCTATAGATCGACCCACGCGGTAAGATACCACTACGGATCTCGCCTAATATGCGGCCAAATCGAAAACGACCACTTGATGCTTCCCAAAAACGGGACGAAAGTCATCGTTGACAGACTATTCGGTAATTTCCCCGTCAGGCTCGTCGGGAGGGAAGATATGACCCCTACTGAGATTGCGAAGGAGTGGAAGGATATTGGTAGGAAGGTTGTTGAGGTTTTGTTACTTTGTGCGAAGAAGGGGAGGGGAGTTAAGGTTGTGGTTAGGAATGAGGAAGGGGTTAGGAAGGCGGTGTTTGATATTGGAGGTGGGGATGAGGATGGTGTGCATGTGAGGATTGGGAATGTGGTGGATCAGGCGGGGTTTGGGAAGACTTTGTGGGAGAATATAAGTGGGGATTGGAAGGGGATTAATATGAAGGGGGTTATTGGGCTGGTGCCTGCGGCGGATAGGGAGAGGCAGTTCATCTGTGAGTTTTACCAGTTTTCTGTTGTATGGCCTCTAAGTAGCCAGCACGCTGGCAGCTGGCCTAGAGACTAAAATCCCGTGAAGAAAGTGGACGCTGACTTTGAATAAAGTTGTTAATGGGTCACCGGTTGGGAGGCATACAAACTCGATCATATATTCCAAGATCAATAGTTTGTTTGCAGGCTCATCTTTTGGAACTATCGATGAGAATATTGCGCCGGAGGCAGGGAAGAGATGGGTCGTGAGAAAGGGTGTAGAACGACATCCGTCGTTTGTAATCTTTGTGGAAACATCTGGCTCGTTGAATACAGTGCATGCAGAGGATTTGGAAGTGGATAGCGGCAATACTATCCTCTTAGACGTCACAAGTTTGATTGAGGCGGTAGTGGACGAGTTTCTGAGAGTTGGTGGTTGGAAGAAGAGAGCTGCCGCAATGCCGAGGAAGAAAATGGATGAAGTTGAAGACAATGGGACAAAGTGGATACCGAAGAGGAGGGCGGATCTTGCTTTGGATTTGATGTATCCTACGAGGATGAAGAGTTCGCACAATGTCGCCGCTCAGGGTTTTAATGGAGTGAAGATTCGGAGAGTTATGCCGGAGCCTGCAGAAAGACCACCGCCGGAGAAGCTGATTCAGCAGGAGAATATACCTGCCGATGATCCTAGTGTTATGAGATACTTGGATCCGGAAACGAATCAGTATATCTTATTGGATGCAAGGACTGGGAATGAAATTAGGACGCCGAAGCCGCAAGCAATGCCGAAGAGGTTGACTTTATTGCCTGAACAACGGAAAGGGACTTTGGGCACCCAGGGTTGGACCTCGAATATTGTTTCGGTAGGTATCTGATTTCCACTAAAGAGAGCTACCGAAGTTATGGCTAACGTACCGTATAGTCGTACAAAAACCCGGTTTACAGGAACCCCGAAGCACAGATTCCTCGAAAATCTATGATATCAGATACTTTCAAAGGGGACGAACACATAAGTACAGCACGACTATCCAAATCATCTCTCCAGGCAGTACGAGTAATAGCCCAAGTGGATGAAAAGTTTATACTCTTATTATTCCAATCTCCAGAGCTGCTGGTGATCGTGGACCAACATGCAGCTGACGAAAGAATTCGAGTTGAAAGACTTTGGAAAGAGTTCGATAACTTACCGAAGCCGTTGAAGAAAGAAGTTTCTTTCTCGATTGGAGCGGACGAAGGGAATATCTTGAGGTTGTATCTGGATGATATCAGGAGCTGGGGGTTCGAATTGGATATTACACCGATAAGAGGGGCCCATGGTGCAGTGGCGGTTGATGTTGTCGGAGCGCCGGAGTTAGTGGCGGATAGGTGTATAAGTGAGCCGTCGGTGGTGGTGAGGTTATTAAGAGGGTGGATTGCGGAGCTAAAGGATGAGAAGAGAAGTAGAGGGTTTCCTGATGGTAGAGGCGGGTGGATTAAAAGAATGGTTACTGCTACACAGCGGCTTAACGACGTTGTGAGTAGTCGGGCATGTAGGAGTATGCGGTTCCTCCTGTTCACAATATCTCCTCTGATGATGATTTACTAACGGGTGTGGTTTTATCATAGGCGCAATTATGTTTAATGATAAGTTGGCGTTGGAGGAATGTAAGGAACTGATTGAGAAGCTTGCTTCCTGCGATTTCCCGTTTCAGTGTGCACATGGGAGACCAAGTATGGTGCCCGTGGTTGATCTGGCAGATGATGGAGTCGAGACACGATTCAAGGAGGATGCATGTGGGAATCTATGTTGTCAGCATGACTGATACTAACTGGGAATATGATACTAACTGGGAATATGATATTACACCTGGTCCTGAGATGCATTAGTTTATACCAGGAACGAGACCAGTATGGATCTAAATCTGTTGCAAAACGTATATCGAGATAAACTCAAGATACCCTTACAGCTCTAAGTTGCAGCTGGGCAGTCACTACAGTGGCTAATCGAATTATATATATTGATATCAAATCAAATGACATATTAAATAAAACAACAGACAGCCAACAGGTGGCCTGGATGGTATAGAGACCATCAACCTTCGCCTAAATGTGCGAAAATGTGCCGTCGAAACTAAATAGCGTTTAAGCTGCAGACTTGCCGCCCGACGCTCGTCAAAAAGTGGGCCTTAAAGTGTCTTGGTGATCCTTCACAGATAGTTTCGTGGAGATACCCGAACCCGTCGGCTATAAAGGTCGGCTGGTATGCCATTGCAGTTCATTGAAGACTGTTGAAGTCCCAATTTATTGTCCCATATCCTCCAAAGAAATCCCCTACTTTTTTTAGATAGCTTGATCGACAAGACCGACTTAATCGACTATTTTGATTCAATTGACTTTGGGCGTTCTCTGAATACTCCGAGAAAAGTTTTCCCACTTTGAGCCCTGCTGTTGGAGTTTTCCGTCGACAACACAGAAATAATTCCCACGATGCCACCGGCAGCACTCGACGACCCCACCGCTTCTCTCAAGCAACTTTCTGGTCCGAATAGGGTGAATTTCCAACCGTCCAAGCTTCTTCCTCTGTCAAAGACCCTAAGAGATGGTACTGAGATCATTATTACACCCTACATTAATGGATACCATGATGCGCCGTCGAGAGCAATTGTGGAAACGTTATGTGAGGAGTTGAATGGCGAGATTGAGCGAGGTGATACGTATCCCATGGATGAGGCTATGAGTGCGGATATGTTTGAAGGGTATTGGTTTGGAAATTTCGCAGCTGTTGTGACGGTTCGAGGAGGATCCGACGAGGAAACGGTGTTGGGGAGTTTTCATGTTAAGCCGAATTATCCTGGTGAGTAGGAATTAATTGTAAAGATAACTTCGGTATCGTTTGTGTAGGGTATTCGTGTCTGATGTCTAGTGATATCGGTTTTGTGTATCATTTGTGAGAACTGTTTCGTGGCTAACATTGGAGGCTTCCTTGGTGACTATTAGGGAGATGTTCCCACGTATGTAACGGTGCGTTTTTAACGGCGAAGGCTGCGAGGGCTCGAGGCGTCGGAAGGGTAATGGCAGAAACGTTTTTGGTCTATGC
Source organism: Arthrobotrys conoides (assembly GCA_036971725.1). Taxonomy (NCBI): domain Eukaryota; kingdom Fungi; phylum Ascomycota; class Orbiliomycetes; order Orbiliales; family Orbiliaceae; genus Arthrobotrys; species Arthrobotrys conoides. The sequence goes on from JAVHJM010000009.1 coordinate 1,341,296, forward strand.
TCCGCTGTTGGTAAGTCTTTGTCAAATACAAAAAGTCGCGTGGACTACAATCTACGCGATTATTTTCATGATCACATTGCATTGTCAGTATAGAGTGGGAGGTGTTATTTATTAATTTTTCCGTTCCGGTACACGAATAGGGATATAAATCCAGTATATTCAATCTGGTTTTCGAGAGTAACGTCGCCAGCTGTAAACTTTGGGATCGCTTGGGGTTCACAAGGTCTGGTCGAGTGAAGGATGCAGGCTGGCTAAAGGTCGGTGGCGAGGAAAAGTATGTCGATGCTATTGTTTTCCAGAAGGTTTTCGATACTCAGGAAGAATAAAATGTGTTTTAGAAGGCGTATGTTTCTTGTTTAAACGTTAAATATTAAAAGGATTAGAATGTTATTGATTGTGGGCTTCTGGAAAACTTCTGATGGAGCAAAGTATCAAAAGTGCGAAACCCACCACCCCTATCTCTTTCAAGAATATGGATGGTTCCAGCGCATTGAAATAGGCTTATTGGAAAACAAATCTTTGCAAACGAAAGTAGTTATTTTAGAACCCTGGACTTTGCGCAACTTTTGTTTGGAATTCATGAACGAGAACAAAGGATTTCTCGTCTATTGGCAACCTATATATATATATAACATTAAACATATATGATGAACCACTTAAAATCTTGCAGTAGGTAAGAAAATCATGGATACTGCTTCGAGAGCATAGAGGCTACACTAAGAGAGCTTCATAATGATCAATATGAGTTCAGGGTGCTGAAGGGTCGGGTTCACCGGGATCTTGTTAGCTGTCGATAAATGTTTTTATCTTCGGTTGGCGCAGATGTTTCCAAGACATTAAACTCTTGGTACCATGGTGCGGATTTAAGCGTTTTGGTCTCAGAACAGATCCTGTATGTTCCCCGGCAAATGGAACAGTCCGGGAAAAAAATAGCTTGAGCCCATGAAACTGTTCACCGGGATGCTCGTTATTGTTTTAACCCTGCATGAGAATTGATCTTGCCCGTTAGCCCTAGGCGCCCTTAAGAAAAGGCTGTAGACTAACGACCTCAAGATAGTTCCACAAAGATAGAGTAACTGTATTCGTGCTTATAAGTGTCCTCGCGAGTCGAATTCCGGCTCATGAAGATGGAGAAGGAGTGCTTATCGTGCATACCCTTCTCGATACGAGCATGGCTCGTACGAATGTCGTCCCGCCTCTCAACCGCATCGATCCTGAGTTTCTGTATTTTAAGGTTGGTCATGCTGAATATTTATATACTAGTTTAGACTTTGGAGATGTGAATTTCGAGAGATGCCGTCTACAAAGCTCACCTTCGACTTCGTCGAGGGGCCCGATGCGGAAGCTGCTTCGAAACCATTACGATCATGGCTGCATGTCTACGTTACTAGGTCGTGCTCAATCGCCCAGCCTCTATCTTGTAAACCTTATTGACCGGAAATATGCATATCGACGTGTTCGTGCGGGTATATTGTGCTTTCCCTCAATTCTTGGTGTTCACTCCTTTACGACTTCCCCCGCAACCCGAGTATTTTTTCATTGCCCGTGAGCCGAAATATCACCTTTGTGACAGACCTCCCTCGGAAAGAATTTGATCCACCTAAACCAAATTCCGCGAATTTACCCCAAAAATGATGCACCTCCCTGGATCCGTGTCTTATACCCCGCAGACATGATCGCGTGAAGCTACTGCCCTCACCGTTTCCTTTTTTCCGATGATATTTTGTCGTCGTTATAAGCATTTGCCTGGCAAATACACTTAAACCAGTATGGTTTAGGAAATACAAACGGAAGTACCTTTGCCGTAATATTATCATTATGATATATGTATCTGCCGCTGGGGAACCCGAAGAGGCAAATGACAATATGATAAGAAGGTCGAAGTTTGAGAGAAAGTTTATAGGCAGATAGAGGTTGAGAACTGACACTTGATTTCAAATAATGCATGCATAACGGACTAGTGCTCCGGGAAGTAAAACAATCGGCTTTTCTTGCCACCAGCGTAAGAGTAATCCGCTCCAATCAAATTAATCCAGAGCTATTTCCGAGCCTCTAATATGGTTTCATTTTTTTTTCTGGTTGTGTAAAAAATGAACTTATACGAAGGAGCAGATTTCCTGTGTCATGATCAAAAAAAACTTTGAACTAGCTACTTCCCAATTGGAATTTTGACGCAGGATACTTTTGTGACCTGTCCCACTGAAAGAATTCATTCTCTGTAAATGGCTTAAGTATTCAAAATTTTATTCTAGACCTTCTAAAGTGTAGATAATTTTTTTTTTTTTTTTTTTAAACCACAACATGGATGCCTTAACCGTACTGTGATGTCATCTGATGATGAGCTCTATAACTTTATATCGAGTTAAGACGACAACGGCTCGGGAAAATGCAGCTCGGTTGCATGTCCCACACAAGGGTATTGAAAAAATATGATTATGATGATGTCGTAGTGCGAATTGCTGCATACCTATACATGGTGTAGGCTTGTAGATAAGAGAGAGAAAGCGTATTCGAACGGACGAAAATGATTGCTGGGCATAGATCTAGGAAGGTGTAAATCGCCATTTTGGCTGTAGACGAAGGTATCTAACCATGACGCCAAGATCCAACTTAACTCGTTCTGGGTAATCCAAAGACTTCAGTATGCACAATATAAATTAAGTATTTTAACCATAGAAAACCCCCATAGAGAAATATAACAAATCTACCGTGGTCAAAGTATTGCTACTAGCTAGCTGCCTTTATGATGCACAAGTCGCATGCGCCGCGCCCCGTCTACAAAAGAAAAAAACATAAAAAAGAAAATATTAATGTTACGTGTTGCGGAAAAAAGTGCAACAGGTCTCTCTAGTCACTGTGTGCGCAGGCGCATGTGGGAACAGCTCATCCCTCGTCTTCGAGTGTGAGCATCTGCTGGTAGAAGTCTGATAAGCCCCCAAGTATGGGATCTATTTCGTCGAACAATTTTGTAAGTGAGGGTTTCCCCATAGTATCTTCTGATGAACGCGAATCAATATCCAACAGCTGAGATCCAGTCTCCATAGCTTGTACGCTCAACAATTCCTCCTTAAACTTAATCAAAGTCGCGGCTTTCGAGCTCAGTGCCGGCACTGGAATTTTGCTAAGTCGTCTCTCAAAATTCAATCTTGCCGGCTCGAGTTCTTGGAAGATTTCCAATACCTCATTAGGGAGCTGGATTTCCTCTCTCCTTGCTAAAACCTTAACGGCGTAGAGCTGGAATGCGGACATTCCTCTTTTCTTTGCCAGCCGCGATAACATCTTGACATGTTCAATAAACGCCTCGTAATATTCTTGAAACTCTAAAAAATATAAGGTAAATAGTGCCGATTGGAAGGAGTTGTAGATAAGGAGGATGGTAGCCTTTGCGCCGTACAGCTGATAATATGTCCTCTGCAACTTAGCACTTTTGCAAATGATATCGAGCGCCGATGAGATCATCTGTGTATTTTCTGAGCATACTGGGGCAGTATCCGATATGCTACCCCGGAATAGATGTAGTTCGAGGGCATGGTACCATATACTATTTCCAATAGAGGATTAGTAATTGAAGCAGAGACTAGAGCCTACATCAAAAAAAATCGGGAATATACCGTAATGTCATAGCCGGGCCGAGATTAATATCAGTTCGGTTTACTGTATTCAAATATCCTTCATACCAGGTCCGAAGTTGTTGGTGGATGCCGAGAATGTCGCTCGGCTCGTACTTCGTTGCCGTCTTGGAATATAAATATACGGTCGCCGTTTGTACCACTTTTCCGAGCGCGATGCACTGGCGCATCATTTCCATTTTTTGAAACGGGCGGGATCTCGTCAGTTGCGGATACGGATGCCATGTGTCGTTAAGATCGACTTGATCCGGCAGCGTAGGTTCGGATAGATTTGGCGGGGGGACAAAGTATGGTTTTCGCAAAACTAGGGAGGCAAAACTGTTACCCAAATTAGAATTAGCAAACTTCTCGAAGTGTAGGTTTTATAGAGCATTGGGATGCAATCCGGGAAAAAAAAAAAAAAAAAAAAAAAAAAAAAAAAAAAAAAAGATCAAAGCTCTCACCTTCGACAGACCCAGAGTTTCCAACATGGCCATGAGAGTTGTAAGGGCAATTTATCGAGGTCGCCGCTATCATAAGTACCCGTAGCGAGTTCTTGGTACATCCTCATAGCTGCATCGAAATAGTTAATCCCAACACCATCGTTTGCCCTCATTGTCTCAAAATAGTGCATTATAGCGAGTGATTGCATGTTAGTTAGTGACGTAGATTGAGGACCAGTTTCCCATAGTCTCTTCGCTTCTTCGAAAAAATGATTTCCGCAGGACCCTGGGTCCATCCTGTCGTCGAAGGAGGCATCTCGATCGGAGTATCGCTAGTTTTAGTACTCTTAATTAGATGTCTATGTCAAAATAGCCACTATGTTCTAAGGCTTTCGTGGCCGAGACTCCCCTTATTTTCGAGAATTAAGGACAGTATACATACGCAAGCAGTGGCGAGCATAGAGTTAACCAGAAGCGGGGAACAGTATCGCGAGGTTGCAGGGTTGCCGGACCGCATATCGGATATAAATAAAGTCTTTTCGACGAAATCGTAAACAGGGGCTTCCCAAGTAAAATATAATTGTATCAAATGGGAAACAAATTCATCATTTGCTGTAACTGTAGTCCAAGGCTGTGAGGGCACATCTGGTATCGAGATTTGAACAATACTACCAATGTCCATGGCGTCGATTGTTTTGCTACGTCTGCTTCTCGGTTGGGATAAGGAAATTAGCCTATCAAAGGCCCAAAATAATGAATAGGGAATATGAAACGTAGATGAAGAGAAAGCTGGAAGGGAAAAAGTCGGCAGAGGCATACCGGTGATATGATTGAGTAGTCGAAGGCGAAGAAGGCGGTTCATTTTCAATCTCTCCTTGATCGTCCCTCATACTTTCGTCCTCTATAGAGGACTCCGCAAGTTCATCGTCGATAGTAATTTGGCTCCCATCTTCAAGTTTATCTTGAATATATTCCGCAATTTGTTCGATTGATGCATCGCCTCGGATCAACTCTAGGAGTTTGGGAAGTTCTTCTTTCGAGCAATACTTTGTTGCATTAAAGATCTTGTTAAGAAGCTCATATTCTCGACTTTTGGAATCGCGGTTGTTTGTCGTATGCTGGCGTTTTCTTTTATCGAGAAATGGGAAATATACGCATTCGCTGTTAGGCCGGGCTGTACAAGCAGTACACTTCGGTTTGTTATTGTCACACTATTGTATTCAAGGAAGAGAGAATCGTCAGTTTTCAGTCACGGGACCATCTTGCGCGACTACCGCGATTCTATTGTTATGAAACTACACCCGAATAGCCCACAAATGTTGCAAACAAGATTCAAGGCCAGGTGTTCAGAGTAAAGAAAGCAATGAAACCAAGGAGATTCGTATTGTTGTGTCGTACCTTCGTCTTTCGGGCCTTGCAAGCAGTACAGGCGTTCGATATTCTGGTTTTCGTCTTCTTGATGGTTTTTTGGGGGACATGTTGAAGAATAGAAGGGCGAGGAGCAAGTAGCCGCTGTGGGCTTTTCCTTTGCCCGTGTTCGCTCATTTTACCCCCCGAGTCCTCCCTCGGCTCGACCTCACTCAGTTACCGTTTTTGCCACACCTTATGGGGTCTTCACACGATATTCCGTGGGGTCTTTATTGGAAAATATCTAAGGATCGATGCTAGATCGTTTTTCCGAAACTATCCTCGCCTTGACGACCTGACACGGGCCAAGTGTCATGCAGACATTCCTAAATCCAGGGAGTTATCTATCCTGTAGGACCCAAGAAACCACATAGATGCACTGATGATTTAGTCAATGGCAGTGTGCGACGGATGTGGCAGAAGATGTAGGGTTTGTTTCTTTTGACTAGGATTTCCATGCAGGAAATAGCTTGATTATGAGGGAAACTTTCCTATGGTTGATTCTAGATGTGCATGTGTAGACGGCCACCAAAATCACAGGACAAGCTTAGAAACCCCCCCCGGTTATAAGGATCTTTCTGCCTATGTATCCTCGAATCCCCATCCCCGGAAAGCCCCGGCTCCAAAGTTTATTATGGCTCTTGGTATGCTGGGGGCGCCCTTACAGCGCTAACCAGAATGATGATATCCGTTAGCCGGCCTCATCCAAGGATGTGCGCGGTAATTGACAGGGGCCCCGATCAACGAATGAACAAGCTCCAAAAAGGTGCCTTGTCTGTCCTTGAAGCTCTTTTCGAGAGGGCAATGCAATGGTCGAGTGAATTTTTTAACCTAGCATTTAGTCGAACGTATCGCACGATATTAGCAAATGCATGGCCTCATATATGCCTGAGATATGATTACCTGCAGCGAATCTCACTCAAGTTTAACCAAGCCCCTGCAGAGATGCGGTTGCGAAGAAAGCGGGGTAATTCGAGGGGTGTAAAGTTTTCTGGATAGATAGTTGAGTGAATAATCGAAGTAGGATGTATGTAAGTATGTTAAGGTTAACTGCAAAGATAACGTCAACCTAGGATGCAATTAATTGCTGCACCTGGGTGAAACTCGTATGAGCAGAGTGGGCCTTTGACCTGGCCAATTTATACTTGTTTCCCTGCCCAATTTATAACCGCTCCCTATGCCCGGCGTGCCCGTAAATGGCAAAGAAAATAAAGTTGAAAGAAAGCTATGGCCACCAAGAATTATGAGGGCAACCTTGGTCTAGAGCTCTTTGGCTGCCGTCGAAATGGAACGGCAAAACTTCGCCACCTGTTTTTCTTTTCTATATTGTCTTGCAAGTAACTTGTAGCTCTGCGGAAATGGTCTAAGAATTAGCCGTGCCCGAGGAAATGCTAAATGATACCGGAGCAGGCCAGCCCGGGGTCGAGCAACTGGTACCAAGGTTTCAAACAGAATCTCGATAAGTAGTAAATCTTCGATCGAGGGAAGGTGGATTGCCGTGGCCCGAAAGGGCAGTGTTTGGCAGATATCACACGCATGAGATATCTTCGGCGTGCCAGAACTTCTTCTAGCTTATGCAATGATGCAGCCTTATTGAGAATGGCTATTGGACGGGCCTCCAGGACTTCGCACGACAATGCGGCAGGTTTCATCACAAATTAACAAAAACAACATTGGGCTAGAGCGCTAAGGCAGGTCGGGCTTTTTGAACTAGGGAGGCCAGATAAAACTCAGATCTGTCCCCAGATCCATTTCTGGCCGACAAGCGAATTCAGGAGAGAATCTCAGCTGCGTAATGGTAGGTAGTTAGCTTATATTTGCCCGGGTTGGAGGTTTTTAGGGCTTTAGGTTTTTTACCTTTAGCGGAAACGCCCGGCTCGAGTTGCGGTGCCGTTTCGCATTCGTTCGTGCCACAGCTGCCCACTAGAAACTGCGCCGGCCTCGCTACGCCGGGTCGATTAACCCTTTAAGTAGACCCCACATCCGCGAGGATCAACTGCGACCGTTTCTTATGTAAGGACCCGAGGCCCAAAGACGGAATCCTGATCCGTCCAGTGAATCTGCTTAATTCTCGAGGTTGAAGATATGTGGCGTGACAACTTGGCATGTTGTATTGTGGCAGTGTAGTATGTCGACTGTGGCTTGAAAGGGCTCGGCGACGAGCCTGTGGTCGGCCTAAAAGGGAAACTGGCTGGTCAAACACTTTTTGGCAACACATGAGCTTAAGATGATTTTCAACGTCCCTCTATCATGACTCTGCGACAACGCTGTCAATCTTCACAGTTCTCCATCCTCATCAACCATTCCTCCTTCATCAACCCTCTCCGCCATTGACCTTACGACACGTTAGCTTGAATACGCCGGAAACATCATTCATATTGGTTCTCCTTTAGTCACCTCTTCCATCAAGAACCGCCTCTGCGAACTTCTATCTTCCCCGCCCCCACCAATCTACCAAAACAGTCGCTAGAAGCTTGCAGCGTCAATCGAAGAAATTTCTAGAGTCTTAGTTTACAGCGTCCCTGCTCTGGAGGCGTTATTGATTTCAAGATGGCTCCTCCATCTAAACGTGCATCAGCAAAGAAAACCGGTCCCCTTGAAGAGGCGCCAGAGGCACTACTTCAGGCAGTGGTACGTTAGCTAGGACATTTTTTCTTCCGCCTATAGATTCACTAAATTGTTTCCCTAGATTATTGCCGACTCGTTTAACAGGCGTTTTCGGCCAATTACGCTCGAAAAGCCCCGGGTATGCAGCTCACTCAAGAGGTGTTGAAGGTTGTAGTTGCGATAATGCTGATGGCAGTATTAGTGCCTGCTCCCGCTAGCCAACACCCCTATTATCGAGTATACATTGGAGTTTCTTGCACTTGGTGGTGTAGAAGAAGTCCTTTTGTATTGTCATGCCCATCATGACCAGATTACGGAATACATCAGGTTTGATACACCTACTTCTCCTTCCATAAACCATCATAGTAATCCTTGCTGCTGTCATAGAGAGTCGAAATGGAGCAAGCCATCCTCCCCCTTTCAAATTCGTGTGATCTATTCTCCTAGCATTATGTCCGTCGGCGACGTAATGCGAGAGCTTGATCAATCACGCCTGATAAAGGAGGACTTTGTTCTTGTTAGCGGGGACATTGTCAGCAATATCTCTCTTCAAGGTATTTTGAAGGAACACAAGGCAAGACGCCTTGCCGATAAAAACTGTATCATGACTTCAGTGCTCCGCGAGATTTCCCCCGATCACGACTCAAGGTTAGAACTATATCATGATCTTTAGAAGTTGCTCATAGACCTAATTAACAAATCTGTACCCGCAGACCCCGAGGAGAAAACGCCTTGTTCGTCCTTGATCAAAACCGTGAAAGGATACTCCACTATGAGTACCTGAAACAATCGGATTCGGATTTCCCTCTGCTCCTTCCTCGAGAGCTCGCAAAGGCTTCCCCGACCATGCATTTCCAACAAAACTTTCTTGACTGTTGTATCGACATCGTGTCCTTCGAGGTTCCTCCTCTCTTCACCGAGAACTTTGACTGGCAACATTCCCGTAAAGATTTCTTACACGGCATCCTAATGGATGAGTTGTACGGGAAAACGGTCTACGCCCATATCCTGAAATCGGGGTACGCCGGAAGAATCCAGTCCCTCCAAACATACGATGCCATTCTTCACGACATAACCAGAAAGTGGACGCACCCTTTCAGTCCAGACACCAACCTGAACCAGCAAACCTATAAGTACACCCGAGGTCATATCTATAAGGAGTCTAAAGTGATCCTCGCGCAGTCTGCTGTTATTAAGGACAACAGCATAATCGGTGCTGGAACCAGTGTTGGGGATAAGACAATCATCTCTGGAGCTACCATTGGCCGGGATTGTATTATTGGCAAGAACGTAGAGCTCCACTCCACTATTGTATGGGATAATGTTGTGATTGGAGACAACTGCTCCCTTGGTAACTGTATTGTTGCGAACGATGCGTACATTGGAGATGATTCTATCGTTGAAAGCGGTGCAGTCGTCTCATATGGTGTTACCATCGAGAAGGGCTCTAGAATCCCCACCACCGCAAGGTACACTAAGATGAGTACGAAAAAGGAAAAAGATTCCGGGAGGTTCACTCAGGTCATCCACTCGAAGACTAAGAGTCTTATTGAGTACGAAGACTCTGAGGATGATGAAGATGAACAGAGAGAGACAGATATGGGGGCTCGTAAGTTTGATATTCGAACTCCTCTGGTTTGAATTAGAGCTAATAAGGATTTAGTTTACCCCCCTGATGACGAAAGTGACTATTCTGATATTTCGGACTTCTCGGATGATGACGAGACTCCCGGAAAAAGGAAGAAGGGTCATACTCGTACTTCCAGCGAAAGTGAGGCTGATAGCTTCTTCCGCGAAGCTTACAACTCTCTTCTGGGGGCTCTTAAGCAAAGCCACTCAGTTGACATCATGATCCTAGAGCTGAACGGTTTGCGGATGTCCGCCAATGCTGAGTTCAGCGAAGTTAGACGAGCTACCGCTGCTGCTGTTATCGCCTACATAGTTTCGAAGATAACTAGCAACGAAAATACCTCGAAAGTTGTTGATGCGACGGTTGAAAAGCTTCTCCCGTTGTTCAATCGAATGATATTTGAGGTCAGCGATCAAGTCGAGTTGTTGGGCTACATTCAGACTGAACTTGTAGGGAAGGAAAGAAGTGGTACACTCATGCAAGCCGTCGGCATGAAACTCTATAATGAAGATTTGTGCGACGATGAAGGTCTTTTAACGTGGTGGAATGAAGGCAACGGTCCCGAGGGTGAAACCCCAGAGATGGCGAAGGTCAGAGATGGAGCAAAGGCCTTTGTTAAGTGGGTTGAAGAGCAGGATGAAGACGAAGATTCCGAAGAAGAAGAGAGCGAGGAGGAAGATGACGAGTAAGGAACCCTAGAAGATTTTTGCAGGAGGTAATCCCCAATGTGTATACGACTAAACCCCTTACCCCCTTCTCCTACCCTTTACTACGGCACTATAGCCTTGAGCTCTCCCTACCTTTGTTTATGATATGCCGAGGATACCCAACCATTTTGCATCTTTTCTTTCCCTTTCCAAAAGTATCCGACCTGAAATCCCCTATGTCATTGTAACATAATATTACAAGCATTTGCCTCGGCGTTATGAATTATTGATACGCACGCCCACCCGTAATATTTTTATTACCAGCGAATTCGCGAAACTTGTTTTGATTTGTGGACCTGTAGCTCTATCTTGTGGACATACCAGGTCTGGACCTGTGCACATTGACGTACATGTAGAATATCGATATATCAATCCATTGCATTGCCAAACTCCCACCCTCGAGCTTTCAAGACCACCCTCGAGCAATTAGAGACGACTAAGCGGACAAGATGTAATGGTTATTATTTATAAAACCACAAACAAACAAATAAAAAAAAATGAATACAGTCCACACAAGAAATTTCCAAAGCCGGCATGCCCGCCTGATAAAAATACAAAAAAGTGATATCGATAATTCGAATGTAATTAATCGCAAGGGAAAAAAGTCCAATTCGCGCTCACAGAACGCCGACAGGTAGCCAAATAGGGAATCTCCCCTTAATTCTTAACAATTATGCCACCGCCCATTCAATTGTAAAAGGGAGTAAGTAAATACTAAGTCTCTGAAAACCCCTTCAATGGAGGAGAAGAGAGCTGAAAATGAAATGAAAGGGGGGTGTTTTAATCTATATGCTGGTGATGATTCAAAAAGAACGGAATGCTACTAGTAAACAAATAGGGGATTTCTCTTTTACACTCTACCTAGTAGTTGGTCAACTTCCTTTTGAAGTTTTGTTAGATCCTCTAGAATGTCGAAGCTACTACTCGTCCTTGGTGGGGGTTCGATGGGGTTTGCTACTGCTTCGGTGGTTGATTGGGAGAGTTGGCTCTTTTTTCTGATTGGTGGGGGAGGAGGGGCTGGTATTGATGATGTTTTGGAAAGAGGTGGGACTGCAGCAGCGGCCGCCGCGGCTTGAAGACGGCCTGGAGGGGCAGACATACGCTTACTACCACGTCTGGCTGGCGGTGGAACCGGCTTCTTATTTTGGAAAGGTGAGGTATTCAAAGAAAATGGCGGTGGCGGTTCTTGGGTAGCAGTTGGTGGGGTTGTCGGTTGCTGTTTTGGCGATGAGGGGGTTCGACGACTTGGTGGAGGTGGAGGTGGTGGAGCTTGAGAAATTGCTGATGGTTGGAAAGAAAAGCCACCCTCGGGAGAAGAAGTTATCTGAGCAGATACACGTCGAGAGAGTGGTGCTGGAGGTTTTGGAGTCTTTGGAGTCTTTGGAGGCGTGGAAGGGGCTTCCTCAGATGCTACGGCCTCTGCTTCTACTATTTCTTTGATTGGGGGGGCTTGAGGCTCAGACCTGGGTGGAGGAGGCATACTGTTTCTCTGGCCTCGTGGTTTTGGCGGCGGCGGTTTTGCTTTTGGTGTCGGTGGGGTTGCGGTACTTGCAGCCTTCAGGATTGGCGGTTCAATTGCTTCATTTTCGTATGCACTCCTACCGGTATCTTGGCTACTCCGTGGGGTATATGTTGGTTCTGCATTTTCGAATAGACTCTGTTTTGACAAATTGCTTGTCTCTGTAGCCAAAACGGACTCCGGTGTCTGGGCTGCCTGGCCTGTAAGCATGAGACGCTTAAAAGCATCCACATCGAGAGACTGTCGATTGGCCTTGTTCCCTTGTCCGCCAGCCTGATGGTTTCCAAATTTTATTGACGGAGGCAATGCCTCAAGTTTGTCATTCCTTTCATTTTCCAACGAATCTTGCCGAGAAACGGGGGCAATATTGTCGGGATCCGTAGTCTTTCGAAACGGGTTAGGAGGCTGGGTTTGAGGAGATGTAGTTGTGGCGGCGTATTCAGGCTCCGATGCGACTGTTTTCACAGAAAGCGATGCTGCAGAAGTTGTAGGCACCTCGGAAATCTCACTGACACTGTCTTCTTCATATTCCGACTCTATCGATTTTACAGACGCGATATCAGCATCTTCTTTTTTGATTTCGTATATCGAGCTTCCGTCATCCTTCTCAACGTCTTCTGGCTCCGCCTTCAATTTCGCTTCTGCAAATGGATCACTGCTACTCGGAACTACCGGAGTTGGTACTTCGACTATAGGAGCTTCTTGTACGACAGGTTTGTTTATCGTAACTTCTTCGCGGGGCCTTTTAACAGATCTCCGGGGTCGTGGAGGGGCCGGAGGGGCAGCGGGCCGAGTTGAAGGCGGGGTAGGAGGAACACTCTGTGGTTGACTGGCTGGCTTTTCAGGTACATCAGATGACACGACGGGAGAAATTGGTTTATCAAAGTCCTCGACATGATTCTCAAGCTTATTCTCTTTGTCTAAGTCAATATAGGAGCATTAGCCGTCAATCATCATGAGAAAAAGGTGTTGATATTGACGACACCGCGTGGTATTTTAGAGGATCAACGCATTACGAACGCGGAAAGCGGGCGTACCTGTGACTTCAATAGACAGCTTCTTTATGTCATCTGTAACTCCATCTTCTGTAGCTTCCGGAATGCTTTCAGGTGCCTTGGTTGCGACCTGCGCTGTTGTTGAACTCGGCCGGATATCTGGTACTGTTGCTGGTCCGGAACTTCCGGCTTGTTCAAAGACGTCGTCGTCTCCATCCGCAAACGCCTGTTGCGCTACTTGCTGCAATCGTTCTTGGTCGATGTCCAATGACGTTCTTCCTGATGCTGAAGGTGTTCCATCATTCGGTTTTCGTCTAAACGGGTTCGACGACATCTCTGCCGTCGTCAAGATATCGCGAATTCCAAAGGTTATTGCAGGTGTCGTCAAACGTCGATAGCAGTCGGCCTGTGCTTATGCAGACGTACGTGCAATACCCAGCCAAATCGGGAGCTCGCAGCTTAAGGATTGATACTGTTGGGAAGGATAGAGTCGGTCGTAGTTTATAAAAGAACTCCCTGACACCGACAGCTAGTAGTGAAAGCAAATGCTGAAGAAAAGAAAGATAAGGAGAGATGATGAGCCACTCCGAAACCCCAGCGGCTTTACGTAGTCTTGCTGATGTGGAAGTTATTAATATATCTCAGGCTGCGAGAGGCTAAGGCCGGTTTTCTGCTCACCAACATGATCCCGATACGTGCAAACACATACGACACCTGTCCCTGCCTCACAACTTGGCGTTTTCCGGCGTCGTCCAGGAGCGCTCGGGGCAATTCCTGTCGCACATTCAAACGGGGGGTTGGCCTTAGGCTGCGGCGAGACGTAACACCCGAATCCCCGCTTCAGTGCGTCGTCTGCAATAAGTCTTGGCAAATCCGACTATCAGCTTATCAGGTGCAGATGAGTTAATCTTTGTATTCAAACAAGCAAGCATCGTGGCGCAGTGGAAGCGCGCCGGGCTCATAACCCGGAGGCCAACAGATCGAAACTGTTCGATGCTATAACGCAATCATTTTTTTGAACGTCGAAGGTTCGAGCTCGACATGCTGCGTTCTGTGTCTTTTTTTGCAAGGTTCCGATGTAGACAACACATATTAGAAACCAACATTCCTGAAGCTTTGGTTAGCTACAAGGGGCTTTCATGGTCTTGTTCACTTGTTTGCTCCTCTATCTTCTCAATGTCGACAAGGAATGTCTTCTCTGCTGCATAGTATAGTGATAACTAAGAGATAGGGTATCGCTTGGCTGTATTTCATTGTGCAAAATATATACATGAGGTGGTATCTTTTAAAAGTGTTCAGAATAGGTTCAATAGTGCTATATGGGTATCAAGAGGTAAAATATTATGGGTATCAGAGACATTTGAGAAGATGTAGAATGTAGCCACGAGGTTGAGGCTATCGGGTATGCGGGTAATCATGATGCGGATTCTAAGGGCATGGCTGCCAGTCCAATGCCGTTGATCCTTCGAAATTAGGCCCCCATGCTAGAGGATTCGCATTTATTTGCAAAAGATGTTACCAGACTTTCCAGGGCAGGTATTGAGCATCTGTTGGAGAGAAACCTTCTCGGCTTCGGTGATAGTAAGGCCCCAGACGCTCTTAACTTCGACCCATGCGCTTGCGTAGGTGCAGTAAAAAGTCTCAAGTGGTGGCTTCCACTTATCAGGGGAGGAATCCGACTTGGCTTGGTTGACAGTATCCTTTGTGGCCCACCTGCTAGGCTGTTAGTTCTTTTTCACTTTTAAAACCATCAAGGGATTGAAAACACTTGGGTTACTCACAGTTGTGGGTTTCTCAGATCATTGGCAAATTCGCCTCGTCTTTCCGTGGTCCAATTGGAGGCGCCAGACTATATTTGTAAGACTGCGGTTAGTACGTATGCTCCATTCGTTTTTGTATAATATACACCGAAAGTCGTTTTCTTACAATCCATGCATTCTTTAACGGGACCATATGGTCGATATCAATATCAGACGCCTGATGATACGGCAGACCAGTGTACGGGCAGATCCAAGTACCGGACGTGGAGGTACACTTGGCGTCTACAACGACATCCGTGCCGTCTCTCTTAAGGATCTCTTCACGGGTATTGCATTCACCCTGCTGCATTTTCCAGTGAGGGAAAAGCTTTCTGTTGTACCCAGCGCCTGGAAGAGGCGGGGACACTGTAAGCTTGTTGAGCTTGGACTTCGCATCGTCGCCTGTGGGCACATTGGGCTGTGGAACAATATCCAATTAGTAAGATGTAATAAATCGCCGAGTAGAAAAAGAGTATTAGGCCTGTAGGGATTACGTACAGCATTACGGGCCGACAAGTGCGATGGGGGGTATGGGGCCGCCTGGGTCACACCAAATACCAACGCCAAGGCATAAACAATGGTAGCGGTCTTCATGGTTACCAAATAGGATATATAACAAAATCAAAAAAGGTAAAATAGATGTGTATATATATAAAGATATCGGTATTTTAAAAGAGATCCTAAAGTGTAGCCAGCGCTTTGGATATCAGAACCGAAAAGAATCACGACATTCTTCGGGAAACAGCCATGATTTATAGTCTTCCCCCCCGTCGGCTTTCATTGCCATAGTATAATTTCAATTCAATCTCGCGAACTTATCTTTCCTCCACTTGAATCGGCGCATGGTGTGGTGGGATCAAGATCGGTGACTAGAAAAGCGGTGCACGCGGTGGCTTCAGCTCCTTGATGGCTTTCGGTTAGCCTGCAGGAGTATGTTTTATAACGGCAGGCGGTTATCCGTTTTATCTGCATCTTAACATCGGTATACCCGGCCTATATGGCTGATCGCGGGAGGGGAAGGAAGCAAAAGAAAGCCAATTTCTTAGATGTTTCTCTTTAGGATCTGAATGGATGGCTATCGACAAGTCGCGTTATGTAAGAAGGATTGGGTGGGATTCTTAGTGACTTGCCCAGGTTCTTCCAAGCTATGCATCTAAAATCCTTGTAGTCTGATTGGAGTAAATGCTGAGCCTTGTCTGTTTGAAGCACGTTGTTTCAAAGATAGGTTCTCAAGCTCTTGGACTCCAGCCGGATCAGAGTTCAGAACGCCTGACTATGGCTGGACTGAGTATAGTTTTCCCATTCGTCGTTCTCGTAGATGGGATGGATCAAGTCCTAACACGATGTTAATCAGCTAGGCAGACTGTGCATATCGGCCATCTGACGAGTTGCCTGAAAGATGTGTAACATGTCGACCTGACCACTCAGGAAGAAGATACACTCGCACATGCAGCATGGGCCAAGAAAAGCCAAGAGCTTCCTGTCCAGGGATGGGATGTTCGACAGTCGGCTGCAGCTTCGATTGGAAGGTGATATCGAATGGGGCAAAGTGGACCCTTCGACGGCCATTGGCAGCTTGGATTTTGATAGATGATATTCGATGATTTTATGCAGGAGGGAAGAAAGGAAGGTGGTTGTCACAAAGAGCCTGGATCTTTCTTGAGTCTCTGGATTTCTGTATTTCAACCTCACCCGCAACACGTCATATCCCGAGAATTTGGGTGTAGGCTGAAATGGAGAGCGAAGGCTGCAAACTTACTTGCGACGCATCATGACGAAAGCCTCTCTACTCGAAATGAACTACTACAATTGTATATCAGGCTAAGATACCCCAAGCTCTGATTTAAATAAATTCATGACCTGATATCTACAAGTGTGCATTATCGCGTACGCACCTTACAATTCGCTTCTCGGGCGTATCCCAATATCGATATAATGCATCATATCAATCGAATTGAGGTTGAGCCAGCCCTCAGCCTAAAAGCACCTACCCGAAAATTACTTAAATGCAACATCTTCACAAGGGATTTTTCTTTAACCTTAAATAATCCAGCTCCACTTCCAAGGGCCGACATTGACACCTCCCAAATCAACCAGTTCAGTAAGGATGGCCTGTGTTCCAGCCAATAAAAACCAAGACGATTAGCATGCCTTTCAGTAGAATGCGGTACGTGCGTCTATAATACATCAGCTTAAATGCGGTAACCTCAACATACCTACCAGTATTTCAATATAGCGAAAGGCTAGTATAACTTTAAACTAAGATCATATGAGCTCCGAGGCTTCTAATCGAAAACAACAGAAATAGACAATACCAAATAACTCGCCGTCGCAACTCGAGCATCAATAACTAGGATCCGTTATCTCCATCCATGTTATATTTCCTAACTCCACCACGCTTAGGACCATCGACTTGAAAAGATATAGAATAACCTTCCGATTTGAAAGTAAGCCTCGGTTATATTAACTGCTATAACTATTAACTATAAAACTAGCAGTACAAGATACCCTCGCTCTGTTGTCGTACTTTGGACGGAACAACACAGGACCGACCACTTGAACAAGCATTCGATTACCAGGTCCGAGGTTCGAATTAAAATATGATTTCTTGGGGGAATCTTGTCACTCTTGCCAAAAAATATGAACCAGGAATGAAAAGCTTAGGTAACTCGAGGTTTCAAATTGATATCCGTAGGAGTTGTGCCGACGGCAACCGCTGAGTGCATCTCGGGCGCGAACGGATGAGCATCTACATGGAGGCCCGCTCGGACTGGGTATGGGACAATCCCAGACAACTAAGCCGAGGAGATAATTGAACTTCGAAGAATTAATCACAAAGTTGCCTAATAAATTGACGTTGCACAGAAGGATTGAACTCCACTACAGAAAATTATACATTATCGAAAACCACAGAATCGTGAAGCGAACATGGTCTCGTCGCGGCAATAAGGGAACATCCAGCAGAGCTATTATACAATCGTAACCAAGCGAAATACTCAGGCCACCCAGTATAAAATGATATCGGATCTGCGTTAAATGCACTCTCTCGGAAACAGTCTCAAATCGGACAATTTCCGTTTCCTTCGAAGATATCTCTTTTGGGAAGCTGCGGTGGATCAGATCTCTTGCTTGCATTAGATCCGTTGTAACAAGCTTCGAACCAAGCGTAGTTTCTAGAATCATAGTATCTAGAAATGGAAAATCCCCCTTTTTGATATATGGTGGTCGCTTTGCTGGTTTTTGTGAAATCGATAGCGTTTTGTCTGAGGGGATAGTTGTAGATAGGGGTAATAGATGCGCCAATGGCGCTATTGTAATATTTTGCTCCTTGCGTTTTTGAGCACTGGGTTGGGGACGCGAGCTTGGGATCTGAATATACACTACTTTAAGAGAACAGGTGACTGGTCTGATCCATAACGAGTTTAGAGTCGGCCCAGACATAAAATAACTAGTTTCAGCTTTGCAGTAAGAGTAAGTCTTCCATGTTGAATTCTAGAATCGTTGATATCAACTGCAACATCGATATTAACCAGTAGTATATTAGCTATTTATTGCGGTATGACTTTTATAACTTCGATTGGATCGAAAATCTTACTTGATCTGCTCTAAGTAATAGTATTTAAACTTTGAACTAGGAGTAGGACCATCTGAATTCATAACCGAATTGTACTGTGCACAGTATTAATATTCAACACGATTCAGATTACCACACAGCATTGTGTTGAATCTCGAGGATAAGCTCTGACTTCCAAATATTGCTATATACTTGAGTAATAATCATGATAATTCGTCGCCCATAGAGACTAGATAAAATGCTATTTACAAAGGAAATTTTCAGATGCATAGACAAGGCAATAATCCAAAGGATACTTCGTCCGCTAAGCGGACCCAGAACCCCAAAGTTTGTATTTACAGGCTGCAGAGTTTAGTGGAACTGGCCATCTCCGCGAAGATATACTTCCTGAGTATCTTTAATTCAAGTCCAGAGAGCAGGTCCGGGGATTGGGTAGGCACCAGTATTGGTGTACATATCATAGGTGATTCCTGGTGTGCTGCCAGTGTAAGCACCTGGGAAGGAGACGAGGCTGGAGCTTGGTGGGGATCGGGTGCCGGATCCAGTGACGGTGACTTGGAAGCAGCTTGGGTAGACCTGCGCACCAGGGTAGGAGTAGGCTATGAATTCGTTAGCTTTAGTATAAGTAGAGTCATATTTTTTCGAATAAAGAGTACATACCTGCGTGAAGAGCGATGAGCTCGTGACGGATGATGTAGTTACCGGGAGCGAGACCGGCTGGGATCTTGAAGCTAAATGGGGCAGCGGGGTTGGTCTCCAAAGGAGTCTGATACAGCGTTGTATTGTTAGAGAACTCCGAGCTTAAATTTATAAAATTTCATTTGAGAAATAAACGGAAGTTCACTTACGGTGGCCCACACTCCGTTTACTTTTCCGGCCTCTTGGATCTTGAACCAGACCTTGCTGTAGCGAATGTTAGTAACTATTTTGACTAAAAAGAGGTTTTGATGGAAACCTACGCAGTTCCTGGGCTGTAGTTTGTGCAGCTACCGGGGCACTTGGCCATGTAAGTAATAATTGGCTACATATTTTGGTTAGCCGATGCACCTATATATTCAGTTGCATGAAATGCCACAACTTAAAGAGCGAACTTACTCCCTTGTGACTGTCTGGCCACTGAGTCCATTGCACAGTAATAGTGCCTCCTGGGGCGATATTGGCAGAGAGGGCAGCTGGAGCGGTGGCAAATCCACCATCTGTGTATCCATTGCACTGGACGTCAATCAAAGAAAGATCGATGACTGGGCCGTTTCCTGGAATCTTGCGGAAGATTCGCTGAGGAGCTGGGCTCAAGTAAGGGTCGACATTTGGGTTCCAGCCCGGGTATGTGACGCCGGCAACGACGGCCTGGCTGACATAGCCGTGGGCAGAAACAAAGGGTGCGAAAGCGCTGGCGGCGGCGAGGATGACGGTGCTCTTCATATTTGATATCAGAGACCTGTTCAAGGGTTATATGATCGATGAAATATGATCCTGATATTGAATATTATGAGATAGTAGAAAGATTAAGTTATTTCCAAGTGGGATTCTAGACCCTATTTATACACCCAGCAGTGCACAAAGACCCAACTTCGGTAATATATTTTGAAAAGTTCGGCGACAGAGCCTAAACGAAGATTACAGATTGATCTGATCCTTTCCTGATTCCTACAATCTTACAGTAGCCCATGGCCTCAAAACCTGGTTTATTCAGGAACTAGTTCTTGGGTGCACATTGTCTCGATCGCTCCAGTAGTCGTCAATCTCCTCGACGGGGCTAGTTTAGCCGTGGAATGGAATATAAACAGCCGTTTCGTCCCATGGTTGTAATAAAACTTTATATATAAAAACTTCTGCGCGCGGCTCTTGCGCCCTATAATCCGGTACACAGATCTGACGAATCACTATTAAATATTGCAGCATCTTAGCTTCCTCGGTTGGCTCGAGGTAGGCGAATACCCCATACAGCGGGTAGGGGTATACGCATCCAGGTTTTGGGTCGTGTTGCGTTGGAAGTAGACGTGCCGTATGACAAGGGCCGCCAAGCTGACGGTGCCAGTCCGTCCGGCGAGGGTCAGGCGACGCCATGACCATCCAGACTGTGGGAAAGGCTTCCGCTGTACTTTTTTTCTGAAACGTGCTAACATGCTGTTACTTGTTAACTTGTTACCGCAGTGCGGATCCAGATTCCGACCTATATTGCCCAGACTATCCATCTTCACTGTCGGATTGAATGTTCGATATCCGAAAGACATGGTATTTTGTTACAATTGATCGCCACTCGGCCGGGTCTTCGTCGTATGTGTAATTTGGGATTCTTTAGGAATATGCAAATTATGGTGTAATGCATCACATACCTGCAGATTTATTTATTTTTTCCCATTAAAATAATATTATAATGACTCGATGCCGTGGTTCGACGCGGAGAAATGTCCAAGTTTGTGGTTGAGGGTTTTCCGTCCAATCTTTGCGACATGCGGGTCATTTGGTTAAGTGGATAAAGTCCCGAAAACTATTTCCCCACGAAAGAATTCCGTTCTAATGACTTGAGCCTTCCTTTGTAAATATTCGTCCTTACAGCCTGGAATTCTATGAATACGTCCTAGAGCTAAACATTGTGGATTAGGCCTTGTTTTACAAGGAACTCGCATCTGCGCATGCCGAGTCGCTAATTAATATCTTTACTATTTTTTAGCATTTATACAGTTTGTGCGATGTAAAATTGCTAAGAAAGCTTGGAATCCGTTCTCAAGATTTTTTTATGAGTACTAGGCCTGTATATAGGGTAATTACTTGGTCTACGCTATATTATAAGTATCATGCGACCTAGTTTCGTAGCTCTACAAATTGTGTGAACACAACTCGCTTCCATAGTTTTTAACAAGCAGTTAGGTCTGCATAGGTCTTGAACATGACTCGTAACCACACCACTAGAGTGATGAAGTAATAGTATAGCAGTTGAGACACTTAAAAATGCAGTGAAGTGGAGACTTGGATGCGCGCGGGGTTCAATGATATATCTCGAATATGAAAAATTACATTACATGCTTTCCTGTTACCCCTGATCCTAGAGCTCATATGATCATCAGGCTCCAGCCGTCCTCAACGTTCGTCTACAAATTTCTTTTAAGATCTGGTGGCAAAGTATATTAGGGCGCTCCAGGTATCCACTGCCGCGTCGATACCACGGTACTAGGTATCGTATTAATATTATTAATTTATTCTGAGAACCAAGTATTGACAAATATCTGAGCTTAACGGCTCTACTAGATACAGGCTAGTAATATGGATCGAGCGCGGTGAGCCGACTTAATTAGGTGTCATTTAATGAAAGTAGATAATAGAAGGGACTTGCCACTATAGTACCACCCGGCCGAGTTATTTCGTAAAAGTTTTATACTGATCTCTGAGACCGCCTATGTCCGTTCGTACGATAGATCTATGGATAACGTCAAATATGTCAGAACTATATCGTTAGCAGGTTCTAGTCGTTTATTTTCCTTACCGTTTGTTGGATTATAATTGTATATGAGTCTAAGCTAGCTTTATAAAATTAAATGCTGCCAGAAGTACCGACTTTTTGTCTCGAAGGTCAGCTAAACCTCAGATTCCGCACTATTGCCTATAAATTTTCCCCACAGCTCTAAAAGTTATTTTTATGAACAGGACCTTATAGACCTAGCTATAGAACTGCTTTAAATTATTCAAACGTTTAAACCTCTCCTCCAGAGTATCAAGAATGCTTCGTGACGGCTTAAAGCTAATTATAAAGATAAATTCAGAGGTCAAGGCAAATAAGTATATGGTGAAATATTAGCCTTAAAAATATGGAATATAGATACTTAAGTATCTAATATATCTTTTTCCTTCGGTTGCACAAATTAAGAACTTTAACCGTAATTACCCGGCATTCTATGAACCTTCAACAAATATGTCAAAACGTTCTGGTAAGCTTAAGGTGACGACACCAGGTTCTGTGCGGTGGAAATAACCAACACAAATTTGCGTTGTCGTTGTTATGCCTGTCTGCTGCAGCCAATGAGAGCAGCGGGATTAGAATTAGCCTGGTTAGTCTCAACTGCCTGTTTCTGTTGACCTCATTTAGACGCTCCACGACTTCGGAGAAGCCTCAACTTTCGAACGCCGACGTCAATTGCTCCGGAAGGACCGACTAATACCCGTTGGGCGACTCCCGATAGCGACAATATCCGCCGTCGTTTTGATTATGATTGTTGCGACGCATTAAAACACCCGCCGAAAACCCTTCAGTCCCCCCCACCTCGAGGAATACCATACCCGACCTCCTCGCCGCCACGGTCTTACCCCCCTCGTCCGTTAATTTCGAGTATTCGACTCCTTGGCTTTAGAGCTCTATCTACATACACGATGGCATCCCCATTGATCCCGTTAAGGTCGGCTTTGGTCCGACGGAGTGCCGTCTCTATACTCTATACACCGGCGCGAACGTTCTCTACCACCCCACGACGCCTGCTTGCCACTCCTCAGGAAGACCAACAGTCGAAGGGAATCGCACATCCACCGGTGGGTCATGGTACAAAGACATTCAGACTGCCACAGCAGCACGGATGGGGTGAAACCGAATCTGCGTTAGATAGGGCTGGACGATATTTCCTGATGATGGAGACATTCAGAGGGATGTATGTTGTGCTGGAGCAGTTTTTCAGGCCGCCGTAAGTGCATTATCCCAGAACTTTCTATTGTAGTTCTTCATAACTGGACGCCTTGGATATTAACTGGTGGTATTTGCGAATAGGTATACCATCTTTTACCCATATGAGAAGGTAAATACGACACCAAGATGTGTATCAAGGGCAGAGGCGACGAATTTTTCATTAACACGAATCCCTTAGGGTCCAATCTCGCCCCGTTTCCGTGGAGAGCATGCTCTTAGGAGATATCCGTCAGGAGAAGAGAGGTGCATTGCCTGCAAGTTGTGCGAAGCGGTATGATGAATCCTGCAAATAACGAGAGAAATCATGGTTAGGATTCGACTAACACGGTTCAACAGATCTGCCCGGCCCAAGCTATTACAATTGAAGCTGAAGAGCGTGAGGATGGTAGCCGTAGGACTACAAGATACGACATTGACATGACCAAGTGCATGTTAGTACCCCTTAGCCGTAATTACCTAGGATTTCTATTGTAAATTTGATACTAACGGTGTTTAAATTTTATAGCTACTGTGGTTTCTGCCAAGAAAGTTGTCCAGTCGATGCTATCGTTGAATGTAAGTCAAAATCAATTTTGTCGACGTAAGACACAGTCCGAACCATCCTAACCAAACGTTTTAGCTCCCAATGCCGAATATGCCACAGAAACTCGCGAGGAGTTACTCTACAACAAGGAGAAACTACTATCCAATGGTGACAAGTGGGAACCAGAACTAGCGGCCGCTATCAGGGCGGATGCACCCTACAGATAGTTAGGATTCATTAGCCTCCCCCCCTTTTTGATATGGCTAGATATCTGCCGTTTACGAGCGTGTTTTGTCTTTTGTGTACACATTAAAACAACATTAGGGGACGATGTATATACTCGCGGAAGCCTTTTGTTCCATATTTGTAGAAACATTGATTGGGGCTACGTATCTGAGATGTAGCAAACGAAACTATAGTATGTTTTCTTGTAGGATTTATAAGGCACCAGCTTAGATCTACACGGGGGGCTTATTCAGTAGGTTACCTAGGTATGTAATAGTCTCTAAAGCGGGAGTAATAGGCTTGGTTAACTGCTAGGCTATAGACGACTCTTGTTCAGCGGAACTGTCTACTTGATTCCTTCTCGAGCTCGTGTAAACACTCGGTGATATTAATAAAACCGAAACCAGATACCCGGTAAGTTTTTAAACAGATATCTTAGATCGGAAAATTCATTGTAATTATATCAGGACGGCTCTTTTATGTTCGAATGCATATGCATCAATTGCCAAGGCCAATAAAGCTCCCATACGATTGATATTACCATGGCAGATGTATTAACCAATATCACATTCTAGCAATCCGTCCGGGCCCTATGCATACCATGGGGCATCTAGTGAATTCGTGAATTTCTCGAATCGATCTCTAATAAATCCGATTATTTCTCCTCAACGCCCTAGTTCCGACTACTCGAGCGCACTAACATTGTCAATGCCGCATCATTTATCGCCATGCCCGTAAGCTAACCCACAAGGTGAAGCGAAAACGGTAGTGCGGTTTCAGACCTGTCGCAAAGTCGTGACACAACCCCGCCTGGCTACGGCGAATATCTCAAGTTCAGGAATGAAATAGGACGATTATCTTTGCCAAATGGCGCAACCAAGAATCCCTTCTTTGGAAGATATTTTGTAGGTTAATAGATGGGAATAGCTGGGGATTACGTATGTACGTCTAGCTAGCAGAATCAATTGTTCCGTCTTGTTTGGATCTTTTATTTGAGATTGATAACTAGAGGAAATCAGTAGGAAATTGCACCAGCTGAGCTGCTGGTTACCTGTTACGTGTCGGCTACGCAGCTAGAATGTTCAACGGTCTTTGTACCGTTGGCCTAATCATCCACGGCAGCATGTCCCATATCAATGTGAAAGTAAATACAACCCTCGAGCTTGGATCAAATACCTCGGACCTCGAGCTCTTGTTATAAAATTAAGAATTGTCCAATGCACAATTAGCATTTACTCGAGGACTAGAATGGAATCGCCACAAGTTATCAAACAGCTAGCCGTCCAAATATGGACACATGTTTCCGCCCGACAGCTGCATGAACTGAAAAAAAGATGCAGCATGCGCATGCGATGTTCCACCCTGCGGCCGCAAGCCTGCAACCTCACACACGCAACAGATCTCGACAGCCACAAAAATCCGACGCTGCGTACTTTTACCCCAATCCCAAGCCGAAGATGAATCGGGGTTTCTCATTAAACTTTTCCCAACGTCTAAATTTATAGTCGGTCTTTCCCCTCTTATATTTTTATAACCTTCAAACTTATTTGGCACTCCTATTGGATTTCACTGTATCCGTTGCATTTGATCCGTTCGTTGGCTTTGGCTGGCTCATTACGCTGGTCGTGCTTTACATTAATACTTTCTTTTCTCTTTCTTTCCTTTTTTTTATTATTACTTTCCCGGTGCACATAGGGTAAGACTGATATCGCCGTGCGATTGAAGCCACTCTTCTATCTTCTTCTTATTCTTTCCTTCTTACATTATTTTATTTTTTTTTCATTTCTTTTATTAAATGACTTGGACTTCTTCATGATAATACTGGCCAATTTTCGCTTTCATTAAAAATATCTACTAGTTTGAGGGTATCAGCGACTGGTGATTCTTGAGCTTCACATACATTACGATATCGAGTTACCATTCACTCCCTCCACCATAACTATGAAGACATTCACTCTATTATACACAACTTTAATACTTACAACCCTACAATCCACCGTCTTTACCGCCCCCACATCCACAAAACACAAACGATGGCGCCACCCGGGTGCCAAACGGCCCGTAGCCGGCCATTCCACAGACGACGACCCATTCCACGATTACATCGCCATCCTCTCCGACGACGAAACCCGACCATGGGCCGAAATATTCGACGAAATGGGGTTCAGCACCAAAGGGAGCAAAAAGATGACACATTCGCTAGGAGTCAACAGCAATGGGAAACCAAGTTATAACATGACAAGTTACGACATGAATGGGATCAAAACCTTTGGAAAGAATTTAAGAGCGTTTACGATTAACATGAGAGAATCCGATGCGGAGGGGATGGATGGGAATCCTTCGCTTGTTAGTCTGGAAAAGACGCAGATGAGGCAGTGGGCTTTTGTGCCGGGGAGTAAGAAGGTGTTACCTTCGATACCGTTGGCGGAACAGGGTTTTAGGGATTTTGGGTTGAGGAAGAGACAGGATAATTTGATGTGGATTCAACAGGGGAATGCGCCTTGGAATTTGCAGAGGTTGTCTTGTGAGCATAAGATTGATATTAAGGGGAGGTTACCGACGGATTTGAAGTTTAATTATAGATTCGACGAGACGGCGGGAAATGGTGTCGATGTTTATGTTGTGGATTCCGGTATCAACGTCGATCATGTTGAGTTCCAGGGCAGAGCGCGCATGATGTTTAGTTATTTTGGAAAGGTTAACGATGATGTTGGGCATGGGTAAGTTTTAAGATTCCTTAGTCCGACTTTTGAACATCTTAAAAGGAGGGAATTGATACTAATTCGATCGTCTATCTCACAGAACCCACTGCGCTGGAACAATAGCTTCCCTCCACTATGGTGTCGCTAAGAATGTCAACATCTGGGGTATCAAAGTCGGAGACTCCAACGGCGTCAACGGCGAAGCAATAGTAGCCGGTATAGACGCCGCAATCACACGCCACAATCAACGGAAATCTCAACCGGGTTTTATGGGCTCAGTCATCAGCATGTCCGTCGGCACCGCGCCACCCCAGCAATCGGACTTCATGATTCTTCAAAAGGCCGTTCAAGCAGGTATGCATGTATCAGTAGCAGCCATGAACTCTGCTACGGATGCATGTAGTTTCTCACCTGGTGCCTTTTCGCAACAAATCCCTATTATCAACGTCGGTGCGGCAGATATCGATGATACGCGAGCACCGTTTTCGAATTTTGGAAAGTGTGTGGATGTTTATGCTCCTGGTGTTTCTATCGTTAGTACATTTAATAATGATGCTACCGGTATTGCGAGCTTGGATGGAACGTCTATGGCCTGCCCTGCAGTCTCGGGTATGATTGCAGACGAGCTGGTTAGGAATCCAAAACTGAGGTTGGATCCAGCTGCGATGAAGAAACATATCCTGGGGAAAGCACTCAAGGGTGTTATAAAATCGGATAATGTTATTACTGGGGCGGAGTTAATGGCAAATAATGGGTTTCCTGGGGATCCTAAATAGTTTAGTTTTGTAATGTTTTTAACCGGCTTTTATATGCTTTACCAAGCCGTGGTCTTATTTTGTTGAGTATGGATGTGAGCATATAGATGGAACTAGTTCATAGAAAGATACCCTTGGCTGAATGGCGTTTTGGAATTAGCTTTGTAGTTTATAAAGGAGATGAGATTTCTAACAAAATCATTATTAAACACAAGTGGCTTTCAAGATTAAGAACATTTCGAATCCGTGGCGACTGTGTAACATAACTCTGACCACAAGGTCGAAGGAAAATGTGTTAATCCTGTTGCAATTTTGACGCCGCAGTGTCTGTCTGCGGGTTCTACAGCTTCAAAGTGTTCCATAGTATCCTATCAACATGAATACTAGATTGAGATACTAGAAGTCTAAAAAGCCTCTCAGATCATGTAATCCATCATTGAAAACCATAATAAAAGTATCAAGCCTGAATCATTGAATGCATCTTCATTAGCCCGGTCCAAAGGGACGCTCCCGCCGCATCAATGTCAAACATCTCGAATGCGGCACCCACCCAACACAAAAATTTTGCGCCAAAACCTTCCTTCAAGCTCACCTCAAACATCCCAATACCCTTCCTCGAACTACGACTCCAATACAACCCCCCACCAACCAGTCCTGCGGCCGACAATGGCCTGACTTCCTCAACCCACATCCTCCAAATCCAAAAACCAAAGAAGAAGGGCCGGGTGCCCCCCAGCTTTCTCCTCCACCATGAGCGCCATTCCAAACACCATCCTCCGCGTCTCCTCGTCAGCGGTTCAAGCCGCTGCACGATCGACCTCAAAACCTTTCACCCGAGTCGGCGTCGTCGTATCTGCCGGGAAAATGCCAAAGATGATAAAAGTCCGAGTGCCATCGCCGGTCTGGAACACGAAATTACGCAAGGTGAGCTTTTGGAGGTCTGGCTAGACATGTTCCTTAGTACACCTCGGACTAATCAAAAAAAAAAAACTTTGATAGTACTTCCATCATACAAAAGACCACCTCACACACGACGAAAACTCTGCTTGCGAAGCCGGTGATATCGTTCGCATCCAGCCGTTTGTAAAACATAGTAGACACAAGAAACATGTCGTCTATGAGATCATTTCGCCGTTCGGAACTTCGGAGCGGAAACCGATTGAGACACCGGAGGAACGAGATGCCAGAATACAGGCCGACAAGGATAAGAAACTCGAAAAGAAGGCTACAAGAAGGGCGAATAAGGAAGTGAAATGGGAGGCTAGGGCTGGTAGGAAGCAGCATAGGTTGGATAAGGAGGCTGAGAATGCTGCCAAAACTGAGCTGTAACTGAGGTAGTGCCGGGGCCTGGCGTATAAAGTTCTGGATATCTTGCATCTATCCCGAATTTCGCTCTGTATATATATTCTATGCATACTTTATATGAGAAGTTATGTAGCACATTTAGAATTGGCTGATACGAATGTATTTTAGTGTGTATCTCACGTTAATGTACATACATAAGGATGTCATCATTTTCTCTAAAGCCTCCATCAATCCATCCATGCAAACCGTAGTAGAAATATTGCAAAACCCAGGTATTTCCAGGCTACACTATAACTCACACGGTGGATACGAGGCTAACTCACTCGCTAATAACAACGATTCAGAGGTCGAAGAAAGAACGAACTCCCGCCAAAAAGCATTCAAAGTAGAGAAAGAAGAACAAATAGGAAATAGGAAGCATACTAATCAACCTATCCGGCCTCTAGCTCACCTATAACCAGATCATCGTTCCTATTCTATGCAGCTCTTTCACCAAAATTCTTCGCCCAATCTTCATACTGTTGAAGCCCTTCTTTACTAACACTTGGCCGAATGCTCTTCAAACTCGCTTTGAAGTCTTCTAGCATAATGGGTCGAATATCCTCCATTTTCATATGCAGGAGAGATTCCCCAAGACTTCGTAATGGACCCATCGCGGCGTCCTTGGCTAGAGCCGTAATATCGGAACCGGAAAAGTCTATTGGTTTAACGTTAGCATAAATTTCTAAAAAGTAAAAGTCATGAGAATCCAACCTTCAGTGAGGCCCTCCAGTTGCCACATTTCATTTTCGTTAAGTGTATGTTTCTGCTGTCCCAGCAAGTTTTTCAACTGTTTAACCCTTACTGGACCTTCGGGAAGCGGAATATATTGTCTTCTCACAAATCTTCGGCGTGCGGCTTCGTCAATTTCCCATGGTAGATTTGTGGCGGCGAGAACAAGGACCCTAGAAGCATCGCCAGACTCTGTACTCTTCGATTCCTTCCCGGCCGCGGCACGTTGCAAAGCACTCCACTGAATCAAAAATTCCGTTTTTATCCGTCTTGTAGCTTCGTGTTCATTGCCACCGCTTCGACTAGATAAAAGAGAATCGATTTCATCAATAAAGATGATGGATGGAGCGAGTGCTTTTGCAAGTTGGAAAAGTGCGCGAACGAGCTTTTCAGATTCACCAAGCTGTTTAGATAGTTAGTATCAATTATAGTTCACGGGTTGAATGAATTGAATACTTGCGTATTTGCTCGTTAGCGAAGAGGCTGAGATCGAGAAGAAAGTAGATTTGGACTCTGTGGCGACTGCTCGGGCAAGCATGGTCTTCCCGGTTCCAGGAGGTCCGAACAAAAGCATACCCCTTGCGGGCTCCCTCAAGCCACGAAATAAATCGGGCCTAAGGAAAGGATATACGACAGCCTCCTTCAATGCAAGTTTGGCGACTTCCAAACCTGAAATATCTTCCCAATGAACCTCGTCACCGTGTATTACGATCTCATTGAGGATCTGCTTCGCTGCTCCCTGATCAACCCCTTTGTCTAAACCCTTTAATGCCGCCTTTACGCGCTTCTCCCATGCATCGTCTTCTGATATTTCCGGGGTAGTTTCTGTGGTACCAGGAGAATCAACGGTTTCATAAACTGGTTCTTTCTCGGTAGCCTTACCAACCCTCTTCGGATTCGGATTCGGATTCGGATCGTCACTCGACTCATGAGCAGATCCATATTTAATGGTTCTGCTAGGCTTGTCACTGGCAGGAGATGGCTTTCTAGGTGTTTCAGTTTTCGGGGTTGTTGTTGGATTCGCCGGCCATTTGAAATCCTGCGATGGTCTTCGCGTTGAAAGTGGTACAGAGTTTTTTATCCGTTCTAATTGTTCCTGCATCCTAGGAGGTAATCGGCTACTTGGAGATGAAATATTTGGGACTTGAATCGAGGGTTTCTTCGGTGGCGGCGGCGGGGCTACTTTCTCTGGACGCGGGGGTGATCGCGGAGGCAACTCAGGTGGTTCGTGTTCGAAAGTACCTCTGGGATTACTTGAGGGTGCAGATATTTTGAGATTAGAGATATCTGGATATGTAGCATAGGGTGAGTAAGCGGGAGCTTGACCGTAGCTTTCATGTGGGGGTGGAGGTGGTGGAGGAGGCGGCGGTGGAGGCGGCGGTGGAGGCGGCGGCGCACAAGAAGTTTCATGTGGAGGCGCCATGTAATGCGAAGGGTCTGGAAAATATTCATTTTGAGTATATTGATGGGTTGCATGGGGTGGTAGAGGCGGTGGAGGAGGAGGCAGAGGCGGGCTCAAAACCGAAGACGCTGGAGCAGACCGTGAAGTTGGTATACCGCCAATATTTGATGCTGACGAGCTGGTGTGAAGATGATGCATAGAAGAATAACCGGGTGACTGTGATTGTCCATCTGAGTGTGTACGAGTCAGATCGATAGTGGAGGTTTCTGCAGAATGTCGAGAACCTATCGTAGCGGTTGATCTATCTGGGAGTGAACGACCCATACTATCGTGCGGTCTTCCACCACTCCATGCCCTGGTGGCAGCTTTGGCAGCAGCAGCCACGGATTCCTGCCCAGTAGGTCTGGGATTGTGGCGTCGTTGCCCAGCTTTGCTGCTTGACCCCCCACTAGAGTTTCGTAAAGTTGCAAGCAAGCCTTTCTTTTCGGGGCTAGAGGATCGTGTCCGAGAATTTGACATTGTAGCAGCATTGGGAGGTAGGCTACCTAGATTGTAAGTTGATGATGTATTGATGCTAGATCCCGATGGTCGTCTGTCGTGAGGTGGTCTTAGGCTAGTACCATCATCCTCCTCGCCTACGAAGAAGTATGGAGGTGCATTTGTGTTTCGAGCTGTAGATGCCGCCCCGAAAGCTGACGTAGACGGCGAAATGGGGTTCGATGATTCTGTACCCCCATTATAATGCCGTAGAAGAGTTTGTTGTTGTTCTTCCTCCCTCCGACTCAGCTTTAGCACTTCTATTGTATCGATTCGATCTAAGCACTGTAATTTCAGGTCACCCAAGCTTTCAATTAGGGCCTTCTCGGTTAAGGAAAGGCTGCCGGACGATTTTCGAGCAGCAGAAGTTCTTTCATATGACTGGATCAGCTGAAGTCCCTCTTTCCAAGACCGGAGGGCTTCATCTTCATTTCCTTTCGATTCGAAATAAATGGCTGTCGAGCATATGAGGTAAGTTTGGTCGTACGTCTTCTGCAGAACGGCGGCGCTGTTTTTCGGTCTCATGGCTTTATCGGCACTATGTGGAGGAAGGTTTCATGTCCATGAAGAGGGAAGGGATACTCCAGAGAGGGGCACGGAGAGTCGGAGGCACCTAGATGGGATGGCTAGAGAGGACAGGGAGCAGTTGGTTTGCGGAGCGAGGCGAGACCGGCTTGAAGTTGGAGGATGTTGAAGATGTCGAGGTGCTGTGTACGGAAGTGTTGTTTTGAGGTGGTTGGACTTGCCCTTTGCTGGTTTCAGCCGTCGACTTGGACCTCAACTTCAACCCAACGTTACAACTACTTACTTAAGGAACGGAATGCCCGACGACGCTAATAGCAGTTGTATCCCGGGAATAACATAACCACTTTCGACGATGATTTCTACCCACTATCTAACCATTATCGCTCCTGTTTTCCAGAAACTTGCAGGGGTACGCACACGTTATGGCGGGGCAAGGTTGCTGATGTCATTAGTAGGCACACTGCATGCGTCGCCTGGCGCCTCCCTGGGCCGGAATCGCGTGCGCAGCATGCCTATAATTAGATCTGCCCCCAAAACCTCGCGCTAGCAAGCAATTTCACCTGGTTCCCTCACCTGGTCGTGAGGTTGCATACGGATCCCTATTCCATGTAAGATTCGGTGCACATTTGCTAGATTCGAGACAGTCTCGTAACCAAACTGCGGATTCAGCTCACACACATATGAGGTGAGCTTGGCAACACATTTGGTACTCAAAATACCACATGTCTTCAAGACCATATCCATCCAATGCTTATAATTAAGGTTGGTCTCGGACACAGACAGAGCAACGCTAATTATATTATGAACTTACTACAGAAAGCATTCAAACAAAAAAGAAATTTGATTAACTATTACTACCACTAAATATCAAGCGAGGTTTTAAGCTTCATAGTGCCCGTGATGATCATTATAGCTTCAACTGTCCCTTGCAAGTGAACCCAAAACCAGGTAACCGTTAAACAATTATTCACCTCCAATCACCACCTCGTCTTCCTTCTCCTTCATCTCGACGTCGTCTTTCTTTTCAACCTTGGCTTTCTGTGGTATAATAAGTATCGGTCTTGCTGCCGCCTCTCCTATCTTTCTATCCGCAGTGGTTTTAGCATCAAGGATAGCAAGCTCCCACAACTTCAAGCAAATCGCATCATCGACTATTCCCTCCAATCTTGTAAAGAATAGACGATCAAATGGGAAGAATTTGTTGGTCCACTTTCTAGCAACCTTGAATATTTGACTTGGCTTGTCCAATTCAAAATCGTATGTCAACTCGTTGCACAACCAGGGGTATCGCTTGCTTATATCAGTCCAAGCCTTGGGTTCAGGGGTTATCTTGGCTTTTGGCACAGCGATTAATTCCCTTTGGTAAGCATCGTCCTTGAAACGAAGCATTCCTCCGTTACCAGTAAGTTGTGTAGTGAGCGTAGCATTCACAAGCTGTGCCGCAGGGTTCGCCATCGCTGCTTTATCATAGACGGCTTTTAGTTCCTGGGTAAGGGTGCGTTCCCTGAGGATGGCGTTACGATATATATCTTCATATCTGGAAGAAAAACGCAGGGTTATAACGTTAGTTACAGTAGGGTGTTTTAAAAACTCGGGAAGGGAAGAACGTACCTAGTCATAATACTGTTTGTTTCTGATGATCCAAATATCAAATTCTCTTTCACTTGACTCGACTTTTCGTCATCATCCGTGAGCCCTCCGTAAGCGTATCCACACCTATGAAGCCACTATAAGTAATGTAGATATTAGTCTCGATATATGTTCTCTAAGCTTATTATCAGGTAGGTTACTCACCTCAGCCTTTGAAAAACGCTCTTTGTCCCAGCCTCTCAAAGGAGTTGACCGCATATCACTCCAGCCGAGGCAATTAGCGACCTGGTTTCAGTGTCAGTTGGTACAATTACTTTCTGAGATTTTCAAAGGTACTTGTAAATGGGTTACTAACATCAGTAGCGGATATTCCCTCCATAACGGCTCCTTGGTTAAGAGCACTAGCTCTGGTTCCATATGCAGCATCAATCTTAGCAGCAGTGATTCTTGTTGATCTAGATGTATGATCGGTGTATTCATCCTTTCCTTCGACTTTATTGAAGGCTGCTAGCTTCTTGATACCATTCGCATGATCTTTCTCGAGCTTTGCGATGATACCGGTATCAATATCCTTAGGTACCTGTCTCTCCTCGGTAATGTCGGGTTTTAGGTATTCTGCAAGAAGTTTATTTTCGATATAAGTGTCATAGTCTCCGAAGCAGGAGCGAGAGAGCTGCCGTTTAATATTGTCAGTTATTTTGACCTTGAATCTGGATATTAGAGTGGAATATCGATATATCAAGCAACATACCCAAGTGTACTCCTTTGCATTAATATCACCCGCCTTTTTGCCAGCAGGTAAAAACTCATACGCCGTCTTCATGGTGGTCGGGTGGGCTTTCTCAAAAATGTTAGAAAGTTTCTCACGAGGCTTATCCGCAGTACCACCATATCTTTCAACGTCGTCGATTAGCTGGTGGATCCAAATCTTGAGGTTCGTCATATCGACGGCTCGCGGGAATCGCCCGTTTCCGTAGTCTGGTCGAGTGGTGCCCCTCTCATAATAATGCATGAAATTACTAATCTTTTGGCTATCGCTAGTCCTCTTAGCCCAGACTTTACCAGCTTCGTCTCTGAAATAAATTTCTGGAACGACGTTGCTGACAAATCCTTCGTCTGAACCAATCTCTGTTGCCCAAGAACGCCTAGCACCCGGCTTTGCTACCTCCTCTGTTTCCTCCTTTCCCTTCTCTTTCTCCTTCTCCTTCTCAGGGTCTGCTGTGCCACCACTAACATCAGTACCCTCGCCCGGTTTCGACGTCTTAGGCTTACTCGAGTCTTCTTTTTCACCTTCTGGTGCAGGTCGCTTCCTTTGTATACCGACGATCTCTCCACCCTTGAAGACGGTGTTTTCCCAGATACTCTTAAAATGTTCTTTCTCGATGTAACATCTATTGGGATTAGTTGAACCATGGCCAACATCGAGAGTGGAGATTTTGAAATCGTCCATATTAAGACGAACGTAAAGTCCATCTTCTTTCGCCAATGTTTCGGCGTTTGCGTAGCGCGGCCTCACTGTTACACGTTTGAACCACGTAAACTTGCCTGCGGGCACGATATCGGCGCCCCCTCCAACATCATTATAGTAGAAACCGGCTTTATATTTTCTGTTTATCGTTTCTGATTTGAGGTATTCCCCGAATCCACGGAGATTCTCATCATTGGTGGCTTTCAGCTTCCCGAGTGCTTCAACAAGAGGCTTGAATCCAGCGTCCGGTCCGCAGATAATGCCGCCAGCTTCGATATCGGGACGGTCTTTCCTCGCTTCATTGTAATTAGCTTCACTGGAAAAGCCAAACCAGGTGCGCGCCGCCATTTCTGCGAATTTTTTGTAGCCCATGGACCGAGTGAACCCAACAGTAATCTTCATATGATTACCGTCGATACCATAAATCTCCAACTGAGTGGGATTCTGGAACTTTCCGTCCTCTTTGAGGCCGGTTGATTTATTGGCCCCGACTAAGAGTTGTCCGGAACATGATGCGAGCTCAGCCATGCTAACAAAGTAAATTCCAGCAGGGGTAAAGGCCACAGGCTTATTGAAATCCTTTGCCTCCATAAAGTTTTCAAGGTCGGACCCGCGCATGGCAACAAAGTATGGATCTCCAATTACCACGGGTGCATTGACCTTGTTTTTCTTGGCGAGGGTATACAAAATCTGTTTAGATTCAACCCCCTTGGAGGCAATATAGGGAATCCAGGTTACAAGTTCTTGATTCTCAAGTGCTTCTTGCGCCTCGGCTTCCTTTTCTGTTTGATCCACGGTGGGATTTGGGTCAACAGGTTTGGGGGCTTCTGTAGACATGGTTGTAGTTGAAAGAAAGGGAATTAAGCGATAGCTGAAATTAAGAGGTAGTAAGATTAAAAGAAAGATATTAGATTTTATAAAAGTTATATATAATAGGAAAGAGGAATGTTAAAGATTTATGGTGTGTTTTCTAGTATATGATGTAGAAAGCAAATGTAGTTTGTGACTGGGAGTTGAAGTTGAATATCGAGCGAGGAGGATCTCTACCTGATATATAAAAAAAATGAAGACTTAGTTTGGATAAGGAGGATATAAGTTGATCAATTATCTTTCGGTTTCTGGCAAATATCCACAGCACTCGGGTTTCGGATAACCCAGAGGCGATGCCTCTTGGATTCGAGAAGTGCTAGGCGATCGCTACCCATGATTGTCCCTATCTCCTCGCATATGCAACAACTACATCGCATATTAGGCGTTGGTATGTCTAGCCTCGATGACCAATGAATGTTTCCAATGCATTGCAATTTCAATCCTAGCAGATGCGGCTGGTTGGCTTTGCATTGCATAAGTTTGAGTTTATCTGTCCCGTAGTCCAGCTGACAATTCTTCTGTTACAATCGGTTAGAATCACTTCCTGCAGAAGCCAACAGAGAGCCGATGCTGGGCCAAGGAACCCCCCATGCAAATTGCTAAATCTATCAATTGCCGATAATGCAATTTCGGTTTTAATTATCTCTTCATGATAAGTCAGCATGCTTCTCAGCCCTATGGTAAATCACTATGGGAATGCAAGAAATACGATACTACAACTATCCACGAGTCGCACTCGGAGCTAAACCTTAATATCTTTTTGTTTTGGCGCGTATCAACTATAGCTTTGAAGCTAAAAAAAAAAACTCAGCTTTGAGTTGGCACACTTGGCT
Organism: Arthrobotrys conoides; assembly: GCA_036971725.1. NCBI lineage: Eukaryota > Fungi > Ascomycota > Orbiliomycetes > Orbiliales > Orbiliaceae > Arthrobotrys > Arthrobotrys conoides. The sequence goes on from JAVHJM010000009.1 coordinate 1,377,763, forward strand.
ATAGTTTAGTAATTCAGATCATAATACTTATCATAGCGCGACCCTGTTAACGGTAAGGATAATTGAACACTGTTTCTTGGTATATCAGAGAGGTACTGTATCTGTCAGCCCCCATATGCAGATAGATGTCGGTAGTATATTACTAGCGTCAGGGAGCTTCTTTGCAGACCTTACATCCAATCAACAAAAACCCGTCCATGCATGTTGGGTTCTAGCACATTGTCTAGCAGCAAGACCAAGCACATTCAGTTCCGAGCTCCGCCCATGACCGTGCATAGTTTTCAGCCCTGTGGGTCCCACCCATGCTAGCCGATTCGTCGAGCAGGGGAAGCAAGCGATGTTCCGTCGCGCTGTACCGAGATCGAAAGGGTTAGCATTGTAACCCTCATGCTTCTTTGTGTTCTAGACGCTAAATCTTGCGTCTTGATTGCATCATTACCTCGCGGAATGCTTCCTCAATCAGTAAGAAGAAGCGAAGGCATGCTGATATTTTGTTGAGATGAAAATTTAAGAACCTGCTGCAGCGGCACGGTGCATGCGGGGTTTGTTATGTTTAACTTTGTGGGGGCGGGTAGCTTCGAGTCCGGTTTAAAATACAACAGTTCATTGATTGAGATGCATAGATGCAGGTAAAATGTAAGTAACGTTAGAGGCCCGTGGCAACGGCCACATTTGGAACTGCTATCCTACCGATCTGTGAGACCATACCGACCCGCGAGACATTTGGGGCGCCCAGAATAGATGCCAGCATGTTGATAGCGGCATTTTGCTATCAAGGTTGTGTCGTCAGCCAATGGCGCCCACGCGCACACAGGTATCGACAACACGCTTTTAGTTTCATGACTTCTCCCAATGCAAGCCACGCAGCGCATTGCATGGATGTTTGAACTCCACTACGACGATTAACAAACTTCGCCGTCTATCTTGAGGTCCAGGGATCCTAAAATACAGTTGCATCTAGCCCTATTTGCCTTGGTAAACTTTTTGCAAGGCTGAGAGAGAGGTCCTTGAGCTAAATTGATGTCAGATGTCTTGACAGTATTGGTCCTTGGCTAGTCCCTAGGCACAACTTGGCCCGAGAGGGCTGAACAACATCGTCGTTTTGATATGGAGAGTTATCCATCTAGGCTACTTACGAAAGTAAAGACTGTAGCGGCATGCAATGCAATGCAATATATTGTGCAGGGTTGTAGGGCAGCGGTTGATATCGATATATCTCAGCTCGGTAACAATCGATGCAATCCGCTAGCGCTAACTTCTAGAATCCAGCATGCGATGTTGTAATTTTGAGAGCTTGCATGCATCCGATGAGTTCACCAATTCTATTGGCTGAATTGTTGAGAGCTATTATAGGATCGAGGAGGAAAATTCTGAAGCTGTTGTCTATCTTGATCTCGATAAGTGTGTGTTGATAGTGACGGGGGATTACAATACTCTATTCCCAATCGATGTTGTATATATATCGCCCACAACCACCTATTTCAACAGTAGCATCAGATCAGACACCATCATCTCCATAAACCAACCTCGTCCTCTTCTTATCAAACAAGCCTCTACTCTATTCATACTTCAATTAATTCAATATATCTATTTTCGCTTCCCCGCTCTTTATTATCGTACTATCTATCTGCTTCACATATACGTCTACTCAATAATAACTTAATATCTCATAATTTTACGTTACAATCACCATGGCTGAAGTAGAAGCCGTTATCCCCTCCCCGCCGTCTGTGGCACTAGATGCTACTCCCAACGAGAAGACGGCAATCTTCCTTACTCCAGCGATTAGTGCACTCTTAGCCACTAGCACGGAGCCTCCAGTCACACTGGTTACAAGTAACGTCACTGCTCCAGTTGTGACTGCGCAATCAATCCCTCCAGATCAGCTCCCTGCAGCCGATGTCCTTAATGAAATTGCTTCACATGCTAATGACGAAGAGGAGCTGATCCTCAATGTCAATGGAACTGAAATATCCGATGTTGCATTGGTATACATGGATGAAGATGGAAAAGAGGCCTTTGTCCCAGTCGAAAAGATCCCTGAGTTCCTCGATGGCGCTGCTTTGCCTTCGGGTTTCGTTCTTAGTGGTAAACTCAAGAAACTCTTCGGTATCATACCAGGAACAAGACTTTATATCAATTACGGCACAGCAGTCTCCCATATTACTTGGGTTGAAGAATACGTTAAAGTTGCAGAGTCTGTGAGCTTGGGGAAACTTATCCCGTCTCTCGCAGACAACGAAGACCTTAATGCCATCCATCTTGAGAACGTCGAGCTCAGTTATGTTGGTGGTCTTACTCCTATAACCACTCCAGGAGTTTGGCTTGATACCGATGTTATCTTCAGTGGGCCCCTACAGCCAGTCAGCGACGTCCTTAGAGATGTCTTTGGACAAACCAGGCCCGCCCTGCACATGAAAGCTCTTGTCTCTAATTCAGTAAATTGGAGCAAGGCCCCGCGTCCTCAGGGTCTGAATGTCTGGGGTATGCTTGAGAATATCTCTGTCAAGATCGGAAGTCTCCAAGTCACTACTCTTGGGGTGCAGATTACAGCAAATAAAGAATTGGTACATATTCCTAAGCTGAAGGAGGTTTGGAAGTTTGGCTGGGGATTCATGGGTACGGCTTTTATGTATCTTCCTGGTAGTGTCACCCCCTTAGAGATGTCTCTTGTTGTTCGCCAGTCTAGTGGTTTCATTAATCTGGCCCTTGACGTCGTCGGGGATCTTCCCTGGGAAGATGCATTAGGTATCAGGGATTTTGATGTGAGTCTCCAGTTCATCTTGTCAAATTCTTATAATCATATTTGAAAATTCTAACCCTGAAATCCGAATATAGATTAGAAATGTTGAGATGCATGCCCGCATCCCTACCACGAATCCTAGCACGAAGAACATTGCCTTTGGCATCACTGCTGTTATGAACTTTGGTGACATAGACTTTTATATTTCTGGAACGCACGACCCCTCCGAAACGAGACTTACCGCATGGTTGAAAGGTCTCACTCTAAATGATCTTATTCATGCTGTTGAAAAACTGTTTAAGGTTGATTTGGAAGAACCAGACTTTGAAGTTGAATTCCAGGATCTTCAATTCCAACTCTCCAGTGTTACTGGTATAGTTCTGGCTGGTACCGTTTTGATCGATGGCTACACATCTACCACCGCTAGAATCGCTATTGGAAAGGCTGGTATCTCCATTTTCGGTGCTATCAACAACGTGAAAATCGGAGAAGTCACCCTTACTCAGGCTGCCATCAACATTACTATTCCGCTCTCGGCCTCGAAATCCGCTTCTCCAAATGCCGTCGTTCGCCCACTCCCCGCCAGTTTCTCCATCAGTGGAACTGTCACATTCGGTGATTTGGAGATATCTGCTGGCTTGTTCTTCAGCAAATCTGCAGCAGGTTCCACTCCTGGACCCGCAAATACTTCCGAAAAGGCTTGGATTGTATACGGAGAGTTCAAGGACAAGAATGGGCTCAAGGCAAGCAAACTTATGCCAGGACTTGAGGGATCCTTCCTCAACTTCAGCCTTAGGAATGTCGCCTTCATGGCTAGCAGTGCTAATGCCATTGCACCGCCTGGCTTCCTCAACTCTTACAATTACGCTGTCACAAAGGGAGTTCAACTTCTTGCTGCTTTCGATAGTATCGACGAAATTGATAGCTTGACCCGCTCTCGTAATCCAGCCTTAACTCTGAAGGCATACTATAGCAATGGCCTGCTCGGATTAGATATCATCATGCCAAACGAGGGCGCAGTGGTAAGAGTCCTTATATTGAGACTACATCTAGGGCTATACACTAAACTATGATTCTTTTCTTTTAGATGGTTATGAAGAATTCCAATCTTCGCCCAACACCATTCACTCTTGGTATCAGAATTACCGATAATGGTCCGGCTCTCGCCCTCAAGTCTGGGTTCGACCTCATTGTTCCAAACCAGGTTGACCCTCTTCGCTTTGCCTTCGGCCTCAATGCCGACATGATTGGTGCCAATGGCTACGGCGAGATGTTGGGCTACTGGAAAAATCCACTTGGCATCAGCGACCAACTCGAGATCGGAGATCTTGCTCTTCAAATGGGTATCATCTATGCCGTTTTCTTTTCTACCGGAACTCCAAGTAGTCTTGCAATCACTGGCGGTATCAAACTTGGCAAGACACAAGCTTCAGTTGCCCTTGCCATTAGTGAGAACCCAGGTGAACTTCTCATCAGTGGTAGCGTCAAGAACCTTGGTATCGATGATATCGTAGACTTCGCTCGTAAAGTCACAAAGTTGAATCTCCCAGACCCGGATTCGGACTTCTTGACTTTCGAAGAGATGTCGATGTACATGTCGTCTGGTGTCATCATTGGAACAAGATACTTCCCACCAGGGTTCTCTGCCAGCGGATCCATCTTGGCTTTCGGAAAGAGGGCTTCGATGGCTTGCACAATGAGCGGAGCAGGTGTCGCAATCAAGGGGGCTTTGGACGCTTTCGAGCTCGGTCCACTCTCTGTTCGTGGCCGACGAGGACAGAATCTTGTTCTCGATATCGAGATGACCGCAACTACTCATAAGGTCTTCTTCGACGGTGAAGCCAAACTCGGACCGCTCCTCGCGGCTCTCTATTTAAACGCCATTCAGCAAGGCAAGGGAGAAATGTTGCTCGAATTCGACGCCGAAATGGCCTTCACGGATCTTTTCAAGATGACAGCTAAAGGTAAAGCCCGCAACAAGATTAAGGGAGCTGCTGCAAAGAACGGACTTGGTGGTGTCGAGTTCGATGTCGAAGCCAGAATGCAACAAGAAATCGTCAACTACGTTATGGCTCAAGTTAATGCCCAGTTCATTGCCGCACAATACGCTGCTACCCAAAGCTTTAATGAAGCTAGGGCATCTTTGGATCGTGCCGAAAAGGCGTTCGCAGAAGGTGTCAGGGTAGCAGAGGCTGAACTAGCGAAGGCACAGAAAGCCTGGCAGGCAAAGTCTGACAGTGTTAATAAGGCCTTTAACGATGCAAAGACCACGCAAACCAACCGCGTTAACCAATTGAAGGAAGATGTTAGAAAGACAAAGGGAGAATATGATGCAGCTGTTGATAGAGCAACCAGGAAACTCGAACAAACACAAATCACCGCTGCTTCCGAAATTGGAAAGGCTAGGGGAACACTTGAAAAGACGAAGGGAGATGTCGACAGAGATATCAGCTCAAAGCAGCAAATATTGATCAATGCCGAACAAGACATGGATCGCAGATTTGGTAATGCTACCAAAGATATCGAGAAGGCCCAAAACGATGTCAACAACAAACTCCGTAAGTTTTTTTCCTTACAGGTATATACTTGTGCAGATTTCCTAACTGCTCTATTCAGGGGACCTCAATGACGTGCAAAGAAGAATGAGCGATAAGCAACGCCAAATCGACAAGGCCAATGTCTTCAATAAGATCAAGCTTGGGCTAGAAATGACTCCAATCGCTGCTGAATACGGAGGTAAGTCATCGAGATACTAGAAATATATTTAACACTTGTTAGATATCGGATAGCTGACAAAATTCCCACCAATAGTCAAGAAAGGCGCTTTCGAAGCCGCCAACGTAATTCTGGAAGGTGCAAAGGCTATCGTCAAAGGACCCGGCTACAAGCTCGCAGAAGGCACAATGCTTGCCGCTAGAGGCACCCTCGAAGCAGCCAAGATTACGGGCAAAGCCGCCATCGATGGTGCTAGCTCAACTCTCCAGGGTGTCATCAGTGCTCAAAATGCCCTTATTGATAGCGCTCAACAAGGTCTTCAATTTACCAAGACTGCTGGAAACGAGTTGAAACTCTGGAAACTTGCGGAAGAAGTTTTGGACAGATACCTCAAGGAATCCAACGAGTTACTCTCCGGGTTGCAAAGAGGCGTTGACGGTCTTATGCAAACCGCTGAGTACATCGCCTTTACAACTGCCCAGAAGGCTCTCCAGATTGCTAAGGAGAATATCGGCGATATGGATCTCCTACGAAAAGGTGTTGACGCCGTTGAGAAGGGTTCTAAGACCGGCCTTCGAATCGCACAATGGGCGGCCAAGGCTCTTGGAAATCTGTTTGATATTGAGACCATCATAATGACAGCACAGTTGGGTGCTCTACACAGGGACGGTCGGTTCACTGCCAGAATTGTTGGTGATGTCGCAAACAAGAGGGTGGACTTTTCGACTGAGTTTACACTTGGTGACGCGAAGAAGTTTGTGGAGGGTATCTTCAAGAAGTTGTGGAATGAGATCGAGCAAGGAATTCTTTCCATTGATTTGTAATGTGAAGGAAGGGGTCTAAATCATGTTGGGGATAATCGAGTAATCAAAACTTAGGATAGTTTGGTTCTTTACTAGCGGCATGTTTATGAATTATTAATGTATTATTTTATCAATCTTTCCACTATTACACCAAGTCGGTACCTACTATAGCTAGTAAAGGTACCATCTTGTTATACCTCTTTCTGCAATACCGGAAGAACATAACCCCATCTCTCTAACCTCCAATCATCCCATAGCACCATCCAAGGATCCACTCTCTGCCCCCCCGGACGTCCCCACAAAAACTCATCATCCGCCCCAAACCTAAAAAGCGTCAAATAATCCGCTTTTGTTGAGAACGATTCCAGTCCCTTCACACACATTGGCTTCGTTTCTACCTCAGGAGCAGGAGGTTCCCTATAGTTTGCGTAATACAAAAGGTGAGGCATCATCCAATGCGCCGTACCAAGCACCAATCGTGTGTTTATATCGGATGTCCAATCCGTCATAGCCTTAAGACGATCTGCTGGAGGATCCCAGTCACTCCAATTGGCATTGAATGAAGCCATCCATTCTGCCGCATATAGTGGAAATTCGTGGAATAATAAAGCAAACAACGAACAGCTGTGATGTCCCTCTGGAATCTCAGGCTCACTTCCATCAGCATCGAAGTTATCTTCTAGTAATATCGAGTTAGTCCATGTAAACAGATTTAAAAAATTCCGAAGAAAAATGTAGGTGCTACGTGAAAAAGGTCATGCGTACCACCAAGCCTTGGAATATGTGCATTCCAAGCCCACCACCATCTCCCCTCTCTGAAAAGCTTGTAAAACAAAGGGTTCAGCTCCTTTCCCAACCAAGCCATTAACATTTCTACCGCCTTCGTTTCCCAATAGCCCCATATCAATATAAATCTGATATTACCTCGCGTATACTCAATCTCTCTCTGAGCGCTAAGTCGGGTGTACATGATTAGAATATAAATAGTTAAATGATATATCGCTTTCATTATCCTTTGCCTCTCAGAGGCCGTTGCGGGTGGTTCATTTGAATTCAATTCTTCTAACCCCCAGTGCTCCCCATATTTTCGATATGGCTCCGGACGCTGTTGCCACTCTTGTTTCTGCTGCTTCTTTTTACCTTTCTTCGTTTGGCTCTCTTCCAACTCTTTCACCCTTCTTAACAACCGCGGAAACATCGCCCTCTTTATGAAAATGTTTGCAAGTCGCTGAACCGCTAGGTGATTCTTCACGACTTTATTTTGTACATCCTCGCCTCCTTCTCTTACAGCCGCATAATACCATGGTTCCGTACCGAACCCCCTAGGGTCTATAGCATCATTATAAGCATCCTCAATCCTCTCTGACTCATCCTTAGAAACAGCTCTAGGTGAATCTAACAGACCGTCATGTACAGAGACTATAAAGAAGCTTTCTTCTTTGTACTTCAAAGCATCATGCCACAGCGCGACGTGGGTTAAAGCGCGCTTATGTTGAGTAAAGACTTCATGATAAGCCCGAGATGCAAGGATTAGTGAAACGAATGCATCGTAGTCGATGAAAGCTGTCGCTTCTAGTAGAGCGTATTTGATATCGAAAGGTAAAGTTTCTAAAGGAAATGTAGGATCGAAGTGTGGCGGGAGTGTCTTTATCGGCTTTGGTTCTCTTGGCTTTTGCTGGACCTCGGCCGGCTCGGAGCCTACCTCAGAGGCTATTGTGAGACCATTGAAGAATCTTGAAATTCGGTTTCGGAGATTGCCTTTCATTGCTTCCCGTTTGCGATTCGTGAATACGTGTATGATGGTTTTTCGCGCTTGCATGCATTCCTGCGGATCAATATCCCGGTCTAAACAAGTTCAAATGTGATTCTTTTGCGGGTTTGTAATTTTGAGTCCAATTGCGATCTTATTACTTTCAGTCGCCCTTGGCGCCTGAGATCCCGACAACCTCAACTATGTGTTGTTTTTGTGTTACTTTTGGTGGGATTTATCCCGTATGAAGTCGAACCCACCAAACAGATGCAGATGCTCAAAGCGAGTATCAATTTTAGCTTCATCAGTAAATCGTACCTGCAGGCCTGGATGAAGTTTTAATATCTCATAGTATGGTTTGGCAAGGACTTTACTAGATACAATATATATTTGTTTTCAATTAAGCTGGAGGATCTTAATCCCAAATTAATCTCGGATACACAGATATTTTATTAGAAGTCTCCCAGCTAATTCACATCCATTAGATTGTTATAACTTTGGTACATAAATTGAGGCAGATTACTCTCCGGTGCGTAACTGATTGGTCAATTATGTTGGTCTCGAATTCTTTACTAAATTTCACACATGCATATGCGCATGACATTATGAATTTGGTAAGTTTACATTAATCTTGTTAAATTTTCATTCTGCTAATGTAGTTCATACATGTAGGTGTATGCCAATAATATAGCTCAGAGACTTCCCATAAATCGATATATAATCTGAGCATGCATCGGTCTACCACCCAAAGGGTCCCTTCTTCCCCGAACTACTAGTAACCGGTGGCCCCGGTTTGTGTGGTTGTATCAGTCCCTCGTCGCCCCACCCATCATTATTCACTGGCCCCGGCTTATCCCAAGCATTATCATCATTCCCCCAGGCATCTTCCACACCATGTCCCAAATTAGAACTCCAATCAAACTTAATCTCCTTCGCGGTTTGAAAGCTCTTCCCTTTCCCTGGAGAAACTTCCTGTGTAAGTTTTACATCCGGTGTGGTATAAAATACTCTGAACCCAGCATCACTATCACTAAACGCTATTCTGGAGTTATGCGCTATCTTTGTAGAGCCAAGGACTTCTCCTTCTGTATCATCGTCTCCTGGAACGACTTTGTAGATTAACTGATCATCCGAACCGGGGTATTGATAACCTCTGTAGTATAGAATAGGCTTATGTTTGCCTACGACACCTTTATCCCATACCATAGCCGCGAATGAAGTGGCATATGGGACGGCATAAAGCATCCAGCCTGGTATAAGGCTCCATTTCCCACCCGTAAATTTAGTTTCTTTGATAGCTCCGGCGGTGTTTTGGTAGAAACCGCGGATGCAGGGGGTATCCCAGGTTAGGTTCACGAATGATAGCTCCGAGCCTGGGAGAGGGTATTCGTCTCCGATATCGACATATGCGCCCATTGACCAGGTTACGGCGGAAGTACTGCCGGTCCATTTTGCGAGGCCGACGTATTCTTGGATGTGGTCATCTCTTGCGGATTGGTAGAACAGTCTGCGTTTTCTTGATTAGGATTTGCTTCGGCTTGTAGTGTATTAGTGAGTGTTATTAATACTTACCTGATATGTTCTTCATCTTTGCCCCGCCAGTTTACAGCACTAAGTCTACTGTAAGAAGCAGCTTTGGCGTTCAGTTTGTTGGTGCACTTGAGTTCTCCGTTGACGAAAATACAGTCTCTGATATAATCGTTTCGGTCAAGATAGAAGAGATGCACCACCCGGCTAAAATCACCCATACCGTAACAAAGGGCAGCTAAGGGGGTTCCTGGAGCCGGAGCAGCTGCTCCGTGAAGGGGAAGCTTGATACGTTCGCTTTCCCAATCTGGATCTAAGATAGTCGGGCCTTTGTGTCTGAACAGGTAATTAACTTTGTAGAGACTGTAGGAGTCGGATTGACAGAAAAGGTCCTGTGATGGGTTTAGCTTTAGAAAAGTTAAGACTTTTGCTTTGAGAATTGATACTCACGATATACATTTTCCCAGCATTATACTCGTACGCATCGACAACAGCATACGAGGTTCTGTCCAACAGTTTATCCGCTCCAGGACCCGAAACTATAACGTACCAATTAGCGTGATTTCTTCAGACTCTTTCCCACGATATAAATATAGGAATAATTTCTACAAACCTGGAGAATCACTAAACGGATACTTCTTCCCAATCCACTCTTTATCCAAATCCGACAGTATCATAGCCCTCTCAACCACAACCCCCTCCTTCGTCCACTCTTTCCTCAAAGGATAATGCATAATACTCTTCGTATCCCACTGTGAGCTCTCAAACCCATCGGCTTCAGTCATAGGTTTAAAATTGTAATAAGCATGATAAACGATAGCGGAATCCTTCCAAGATGTATTATCATGATACCATTTTACCACTTTCTCTGGATTCCAGTGAAGACCGGAGTTGGGGTTTAGTTGTTCGTGTTTACAACCTATTGCGTGTCCGAATTCGTGAGATGCTGTTCTTGAGAAGTGTAGTGCTGGTTCGTTGCCGTCGAGGTCGAGGTTCATGGTTCTGCGGTTATTATAATCGGAGTCTCTGGCGAGTGTGCCGACTGCGGAGTAGGAACCTGGAATTGGGTATCTGTCATTATCTCTATCGTCATAGTCATGGTCAAATGCCTTTGATATATTCAGAACGTCTATTTAAAGCTCAGAGAATGCAGAAATGAACATACCATCCTTCGCAGAAGTAATCCTAATAACCGCCTCATCACTATCCACAAACTTAAACTTGATATTCGCCCACCTCTCCCACATCCGTGCATAATGCTCGACTAAATGACAAAATCTGGGAGTTTTAGGATGTATGGTCATAGAATGCTGCTCCGGGTCCTCATAGAATGTCACAGTGATAGTTTCGCCATTTTCCCACATATGGTTTCGGTCTAATATCTGTTGAAGGGAGAAATATAAGCATCTGTGATCATGTGAATTATATTTTTGGTCTCGCACTCAAGAGAAGATTTTATATTTAACGAGGTAATGTGATTACAAGTCTTACCAAGTGCATCCGCCCATTAGGAGGGGCAGTATCTGTATGCAATAACTGAAGGCAGGTCTCCTTCCTAGCTTCCTCGCTTGACGACATCGTATTGGTATTCAATTAAGTGATATCGCTGGCTGTAAAATACAACAAAAGTGAAGCCCGAAATGTGTTGTCTTTTGTTCTGTAGACGAGGAAGTAGTTTTAAATATCTAGAATAATAGGAATTTCGAAATCGATTAAACAGAAAGAGGTCCGGAAGGACCATTTATAAACTTCAGCTTCAAATGAGGGGTGACGAAAGATTCCCCCACCGCCGACTTTTGTAAAACTGCCTAACGTAGCTAACTTACCCACCATCCCCTGCATGCATCTGGCGTGCATTAAAATCGTCCGTCCTTCTATGGATCCATTTTCACAACCCAATTCGATTCTTCATTCAACAAATAAAAAGCCAGAAGTGCAAGCAAGCCTTGAAATATTCAAGCTTTCAAAAAAAAATGCGTGAAAATAGCATAGATAAATGCGGGGTTTTATCAAGATCCACGTTGCGATTTAGAAGCGTGGGACTAGTCGACTATTTCGAAGCAGAAAGTCGTGCCTTTTGGTTCAGTATAAGCGGTTTAGCAACATTAAAAACACATTAAGACTTTTAACTGATTCATACTATAGTTATAATTCAAAACTCGAACCGAGTCTTATATAAACGTAATCTACGCAAAAGAATAACCTTGGTTTATGACCAATATTCAGATACAGGGAAATCCCATCGTTCTTGAATTCTATCTGCCAATTACAAATATTTGTTCTCTTATCATGCTATATGGTAGGTCTAGTTTCGTTCTTGGCATAACTACAGATATAATATAGATATAATATATCCTTATTTATATATCGACAAAAAAATGTAAGTATGTACTAAAGTGTTTGGGTGTATATTATAACATAACGGAGTACATGCCATCCCGTCACTGTCCAAATAATGATTGAACAAGAGATACATCACCCCGCCAACCAACATCATTTGCGGGCTCAAACCGAAAGGGCGTTTTCCCAAAGTTTAAAGTGCACCTTGGGCAGGTAGTTGACAGGGTCGCGGAAGGGAAATATCGCCGTTGGGGTACATCCTCTGCCTGCAATGCAATCTGGCCGTTGAATGTAATAAATACCTTGAATAGCGCTGTGTTTATCCCCAGTCCGAGTGTAACACTAGGGATTCGGCTTTGTGTCGTCTCTGACTCATCTCTAGGATCTAAATTGGATACTAGTGGCAAATCTTCTTTTATATCGAGCGGTTTATCTGATTTCCCATCTCCAAAACGAAGCCCCTTACCCAGGTGCCCGATAGCGGCGTGGCGTTCGACTTTTTTATAACTACCCCTTGTTAGTACCCCAATACGACAGGATCCTATATCTCTAAAACACCCAAATCGAATTAGCTATTTATTTTCAAGTATCTGAGTATAACAAAGCCCAATACTTCCGGAGCTTAGCTAATCTCTCAAGAACGGATGCAGCTTCGGTACGCTACTTACTCTTTCCAGGATTCCATAGCTGGCAGAAACGTTACTTCGAAATAAAATGTATAATCCGGCGGAATGGGATGATCGGCCGACACTTCGGAGCGCAGGCTAAATCCTGTAGTACGAACTGGATAAAATATTGTTTTCAATACTGGGCCTCAAAGAATCATGATATTAAAGATGCATGGGTTTGACTACTTACTTAAACAGCAAGAAAGGCCGTCTTCAGAGCCCTCTAGTGAGCTAATAGTATAAAAATTCATTCTTGAGGGACTCAAAATATTCCTACTGCCTAGAGGATCTCCTAACTTTTGTAACATTCTAGAAACATCCCCTGGGCAGAATTTAAGAATGTCTTGAACGGTCCAGTTATGTTCATCGTGATATTCCTTAGGATCCCGAAATTCTTCACGCTCTTCAAATAGCCTCCAGCCCAGTTTTTCCATGATCAATTGGTTGTTATCACCCCAGATTAGGGCCTCCAATATTGAAAGTCGGAAAGGAGGTGAAGTTGCATCGAATATTCGTTTGAGTGTACTAAAAAATACTGGCTCAAGGTGTTCCCAACGGCGGTGGCTAACACCAGAAGTTTCCGCGCACCAAAGATCGAGAATAGTCTCACCATCCCAATTTCGAACGTTGATATCTGGTTCAAGCTCTAGAAATCCATTTATCTGTCTCATGTTCACTTCTTTGGCGGCTATGTAGAGTGGAGTGTCTCCGTAAGAACCGGGTTTAGCCAAAGCCTCCCGAATAGCCGCATTGTCTAACCACGATACGATCGATTTAAAAATCGCTTCGCTCCACTCAGTTGTATCCCGGGCTAATGAGTGCAAAATAGTCTCGCCATCGGAATCAGAGACAAGGATGGGGTGCAGCTGTGCTTCGTCTATGTCGAGAAGCTTATATTTCTCCAGGAGAAATCCGGTCATGATTTCGTTTTCATAGCGAAGCGCGTTCAGAAGCGCCGTTCTTCCGGCATTATCCTTCCTCTTAAAATCTAAACCTTGTTTATACAAGAGTTCAGCAATCTCAAGAGTGGAATCTGAAGCTTGGACTATAGCCAACCGGTGGAAACAGGTGCTCCCACTGTTGTCATCACCATGAACATCAACCCCAAGTTCAATTAACTTTTTGACCCCTGCAATAAAACCTTGACCAATTGCTCCAAAAAGGGGACTCGTGCTATGTCTATCCTGAGCGTTGACAAGGTCTTCCCCCTCGCCGCCACCTCGGCTCATTGATACTAAAATATCACAAATCTGTAGAGTATCCTGAACTTTGCTGGTGATGGGGTGGCGGGAAAACAAGTAATGGAGAGGCGTTTGTTGCACCTCGTTCCGCACATGAACATCCTGATTCGCCGATACGAGTACGAACCTGAAAAATTCGACATCTTGAATCTTCGCAGCATAGTGGAGCGCTGTTGAACCGGATTTGTCGGGTACGTCCACTCTTGCCCCTCTACTGATCAGAATCTTAGCACTTTCTATCCATGTGCTAATAACCATATTTGGGTGGCGATTGCAGGCTATCTCGGACAGCATGAATAATAGAATTGGTCCTCCACGATGGGCTCCTTTGCGGATTACCGCGTTAACATTCGCGCCGTGTTTGATGAGACACTGTAGGGCTTCTGGATAAGCTGCCGCGAGAAATAAGGGGACAACTCCATTTTCCAAAGGCACGTCAGCCTCTGGGATGTTTCGAATATCTTTTTGATGCGTTTTGAAATGCCTAACCTCTTCTTCGGTGGCTATTTTCCAAATTGAAGCGCTGATAGCGTCGAATCTTTCTTGAGGCCTAGCTTTCGCTAGCTTGGTATTGCCGTCGACGTCTAATAGGATGTCAATAACAATCCTCAGACCGTATGCAGCAGCAACATGGATCGGATGCTGGCACAGTCTAGAAACAATACCGAGATCTCTCTCTTGATTTGAGGTCGTGAAAGGGACTTTGGATTTGTGAAGAACAGCCCACCGATACCAATTATTCGGTTGCATGAAAATTGAAATTTGCTCCCGAATATCGGACCACTTGTTCTCATAAAGGCTTTTGTCACTAACCCACCATTTGTCTAGAATCTTGAGATGGCTGTGCCAATTCTCAATTTCATATCTCCGGTGAGTCGTCCCCGCCCGTTGTTCGAAGTTCCAAGGCATATGTTTATTTTGGAAGGACGGATTATTCAAAGCCCGTACTTTTGGCCGTAGACGTGCAGGAAATCGGTCAGTCAGATTGATTTACAAGCGTGTGCAGACAACCAGTGAAGTCCGCTCATTGGAACTGGAGTTTGGAAGGATAGTATAACTTACATATATCCAAAGTTATTGACATCTGAGCCTTCCGCTCACTAAATAACTCTGACAGCCCACTACCATAGCGGACAAATGATGCTACCGACACACGCGCATGAAGCGCATTTGATTTCAGCACGTACGAACAGCGTTAACCATGTGGTTCACAAGGGTGGGCATACGAGTCAGCGTGAACTTGAATACTATGTTCTTTCCATCGTCCATATATCGGCTAAACCCCCCTCGCTCTTTAACTCCCGAGCTTGCCGCTCCATGTTCATCTTGTATCCACTCCCTAATAGATATATCGACGTCGATCAAGTTGGTGTGTTTCTTAATCTTGAAGAAATCTTGGCCAACAGTTTCTAAGTGGAAGATTATATTTTTAACTTCGGGATCATCTTCCGGGTCGTCTTCGATAATACCGCCAGATCCGGATACGCTATTCGAAATTGTGTCAGTGGAATTTGGAAATGTAAGAGAAGCGACATCAGTCTGTGTTCGATTGGGATCGCTTCCCAGCCCAGAGTTCCAAGACCTATCCTTGGCGCTTCTATATAACTCTCTATAGTGGTCCGAAACTTCAATCACTGTTAGCCCAGAAACGCCCCAGACAACCCATTTCAGGACTGTAATAATTAGTTCCTGTTGATCAGCAGTTAAAGATTCGAGGTTTTCATGTAGATCTGTCCAATGGATTCAGGTAGCCGCTCTAACTTCTCGTTTAGTGGTAATTTGGACGGCTGCTGGAGGTGCGCAATAAACATTCGTGCCAGTGCAAAGTCTCCATTAGCTCTTTCTCGGATAATACCTGATATCCTCATCAGCTCTGAGTTGTAGAACTTTGGGTGGGTATCAGGGTTGATTCGACGAGTTAAGAGTGCCTTGACGTCGTGTTCGAGGTAGGCTTTGAGGTCTGATGAGTTTTTCTCAGCAGTAATTTCGATCATTCCAATCCAGGGTTCAAGATCCTCTGATGCTCCAGGAATGGGATTGCTTGTAGAAGACGACTCTGGTTCTTGGGGAAGTGGAGCAGAAGGCCTGAGCTCCGCCATGATATCAACTGTATTTCGGACTGAGAATATGATGCGGATACTCTCGTTGATTGCTCCTCTGCTAGAGCCGGCGATCGACTTGAGCAACGGGACAAGACCCCTTTCCTGTCTATCGTTGCATTCATCTAGAGCATCCACCAGTATGTAGACACGAGGGAGCCTAGAGGCTATTCTGCGAATAGTTTCAGATATTGATTTGATATCTGTCGAGTCGTATTTGGATCCTGCGCTTTGTCCAGTTTCATTCGGTTGCCCAAGCTCCGGATTCAAAACGCTAACACAATCATCGAGAATATTCCCATTGTTGACTATATCTTGGACCCGATTTAAAAGCTGATGCAGTATAGTTTCCAGTGCCGTCCTCGTGTTCTGGAGATCCATATCTCCTCTTTTGAAGAAGAAATATAGCACAGTCGATTTAAGGTGGTCGCTCTGGACCAGACCGTTAGTACCTTGCTCCAGTCTCTTTCTTAAGCACAACATTGCCATGCTTTTCCCATGGCCCCTGCGGCCTCTGAGGCACAATAGCGTTTTTCTTTCGATTTCAAGGCTGCCGGGTACACATGCCCCCTCCCAACTTTGATAGCTATCATTGTTAAAAAACCACTCCGCGACTTCCCCGTTCTCTCGCTCATTCAAAATAGTATTGACACGATCGTTGAGACCTCCAAAGTGTAACTTGTGTGCAGTTGGCTCCGCTATTTCCTCGATTTGCTCCTTCAGTCTGCTTCGTTTCCACTCATAGTGAAGATTCTCGAAGATCTGTGAAAGCAGGGTAACTGATTCTACAATGGAAACAAATAGTATTAGCAACAGATCATGATCAATATATTAATAGCAAGTTTGCAGAATCGAGAATATATTAATAGAGATCTTTGTTACCTTCCATGACCTTCTTGGTTTCAGCAAGGCTCCTCCCAGCCTCTAGAAAAACCACAGGGAAATGTCAATAACCATAAAATTAAACCCCCATATTGGTCTCCAAATAAGATCGAAACATCAATATTAATACAGACCCTGACCCCTCGCCAAAAGCAAGTCCTCGAATTGTGCTTGTGCCGATTGTACAAGCTTGTTGTATGTTTCCATCAACCTCTCGACCTTTTGTTTCAAGTTATTGGTGAATGTCTCCTTCACTGTTGACCCAATTCCTAGGAAGGCATTATCATCAGCATCAAAGTTGGCGTAGGAAGGGAGGCAGAATTAGAAATACTTCGAAAAAAGGTCTGGTCACGATGGGCCAGTGAGTGCCAAAGAAAGTCCAAGATGGCGTAAAATAGCTCTGGGACTTCAACCTGCCAGATATCAATCTCGCTCAGTCCAAGGCTCTGGGTTTTATGGGCGCTCTTCGCCGTTGGAGAATCCAACGTGTGCTTTTCCCATCTTAGGCAATCCCGAATCATTACAGCGATACTTTGACAAGTATCACACATCATATTGCGGAGTTCTTGGGATTTGGCTGTTATCTATTGCAATGAAAGAAAAACTTTCGAATTAGCTTATATCTCGTAAACTAAATGCTACCACACCCACTAGAGTCTCCTCGAATATTAAGTATTACAGATCGGCAATACCCCATACTCACCGATATCAAAGACGATATCCCAAACCAAACGAGCGAAACTGTTTCTGGTGCGGCAGACACAGCAGCGTCCCCAATTTTCCTAACTTCAACTAACACTTCCCATAACTTAGCCGTCTTCGCAGATTCATTATTGTCATTTATATCTGTCGCGAGGCGTTGACACCTATTCATAAGGCTTTGAAACTCGTTTTCATTTGAACCCTGGGCTCCGAAGAAAGCTTTCCACAGCTCGTTTTTCTGGGGTTCTTTGAAGCGACTTTTGGACGGTTTCTTGAAACTTTTTGACGGTTTCCTTATAGCACGTAGCAAACGGCGTGTCCGTTGAAGTAACCCCCATCTTATATCAATCGCTCGGGACTATTAGTTAAACTAGTTATAACGTTAGAACAATCGCACATTTTCTAACTTGATCTGCGGTAGCATTTGGTTTACGAGATAAAACTTGATGGGGAATATTGCATACCACGAGTTTTACCAGTATTTCGAAGCTCTTCAGACTCGGTGATATTGAGCTATATAGGTATATATATATATATATATATATCACAACGTCGGCTTTGGCACAATACTTGTCAAAATGGAGTCAAGTTACAGTCTAACCGATTCTTTATATATATACCTTATAGAACAAAAGCGGGGTAGCTTTTCACACAGAATTATTGCGGGATGATATTTTGCAGCTTTCTTGCAGGCTCTTGATAGGTTTCCCTGTGCCTAATCACGAGACTGTGCATGTACCTGTACAACGTGCAACAGCTTTTCATGCATAACCCAATTAATGTTATAATATACGGACAAATCAAATACCGATCTTGGTCGGCTGGTCTGAGAAGCCCCTCAAGCCTAGAGTTAATATTTAGAAGTACCGTGCATGTGGCTCACAAATATCCAGCTCTAGGTAGTTTGGTGACCCACCCTTTATGATCGAAGTTGGCATGCAGACCAGCTCCTCGATATTCCCCACTATTGTGCATTCTCTTATGGCCAATAGTCGATTCTGGATAATGATAGAGAGTGCTACGAGATTCCCCTACGATACTTACTTACTTATGTATCTAGAGTGGGTGCTTACTTAAGTATATATATACAACAATCCATCTCTAGATCTGTTTATAAATCTCGACCTACACCGCTACAATCCTCCCCCTTTCCACCATTATCACTACACATCCCTTAAACCCATTACCGCAAACTCGAAGCACCAACCTATATTATATACTAGTCACATACTATCCCATCAACCAATCCATCTTAAGGTTACTTAACACGTTTAAACCACACAGAACTACAATATACAACATCAAACAATGTACTCATGTTCTTCTATAAAACCCCCCTTTTAAATTGAAAACTCTCCATCTTATAGCTTAATTAATTCGCAACCTTATGATCGATCAACTCAATTAATTACTCGAACTATATTCTCTCTTTTAATTATAAAGCACCTGGCCGATCCATACTTGCTATATATACGGCCATATTACACATCAAAGCACGGACCCTAACATACTTAGCTAACCTCATACCAATACCAAACACCACAGATAAACACACCTCAAAAGACCGTATATAAGTAGTAGGTAAAGTAGAGTTATAGTTCCTAACAACCGCATACACACTGTAACAAGGGATCAAGGATCGGTCAACAGTAATAATAGTAAAAAAACCACTAATGCCACTTACAAAGAAAAAGCATACAAAAAAATCCCCACGCTTCCACCCAAACATTAAAGGACAAGAAAGAAAGAAAGAAAGAAAGAAAGAAGAAAAAAGTGTAATAATAACTTTTTTTTCCAAAAACACACGCCTCTAGTTAGCTACCTTTCTAACCACCCCCCTCCCTTCCCCCATTCACATCGAACTCTGTCCTTCCTATCTATCATTCGAATCAATTCACATATATAACCATCTATGCAGTAACCTCCTCCTTCTGTCCTTCTTCAGCAGCAGCAGCCTTCTCCTTCCCCTCAGAACTCCCAGCTTCCGCAATCCTCGTCAATTCATTTACAAAACTCGTGCCCCAAAATGCACTAGTATACTTCGTAACATATCCATAAAGCTTCTGATGATTCGCTTCTCTCAGATCATCAGGCATGGTAATAGCGTCATTGATAGCTGTTGCCAATTCATCCGTATTCCAGGGGTTGACGATGATGCTGCCGTTCAAACTTTGTGCTGCTCCAGTGAATTCGGAGAGGATCATCACGCCGTGACGTTTTTGTTGCGAGGCGATGTATTCGTATGAGACTAGGTTCATTCCGTCACGGGTTGAGGAGACGAGGCAGACGTCTGAGACGGCGTAGAGGGCGACTAGTTCGTCGAAGGAGACGGATTTGTGCATGAAGTGGATTGGCATGAATTCGATGGTTCCTATACACCACGTTCATATATTAGAAATCTACTCTAATTTAAAATATGGAGATGATTTGGGGAGTATGACATACCAAATTTACCATTTATCCTACCGACAAGCTCGTTCACCACAGCACGTAGATTTTGATACTCCTCAACATCTTGTCTGCTCGGAACGGCGACTTGCACAAGCACAACCTAGTAATTATTCATTAGCAACTCCTCTGCCAACCTACTAAGTAGACAGAAAGTAAATAACATACCTTTCCAATCCACTCCGGATGCTCCGTCAAAAACACCTCAAGCGCATGCAACTTCTGCGGCACTCCCTTGATATAATCCAACCGATCGACACCAACGATCAACTTGACACCCTCGAACTTCTTCTCCAGTGTCTCAATTCGGTTCATGACCTTTGGTTGTGTCAAGGCCTCCGAGAACTTATCAGGATCGATACCGATAGGGAAAGCTCCAACGGACACCATCTTGCCCTGGAACTCAACACCATTGGGGGTCGTATTCAGACCTCTACACAATAACCATCAGTAAACACATCCCCTACCCATCAAACCCCCAAGAGTAGGAAGAAAAAGGAGAGACATACAATATCCTCGAGCAACTACTCAAGAAATGCCGAGCGTAATCATAAGTATGAAACCCGATAAGATCACAATGCAACACTCCCAAGAGTATATCATTCCTGACCGGCAATATCCTGTAAATCTCACTGCTGGGGAACGGAGTATGTAAGAAAAATCCGATCTTGACGTTCTTGATTTTATCGCCGATTTCTTCGCGGAGCATGGCGGGGAGGAGCATGAGATGGTAGTCGTGGACCCAGATCAGATCGCCTTCTTTGACGACAGCAGCAACGGCTTTGGCGAATAGACGGTTGGCGTCACGGTAGGCGATCCAGGCGGGTTCGTCGAAGGAGATTTCACCGGGGTGGTAGTGGAAGAGAGGCCATAATATCGAGTCTTTGAGAATGATATATTTATGTTAGTACGTTCCCACTTTCTTCATCCAATATCTTTCTTATATTCGGGGGAATATCATACTCGAAAAACCGTTATCTATTCACCCAAAGTCAGCTTCAATCCCTCAAAAGACTAGATAATAAGAAGAGAGAACATACAATGCTTATCCGCCAAATCATCGGACAAATAAACCGGCACAGCATTATACTCATCCTTCAACTTATTGGCAACAAGCTCCTTCTCATCCTCAGGAATCTCCCGTCCAACCCATCCGAACCAATGGAACGTTGTCGTCTTGGCCAGTCCCGAAAGACCGGTGACTAGACCGCCGGAGGACATGCTGAAGTCGTAGGTACCATCATTGCTTCGTTTGACGGTAATAGGCAACCGGTTGGATATCAACAGAAGCGACATATTGATTGATTTCCCTTCAGTATCTTTCTTTTATTTAAACGTGATAAAAGAAGGTTATAAAGCGTTGCCCTTTTTTCTTAAAATCACGTAAAAAAATGAGTGGGTTGAAGTGATTGAGGGTAGTAGCAGCAAGTAGGTAGGTCTGTGAGTGACACCTTAGTACCTAGTATAGAGGATTAAAGGGGAGTTTCGTGATCTGAGATAACAACCGAAGGAGCAATGTTAGCCGCGAGACAGGCTTGAGGATGAAGAGAAGAACAGAGCAGAGAAGATCCTGAGCAGCGGGATCGTCGAGGAACAGTTGAAGTAGTTAAATTTTGGTGTTGCACAAAGTGACGTATTTCATTCCCAAGCCAGAAATGACCACACACCCCGCCAAACACTCAAATCAAATCAACAGACCGTACAAGAATAAGAAATCTGATATAACAACAGCTGCAGGAATAACATGTAAACACCTCAGATCAGATTTTATCTTTTATTGACTGAATGGCTGACCGACTGACCGACTGGCTGACGTGCAAGCATTCCATTCGATTATCTGCTTGTCCATTACCGTTTGACACAGAGATATTATTACCCCTCCATATGCAGCCCGACTTCCGAGCTTGCTTTTTCCCCTCTCTCTCTCTTTTTCTTTGGTGGTGCTGCATGCAGTATTACGCAACGAACACAGCGAGCGCAGTTGAATTCTGCTGGCCGTTGTTGGTCTGTGCTATATCTTACAAAGCTTCGAAACATCCCGATGCTGAATCCGAACGGATATTCGATACGGAATTATACAGAAGAAATAAGACCGATAAAAAGATGGGAAATATTGGTACTAACCTCGAATTGACTTCAGATCCCGAGATATACAATCAACCCTCAATCGACCGTCGTCGCCTTGTACTAGATACCTAGCTAATGAAAAAATAAAGAAAAAGAAGAACCCGATCCAAAATTAAAAAAAAAAGGGTATATCAATCTATATATATCATCGGAATTTCTATTATTCCAAGACCCCCATCTCAATTTTTTTTTTTTTTTTTTTTTTTTTTTTGGTTTAAATATTTTTTTTATATCCCTCTCCAAGATAAGGCTCAAAGAGCAAGAAATGCCACCCAAGGACAAGGTTACCCCCCTTGGTCCCTGGTTATGACCATTCATTGAGGCATTATTCCATACCTACCTACCGACCTAGCTAAGCTAGTAGCTTTCTCTTTCTCTCTCTTCCCCGCCGCAGTTTCCTACTAGTTATCAGAAGAGAGGAGGGAAAAAATCGCTCCTTGAATTCTAACCAATCGGAATATCTAATGCGATCACGAAACGCCCTGTTCATTCTTTTTTGATTTTTGATTTTCGCTCCCCGGGTCGATGATAGGATTTATCATTCAGGTACCGGTATCATATCGGAGGCAATTTATCTGTCATCATTTTTTATTTTTTTGAATTTTTTGGAGTGTATTGATATCTGTTCCGTTTGTCTGACGTATGTCGGGATGCCCGTACGGCGACCGAAAATATCGCCGCGCTGCACTGTGACCATACATCATCCCTCCAATACCAAATGAATGTCAAACTCCGGCCTGCTCATAGTAGAATATCATACCAGCTTCAACTTCAACTGCTCGCTTCCATTTTAGAGATAAAATAATCTCATCTCAAACCCATCAATGCAATTCCATTCTGTTCGCCATAAACCCCTGCAAGAATCCTCCCTCACTTCTTCTTCTCATACGGATTATCCGTCAACGGCACATACATAACCCCATACTAAAAACCTCAATTAGCACCCCCTCTAAACCCACCACAAAACAATCTAATGTGTAAAAAAAACACTAACCTTCTCACTCATCCTAACCCCCCCTTCTCCATCCTTATCAACATGCCAAATCGCCTGTTCCCCATACCCCGCCTTCCCCTCAACCGGAATAAACAACCTCCCAGGTCTCGCAAGTTGCTCCACAAGTTCCCTATGAACCTCCTTCGCCGCCGCTCCAACATGAATAGCATTATACGGCGCTTTCTCTTTATACCCTAGTCTCCCATCACCTTTTATAATAGTGATGGTACCATCATCGAGCCATGCGGAGTGAATCGCGTCTTTTCGAAGGTTTGTAATCGAGAGGTCGACGAGTTCTTGGATGTGTTCTATGCCTACTACCCGGCCGCCTGGTTGGACCTTTTTTTAAGAAGAATATTAGTTGAAAGTGCATGATGGTGGTTGGGAGGGAAAATATGGTGAGGGATACCATATGTGCCATTACGGCGACTAGATATCCACTTCCGCTGCCGACGTCTAGAATCGCGGCACCGGGTTTGAGGTATTCGATTATTTCTTCGCATGCCTGGTATCATATCCTATATTACCAAAAAACCCCATATCTATAGATCATAAGAACCAAGGTGAGGGTTTACATGACTATGCATATGCGGTGCCGATATCTAAAAATATAATCCAAAATCAGTAAACCGTTCTACCAATAAATTTAAACACTAAAGTCATAGAAGATATATATAAAACTTACAGTAGCAGAATACCCAATCGGCTGCGGCGCATCTTGATACGGATTCGAGGGTGCAAAATGTGCTCTGTCGACCTATATAAATTCCCAATTTATCAACATCCTTCCCTTCTCTTTCTCTCTCTGCAAGTTCGGATATGACCAAGCAAAGTGATGTTATATGATACCTTCTTCATAGCCTCATAAGTCTCCTTATTATTAATCAACCCATTCCGCTTCATATTCTCCACCAACTCCGAATTCGACGTTCCGGAACTCCGCCACGACATTGTGGAGTATTGTGCGAACCCGTGGGTGGTAGCTTGTGATGAGTTATAATAGTTGACGAGTAGCGAACGACTGTATCGATATCGATATAACTGTCGTCTGAATATCGAATCTAATCGTCGATATCGGGAGGGGAATCCGAACGTGGTATTGGAGAACGCCGTGATTGATACACCGACGTTTGTGTTTTTACATAGGATATTAGTAAGTAAGTGATTACTCGGTTTGGTAAGAAATAAGTTATCGTGACGATTATAATATCAAAAAGTTAAAGCCCCGTTCTTAACTACGCCATAGTCACCGTCGACGTTGATGTTCTACATGCGGCGTTTATATCCAAAAGTGGCGTTGACATTCAAACGGCCAGCGTTCGTACCGACGTCATCTCGCTGATCGGTTTCTCCAATTGGTCTTCAAACGGGTTATCCCCGTTGAACTCATGAACATGGTCAATGCATGGGTCTAAGCTCCCCCGCATTCTATAAAACATGAGAACTTTAAACCCCGCCTCGAAATTTATGAATTGTATAATTCCAAGTTGGATAAAGCGAATTTCCTATAAAAAATAAAATGGTCTTGAACCTAAATACTTTATCGTATGTACACACTCTCAAAAGCTTTCTTGATAATAATAGTAATAGTAGTAATAGTAGGAGATATAATAAGATGAAAACGCCAAAGAGGTGCTTGCGAGTTTCCCCACTTCTGCATATTGTAACAATAACGAAAAAACGCCCGTAGGTAGCAAATTTAGATGATTATAATATGGAAATAGGAAAGAAGGGGGAAGAGCAGACACAAAGGGGGAAGAAAAAACGGAGGGTGTAGCTGACGATCGAACGATATGAAGTCAGAACTTGTATCCTATACAAAAAGAAAGGGAATAAACAAGAGAGAGAAGAAAAGGCCACAACCGCAATGCTTTAAAGAAAGAATCACAAAAGTACTTTAAAAGAAAAAGTAGTTGGTGAATATAAGTTTAGACTAGACACGCAACGTTCGAATAGATGCAACCGATAGACACCCTCCCTCCCCGCGGAATCCCAAAATCAAAATTCAAAAACCAGATATTAACACCAAGTATGTGCATTTGCCTCTTATAATGTGTCCCAAATTATACAGAACGGTCTGGGTTTTCTCCCTCAGAGATCACGGCGACGCCGAGTCCCCGGTCTGGACTTGCAAGAACCAGCTGCTCTGTTCTCCTTGCTCTTAAGAAGTCTGCGACTGCTCGTATAAGGATAAACCATCCGACAACCATGAGAACGTAGCTGAACCATTCATTGCCAGTAATTGCATCTGACGAGGAAGAAGCGGACGTGGCAGCGGCAACAACATCGGTCGGTAGGGTGCCTGAGTTAAAGTCGTACGAATTTGGATCGGATGGTGTGGACTCCGGTGTTCCGGGGCCACCATCCGATGGCGGTGGTGGTGGTGGATTGTCGGAAGATGAGCCGCGCATATAGAAACCATATTGAACAAGGGTGATACCGAGGCCTGCTCGGGAACCGTTTTTGGCAGCGTGTGTAGTGTGGAGAAGGTAAGTGAGAAGGAAACCGATAAATTGGAAGGACAGAGAGACTACAGGTACTGTTAGCGGCCAAATTTCACCAATCTGGAGGAATTATTCGGGAAGGTGCATACTCAATGCATTCCAGACAAAGGCAAAGACCGAACCGACAGGGAGACCATCGATAAAAACTTCGTCTGGGGACATTCCGGGAGCCAGGATCGTGGTTTCCCAATACGGGGGGGTTGCATCGGCGGCGGCTTGTTCGTAGCTCTTTCCGGGATATTAGTTTCATGACGAATATTTTGAAACATGATACGTTAGGACTAATAAACGTACCGGTGGATGCTCTTCAAGAGGTTTTTCGGTCCTAACGGACGGTTTCGCACTGAGATTTGCAAAGACTCCATCGTTGCTCGAGTTTCCAATCACCCTTCTCGTCGCTCCTGCCGAAGGTGTTGTCGATGTTGTCGGCTGTGGTGTTGGAGTGGAAGATGAGGGCGCAATATACGGCAAAGCACTTTCGTAGTGCACGGTCTCCTGTGCCGCTCCCCGGCCCCTGTTATGACTTCTCAGATCGTCATCTTCGTCGTCGCTAGAGTCGAAAGAATCGGCCAGGGCGGTATTCTCGGTAGGTTCGATGGGCGAGATTGGGGATTCCGGCCTGGATCGGAAAGATGGTGGAGGGGATGACGGAACACCGGCAGCGCGGGAGTCCCCATGGTCATCCGTTTGAACCTGTTTTTCGATATGATGTTAGTTATGTTCTTAGATTTATATATATATCCGACCGAAACAAATTGGAGGATTTAGGGATCGGGAGAAGAAGAAGATTGGTGGAAGTCGTACTCGTTCGTATCTGTGAGCCATGATGACGATGATGAGGCTTTGTCGGGCGGCCGGTTTCTAAAGTGGCGAGCCCCCTTCTTCCAATAACTTCTGGAACTCGTTGAAAAGATCGGTCTTTGTCGGAAATGTAACGGACGAGCCTCTCTCTCTTTCTCTCCTTGTATTAAACCAGAAGGAAATGATAGATATATGTCGACAGGAGAGGGCAGATCAAGAATTCGAGGTGAGGAAGTTGACCAGTTGTTAATAATAACTAGTCGAGAGGAATGAGCATGAATGGGGCAGATGGGAATTTAACCAGACGCCAAGCACCACCAGCACCAGTCTCGGGGGGCTCTGGCTGACTAAAAAGGGAGAACCTTCTCTTCTCAGACGGTATATTCGATGAAAGCACTACGTATGCCGTTTACGAGTTCTTCGTTTAAACCAGAATATTATAATCAAGCAGGTATATTCGAGGGAGAAAGGGGGTTTAGTGAGTTCGAACTCGTCAGTTGGCCAGTCAAGTCAAAGTCAGACAGTCCGTCAGGCCCTTGCATATTATATTATAGTATTCGACTCTAAGCCGCCTTTGTAGCGCCGACGCTACGATGCTTCCTCATCTAACTAAATGCTATTCTGACCACTTCGATAATTACTTAACCAACCAAATTCTTATAATTCAATACTTCTATAGTTTATACTATAATATTATATATTACAATCTGAGGACATGTCGATTCAAGTATGAGATTAACTGGAAGATGTGATGGATATCAATTGGAGGGACAGCTACCGGTATACCTAAGTATGCAGCGCAGGTCATTCCATTCCATCCGTCATCTGCCAGGCGCAGCACAGCAACAGATGGCACATTCCAGAAACCCCATGCCCAAACAACACAATCCACACTCCATACTGCTCCTCGTCTCGAGACCCGTCTTCACCATTCAATCCCATCCGAACTTGATAACCATCCGAACTTGATAACCATCATCCTTACCACCACCCCACCATCAATACCAACAATGGACTACGAGACCCCTCCTCCCGCTGGCACAAGATTCACCGTTGATCTCGATGATACCCCTCACGAAGAAGGAGAATCAGAAACCCATTCCTTCCCTGCATCCCTCTCAAACGGCCTGATAGGTGATATCGCCGAACGTACAGTCTCATCCACAGCCGTCGCTCCAACCTTTGATCCTTCAAAATCATCAGCAGGTTTTCCAGCCCATACAAAACGAAAACGTCCATCTGCCTTCCGACAACAGCGAAATGCTGCTGCAGGTGCAGGTGCTCCTGCTACTACAAATCAACATGAACAGGTTCCCCGGTCCGCGTCGACGAATGCTGCCGGTGGTATTGGGAGAGTAGATGAAATGTCTTCTATACGTGCTGAAAACGCATCGATAGTCGCAAATATGTCATCGCATGAGAGGGATACCGAAAGACAGGAACTTATGGACTCGTTAAGTCCCGAGCTTCTCCAAATGTTTCTTAAACGAGCATCACTAGATGATGTAGTCGAAACATCACGACCAGCAAAAGCACCCCAACCACAGGAACCAGCTCCAAACCCAACTGCCGCTCCTTCATCATCTACAACCACATCTCCTCCTACAGATGCACCGGTATCATCATCATCTCAACCTCCCCCTCCACACCTCTCGGACATCCCAGAATCAGCATTCCCACCCTCCGTCAAAGTCCACTTCCCCCAAGCCCCCACCCCATCGACAGAACCCGATCCAGACCCAAACTCCCCGGAATTCCTCGACCACCTTCACAAAAAATACTTTCCAAACCTTCCCACCGACCCCCAAAAACTAGCCTGGATGGTACCTCCTTCCAGCGCCGAACAAGACCCACTTTATGCACCAACATTATCATCAATCCTCCCTTCTTCAATCCGCTTCGACTTTAAAGGCCGTCTTCTAGCTCCGCGAAAATCCCGTGCTGTCCCCGGACATCTAGGACTTCACCATCATGCCGACTCACCATTAAGCGCTGGGTATACAATCCCGGAATTAAGCCACCTTGCCCGCTCTAGCTTCCCAGCACAAAGATGTATGGCTTTCCAAACACTGGGAAGGATATTATACCGCCTTGGCACAGGATCATACTCCAAACCAACCGAAGAACTAGAAGATCCAAATACTTCAAATGGAGATACCCAAGAAGATGCCCGAGCTCAGAAAGAGAATGAAAGGAGGATAAATACCCCGTTAGAGCAATCACTTTGGCGATGCATACACGAAGGCAGGGTTTTGGAAAGTCTGCAGGAGGCTGGAAGTGGTGGTAGGAATGGAGAAGGTAGTTCACATCTGGGTATCAAAAATTATGCATTAGAAGCATTGTGGTTATGGCAGAAAGGTGGAGGGGAGAGGTGGAAGGCTGATTAAACAATCTTAGTTTTATGAAGTTACTGTACGATATTTTTTGACCCCAACCCGATATATATGGCGTATTACCTTAGTATTTAGAGGTTGATGATGATTTGAACCAACACGATGTCAGCTATTTCGTGAGAATCAGCGAACTTCTTTACCAACCATCGATGAATTAGGCGGGCGATAAAAGGGATTTTTGTTTTTAAATCCTCTTCAACCTAGTGCTAAATTGTTATCGGACTTGATCTACTTAACCCAATCCCAACTTTCTTGTGTTAATAGAATCCATAGTACGCACTGTCAGCACTCTGGGAACGAGACTAGTAGGCAGTCCCTTCAAGTAGCCTAGAGGAGTTTGGTTATCCCAAAGCCAGAAATAAATACATTGCCCGTATAAAGAACGCCCGACTACTATGTATTAATTGATCCGAAAAACAAAATTTTGCTTAGAAAACGAAGAAGCAGTCTCGTAACCAACGAAGAAGACCTAGGTATACGCTTAAGCAAAACAAAACGCCCTATTCCATTAGTTCTATAATCATACCCTCCTCTTAATCCGGCAACTTCTTTAGTATAACCTCAACCCACGAGAGATAAATTTCATTGACTCATGAATCCATCAGCGCCTTGACAACCTTCATCTTGATTCCAAGATGTGTGACAAAGGTTTCAAAACACTCTTCGGGATAATCCCTCACGTCTGCGAATGTTCCTAGATCCATGAGCGTATCCTCGCTGTCAGGTTCTTGGGAATCGGAAGCATCTGGGTCAGGACTGTTTTCCCGGAGCACATGAATGTTATAAAACTTCATGATCTCCCAGAGGAGGTGTACTACATATCCATATATACAGAATTAGTAAATGAGAGCCCAACAAGTAATTAAAATTTTGAGGCAAAAGCACTTACAATCTGTCCTCAACTTTAAGAGAGCTCTTATTGACCGGGGGAAGCCCGGTGCAACTTTGAAGGAAACTTGCTCGTTTTCGTCAAAGTGCGCGATATGTAGTGGTTTGAGCATCGAGGTCTTCTTCCGCCCAAGGTTATTGAATAGACATGCGTTGTAATTAAGGACATGAACATGTTGTCTCTCTATTCTACGAAAGGGTTAGTCAAAACTGCGAGAGCGAACCACTTCAAGTGCTCCTGAAGAAAAAGAAAAATAGAATGGTTAGTAGTATACCTAATAGATACCTGCTCCAAAGCATCCATCCTTTTTTCAATTCTATCCATGCTCTGCTCCAGTCTATCCATGCTCTGCTCCAGCCTATCCATCCCCTGCTCTAGCTTACCCATCCCCCCAAAGTTTCCACAAACTGCAAACCCTTAACAGCTACCGCTACACTACACAGGTTCTCAGATTTAAGAAGCGTCGTCGCAATAGTGCCATCAATCGCCGGTGATGCTCCATGCTGCAAAGTGAGAGCTTGGGAGTCTCGCAAAATGCCTAGTTTTGCAGGATAGTGTTCACTTCCGTGGACGCTAACTATCTCCGCTTTTGTTCGTTCGAGCTGCTGTTGAGCAGCATAAGTTAGGGGAAGCATAAGTTCTATCGACATCTTTTGTATAGGTAGTTTTGTATAGAAGGATTTTTGCGATTGGTATGATCTCGTTTCAATACGTCACAAAGAGAGTTATCACTTTGTTTGGGATTGGCATTAATATTGTAGAGTTGAAGAGCCGGCCCCGCGATCACCTTCAAGGGATGTCAAGCGTGTAATGTAGCACAGTTGAAGCAATCGATGCAATCACCAGAACGTGCCAAGCCTCTCTCGTCTCTCTCGTCTCTCGCAAATTAGCCCACGTAATCACGTGCTCCACTCCACCATCACGTGCGCCTCACAGTCCAAAAAGGGACATTGCAACACCCCACAACGCAATACAAATGATAAAACACTAGTGAAATCTAGCACCAATTATAAGGTTTTCATTCACTCCCTCTCATTACCGGTTTCCCCGTGGCTGGAAGAAGAAATCCCACTCTTTGACTAATTAACTAACTAACTAGACTTCAAGCACCTTTTGTTACCTTGACGATTACCGCTCGATGGATTTCCCCCGCTAGAATCAATAGACGCGTCGTAAATAAATAAGTAATTAATGCCTGAAAGTATGGTAGAGACGCGACTGGGTGGGGGAGGTTTAAAAGGGGGTCCTGAGGGGGCCCAGTTTGATGGCTCTTTGTTTCTTCCGTAGAAGTTATTTCAGCAATATTGTCATAGTATTGACGTATATCCTGCTCGTCGGGATAGTTAACTATCGTCTCCTGCGGATAACTACTACCCAAAATCCTATACATTAGTCAATCTCTTTTTCAAATTTTCTATAGTATATATCTATATATATATTTGGTTAACTATGCCTCGTAAACGTGGCACAAAAACGGCAAGAAATGCTTCAAAAGTAACAAAGTCGAAGGCTGCAGCGAAGCCTAAAGCCACTGTTGCTACAACTGCACAGCGGACACGTGCCAGATCCAAGGCTGTAGCTCATCAGAATGATTCAGTTGAAGTGAGTAGAATCATATAAATATTCCAAATCTAAAAGCTGGGGAAGAAATAAGCCAATTGACCTCCGTTTTGTAAATTTTTAGGACCGGGAACTACAAACCACGCCGAGCCCCGCCGCCGAAGCTCCAGAACTCGCACCCGCAGAAGCTTCCTCTTCTCGGTCTCGCCAACCTGCCCCTGCTCCTAACCCTATGACCCCTGTTCCCACCAGCGGACCTGCTTCTACAACAGTATCCGCCAGCGCTGGCCCTTCGCTTATAAAACTCATGTCGGACCTCTCCGACATCGTCGTAGGTCTAAAAGCCGATCTAACAAACCATCGAAATAATACCAAAACCAGCACACAAGAATTCCACAGTCTAAAAACAGAAGTAACCAACCTCCGCCAAGAAGTCCGCTACTTCAGGCAAATCTTCCAACAAGCAAACCTCACCGAAGAGCTCCGAGATTTCCAAAGTGAAATGGAAGACCTAAAGGATACCATGGGTCAATTCAAAGACGCGGTGGATGAAAAAGTTGAAACTGGGGATGAGATATCTGAGTTTAGAGAGGAGATGACGGAGTTTAGAGAAGAGATGACAGAGTTCAAAGGCGAAGCTGAGGAGTTTAGAGAACAGTTGGCGAATTGTACGGAGGTTTTGGAGATGCTGTCGGGAACTGTTGATCGGCTTAATTATGTTACGAGCAATATGGCTAGGCCGGCTGAGAAACGTAATTTCTGGGAGGCAGATTCTGATGATGAACTTGATGAGTATGATCGGAATCACAGGAGGGTGCAACGGTTTGTTGATGAGATGTCTGGGAAGTTATCTCCGGGGTATAGGATTTGTTTCTAATTTAAGGGATATACATATGGCCAATTCATGATAGAACTTAGTAGTATGTAAGAATCGTTTAGTCACTTCCAGCATTCATCTTGTCTCTGTAAGTTTTATAATCATGTGTCGCTTTGGAATACAGACAGTAATTATCAAAAATTCAGACTAGTACTATAGTATCAGTGAACGCTTACATAAATCCCATCTCACATACATTCGTACTGGCGTGGACCATCCTCATAACCTCATGATAATTGATCCCTGCCACGTCCGGAATTCCCTGCACCGAAGTTGCTTTATGTAGGCTGCTTTATCCCACAATTCTCCGCAGCCCTACGATACATCTCGAAAACCGCAGCCTGTTTCTCATTCTCCAAAACCGGATCGTACCTATTATTAAACACAGCATCCCCAAATATCACCTCCGTATCATACCCAACCCCACTCTCACCCCCAAGTACATCATAAACCGACCCCCACCCTCTCTCCGTCTCATTCATACTCGAACAAATCTCCCTTTCCAACTTCTTATCCATCAATTTCCACTTTCCACCCACACCGCCCCCCACAAACCACATCGTCTTCTTTAACGGAATAAGTTTGATATTTAATCTCTTCCAAGTCCAATCATTCAGTATTTCTGCAGATTCCGGGTCTTCTGGTGTGTGGTTCCAGACTTCTTCCATCAATGGAAACCTTGCTTCTGCGAATTGTCGGGCATAGTGTGCTCCGGATGAACCCACGCAATCCCATCCAACGAGTTTTCTACTCCACCCGCCTAAGTAGAATCCAACATCTCTAACCTTCCTCGAGAGCTCAAACAATACAAACCTCAAAAACTCGGGCGTACCATTCCAATTCAAACTCCCCATCTCCAAAGCCTCAAGCTTCTCACAGCTCTTCAAAACCTTTTTGATCTCATCATCGAGCATACATAACCCCGTCTCCGGTGTCGGGAATTCACTCAATTGCTCCTCCAGTGCCGTCTGATCATCCCAACTTATTTTATCAAGGTAATTCCCTCCTCGGGTGACTGAATGGGCTTCTGGGTAGATTG
Source organism: Arthrobotrys conoides (assembly GCA_036971725.1). NCBI lineage: Eukaryota > Fungi > Ascomycota > Orbiliomycetes > Orbiliales > Orbiliaceae > Arthrobotrys > Arthrobotrys conoides. The sequence goes on from JAVHJM010000009.1 coordinate 1,410,865, forward strand.
CTATCCGTTTCAACGTCTTTTTGTGGAATGGAACTACTTGGTGCCAGAGTGTATTGACAAAATTCCGGGGATCCTCCGGGTCAATCGTCATGTAAGGCCAAACCCTGACTTCGAGTGATTTAAGCACAGAGTTCGGTTGCGGGTATGAGAGTAAGTATTTTAGCAAAGACGGCGACTGGCCGAATGTGCTGATACTAGAGGGGTAGATCTCGTTCTCCATTAGATGTGTCCAAATAGACTTTGTGTCCCCGTCGAAAGGATCACGGCTTTCTGTCTGGTCAGGATCCGTTCGTTCGATTTCAACTTCTGGAGTAACTAGGTGTAAAGATTGTAACGCCGACATATATTTTTGAAACACCTCATCCGGGAAGTTAACACCGCGGGTATCGTTTCTAAGGGTTAAAGAACGAAGTTTGAACGGTACCGTTTGGGCGGCTAGAAAAGTAGCAATGTTGCAGGCTTTTGTGGTGCTTTCGAGGGTTAAGTTTGTGAGGTTGGGGAGGTTGTTGAAGCCGATTAAGTCACTGACGCTTGAGAGTTTGAGGTCCAGGTGGGTTACATTGGTCAGGCTCGTGAAGCCGGTTAACGGCTTTTCCGGAGCTTTGACTATGAAATAAATAATAGGAACCCGGGTCACCGATAGATGGGTTATATTCGCTGCGAGAGAAGGGGATGTCATTGCGGCGTCCAAGTTGTAAGGTGACATGCGCCAACTATAATTATCGAACACAGTTAACGTTAGCCATTTCATCTCCCTCTTTATAAATTTAACTTGCTTCGTATGATAGATATCATTTGGACAACATACTGAAGAGAACGTAACCGTTTCATCCTCCCCAAAAACCCCTTAAGCATCTGCACCCCCAAATCCGAATACCGCGGCCATCTCGCATCCATAGCACTTTGATCCGGGAACCCCTCAAACAAATCATACTTTTCGATAGATATCTCTTGTACATTATCATAGAGCATCTGTAACTCATCGGATCCGTTCTCATGGGCGTCTTGAAGTGCCTTTATTTGGGTTTTTGCCGGTATTTTAGACTTCTTTCCGATGTAATTGTCTCTCCTATCGAGCCATCTATTGCCACCACCGGTGAAAGGGCCGCGGGACATATCCGGTCGGTCGTGAATTGGTGTGTAAAACGAGATCGAAAGGGTCCATTTGCGGAATAGGATGCTGGCTGTTGTGTTCTTGAAGTGGGAATTTGCTAGGCGGAGGGATTTCAAGGTTCGAGGTTGACACTTCGAATATATGTTAGCTTCCTAGACTGTAGAATTTGTTTATTTATTTGATTTTTTGGGTATAAAATACCTGTTCGAAGATGTCCAGTTGAATTTCCCTCGGTAGTTCCAATATAGGGAAACTCTTTTGGGGATCTCGGTGTGCATTGGCGGCCTTAGATTCATCGGTATCTTGCGTGACACTAAGATCCTTGAATAATTCGTCCATTTTATATGATTTTATGGATTACAATGACTTGAAGGTGCCTTAGATTTAAAAGCAGATTCCGGTGGTAATAGCTATGAGCATACGGATAATAGAGATAGTTAATAATTGTAGATATCGATAGTAGTTTCCGACTCGAAGGCCCAAGCGGTTTATATAAGCCTATATCAAGCGCAAGCCCTGGCGCCTCAGGCATCCGTCGGCACAAACCCCATCCTGAAAACTATCAGGATTCAGATTGATATCAGATTGGTTGGCTGGAGGGGAGACATCCGTCCTTTAGCGGAGGGGGTTTACACTGCCGAAATACGCCTCGTAATTGGCCTGCATACACAGTAGGTACATAAAGTAGCTGCCAGAACATCTTCCAGAGTCGAGTCAAGGGTCACACTACGAGGCCAGGTCACACCACAATCGCACAAGCAGCAGCCCGTAGTAAAAATCCACAACATCTACAACGCAAGATCCGACCTCCCATCCCTCAATTTAGAAACTTCCCCAAAAGCTTTATAAGATCCTACAAAATAACAAAAAAGACTTTGATACTCTATCCCTCTTTATAGACCCAAGCTTCCCTGAAATTTACCAAAAGAGTTATCTTACAGGTTAGAACCAACCCCACCATAGACTTCTACCAGCCCCACCAATGCTATAACTTCAGCCTTCGACAGCAATATCCCAACATAGATTCCATTTCTTCAACCCCCATCTATCTAGTCTCCCAAGAACTCATAGAACTGAAACAATCTATACTCACAAAGCTATCCACCGAAGCCGTGAGTGTACTGTACCGACTGATTATACTCGCCCGCACATATTTCCAGGTTTTTGTGATCACCTACATAGATTATTCTTCAGTGTCTTTGAAATAGACATGCATCATAAAACGATTATTCGAATATTCTGATATCGAATCCTATAAATCACAATCATCAACTTCTCAAATTAAATAGTACAGTACTACACTTATATTTTCCTGTTGGAAATCACTATTATATTATAAGCTTGATGAGACCTAATATAGTACCTAAACATTCTCATACCCCTATTATATCACCCCCAAACATTGAATACTTGTACTATAATATTGCATAATGTTTTCAGTCCACCATATATAAGTAAACCAAAAAGAGTATACATAACCCCCATATCTTCATCCCCTCATCTTGATACCATATCCCACCACCACCTCATCACCTTCAACAAGGGTAATCCCAGTCATCTGTGGCGTCTGTGGCTCACATCCCAAAATCTCGATAATAAAAAAAAGGTGCCACCAACAATCTTCATACCAACCAACACACATCCCCTCCATTACACAGTAGTTTGGTATTACACTAGCTCGTCTATCAAAATTATATTAATTAATACCTCAAATGATACTTCTCTTGCAATCGATATTATAAATTTACACGACATCCCAAGGTAAAGATAACATGTACATGGTTGTCTCGTCGCCAGGTACATGGCATTCTCAAGTGGAGTTTTGAAATAGTAATTCAGTTTAACCCACCACGTGGATCCATGTGGATTCACGTGGAATCGATTATCTCTGTTCTATCTATAATTAGGTATATACTTACTTACACAGATCACCAATGTTGACTCAGTTGATCTTCCCAGCAATCTATATCTTGATCGTATATACAAAGGTGCACTGGTCTCCACTACATCACTTAACCCCCCTTCCCCCACCAGCCTTAACCAAGCCCCCATCACCACCCACTCACCCACTCACCCACTCACGCCTCAACCCTCATAACTCCAACCACCACACTACATCGCCCAATAAGCCTAAACCCCCTTCCACCTCCACCTCCACACCAACCCAAAATGCCACCCCACAACACCACCTCCCCCTCCTCCAGCCTCTTCAACAACCACATCAAAACCCCCCTCCTCCCCTCCAATACCCCCCACAACCACAACCACCACCCCCTCCCGCCAACACATCAACGCCTTCGCAGCCCACCTATCCACCATAACCCGTATCGAAATCGCAAGGCTAACGATCGGGATAGAGAACTGGGTTGAACGGAGACGGCCAAAATAAACAACCGTATTCATATTCATTCATATATATATAAGCACATATCCCTACTACTATATAGGCCTTAAGAAAGTAAGGTTATTGGTTATTGGGAGCTTTTAGGGGGGAATTCTTAAATGGTGTGTACTTTTAATAGTATGGAGGGGGAAGGGAGGAGGGAATATTATTTTTTAAGCTTGTATATTACTTTCGGTGTAACCAGGTATCGAACAACGGGGAATAGACATCGACTAAGAAGGAAAGGGGGTTCTATAAAAAGTAGAGAGAGAAGGGAAAGGAAAGGAAAAGGCTAGCTATGCACCCGATCAAAAATCGAAACCAGAGCAAATACACATGCGACAGAATAGCACCGTACCAACCTACCCATAAGAAAATACTAAAAATAAAAATAAAAAAATAAAAAAATAAAAAAATAAAAAAATAAAAAAAAGAGAGTTTGATAGAAAAAGAGTACCACCTCAGCCAGACGTAAGAGTAAGAAGCAAAAGTTTCCCACCGCCCTCCCGCCGCCATATAATAGTAATAGTTAATAAAAACAAAAGGGAAAGTAATTGAAAACAATAAAAGGAGAGAGAGAGAGAGGTATGTAAAGCGATCCCTATGAACAAAGAAAATATCATAAACATTGTCTGGCAGTAGTCAAGAAAAAAACAGAACGCCATGATGAAGAAGATAGAGAGGAAGAAATGAGTATTTTAATGTCGTCCCGAGAACAATAAACTAAAAGCAGTCGAACAGAAAGTACTGAAAATAACTAAACGGAGAAAAAAAGGGAAAAAGAAGAGATGAAAAGACACTCCCATGATGTATGATAACCCTCGGTGCCTAATATTTGACACTCCTTGAAAAAAAAACTAAAAGACAAAGCAAAGCAAAAGCACGCCATGAATGATTTGGAAGAGCGGCAAAAGAGAATTATACAGCAACAGGTCTAGGTCCCTGAGGAGGTGGTTGAACCACTGTTTGAGCAGCTGCAGCCGCCATCTTGAGTGCTGTCTTCTCCCGTTCTTCCTTTTCCTTCTCCATCTTCTCTTTAACCGCTTTGGTGACGCGGGGTTTTCGGGGTGCAGTGGCTTTTCCAGCGTTTCCACCGCCACGACCGGTTCCTGCACCTCTTCCTCCGCGTCCACGGCCTCGTTTGGGGGGTCCGCCGTTGGTCCTATTAGAAAAATTAGCATTAGAGTGGATAGAAAATGGTATCGGAGTAGGTGGGGGTACCTCTCAATCTGTGGCCTCTCGCCCTCGGGAACCAACGGACCACTGTAGACGAAGAAACCATCTTTACTGGCAGCCGCCTGTTCCTCCCACAACATCTCAGAGTCATCAATGAAGGGATCATTGGCATCGTAGTATTCATCAACCCTTCTCTTTCTCTTCTTGGGTTTGTCCTTCCCGTCTAACCCACTCATTCCAGCATCACTAGCCATCCCGATACCCTTATCTTCCATTGCAGATTCCGACTCGGAAGCATCCATCATAGCTTCATCGCCCGAAGCATCGGGTCTGAGTTTAGCGCGTGCTAGACGCGGATTCAGAGCTGCCCAGCCGTATTTCTCCTCAGCTAACTTCGAAACATCGATGTATTTATTCGTTTCGCCATTGAGGGAGATCTGAAGCACCACAGTGGGAACAGGCGGTTCCGGGTCCTCATCGCCCAATGCTACGTCTCCAAAAGCACCAGCTAGTAGACCACCTGACTTTGCTACGGGAGCGACGGTAGTGCGTGAAGCGGGTTTTGGAGAAGCAGGGGCGGAGGTCGCGGAAGTTGTTGTTGTGCGTTTTGTGCTCGATGATGAAGACTTTGTGATTTCGGTTATCGCTTTGGGTTGTGGGGGCGACAGAGTTGAAGATGAGATGTTGAGAGAGGCATTGATGGTCGGAGGGGTTAACGAAGGTGGAGGAGGATTTGTGATGGGAGAACCTTGGGTGGGTCGTAAGGGGGGGGAGCCGTTTAGTAAGGCGGAGAGGGCGGGGGACGCGGAGGCGCGGTTTTGTTTGGAGGGGATGTGGTCGGGAGTTGGATATGGAGAGTAGTCGTTTGAGGAACGTTCGGGAGAAGCTTTACGTTTGAGAGATTTGGAGGAAGGTGAAGGCGCGTCCGGGTCGGATTCGACGAGATCGGAGACGTTGAAACGGCCGGAGGAGCGGGTCCCTTGGTTGATGTTAGCAGGCGGCATTGTATATAGTTTGATAGGTGATGATGATGATGGCGATGAGGTTAGAGGGAGGGAGGGAGATGAAAGTACCGGATTAGGATGAGAGGAGATGAGAAGGAAAAGGGAAAGAAGGATACAAAATGGAAAAAAGGGAGCGTAAGCGGGAACATGATATCACGCACAATGATGGGGAGAGACAAGCACTTCAGCATGATGTAGATAGTATACTTAGTATACAGGGTGCATGTGGAGGTATAGTGTGGGGAAGGTGAGGAAGGAAGAAAAAGGGAGGTTGGAGGGTAGGAAAGAGAGAGAGAGAGAGAGAGGAAGAAGAAGAGAGAAAGAGAAGGGGGGGGGAGAATATACCTGCAGGTCTAGAAGAAGGAGTAGAGGTTCTTTGTGAAGCTGAAGAAGAAGGACGAGGAGGGACGACGGTGATTGTATCGTTGGTGATGCCGTTGGAGTATGGCGAGGATTGAAGCCGATGGCCGTGGCCGGGGCTGCCGTCGTAAGACATCGACGCGATTTGACCGAATACCCTCTACTATCTTTTAAAATAAAATATTTTTATTTTATTTTATTTTATTTTATCAAATTATAATTATATTTTATAAGAATATAAAATAGAATTTTTAAAAAAAAAGGTGGTTTGGTTTCGGTGGTTGTAATATTGTGGTGGTGGTGGTTGTCGAGTAGTATTAATTATATTACCGAAAGTGGTGATGTATCGAGGTAGTGGTGGTGGTGATGATGGTGATGACGGTGACGATGGGGATTTTCGGGCTTCAAAGATTTGTTAGACCTCGAGGATGGAACCGGGTTAAAACACCTATAATTTTCGCGGGGGGAGGGGGAGAAGGGAAATGTAGGCGGAGTGTCGAGTATAAGAAAAAGTATAAAATAGCTAAACGAGGAACAGGAACCTCAATAAGTTATTAACCTGCACTGTCCCAACGAGGATACTTAGAGAATAGAAGTAGAACTAGAGTAAAGTAGTAGTAACAAGAAGAGAGAGGAGAGAGAAGAGGGAGAAAAGAAGAGGGAGAAAGAAGAGGGAAAGAAGAGGGATTTAAAAAGAATGATCAGTCAAATCAATCAATCCGACAATCAATCAATGATACAGACAAGTGAACGTTATTTGTGTCTTCTTCTTCTTCTTCTTCTTCTTACTGACTTAGTCCAGTCCAGTCCGGTCCAGTCCAGTCCGGTCCAGTTTAACTATATCAAAAGATCCATCCAAATAAGCAATTAACCTGGCCATGGCATGCGATGCTTTTACATGTTAAATGTAAAAAAAGGTTACAAACTCGGCTGCCCGTGCAAGGTGCCTAAACTAAGCAAGAAGTATGTAAGTGTGTGCCAGGGGGGGCCTGACCACCATACAATATATATTCCGGGTTATATCTCATACCGGTCCATCTATTTTATATCTATCTTCTATCTTCTATCTTCTATAATCTATTTTATATCTTCTATAGATCATGATAGTTTATAAGTTGGTAATAGAAGGTAAGTAGGATACTGGATTATATTAGACCCTCGTAGTCAGTCACACACAAATTCGTTATCAGATCGAATCCATCTGATAACGATCTCAGTTATATACCATATCATATCATATCATACCATATCATATACAACAACCCCCTTTAATCTCTCTTCCTCTCTCTTCTTCTCCATCCCATCCAATTCCCACTCTTATTATACCCATAACTACCATATTCTCTAAAAAAAATATAAATAACAGGTAATCCAAGTCGACTAGCTTCCAAGAAATGTGCAAAATACCATAATTGCTTTTTACCATCTCCTCCCAATAAGCTTAAAAACCAAGCTTGTCGATAAACCCAAAAACTGCGTTGCCAAGACTTCTCTTCCAAAAGAAGCAATTCTTCTTCTTCTTCAAATCTTCACATCACCAATACCATGATCATGACAACTTCATAATGTCCCGCCGTGCTGCCGTATGTCCCCATACCCCCCCTCCTACTATAACAATCATCCCTAATACTAAATACTAATGTGATATAATATGATATAAAATACAGCAAAAGGCTTTCTTCACCCCCATCCCGTCCCTCTGGCCGAAAGACATCCTCCGTCCCGACGTCAACTTCCCATCCTTCCTATCATCCCGTCTGGAATCCGACTTCTCCCCTTCTTTCCCTCGAGAACCCTTCCGCCCCGAAATCGAAGATGGACTACCCCCCGCTATATTAGTCTACAAAGACCATCCTCCCTCCGATCCTGAAAAACAGTGGGGGGTCTTGAAAGGGTTGATAAATAACCGGTATCAGAAGAAGGTACCAACTCCCTCTACCCCCTCTCTCTATATATATATATATATATTTATATTATATATATTGGTGGATGATGTTAATAGATGATATAATAGTACCCCGTCAAATCCCTCGCAGAACCCGGCTTCGATCCCGAATACTACAACCGTCTGATAGCAGAACTCGATCAAGCACCCAAAAGAAACTGGTTGACAGCATATCTAAACAGTTGGAAAGGCTTCATCCGCTGGGAACATTAAACCCCTCCTCTATCACTCACATCTGTACCATATTCTAAAATAAACTGTATATATTATCATAATATTATTCACGGCAAAAGCCCACTAATACCCCCATCCCCAACTCCACTGTCCTCCCTCAACACCCCCTTCCACGCCTCCTCCCCAATCCTTTCCTCATCCTCCAAAACCCTCCAATTCGGCGACGGTCTACCTTCCTTCAACCAATTAAAATCATCGATCTGATTCCACCTATCCTCCTTCTCTTCTTCTTCTTCTTCCTCACCATCACCAAAAATTAAAGTCCTCAAAACCCCAGGAAGAAAAGATACTCTAACCCCCTTACACCGTTCAATAATCGGTCTACTCCTACAACTCAAATAAACATCTATATCACTGGAGTCGTGTAACCTAAACTGATGACATGATATTACCACCACGCTGTTCTTGATGGACGTTAAATGCGCCGGTCCGTTTATCCTCGGAAGGATGAGGATTGAGGTTGTTATATTTGTTATTGAAGCTGTTGTGAATGTAGTTGTTGTTGTTAAAGGAGGGGGAGGAGGGGTTATGATGCAGGATGTTAGGGCGGTGAGGGAGAGGATTGTGGTTTGGGGGGTTGGTGGGGGTGGGGAGGTGTGGATTGAGGTGAGGGTGGTTAGGGAGATTGTTTGGAGGGTTGATGTTGATGATGTTGATGTTGGTGGTGGTGATGTTATTGACGATACTGGCTGTGGAGGGGTATCTGATATAGCCGGAGTCGTAGTATCAGATGCTGCCCCCGCGCGTCTATTCTTGAACGAGAATTTACTCCTCGGCGCCACAGATTTCTTAACAATATTAAGTTCTTCAGTTATTCCCTTTAATTGCTATTCTCCTAATCAGCCCCTCCTAAATACAGCAACAAAAAAAAAAGAAGAAAAATAAAAATACCTCAGAATAAACCTTCTGATCATACCCCGGTAAATAATTCGCCGCATCTTTGAGTTCTAGCGTTAACCCGCTGATCTTGGAAAGTACGCCGGAGATGGCGGGGTTTTGTTGCGATGTACGTAACGAGGGGATGGTGCTTATTGTATTGGAGAGGGAGGTTATGCTGTCGTTGAAGGATTTGTGGAAGGCCGGTTTTGGATCTGTTGGTTCTTCGTCCATTTTATATTTTATGTTTCTAGATAGTTGGATTTGGGGGGTTATTTATGGTGGTGGTGGTCGTGGGATGGGTGTTTTCGCGTATTTTATATTCGGGTGGAGATGATATACTTTATACTGCGCTTCTGGCATCACCACCACCACTACTATAAAAGTATAAATTGCATAACATCTACAATGTAATGTAATATAATATAGATAATATGTAAGTAGTATGTATAATATATTCAAAAGAAATCCGCTGTTTTTAACTTAAACCATCAAAGACAAAAAAAAAAAAGTATGTACAACAACCACCACAAAAAAATATACACATCCCAATTAATACGCATAAGGCTTCTCATGCTCCACCGGTACTTCAACTCCATACTTCTCCTTCAACCTCGCCGCTCTCCGTTCCGCATATCCAGGTCCATATACCCCTATCCCCCAAAGAAAACCCATTAGCCATAACCCCCCCCAATAGAATATATAAAAAAGGAAATAGTCTTACCTCTCCCCTCCCCAATCTCCTCAATAGTCTCCTCATAAGCCCTCCTCCTCGTCGATCTAATACTCTCCCGTCTGGCAACGTCGTCTACATACCCTTCACGCCATTTAGATCCTCTCCAGTGGTTCCCGCCGGCATCGAAGGAGGCCAGTAGGGTTGCTAGACCGGCGCCGAAGCCTATGACGTAGGGGATTCGGCCGGCTTTATATACCAATTAGTATTTTATTGTATTTGAGATAGTAAGGAGGGAAGGGGGAGATGTACTTCTAATCCCGAGTAAAGCACCACCAAAGAATCCACCCAACGCGGCGTTCCAAGGATCATTCGTTTCTCGTAGATTGGCGGAGGCGTCTTTGATGAAAGCGTAGGTTCCACCGACGGCGGCTGTTTATACATCCCATCCAACATAATTAGCATTCCCAAATACTTATCAAAATGATGATAGTAATAGTAAAGAAAGAAAGAAGGGACACAAACCAAACATAGCAACCGTCCCACCAGTCTTCGTAAACAACCCGAATATCCCACGGTTCTCTTTCGCCAGTGTATTCTGCACTCCGGAGATCAACACCCCGGCTGCTCCGTTGAGTAATACGGCATTTGTGGTGCTTGCGATGGCATCTCGTGGGTGGAAGGGCGTTTGGTCTGTCATCCTTCTTCTTCTCTTCTTTTAGAAGGGTAGTTCGGGGGTTGGAGGGTTTTATATGGAATGGATGGGGGCGACCGTAGGACAATTGGTTTTTGAAGAGGGGTTTAGTGGAGTATTTGCATCGATGGAGGCGAGGAGGGGTGTGGAGGGGAGGAGCGCCGAGTGAGGGAGGGAGGGGTGGTGACGAAAGAGGTTGAGGTTGTTCCGTTTTATTGAATTGCAGTTGTAATTGTCGTGAATCGAAAGGTTGGCGGATTGGGATTGGAAGATGTTCATTGGTTGGGGTTTTGGGGCGGTTGTGATTGGTTCGGTTGGAGGTCTGTTTTGGGGCAACACAACTTCAAGCTTCGACGTTCATGGCTTTTGGAAGGCCCAGAAGGGAGGGAATTTATAGGATAAGTTGGTAGTAATCTTAATTCAGGACCTGTTTCTGTAGCTTCAGGCTGTAGATTAAACTAGATCCTTATTCTGAATCTAGCTGTTATACTCAATTATCTGACACCGCTTGTAGAATCTGCATACAACCGTTTTGAATAATGCAACATCCCCAACACACGCCATCTACTCGTTTTGAATATGAATATAAAACCCATTTACCAGATCTACGAATCTGCAGATAGACCCTATACCAACTTTATTTAGTACATCATATCTCTCGTAAATAGAGGACTTCCATAATAAAAGTTTTATTACGTCGTGGACATCATTAATAGTGCCCAAAAATATAAATCTTGACAAATTAAGATTGCGTATAAAATCCCCCCCTCCTGCGAAAGATATCTACACTCTAACCCACCTCTTGTCTACAACCTATAACTTCAAGCCCACTGGTAGCCATAGATACCTAGAGCTCACAATATAAACCATCCAATCCCTCCAACTTATCCACTCTAACCCTAACCATCTTACAAAACCCACCATACCCCCCACTATCCAAAAAAAAATGGACACCTACACCCAAAACTTCCCCCTCAAACTCGCCAAAAAACTCCAAGAAGCGCCTCAATTCAAAGGCCTAGTCTCGGGCCGCATCACAACCCGCCACTCCAAAATCTACACCACCGGCCTACCCAAAACCAACGCCATAAACGACACCTACGAACGAGCAATAACCCTAATGATAGCAATCCGTTCGCACATCCAATACACCCCCGACGCAAACCTTTCCAAATCCCTCACAACCGAACTGATCAAAACCATCCACGGCTCGAATTTTATCGAATACGCCGGGTTGAATTTTTCAAATACCTCGGCTCTATGTGGTAAACTATTCGATAACCTTGAGGAAAATATCGATGTTGGAAAGAGTGGTAGTAATAAGGGGGAAATGGAGGTGGTGCAACATACTAAAGCTCTAACGTACTTTTTCCAGAAATTCGTGATCGAGGAGGAATCCCTGTCTGAAGCTTTAATACTCCAAACTCATCGGATTCTTTGCGAGGGTAGTACGCATGCAGACGGAACCCCCTGGCAGGAATGGGCCGGTATATACCGTACCTACGAAGTAGCAGCAGCATCACCATCACCGCTCGACCCGACCAAACGTCAAAAATCGATTTCCATAAGAGCAGACGCCGTCGAACAGTACATGTCTACAATGGTGAAAAACTTCGATAACATGGCACATTCCTCCTCAACCACGAGTTTTGCAAGCATAGACCCCTTCGAGATCGCGAGCTGGTTGTGTACGCAGTTTGTCAATATTCATCCCTTCGGGGATGGCAACGGGAGGATGTGTAGGATCTTGTTGAATGGCGTGTTGGTTAGGTATACGGGGCTTTTTGCTTGTATTGGAGATGATCAGAATACGACGAATGGGAGGGAAGAGTATTTGGAGGTTGCGAATAAGGGGAATAAGGCTTTTCATAAGGAGGATTTTGAGGTGGAGGTTGAAGAACAGACTTCCCATGTGGAGTTGACGGAGTTGGTGTTGAAGAAGGTTTTGCAGTGTGCGGAGAGGATGGTTAAGGTTGTTATTAAGGGGGATAAGGCGGATAAGGAGTGATTAAAGTTGCTTGGGTTAAAACTAATAAGGGTATACAGGAGATATTATAGTAGTGAAGTCAAGTCGGGTAGTTTTACTAGAGGTACTAGTAGCGGATACCTACTTGGATTGTTTAATTAGCAATTAGCGGGGCGGTGATAACAGTCTTAAAAAATCGTGTACTTGATACGAGGCTAATACATCTGGCTATCAACTGGGTCATGGGGTTTATCATTCTATATACTATAGTAAAGCACCATGCAGTCTACCTATTTCCGAGTTACAAGTTACATATAATCTCAAATGTATAGTTCCCAGCGTGGAGCCATCTAGAACCCTCAATTCTTCAACCGACAGCTAATATTCTCGGTGTTCAAGATCTATATAAGTTATATTATAGTCGTGAGGGACGGTTTTCCCAGAACCAATATATATATTGAACAAATTTAAATAGGTAGGTCATATAGCTGGTCGGTCGAAGATTTTTTGAAAGAGGAAGAAAATTGTGAAGCCATGTACCATCTTCACCTAGTATAAATTCTGTTCGTGATCATGGAGGGAGAACCCTAAAAACTTCAAAACAATAGCCTCGATCCAGGCGTTCTCTCAAGAATAGCAACTGCGGAAGTTTATGACATAGATAAATAGATGCAAAACCCCTGGCCTCTTTGCTGAGAATGTTCGTAAAGCTGTGGAAAGAATCTCTTGAGGAAGTTAGTCTCTGAAATAGAAAAATATATATAGGTGTACCATTCAGACGAACCGAAGAGACCTGATAGGCCATAGGTAACGGACGGAAACTTGAGGCTGATTCAAATGGAGTTGAATAAATGAACTCCTAAGCTCCCGGAGTCGCTCCCACGAACGAAGTTATCTATAAGCTGGTCAAACTTTGTTGCAGAAACCGGAGTTCGCTGGTCTGAGTAACTCCCTATAATAATTGAGTACGGCATCTCTGATGAAGTCCATTGTGTCGCTGTAAACGCCATAGGAGTATCTTGATCGATCTGCAACGTCATTTGCAGGCACTTTCTTCAAAGCATATACCTTTTTGAGCCTTCTGAGAAAGTGAGACCAGCGATTTTGTAGTTTCGATATATGGGTTCCAACCTATTCATATCGCGGATCTCGGTAGAGGTTAATTTGGTGGGCATGTACATATGTTATTTTCTATTAACACTTTGATATGATATAGAGTATTGCTATTGCTTCTTCGGAAATCGCATCGATTCTTCTCGATGAAACTTCGACATATCTCTTCGGCGCAGTTCGTTGACAGTCCTAGGGGTTCCTTAGACTGCATCGCGTTCAACGGGAATGCAACATCTGAGTTTCGAGTCTTAGTTGAATCCACTTCCTAAAACCTCTTCTACTGCAAAGCAGTGAAGTGCGGTACTTATATAATGGATGAATTTACCTCTTTCTTTCTTTCTTTTCATCAAAAATCTTTTGTCCATTTTTTTTCTTTCTTCTCTCGATCTAAATAATCCTCAATCTTATCCCCTTCGAAGTCACAACCTAGTTGGTAAAATACCACCGTAAAACTTGGGTGGGATCGTAGATCTGATCTAAGATGCTCTTACCTCTATCTCTAACTATCATAAACTTGACCATCGAATGCTAACACCCTCAAGGTTTGGACATTACACCTTCCTTTCGCTGGTTCGTACCATCTACACTTTCCCTGTTGGATTTTGGGGACGGCACGAGATGTTCAGTTCTGTTTCAACCTGCCACCGCAAGTTTAAATCGCTGTTCAAACGTTTATGATATTGAAGTGGGGTTTTCAACGAGCCATTCAGGAAAACCCCGACATTTTCTAATACGTATTAATTAGTTATGAGCCTTTTGGAACACCAAACTATTTGAGTCTAAGGACTTATATCTTACTCATGAAGGATGTGCTGAGAGCCGCCATAGCTTCCCAGCCTGGAACTTTTAGGTATAGTACTATCCAAAGCCGCACCAAAACTGTGTCGCCCCACCATCGCCAGGAGCTTTGCGACAGTGTGATATTGACAACCGGCATGGTGATACCTGACATATTTGTAGGACATGAGGTGTCGTCCTCTCTCCAAGAATATATAATTTTCGTATATATAGCTCTGAAGAAGATGATGCATAAATGCCACTCATAATCGGACTTGCGTAATCGTATTTCCGAATTCCATGTATTTCGACCGACGCGATGGGATGCTGATGCTGTACATTGCTCAAATACCCTGCGTGTGTCTTGAGATTCGTTGAGATCATTGATATTGTAACGTTGAGTTTTCAAACTTTTATACTTTAGCGTTTAAGCCGAAAAGGCTTTGGTGTAAGGAGCTAAGTAATATATATCGTCCTCGCAGGTAAGCTCTCCATGAACGATTAGACTATGGGGTATAGTATAAAAGGTGGTTTGGGACTTTCGGAGTAGGATGGGATTATGTTTTTTCTAGGATAAATGCCGTTAGGTTTGGTTTTTAGGTATATATGAATACTTGCGGTTTCAGAGAGGCGGTTAATATTGATATATTTATGGATTATTGGGAGACATGTGGACGATAGATCGACTGAAACGTTGGATCGATAGCCAGTGTGAATGTTCGGAGGATGAATGATGTGCCAATTACCTATTGGAGAATGTTGTATTCCGTGAGAGATTGTGTTGGCCGAATGTTATGTAGGTGCTTGGAGAAGCTGCTGGCCAGCGCTGGTTGTTTATAGAACGGAAGATGAGTGAGGAAGGAAGAGAGTCCGGGTGAATGCCACAATGTGTACTTACTTAGATAGAGACTAACAAGAGATATATAATGATATATTATTAGCAGAAAAAACCCATGCCTTTGTAAATTTAGCTTATAGCTGTATATATAGTAGGATAATAGTTTCAGCCCCGTGTTGATTCTAAAGGATAAGCTATCAGAGCTAGAACACCAAAGGGCGATTATGTGGGTAGGATACAAATACTGTTGCACTGCTATGGTTTTGGTATAGATAGTATTCAATAAGCTCAATTATAACAAACATCCATAGGTTATCTCGTAACCAAATGCTGCCGCGCGCCGCGTAGTATACTAGTAATAATATATTCTCAGAAAAACTAGGATAAAACACATCATCTCCCAGATTGCTTCATTACTCGAGCCCCTTGTCTTTCCTCATTCTGCTTTGGATTCAACTTGCTCTTTACACTAAAGGATTTGACGAACTCCGCCTCCGATTTCTCCGCATCGGAGGGGTCCTCGTGGCCCTGTACGCCTGCCCTTGAGGATTCGGTACCCCCTGCATTTGATGTTCCCGTTGACGTCCCCGGCTTTCTTGTTCCAGAATCAATGTTTGCATTGTATTCTCCACCACGCCGACTATGAAAAGTTCCATTGCAGGTCCCGCGATAATATTCATTACCTTCCCCACTATCCTCCTCTCTTCCTCCTCCTTTCTTATCCTTTCCTCCTCCTTCTCCTCGTCTTCTAGCCTCTTCCTTTCTCTCTCTTCCTCCTCTGCAATATGCCTCCTTCTATTCCTGTCTATACTGGTCTCGTTTTCAACATCCCTCTTCAATTCCTCCTCCCTCGGCCCTGCTCCCCATTTGGCCTTTGTGAGTTGACTGGCTTCTAGACCTGATTTAGGCTTCAGAGTAATGCTACCCTTAGGGGGATTCTGTAGCATTCGAACCCGGTCGGGGTGGCGATCACGGCGATAAGTCCGGTTGTAGTAACTTGTGGCTGCAACGACATCGTTGTGTAATTCCTCTAGAGAAAATGGCCTCCCGAGACCTACTAGATGATTCAATCCCCTGCAGATCATTTTGAGGTATGAACCAGGTCCGAGACGTGCGGTCCTAGAGTCACCTGCAGCTGCAAGAAACTCCCTTCTCGCCTCTCTGCCCGATTTAATAGCTGCAGCTGCGAAACAACAATCAAGGATTTGTCCGATATCGCAGGTCACGTCCTCCAGTACTTCTTGAATTTCGGACCAGTCGAGTGTGGTATCATGTCCACTACCGAGAATTAGTATTCTTATCAGTGAAACGGTTGTATGGAGAGTCAATGTACTGTATCTGTAAACCACCATTGTTTTTTAACACTTTGCCATGGCCGGAATAGACAATGATGACTAGATTCTCACCATCTCGATCTTCGACCTCTCTTACAATACCTTCTACCTCATCTATTGCCGCACGGGTATCTGACGTAATCTTAATAGTGTCGGTGACCTCATAACCAAATTTTTTCTGGAAGATATCTCCCAGACTGACAATTTCATCTTCTAGGCTCGCAGTTTTGGCCCTGGAGAAACCTGTGTCCGCAAACATAATCGGAAGCACGACAACTTTTTTGTATGTGGACGTCGTTGGTTTCCGCACCTTTTTGTTTGTGCCTCGTAGCACTTTTTCTGGGGGCGCCATCTTAGCTTTAGTTTGGTGGGTGTGATTATGTAGTGGTAGGAGAGAAAAGCAGTTCAAGTATAAGTAGCTATAAAGATAGCTGGAGCAAGAGAACTAGTCCACAGATTGGACAAAAAACTTCGAGGAAGTGTGATAGAAAGGTGGTTGAGATCAAGGCATCGTTGGGGAGCTTCGCGCGGTGGTGAGATATTTAGAGCGAAGGGTGGAGTGTTATATAGTGCGTTTGACGTTTTATAGAGTTGTCAGTCGGCCTCATGTGCTAAACTACAGCGAGACGAGATTTCAGGATCTGACAAGGCTGAAGGGTTCGGAAAAACAGGTTTGTACCAAACGTGGGTCATTATCTGGAACGATACTCGGCCATTATCTCCGTTTGTCGCGGCCCTTCGCCAGGATGAATCCTAATTTGTGGGCCGCATCTGCATGAGAAGCCTAATTCTTGGAATTGTAGAGCTCCTTTGTTTCTAGTCTTTTAGCTGTCAATCCTAGTTTCGGTTCACATACTTCCCCTCATAATCATTCCTAGACCTAGTTCAATGGTAAAGATCGAGCATAATCCTTCCTAAATATAGGAATTCACTAGAATAAATGATTGATATCAACATTCAACATAGCGGCCGAAGCATTTCAAGATATTTGACATCATTGCTTCAAACCTTACCATTTCCACAGGCAGTTTGCAGCCCGGCTCAAAGTCTCGCCGACGGGTTTGTTGCAAGCTGCTAACGGGCCAACCTTATAACTCAACGGCTGGGCAAAATACCTTGCTCCCCCGCCCGTTCTTCAGTCCTTGAATCGGCCTGTGAGCCAATCTGTGAATTGTATGTTGCAAGCCACTTGCTTGTATATAAACCAACTGTAACCCCGTATTGCAAATGTAGTCCACACCGGGAGCCAGCTATAAACTTGAACCTAGTTAGTTTAGAACCACTAGATTTGGGACAGCAAATAACTATATACGCGAGCTTGTAAAGCTCAAATAATATATAATTCCATACTTAACTCTCAGGCAAACGAGACGCGCGAATGTCATGTAAATAGGATAGATACTAGTACATGCATCATGCACTCATCAGTGTGTTGCGTGTGGGGTTTTGAGGATGTCCTATTTCGGTTGGTTTGGGTTGGAATATGTTACGCAGCTAGCTCACGAAGCTAACCGGCGAGCTTGCCACGGACCGCGAAACGTGCTTCGTCATCTCATCCATTCCACCCACGTTCCATGTGATATACACGGTTCTCTATAACTATAACTTCAACTTCCTTCCCTAGATTTAGTTATTTAAAATTCTTTTAAGTTGTAAAATTATAAAGATAGTCCGTCGAATACAATATTCGGTTTATTGTTTTAGGGACCAGGTAGCGTGCTTGGTACAGAGTAAACGATATCGATAGCTAAGAAGCTGTGAACGAAACCCAACCCACCAGCCTTCCCCACGGCATCCTTCACGAAACACGTATCTCAGCAATCGCCACGGCACCACGCTGGCACTACTTCGGCGCCATCGTTCACGACCACATCAGTCTCTTCTTGCCAATCTGCCATCCATATAACAAATTTACGTTCTCACAGTCGACTCACAATGCTGGTGGACACCGCCACATCCACCGGCCCACCCCGCCAGGGCCCCGGCAAATCTGCCCCACGTCTCCTCGGTGACATTCTAACCTACAACCCCCATAACAAAGGCCACGACGTCCTCTCTTCCTTCCCTCCCGATGATAAATCGGAAGCAGCTCAGAAACTCTATTTACGGTCCGGTCACCCTCACCGTTTCATTCTCAAACCGAACCAAAGCACCCCGCGAACCTATCCTATCGAAGCAGGTGCAACCCATATTATCGCAGCCGTCTGCCAAAGTTGTCGCCAACATGTCGAAGTCCGTCTCCGATATGCTGACAATGTGCCTGTCGCTTCTACCTGTCCCACTCCTCAAAACCCCCTCCATCACTTTCGATATGATCCTGCACGGTCCGGTCCCTTCATTGATAAAGAAAGGAGTGAAGAAATATCTGGCGAAACAGATGTCCGTCATTTTGACTGCACGAATTCTGGTTGTAAGACCAGTGTTACGGTTACTACCAAGAGCCGTCGCATAACCAGCCAATTCCAAACTCTTCTCACGGACGGCAAGGTCCTTTGGAATAGAAACAAACAGGCTTTTGAGACATATCCGGACTCTTTTATAGACCCGAAAGCTCCTGAGGGGGAGAGGAAGCCCGTTATGAAACCTGTGCCGACACCGGCTATGGTGCTGAAGACCATGAGAACAGTAATCGGTGGTGTTACCGCGAGGAAGGAACGGCGGAATATTCCTAGGCTGAACACTAGATTTCTGACCCAGCTAGGGGACGAATGCCACGAGATGATGGAGATTTTGGGATTCGTCCTAGACGAGGAACAAGCATTGGTACCGCCGGCTCTGCCGGAAGAACCAGGCAACGGAATTCCTTTGCAAAACGAATTAGCGAAGATTTTCGACGATTGGGATCTTGAGTTGATGATATTGACAGCCCAAAATGACAGTAAGAAAGCTTACACTTTTTTTCATTGAGAAAATGGTTATATTAAGGCTAACAATCGTGCATAGTCGACGCTAATCTACCTCAGCTCATTAATGCGGAGGCTGATTTAAAGAAATTGCTCGGTGCGGCTAACTGTAAGTTCCTCTGCTTGGCTCCCTAGAATAAAAATAAACAGGTTCTGACAATCATTAGATCCAACGAGTTTGGCTTCCAGACGTCCTCCAGCGGACCCTACCTTGCCCGAGCATCCGTAAGATCTCTTCTGTTAAATATTCCCTTTTGCATAGGGCTAATGAGAACGACAGAGCATATTCCAACCTAGGCGCGAACCTAGATTTCTCGGATGGTATCCTTTTTTGGGCTTTTGAACGCCAAAAGGAGTGCGACCCTGATAATGGTCCCTTTTACTTCGATTGCCTCTGCGGACTTGCTACTGGCCGCCACAGCGAAGAACTCCAACTGCATGTCGCAACTCTCCGCTCTCAAGGTGAATTCTCGCGTACCGATGTTAAAAACGCCTATAGCGAGCTGGGCATTACGACGGATTTCGACAATGAAAACTTTATTATTGGAAACTTCCAGTCGAGGTTAAGTGATGCACCAAGGCAAGAGATGGCACTGAGAGAGAGCTTGTTGACTATTGGGAAATATTTGAAGAACGAAAAGATCATAAGTGCTTCTAAAAAGGTTGTTATGGACTTACGACAGGCTTATGATGTCCTCGGGCTAGGTATCGGATCTGACGTTGACGCCGATTTTGTTTCCAGTATCTTTCAGTATCAGGTCTGTCACTCCCCTCTTCCCCCTTGACGAATATAATAGCAGTTAACGGGGGGTATAGCTTAACGAAAATCCAAATAACGCGGCCAATCTTTGGGCTGCTCTAAGAGTCATCGCAGAAAACCGGAAAGCCCACAAATTACAAAATATGTGTGATGCTCATGATCAAGGTTTGGAGTTGATGGACTACGATACTGCTCTTCTCCGGCTTCGTGTCAACGGACAGATGTCTGATGACACCATTGTCCAGTACTACGAGGTAGACGCTCCCTTACTGATCTTCATATGGTAACTTGAAAGATGCATCGTACTAACCTTGCTTTTTTGTAATTAGGGAGGAGTTACCCAGAATAACCGGACAACATTGAAAAGCGCTTTGAAGGTGATTGCGGATAAACGACAGAGTAGAGCTCTTGAGTCAGTGTTTCCCTTCTTCCTCATCAACACCTGTCATTTTTATCAGAGCGCTCTCCAATACCCCCAATCTATCCGATTTTACATCACACCTTTATATGACACCCTTTCTCCATCATACCATTTTGCATCACCAACCATTGTTGAATTTATCACTAAGACATAATTTAGGCATTACATTAAGACAGGGAGCAAACTATTATTCACAGACGGAATGGCGGACTGGCCGGTTGGGCTGGAAAATACAGGCAACACATGTTACCTCAACAGCTTGTTGCAATATTACTTCACCATTAAGCCGCTCAGAGATGTTATTATGGACTTCGACAATCATGAAGAAGATGAAGTTTCTGAGGAATTATTGCAGCGGAAGCAAGTCGGTGGCCGGAAGGTCACTACGACCGAAATCGAACGAGCGAAAAAATGTAAATCATTCTTACACAATCCTCTTTGACGCGTTCAGTGATACTAATACATCAACCAGTCACCCACGGCCTCAAGGGTCTATTCCGTGAGATGGTGACAAGCAAGCAAACCTACGTCAGACCAGAAAAGGAAATTTCAGAGCTCGCTTTGAATAGTGCAAACCACGAGGTATCTGCTCGGAAGAGGTCTGTCGCATTTGAAGACGAACGACCCGTCGGATTCATCGGACCGATGGGACCGCCTAGAACAGTAATCGAAGATGAAGAACCGCTACCTTTCTCCATGGACATCGATGAAAAGCCACCACGTCTCCGTGTTACTAACGCAGACGACCAGTCGAGCGATATCACTCTGATAGGAGACAGTCAGGAACCGCCTGCATACGAGGACCAGGGATACATAGTAGTCGACGGTCAACCCGGTGCTACGGGTCCTGAAGAAGATATCAAGGGCAAAGGAAAACAAGTCGAGGACGAAGAATCAGGGCCCACCATACATGCCCCTACGCCAAAACCAGGTAGGGGTATTTCGGCTTTAGACGCGATGAATCTCGATGATGATAACGATAGTACAGTTCCCTTGTTGCAAAGAGAGGTTGAAGATGAGAGCATGGAGGATGCACCATTACCGCCCACCGTACCTCAGAAGGACGGGATGAGAGTTATACCGCCCATCCCTGATCGTCCACCGCCTATTCCCCCAAGGCCGAAGGAGAAACCTACTATTGCCACTTCTGCCGTCTCCGCAGCACAGTCATTTGAGTTTGGAAGACAGCAAGACGTCACAGAGTGTATCGAGAATGTGATGTTCCAACTTGAAGCGGCGTTGAAGGCGGAAGGAACCGAGCCCGACGGAGAGCAATTGGACATTATCAAAACGTTATTTTACGGTAAAACCCGACAAACCCTGGAGTTTTCGGCACCAGCGGAGACAAGGGATAAGGAAGAACGATTTGCAAATTTGATGATTGACGTTGGAGAAGTTGGACGAGACATCTATACAGCTATGGACGGGCATTTCGATGCATCAGTTGTTGAGTTGGAGGGCAAGCTTGCACGCAGGTATCTGTCGATTACGGCATTGCCATCAATTCTACAGATTCAGATCCAGCGAGTTCAGTTCAACCGCGCTACGAAGTCCAGCTACAAGAGCAACGCACCCTTGACCTTCGGGGAAAGAATTTTCTTGGACAGGTATATGGCTAGTGGTGATGATAAGGGACTGATGGCCAGAAGGGAGCAAAGCTGGAAATGGAAGGCAGAGTTGGAGAAGCTTGAGAAACGGAAAGCAGAATTAGAGGAAGAAACTGAGGGATTGAAGATATCCATGGCGTTGGAGGCAACGAAGGGATATTTGGATGAAATCAATAATATCTTCGGAGAAGATGAGGACATGGTTGTAGTACCCTCCGGCTTATTAGTGGAGTTGGAAGATCACAAAGAAAGGGTTGGTGGAGAGTTGAGGTGTAAGTTTTCTTCTTCTTTTTCTCGTCACTCACAAAATTCCTATAAGGGTGGGATGATTCTAACGGAGAAATATTGGGGGTAGATATCAATGAAAGGATCAAGGATCTGCAGGGCAATTTGAATCAGCAATTCACCGACTTGAGAAAGTATGGATACCGAATTCATTCCATCTTCATGCATAGAGGTATGTTTCCATTTATTTCATTCTAGAAGTAATGGTCTATTAACATATGCGTTATTTTAGGGTCCGTCAACTTTGGTCATTATTGGATCTACATCTACGACCATCATAATAAAGTTTGGAGAAACTACAACGACACGACGGTATCTAAGGCTGTTGATGAAGAGGAGATATTTAGAGGAAAGAGTAAGGATGGTGGAACAGATGGAGGACCATATTTCTTGGTGTATGTCAGAGAAGATAGGATGGATTGGATGCAGGCGCTTTGCAGAGATCTCGGTGATGGAAGAAAAAGTGAAGGGGTAGCTCTTGATGAAGGTAAAGATAGAGGTGGAGTTGTGCCTATGGATGTTGGTGAAGAGGGACTCAAAGGGGGTTAGAAATTTCTTCATTTATTTATTTTCTTCTATGCTGGCAATTGGCTTTTGAGGTGGCCTCTGATTACTTGGAGGTATAATTAAAAGAAGGAGGGGATAAAATTTGTATTATTCACATTGGCTTTTTCACATATTTTTATGGTAGTCTCCTGGCGTTCCGATGGGCGTGGATTGCTTTTTGTCTTCTTCTTGATATTCTTATTACCTTTATTCCTCTTCTTCATTCTCTTAGAATATTGGTATTTTATAATGGTTTTTCTTTTGACGTCTAGGAGTTTGGTTCCCTTCTTCCACCCCCCGGAGCTTTTGTTTATGGGGAGACTTCTTTAGAGGGAAGTTTTTGGTAGTAATAACGTACAAACCCCCCCTCTTTTCTATATTTCTAGTTAGTTCTATATCCCTATGTGCGCGGCTTAATAAGTTTAGGAATATACAGGGACGGGTTGTAGATTTTGAATGTAGGTTAGGCAAACTTGGAACTACAAAAAAAATGTTGGAAGATTAATTTCAAAAGCGCATGCATACCATAGATAGATGCGGAAAATTACATAATTTAGATTATATTCCGGGTTCCGGACTTGTGCGCGTAGATGCTGTAGTTACGTAGATGGGAATTCTCCGGCAGGTGTTTCTAGATCAAAAGTTTGGCAGATTTCTTTCCTTGGTCGGTTGATTGCATTTGTAATTTGATAAGTTTTTTTTTTTTTTGGGGGGAAAGCTAAGGGGGAGTTACGTAGACCACCAACCACCACTAGGATTTGCTGGAGCTAGTGCTAGCCTCGTGGTTATACGCTATATCGATCGATTTGTCTCGTCGCCAGACTCCTCAATTGTGTCGATCGATATATAGACGCTAGTTATGTTATTTATCAAGCGCGGCCAAGCTAACCAGCTAACTGTACTTTATTACACGCTTGACAGGAAAAAAACATAAAAAAACGTAAGAAAAGAATGGAAAATATGGAGGGGGTAGACAAGCATATTAGCTGGTTGTAGCTAGATAAGGCTATAAGCTATTGGCGCTAGGAGAGAAGGGGGGGTTATCAGAGCCATGACGAGGAGGTATCTAGAGAGGGATCCGGACGAAAGGAGCCGACGGGGTAAGGAGGGGTAGGAAGGAATTGACATAATAGCGGGGCATCCGGGTTAGCTAGGAGGGGGAAGGAGAAAGATCGAGATCGAAGAGGAGTCACGTCCTAAATATCTAGATAGATCTATAGAAAGATCTAGATTTCCAAGGTCTCGGAGCTTATATATAGTTAGCTAAAAGCTTAAAAGCGTGTGTTTCATTTAAGTAGAATGATCTGGCGAGGAGACTCAAGGGCGTTATATATATCTATATATATCTGACTCGTAAGAATACTAGTACTTAAATATATATTCTTGCTAAATACGTTTCCAAACTAGCTTATACACTACTGTTCCCTGGCTAGATTATATTCGTCTAGAGTTAAACGTTAAGCAAAAACGGATGTTAACTGGGGGTTATATTTAGTCTGATGATGCCGGAAGACTATAGTTTAGTTTAGCTGTATATACGGAACTAGTTCGGGAGCTATGGTGTAGTTAGTTAGTTAGTTAGTTAGTACCCAAGATCGAACGATAACATCTTAAGGAGTACAGCGGGAGAGTTACTAGTATATAGCGTAAACATTAACCCGGGGCCGTAGATATATATTCTGCATGGCCCCACCGTTTCTAGACTAATCATTTCATCATAACCGTTTCTGGCCTAAACTATGTAATCATAAACCTGTCGTAATGATGTTTTACTACCTAGGTATTTTATCCCACAAAAAAATTGAAATGTTGAAAATAAGGCCATCGTTTCTACGACCTGCTTTTTTATTATATTTAGTAAATATCATATTTTAATTGTTTGTTACAGTATTATCGAATGTTTTCCCCCCTTTCCCGTTAATGTGTATCTCCTGTGGTATAGATGAATATGCAATATGCTCAAAATATGCAAGATCAGATGGTGGTAGTGAACAAAATATGAAATAAAAAAAAGGCGGAAGAAGAAGAGGAAGTAAGGGTGGAAGAAGGGTTAAAAATGTACGAAAAGTTGACTCTCTCTCGTAAGTTTTGGCCGATCCTCTTTAATGAGTTACTGCACGGGGTATTTGCCTTAAATAAAAAGAAACAAAAAAATGGAAGTTTCCCCCGCACATGTATCCGAAGATAGGACCGAGATATAAACCCCGTTAACCGGTTGATGGTGGTGGGGGGAGAGGAGAGAAAAAAAAGGAAATAATGATGGAACGGGAAAAAACAACATCATGCCGTGTGTATTTTGTTTCTAGAATCGTCGAATTTACATTTCTCCAGTTTAAAAAGTTGATGGGAAATGTAATGGGAATTAAAAAATGAAGATATAAAAAATAGATAAAGGTTGAGATGAGATGAAAACGATACAATAAAGAATAATCTTTGTTGATTAGGAAGGAAACGGGCCTCCAGGATCTGTACCACCTGGATAACCAGTATTTGCCGTATGAGGCTGTATCCCTCTTTCTAAAAAGTACTTCCGCCATAGTTCTTCGAAATTTTCGAAGGGACTATTGTCCTGCTTTGAAAAGTTCATGTTGAATGTTACTGGAGGATTTGGCGGCGGGTTTTGTGGCGAATTGTTCTGGTCTAATTGTGAATCCGGCATATTGTAAGCCGGCATGGTGGTGATACTTGACGTATCTGTAGGGCATGTTACGGCGATTCCTGTTGCATCGAAATCTTCAGCCGTGATACCTGCGAACGACAGAGCAGCGTCCCCAGGCATGAACATTCCGGGGCCGAAGAGGATATCTTTGAAGTTTTGTGGTAGTGAGAAATCAAAAAGACCAAAGTCTGTGTCTAGGGTAGGAGCCTGGACAGACTGGCTTTGAGCTGGCGAGTAGGCGGTTGTAGAGGGGCTGTCATCTGTTTTGGAAGACTTTGTAGTTCGTTCTTCCCCCCTCATATCTGTTGTTGCTCGACGTTTTGCGGCGGGGGACTGAGGAATACTTCTATTCCCTTCTCTTGGTGTCGATACTACAGATACTATTGGACTATTTAGATCATGGGTCATTATGCCCGGGGTTTGACGGCGTATGTTGGGATTTGTATTTGTATTAAACCCTTCAGAGTTCGTTGGAAATTGTTGTTGCTGTTTTAAATGTGGACTAAACGTCGATGCTCGCAAAGGTGATTCAGAAATCCTACTAGAAGCCGATGGCCTTCTCATTGATAAATGGTCAGGAGACCCACTGCTTGCCGATTGCATCGTTGAATTTAACGGTGTTCTAAAGGACGCCATTGACAGGTCGCTCATAGGACTCCCCACCGCTTCTGCAGTGCTAGCAGACGGACGGCTGGCAGAAAGGGTCTGACTTAGGGCTTGATACTGTTCAGGCGTTAGAACGGCCGAATAATATGGATTTTGAGGCACGCCTGCCATCAATGCACTGGCCGAAGGAGAGGAAAGTTGTTGAGGCATCTTTATCGTGGGTACCGTTTGTCTTCGGCCCAGATATGTGCCTTCAAAATAGTGCGGAGGAAGGGTTCCTAGACCAACTGGTCCTACGTGGAATTGTGTCCCATTAGCGGATATTGGTGGTTGAAATTGTTCCGTACTGACTTGTGGGTGAGTATGTGTTACCATGGTAGGTGTAGGCGGATTTGATGATTCTGAGGTAGTAGATTTTAATTGACCCTGATGTGGCGGGACAAAGACCGATGACAAGAATGGTGAAACTTGGATGCCTGTACTCGAGCTCTGGCCTTGCTCAAGTGCCGGGCCCTCCTGAAAACCCGGTGATGTCGAAGGAGGCCCTCTTTTTGGTGCTGCAGCCGCATCCGCCTTGCTGGCACTCTGTATTTTTGCCTCCCCGATAGCTAACTCTAACCTACGCCGTAGATTCACGTTGACTGTGAGATAATCTATGAATCTTTTGAAGAATTCTTCTCGATTCGGGGCATCTGGTTTGAGTTGCTGGTCGAGTTGGTAGTACGGTGCTGGGATCTCATCGTCGTCGTCCATATAAACCTCCCCTGCTAGTACAGCCTTCTCCGTTATTTTGAAGAATTTGCCTGTTCGTTGTTTATGGATTTCAGACGCCCTCCGCGCCGATTCCATGCGGGCCTCTAGACTTCTGTCTGTCCGGTGGGAGGCTGCAATATAGGCACTATGGAACGAATATACGGATGCATATTAGTAAAAGAACAAAGTATAAAAAAAGTCGTATGCATATCTGTGAAGCATAAGAAAAGACAGGAGGCTAATCTTGTGCTGCATATAATATGATACTACCTTACAAATGGGGGGACAAAACATGGAATGCATGGCCACCACTATATCCAGCCAAGGAGTAGAATGATATCCCTTACCGCTCTTGATTCTCTTCATGGGTCCGCTCCGTCCTAAGTGTCGAGTTCCTTGCAGGTGGCATTGTGGGCGTTAGGGGCATAGTATCGGAGAAAGGATCTCAACGAGAGAAAACCCTCGGTGGCTGTCCTTAGCGTATATAATTAAAACAAGATCCGAGGCTGCCAGCTACGTGTCCTGGGCAAACAGGATGAGTGAGGATTCCAAGATGGTTAAGATCCCCTCACACTCTCTCTTCTGCTCCTCTCCTTCGACTCCTCTTTTTTCTTTGTCCGTTGATAGGCTTCGTTGCGCGGTGGAAGGGTCCTTCGACGAGGGTCACCACCTGTATATGCACCCCAAAACGAAACCGATTAGTTCGCTCTCGCGGGACGATCGGTACGGCTGACCAGGGTAGACGAAACTAGCTAGCTTTTGTAGAGGCCTAGCTTTGCAGAAATTCCTAAGATCCGAGTTATTGGATGAAGAGCTGGCGAATGGCTGTTTGGCAGAAGACGACCAATGGTTCTGGACCAGGCGGGTTTAGTCGAAGAAATGGGTCTCAGGGGGGGTCCACCGATCTAAGAGCAGATCGGAGGGAATGCCTCGGATGAAGAAAGATATGTTTTGAAACAGCGACAGTCGGGAGGACGCAAGACGCCAACCTGAAGAGAAACAGGTAAGGGATGGATATGCAATTCTGCCACGCACGCACTCGTCAATTATGTAAAGGACACCTATCGGACAGAATCAGACGATAGACAGCCTGCTGAGCTAAAGCTACGGGTGTGGATGTAACTTCCTAGCCTTGAAGTCCAAAAACTGATATGTCGTCCGATGCAGGGCCCTCGTGCAGTTGAAATGATATCCGATCTGAGATGGTTTCCATGCCCTGAACTCTGCAAAATTTATTGGGCGGCAGTATGTACAGCTCACAGAGTAGCACATAGATCTAAGAACGCCCGCAGTGAAGACCAGTGGTTCAGAGAAAGGAATGCGCCAGAAAAGATGGGAGGGGGGGTCTCCGAGGAGGAGAAATCGAGTAGACCTGGGTACAAGCCTCAGACTGAAAGGCGTACAAACGAGGAATCTTTTGGCGGAAGCCGTCTGGCATATAATTGGAGCTACTGCGAGCTGCAATACGGATGCAAGATTTGTCGTCTGGTATCTTTTTTTGATGCCTTTTTTTTTTTTTTTTTTTTTCCTATGCGGCAAATTACGCCGACTTGGACTTGGATTCCTCTAGAACCGCTGGAACGTGGGATCGATTCTCGGATCCAGAACTCGAGAGAACGATCAGGCGGCTGTCTCGTTTGAAGGGAGAGCCAAAGATTCGGGTCAGAGGAGCCCGTTGGTGGACTAGAAAGAAAATACCTAGTCAGGGACTGTGATAAGCTTAAGATTAACACGAAATCTGCCACCGATTCAGCGAGGAAGTCACGAAACGAGAAAAGGGCACAGAGATCGGGCGCTGCTTGCAAACCGATATATCAAGCAGCCACCATCCATTTTGAGCGTGAAAAAGGAAAAAACATACTTTGCGAGTATTTATTTAAAATCCGGGGGCGCCCCAGTGCATGTCGTATAGGGATCTTATGAGTCTATGTATTATAGGGACGGTTTAATATTCTGAGGATGTTCAGTCGAATCGAAAGCTGGTTGGCTAATTGGTTGTTGGAATATTTTGGGTGACAAACCGGACTGACTCGATCGAAGGGGATCATTGCACTTAACATGGATCGAGAGTCGGAACACGGACACAGGACAGACAAGGACACGGGCTCCTGTTTAAATTCTTTTTCTGACCGGCTTCTAACTCTTCTGTTTAATTCTTATTTCTTGTTTTTATTATCTTTCTATTTTATTTTATTTATTTTATTATTTATTGTGTTTCTTGTTATTCTTTTCATTCTAATCTTGCATACGGGGTATGTATGTATTGCACGTCCATCATTCTTCGACGGCGCAGGGTGTCATGCGCTTGAACTAACTCAGACGACATCGACCGATTCGCCCTCAACTGGTTAATTAATTACTCGAGTACTCGAGTACTATACTTTCGGTTGAATCGATAGTGCAAATAGTACCGCATGCATTATATTTTACTCCCGTCTAACTTGGACGTATCGTGAAGCCCCATCCAAGAATTTAATTCACTGTAAGTTAAGGCCTTGATCCAAGGCGTCCCTGTCTAGTTTGCAGCTAATCACTGCCCTCGATCGGTCGATTGTGAAAGCATCGGCCAGCCACCAAGCTTCTTTGAGCCGAAACCCTACTCGCAATCGAGGGGCTTGGTCGTGTTTTTTTTTTTTTTTTTTTAAATTAAGCCGTGTATACGTACGTATAATACTTACTTACTATAAACGGGGGGGAGCGGGGGGTGGAACTGGTGACAACGTTATAATTGACGGGTACAGATATCATACCAGCTGCAAGGGCGACCCGACTTTGGCTTCCGATGGCCACGCCGGCCGTTTTTCAATTCCATAACCGGATTGACATTGATATCGATGGGATGGTTTATACCATCTGGGACGTGTGCAAGAAGCCACCGACGGGCACTGCATGGCATGGAATTTAACTAGTTCCAAAATACGCATATGAACGGGAAAGTGACGTAGAAATTGAGGGTTTCGAATATCTTCCTCGATGTTCTTTACTTTGTAAATTTATAATTTATAAACAAATTGTATATTTTGTACCCGATCTTTCTTACTTTCTTTCTTTCTCCTCATATGCAGGCCATGTACTATACAGTCCTTCTTCTTTTTTTTTTTTTTTTTTTTTGTTAACGTTCCGCGAGCCTGATGCCATGACGAGTAATTCAGAATTAATCAGACTAACTATTCCCAAATCAAACAGAAACCGTTGACCGTCGTCGTCTTCCCTCCCTCAAAAAAAAATCCAAACTAAATGCGCGCACGGTGTATTTGCTGCAGCTTGTCCGATTTGCCACTGTCTCGTCCTTTACCTTGAGATCGAACGCAAGTTTCCCAAGGAGTATCACTCAACTTCAGCCTCAGAAATTTAAAGCGCAAGCGGGGGCCAGTCACAAAGAGGCGTCCGAACCGGCTAGACTTCTTCTTTTATGGTTGGTTGGTTGAGCCCTTCCCATAGCCATGCGACCTCGCCTATCTGGATCTAAGTTCGCATCCTGCATGTCCTTACATGTTCGAGCAGCAACCTTTGGTCTGAGCGGAAGCAATTGGTCCCACTGTAGCCAATGCTGTTGCCCCTCACTTCCTTTTTTTTTTTTTTTTTCCCCTACTATCTAAATTAGGAATATTGAAAGCCTTGTTGTCCCTTATTAGTGACTTCATGGTGCGGGAGCTAATAGTGTCTCGGGTGACACTAAGGGGGTCGCCTCGCAAGCTTAAGCATGTTGGATGATGTGAAACGGGACGATGCAAAGGCCTTAATTTTGCCTACATGATATTGGCTGGTACTTTCCATACTTAAGTGCTTTAACTCCTGCCAGACGATGCAGTCAATCATGTGTACCCTCGAAAGGCCGTGCGAAACTTAATTTGAAGATAACCAATGAGGAAGCTGTGAATTCTGATAGGTTCGTTCGGGGCCGGGTATATATACATCCAGAGTTCTAGAACGACCTGCCATGCATGGTTTCAGGAACGTTTATATTGTAGGTGTTCGGGATCGAATGTCAGAAGTAATGCTCGATATCCTAGCTATTCAAAATTCGATATCGGAGCTTTCGTCCCCGCAGTTAATTGAATACCATGAATCTGTATCGAAGTTCTTCATCACATTTAATATTTTGATAAATGTGATTTGCAATATATTATGCTACACGACGGGCGCTTTCTTTCTCTCTCTCGCGAAAAGAAAAGCTTGTTTTTTTTTTAGTGTGTGTGCAGAATATTAGCTATATTAGATCATTCTTTTTAGGATCTATGAATACCTGCAACTCCGCAATATATCAATGTAGATAACGGCTACAACAGAAATACACTCGGGTACCCGCGACGAGCTCGTCCATACACCTAGAGCCAAATACAAAATAAGTGCTAAGCTCACTGCCGCATATGCGGTCGACCATACTTGTATAAAAGATGCACTAGCGTAGGAATCCAGTGTGCCAAATCATTAATCATAGCCCCCTACCCCCATACGTTTTGCGGAACATCCCAGCCTATAAGACGATACCGATCGTGAACTCGACATACCCTATATTATCGATTAACGATCGAATGTCGAAGCTGGACTCTTTCCAAGGTTTTTCGAAAATGTGATATCGTATTCCTTTGCTAAAAAGCTAGTACCCCCAGTTTATTGAGTATCACTAGTCCAAGCCGTCTGCACATATATGTCTCGAGTCAAGGACACAATCAATATTCTTGGTTAGGCAAAATATACCTCTGGCTCCGCATACACACCGGTGTAGGCATAGCCACGATGAATATGCCCAACCTAATCACCCCGCATCGAATCAAATCCCACAATATTTGCGGGGTATCCTAGTAGTTCGTGGTGAAACCCCATAACCAATTCATCACGCGTGTGTATACGTACATGTCAATCACTGACATTATACATTAGCGGTCAGCACATGTATATCAAAGTTTGGTCAAAACTTGTACAATTGATTAATTAGTTAACGAAACCAACTAAACAACATCAGGATAACCTGCTCGCCCAATCAACTATCATACTCCTCCGCCGTAGCCAGGAAATCACCGATCACAAACCTTGCAATCCGATCCCTCCACTCCTCTGTCCTCTGGTTGTCCGGATGCAGACTCAACCTGTACCTTCGAAACGTCGCTGCCATTGCCGTTATCATTTCCGCCCATGCAAGACTAAATTACGGATTTCCTTGTCTTAGTAAAACTCCTAAAGGAAATACCTGCAGGATATTTTTACCTGCAGTAAAAGCTAGTTTAACAAGAATGTGGAATACATACTTCATGCCAATGCACCCTCGTGATCCTTTACTAAAGGGAACAAAGTATTTTTCCTGTAGCGAAGCAGGATCACTGTTCATCCAGCGTTCCGGGTCGAATTTATGCGGGTCCGGGTATATGTCGGCATTCATATGCATTAAATGTGCAGACATGGAAACGACAGTCTATGGAAGAGGCAAAAACACCGATTAATAAAGATAAGATCTATCAGTAAAAAATCTCCCCTAGTGTCAATTGATCGATGCCATCGACTGCAAATACTCACGCGACCAGGTAGGAATTTCCCTTGACACATTACACCCTCAACTGGCGTCTGCCTCGCAATCCTGCCCGGTATCGGCGACGCTATTCTCAACGTCTCCTTCAAAAACGCAATGATATATTGTATTTTCTCGGCTTTCGCAAGAGTGATTTCATCGGTTTTGCTTGGAAACACTTTGACTAGTTCTTCGTGAAGTCTGGTTTGGAGTTCGGGGTATATGCACGCTCTGTACATTGCTTCTGCTACTGTGGTCGCTGTGGTTTCTGTTCCGGCACCGATGAGGACCATTGAGTCGCCCACTAAAGCACGCTTTGATAGTTTGATTGCTGAATCACCTTCGACGAGGGTTTCAAAGATCGTTTTGTGGGTTGTTTTCGCCTTTGCTTTGTGAGGGTCCTGAAGGAAGCCATCGATTTGTTCTCCAAGTGTCTAACCAATGGAACATAAGTTGTTAACATGTATAGTCACTCCAATCTGTATATAAACGGCAATAAAAAGCACTAATTTCAAAATACTTGAGGTAAAAAAAAGAAGAAGAGAGAGCTTACCCATTCAAGTTCCGCAAAGCCCCTAAACTCCCTCGGCACCACCGTCTTCAACAAAAAATTCGGAATAGCAGACATAGCATACGTAACCGGCCACGCAAACTGCAAATAATTCAAAACCTCCAAAGAATCCGCAATCGGCTGAATGAACCAAATATTCCTATCCGAAGACAACAATTCAAAACTCTCGCTGTACCCATACTCACTAATCACATCCCCCGTAAGCCGTCTCAACAACCTCGTAACATTAACCCCATCACCGGGGTTTATAACCACCTCGGTCTTAAGTCTTTCGCAATCGTCGATTGTTTTGTCTTTATTAAAGATTTTGGGGGTGGGGCTTATTATTTCTACAAAGTTGTTTACGTGCTTCATTATGTTTTTGTCGAGTTTTTGGATGCTGGCTTTTGAGAGGAATGGGCTGACGAGACCGCGGCGGGCTCGGTGGGCTGTGACGCTGGGGTTTCCCATGTTCATGTCTACGGGTCCTTGCCAGTCGTAATTTGGGGTGTTAACGGGGAATTTGTAGTTGTTGCAGTAGATGGTAGTATAGAAGGAAGGGTCGTTGATGTGGAGTTCGTTGGGGCCGATACGGATTATTGGGCCTGTGATGCATTGTAATATTGTCAGTACTTTATATAATCTTCTAAATAGCTTGATAAAGCAGTCTCATAGAGTATAAAAAGGTAATAGAAGATATAGCAAAAGGCGTGCAGATTCAGAGAAACCCGACTAAACTCATAGATTCGAATTATAACCAATGTGGATCGAATTCACGACCCAAATCCGGACGACTCTGTTGCATTTTATGCGTTGCATCCAACCCCACGCGTTGCCCAGCCAGATATCGCAGAAGCGATAAACGACAGACTATAATATAGCCAAATATAATTTTAAAAAAAACCTTCTTACCAAGCTCCTTGTGCCATTCCTCGCATTTAATAACAAGTTGACCATCACGAATTGCGTTCCAATAGAAATGATACCATTCGGATATACACGCCCACCGACTCGGGGTAGGAAACTTTGCGAGAGGGTGGAGAGGCGATAGACGGTATATCCAACGAGATATTACGAAGACGATCCAGGAAGCTATCAGGCCTGCTATGATCTGGAGAGGGTGGAAGGGGATTATTGCCATATTTTCTTCTTGCTTTTCTTCTCCCTTCTTTTTTTAAAAGAAAGATATATAAAAATTGAGATAAAGTTTATGAAGTGATATAGAAGGAATAGTGATAAAACTCAGTACTCCCCTCAATAGATCAAAATGAAACCATCGAAATTGATCAATTGATAAAAGGCGGGGTCACCTCAATTTATACACCTACTTAATGAACAAAAGTACTCTCCAAATACATTCCAAACAGGCCATCCCAACTAACCCACAAAAATCCAATTCGATAATATACTACTGCAGACATATCTTCAACCTTGCAACTACTTTCCCAGTATCCACAATTCCAACCGCAATTGCGACAATGCAATGCAATGCAGCGCAAGGACCTTATCTTCAAAATTCTATCCATTATTAAATGCCAATGCCGACCCGTGTCAATATATGCATATTTGTTCTGCACCGGCTATAAAATAGTTTGAGAATTTTGGGGGGGTTAACGTTGTCGGTTGAAAAGAAAAATGGGCATTGTATTGTATTGTATGAAGCGCTGTGCCGCGAAGATGCATATGCAGCTTGTTGAACATGGGGGGGTAAATCCAGTTGAACCGCCACGCTTTATGGGAACTCTATTGTTCAGGTGGAAGGGAAAAAAGAGATAACAGGGTTAAGCGCAAGAAATATATTCTAGATAAGATGGTTTTTGATTTGGAGGTGTATGTTCGTTTATAATTACGGATCTCGCGAAGATGGCGCCGTGGCTCCAGATTCTACCCAACCATGGTCTTCTACTATGACCCTTCCTCCTATAATCCGAGATCTCCAAATTGTATTCTTCCAAACAAGAAAAATGATAATATCTTTACTTAACTTTACTATATTCAAATTCCGACGAACAATCCAAACTATAAAATACGTTGTATATAAAACAAGGCTGAACTCAGCTGAAATCGAATCAGACACACACAAAAGAAAGTGACGACTTCTTATGTAACCATGTTGCCACCCTGCCTGCTAAACCTGCGAGATCAAACTGGTCCCAGAAATCTATGTGTGACCACACCGGCAGCAACAGATTTTCAAACAGCCAGCTCCCCATTGGTTATTGCGGGAAACGGGATCTCACATCCTTTTTTTTCTCTCTCTCTGCAAGATTTTCTTCTTCTGAAAATCTAGCTTGCATAATCAGTGCGTCAGCAATCCGTCTCGAACTTCCCTATTTTTTAAGTCATTACTTGCTTGAAATTGTCATTGAGGAGTGGTACCATGGTTATTCTGTACGAATGTAGCTCTGGGCTGAAGGGATGTTGGAAATCCAACGTTTCGATATGTGTTGGAGCTAGGTGCTCATAAAGTCTAGATGGCTGTCTTTGCTAATTATTAGCTGTGCGCTGCGTGAAGTTCTTTTTATATATAAAAATCGAAGATTCAAATGACTTCTAAAACCATCGGCTAGACTTCGGGATCTAAATTTAGTATTCATGAAATTCACAAGCTATGAGGTAAGGGGTAGTCACCCAACGCGTGGTCACCACCAACGCGTGCTTAAGAACGTTTAGACCGCGTTGATTGAAATCCACAGCTCCACGCTCTTTGCCTCATCCCTCTCCATGACATCCCATCCCGTCGCCTTCATTCTCTCCACCCCCATATCCTTCACAATCAACCCCCCTAAACCCTATAGAACAATACCACCATCTCCCAAACCACCCCAATCATGGAAAACGATTATGAACGCCAACGTCTAGCAAACATCGAAAAGAACCGAAAACTCCTCCAGGAGCTCGACCTAACCCAAGCAGCAAGTGCCTTCCGCGCCGCCACAGAAAAGAAACCCTCCTCAACCTCATTCTCAAAACCCACCTTCTCCTCCACATCCAAAAAACGATCCCGTGCAGCAACCATAAAAAAAGAAGTCCCAGATGAATTCCTTCCACGTCGTACTTCCTCTAGATTGAAGGGTATACCCGCAGACTCCGAGGTCGCAAAACGTAAGGCGGAGGCGGAGGAAGCTGCTTTCAAACAGGTTGAGAGAGCGAAGAGGCAGAGGGTTGCTGGGGAGCTGTCGTTGTCGGATATTGTGGCTCCTGGGAAGGAGTGGGATCGTACTACGAATTTCTTGTCTGATGTTAAGGGGGAACGGTACGCTCGAACGTTTTCGGACGATGATGTGGCGAAGACTACGGACGCCGATCTTAAGGCTGTTAGGAGGAAGATGATGGGGTTGAAGTTACATGAGAGGTTCGATCCTGTGGGTATGTTGAAACCAAATCCTTACAATTGATACCTTCAATCTATACATTTGCTAACACAACCCTCAGATATAAAAATCACTCCAGAAAGAATATACTGCATGGCCTTCCACCCCACAACCTCCAAAACCCTCGTCTTCGCCGGCGATAAAATCGGCAACCTCGGCATCTTCGACGCCTCAAACCCCCTTCCAAATCCAGACTACGACCCATCAGAAGACGAAGAATCCCTATCCCACATCCCCAACATCTCAACCTTCAAACTCCACTCCCGCTCAATCGCAACCCTTTCCTTCGCCCCAGATAGCGCGGAAAGTATATACACCACTTCTTACGACGGTTCGATCAGGAAATTAGACCTAGTAGCCCAAAAATCAGATGAAGTCTTTGCCGCCGAAGATCCTAACGAACCGCTACACAAAGACGCCGCAATATCTGGTCTGGACTTCTACGATCCCAATATCATATACTTCTCAACGTTAACAGGCTACCTCGGCCGTAAAGACCTACGTGAAAAGTCAACGGCAGCTACGATTTGGGAATGCCATGAAAAGAAAATAGGAGGGTTTACATTAAACCCTCGAAATCCCTGGTTCGCTGCAACAGCGAGTTTGGATAGAACGATGAAGATATGGGATTTAAGAAAAATCGTAGGAAAGGGAGATGAGGCGAAGCCGCATATGGTGGCGGAATATGAATCGAAGTTATCAGTCAGCAGCGCGATCTGGAGTTCGAATGGTAAAGTCGTAACCACGAGTTACGATGATACGGTTAAAGTATTCGACTTTGGTGAAAGCAAGGACTGGGAGAAGGGACATGAGGTGGCTAGTGTGGATCCGAGCGCGGTTATTAGACATAATAACCAAACAGGAAGATGGGTTACAATGTGAGTATACCTGTTTTTACAACTCTTAGTCATGAAAACCGCAATAAACTAACTATTTACAAAGCCTTCGAGCTCAATGGCAACAATCCCCCACAGGCGTGCAAAAATTCTGCATAGGGAATATGAACAGATTCGTCGATATCTACTCCGAGAACGGAGATACACTCGCCCAACTAGGTGGAGATTTGGTCACAGCCGTACCCGCAGTCACCGTATTCCACCCGACCCAAGACTGGATTGTTGGTGGTTCGGCGAGCGGTAAGGTCTGTCTTTGGACATAAACCCTAGTAAATGTTAGCGAGACGTTTGTTAGCGGAGAGGTTGGTATAACCCCCTGGGCCACTTCTGGCCTATTTATCCTTCATGATTGTACATCATACTAGCTTGTATACGTTTGTAATATCGATTTTTGTAGCTATAGCTGGCGTTTTAGACCGGTGGGGTCGTGTATTCAATTAGAAAAAATAGTAATCGGAAGCAGTCAACCAACATGCCATAAACTCATAAAAGCCTCCAGTACACATGCAATACTTTTCGTTTCTTGTTTCTAAGAAAGACAAATATACAGAAAAGAAGGAAGAATATCTTCGCAAAGTGGGTATCGATTCAAGAGTAACAAAGCGTACCTCCCAAATCTAAAACAGAAAGAAAGAAAAAGAATATCAAAAAGCCAACCTACAAAACCGCTACAATCATAACCTCCCTTAAACAAAAATTCAAAAGCCCTCACCAATCGATCACCTTCAACAGATTCAATACCCATATTCCTGCTCACGGGCCTCGAACGTCTTATTCGCCGTTTCAGACCTCAATGCCCTCATGATATATTCATATAACGCCCACTATTAAACCACCCCCATTCATAATATCAGCATATAACCTCCCTTCCGGATGTCAAAAGAACAATGGTTGATACATACCTGCACAGCATTAACAAAAAACGAACGCCCCATACACCACCAAAATCCCGAGAAATATCCCCTAACCCCTTCATTCCTCCAAATAGCCTTCGCATGATCCCAAGCCCCCATCTCATACCTCCTCCCCCCACCACTACCACCATTCCCACCTAATAACCCCCCCGTCTCACCACAAGCCCCACTCATCATCATCAAACTCTGAGTTTGAACTCTAGTCTTCACCACATCCAACGGATAAATACTAGCCCAAGTAACACACCCCGCAATGCCCCCCGCAACCAGCGAAGTAGCCATCTCACTCTCCAACCCCAACGCATTCTTCGTAGCCTCATAGGCCCAAAAATACCATCCGTACCCAATACTATCTCTCAAACTAGTGATAACCCCACCATGATACAGTCCCCTAACCCCACTAGTCGCAACAACTTGTCTAGCAACCTTCCAGCTCGACGGTGCGTTACTGTTACCCGTCGGTGATGGAATACCGCTTGTGGTGGTGGTTCCACGGGTCGCTATGTCGTGGAGGTGGGATGGATAGATCTGTGCTCGGCATTTTATTACTTCCGTTGGAGCTGAGATTATGAAACACGCTAGACCCGAGGCTGCACCTGCTAGCCAGACGTTTGTGAGGGATGGGGATTTGATTTGTTGGTAGGGGGTTGATTCGAGGTATTCTAGTGAACGGTTGTAGCCGACGAAGAGGAGGGCGGTTAGGGCGCCGTTACCGATGACTGGGGCTGCTGCTCCTATATTTTAAAAAAACTAAAGTTAGCTTTGATTTTATAGAGTAATGAGTGGGGTGGAATACGTACCTCGAAATAAAGACGTCCAAGTCTCGAATCTTGCAGCAGTAGATCGAGTATTTGTAATACCGGTCTGCAGGCGGACCTTGACGACTATATATGTTTAATTCAACGCAGGGATTAGCTAACCACAATTGTTGCATTTTTTTTCCAGTCCCTTCGAACCATGGCCACGAAAAGGACCCTGCATAACCGTTGGTCTTTTATGTAAGGGAATATCTGTCGGGACTTACCATCAATCGGATTCCCCAGCACAATGGCAGCACTCCCAGCAATAGAACTGGCAATGAAGTCTGCCATTGATCCTTTTTTTCTCCCTCCCAAATTCCAAAAACCAAAAACTGAAGATAAGTTAAGTTGGGTTTGTTACCCCAGCAAATTTCGCTTTTAAGTTATCGTTTCAAAAAAAAGCTAAGCTTCCTTTCTCAATCAGTGGAGTCGAAACAATTATCGTCCTTGAATTGCAGTTTGCAGCTCGTAAGAGAGAATAGAGCTAGCTATCGGATTGCAACTCGGGTACCTCGGGCCAAACCCATTCATCGGTTTTCAAACTGAGCAGAAGCAGAAACTCGGGTTCCCCAGCTTTGCATGCTAACATGCAAAAAAAAACCCTTGCACGACCTCGGAAAACTGCACCCCGTTTGAACAAAAAGAAGAGAAGAAGAGGGAAAATCCCTGACTCGTTTGTGCCCGCACAATCCGATGGAAAGAAGCCGAAATCCGAAAATCTCAAGAAAATAAAAAAATAAAATAAGAATAGAAAAGAAGAGGGGATCGATTGTCGTTGAAATAAATTGATAAATAAAGAAGAAGAAGAAGAGAATATCAATTCTAAATAGGAAAGACAGCGGGAAATGTCGTTAATTTAAAGTTCCCTTCGAACTTATGTTTTATAATTTATCCAACCAAGCTCTAAATTCTAGCTTCGGACAAAGGGAAAAAATACAGCACAGTCTTTCAAGCTCAGAGGAAGCTCACGAAATGATAAAAAAAAAAAAAGAGTAAGAAATAAGAATAAGAGATCATCGGAAAGAGAGAAGAGAAGAAAAAGCTACCCTAGTCTACCCTTTAAACCAAACGGCGCATTTTGCGACACTAAAGATTTACTTTTCGTCAAAACTCCCTCGTGACAGCAACAGGGACTTGAGTACTTGTGCAAGTTTTAAATGTCATTGCCCGTTTCGCCCCGGAAATCCATCGCAGAAAAAGGAACTAATAAACGAGAATTAATATAAAAGTCTAACGTAAAGAAATCGTGGGGATATAGTGGGGCTCTTCTGCTCTTTCCTTCGTGGGGAAACTTAAAGATTTGGAAGAGCTCGTTAAGTTTTCTTGGAAAATGGTTAGGTTCAACTATCGCGCTTTGGTTGTTTAAAAATGTTATATTACTTCGAGGCGGTTATACTAGCTTGTAGGGGAACGGTACAATAGATAATGATACTATTCGTCTTCTAGAATAGATGTAAGAGATTCCGCTTCCGTAAGTATATAAAAGAAAAGCGTGTAAATGTATCATCATCGCCAGGCCTCGTGTGGTCGCTTCGCCTGACCGGTTTCCCCTTGGTATCATGTGTCCGAATCCAACATCTCACAAAAACATCACGCTTCCCCCGCCTCTTTCTCCTTGACTTTCTCCCACTGCGCCGGTGTATAAGTCTTATTCGACCACGCGTGTATCTGTGCAATCTCCTCCTTTAAAGTTGTATTCACCAACCGACTCTTTGCCAAGCTCGTCTTGCCTTCGAACTGAGGGGAT
The DNA here is from genome assembly GCA_036971725.1 of Arthrobotrys conoides. NCBI lineage: Eukaryota > Fungi > Ascomycota > Orbiliomycetes > Orbiliales > Orbiliaceae > Arthrobotrys > Arthrobotrys conoides. Next base: position 1,451,679 of record JAVHJM010000009.1, read on the forward strand.
CTGGAGAGCAAAAAAGGTAGAAACTTAGGTTAACGATCTAAAACACTAACAGAAAAATAGAATATAAGGGAACTAGGAAAAGATATAAAAGAAGAGTCATACACAATAACAGCTTCAAAGATTTGTCCGCATCCACCTAATTCAAACAGAAGTTTTATATTAGCAAACGTATGTCAAAGATCATAATCATAACCAATCCACCCTCGTGCACATAAGTCGTGTAACCAAAGCTTAGAGCACCCGGAAAAACATCAGATCTGATAAGATAACACCAGAAATATTGCATCATATCACACACCCAAAAAACATAACTCCCCGATGTCGCTCGACTCCAAAAACTTCCTGACAATAAAAAAAGTGAGAAAGAAGGGGGGGAAAACAAACCTGAATTATCGATCACAGATACATACGTAGCCTCCAACTTGCTACGGATCGTTTGCTCGAGAGTTTCGGCGGTTATTCCTGAGTTTTCGGCCATGGTTTTGCTGTGATATAGACGGGTTAAACGTAGAATATGTATATGTAAAGGAAAAGGTTTATCAGATCAAAGGTTTGATCGATTGATTGATTGATAAACCGAAAGGTAGAAGAGCCAACGCAGCTGCATGGTTGGTTATAAAAGGAAGGCGGTCGACAGAATAGAATTTATAGCTTATCAATCCTCAAACTACGTATCTTTTAGATCCTGAACTAAGAACATACCCAACAGAATCATAGTAGTAGCTTAAGATGCCCAGTTGGACTTCAGGTTTTAAAATTTACTTCCACGATCACATGCACAGCAAACGAACTATTCTATCAGCATAAAAATGATATTATACCAGCCCAGCCAGCGAGGCTTGAGGACCAACTAACTAAACACACAGAGCAGCGTACGTACTTATATGCAGAGAGCAACAGCAACATAGTGTATAAAAGGATAATAAGAGCATCCATAACAAAAAGACAAGAGAACATTAATATGAAAACAACGAGCAATTTTGAAATAAAAGCAAAAAAAAGAAAGGATGCTTGAAAAGAAACAACTGCGTCCCCGTTTTCATTCTCAGTTTTTCGTCCATTTTGTGTGAAAAAGAATTAAAGGAAAGACACCTCTGTATATTTTGAAAGGCAGAGGGGAGGATGAAAGACATGCAAATTGCCGAAAGGAATCGAAGCCTCCGAAAATAATGCAAGCAATAGTACAGTGTGAGTAGCGTTGATAGAATAGGAATAAGAAGGAAGAAACGACATTTCAACATTCTGTAACGGAAAATGAAAAATGAAAAGAAGCTATACGAATGGATGTTAAGACCAGTGCATACAGTTCACTAAACTCTGAAGTGCGAGCAAAGGTTATTTAGGTACCTCTCCTTTCCCCTCATGTGAACAAGTTGTATGTGTATGGACTTTCCCATCTCTTTACATATCCGATAAAACCTCTCCCGATACCCCTAAATATACCCAGTTAGACCCCTATTTCCCAATTTTTTTCTTCAATACCCCCCGCTCTAAAAGAGAAACTCCAAGGAAACCTCTTAAAGCATCTGATCCTGTGATATGGTTTGTTCCGTACCCTCCATAGCATCGCCACCCTTAACATTGGTATATTTCACAAAGCTGAGTCCTAGTGGACGACCACCATATTGATATCCAGTGAATTTAGCTATAAACGTAGCCATGTTAGTGATGATTCTCAAATAAAAAAAAATACCTAGCAAGAAAAAACTTACAAATGGCTGTTTCGGCATTCTCGGCGGTATCAAACTGGACGACGCCGGTTCCACGAGAGCGCCCACTTGGCTCGTACTGAATTTCAGCACGTTCGACCTTACCGATCGTGGTAAACAGTTCCACCAAGTCGTCATTGCTCGTAGACCATGGGAGCTGTATTCTCACCAAGTCAGTTATGAAATCTTCTCCCAACAATATAGGACTCTTCATCATACATTTCGGACAAAGATGGTCGGGGCCCTATCACCGCCGCCGGTAGCAAAGTCCGTAAATGGGTTTGGCTGAGCAGCCGGGGTGTTGAAGTCCCCGCTAGCACCACCGGACCCGCCAGCGCCGTAACCCCCTCCTCCACCTCCTCCGAAGCCACCACGTCCTCCGCCGAATCCACCACGACCGCCTCCAAAGCCGCCTCCAAAGCCACCACGTCCGCCTCCGAAGCCGCCGCGGCCACCTCCGAAGCCACCACGTCCGCCACCGAAACCGCCACCACCACCAAATGGAGTGCTTCCGGCAAATCGATCCTCTCTAACTTCGAGAGTGCGCCCTTGCCAATCATGACCGTTGAACTGTTGGATAGCATTGCGAGCATCTTCAGGGGTTTCGAAAGCGACGATACCGCTACCCTTTGGTCGTCCATCGTGTCCTACATGTACATCGGCTCGCACCACAGAACCTAGTTAAGTGTCAGCTTCAATTTCGGGGGACCTCAAACCCTCCAAGAGAACAGAACGGTCCTCTACGAGGAAATATTATCAGGCAACCTACCAGCTTGCCTGAACATGTCCTTGAGGTCTTGCCACCCGACGTGGAAGGGCAACTAAGTTTTCCCCCGTTAGCTTTCAAAAAGCACACTGCCAAACCGGATCGATATCTCACGTTTGATACGAAGATCTGGCGGCCACCAGCCCCGCCGCCAGCCCCGCCAGCTCCACCAGATGAAGCACCGACCGAGTTGTTCGAGTTGTAACCGCCCCCTCCGCTGCCGCCACCGTATCCGCCGCCGTTATATCCGCCGCCGCCGCCACCACCACCACCGGGTCCTCCAGCTCTTGCGGCGCCGGGAGGTCCAGTGAATCTCGGTTCTGCCTCGCGATCCTAATCCAGCATATCTTAGCCTTAACCATCATATCCCCTTCACGTCAATTCGGACCTCCGGGTTCATCATTAGGACAATAAAAAAAGTGCCTCTTTTCTTGTCATCCACAGATTATCCGGCCAGATAGAAAGTTCCTCCATACCTCTCGAACATAGACTAGTCTACCCATAAGGTTTTGGTTGCTGAGGGTGTTGACAGCGTTTTGAGCCTGATCTCTCGTAGCGTATTCCACAATTCTATGAAGGAAATATTAGCCACCACCACCACCAAGACCAAGATGTGGTTGTATACTGGAGAAGTAATAGCTTACCCGCATCCCTACAAATACCCATGGACGTCCAGTCCGACCCCGTCAATCCAAAATCCACATCCAAATATTTAATATAACCAAGAAAACCATTGTGAAAGAAAAGAACACCCGCGTTCTTTCAAGTGCCCACCTTCGACATTCCATTCGGTAATAAGAGAACATCAGCGAAAAGGACTTCGCCGGCTGTAGGGTGACACGAGACCAGTTAGCAATTGTGAAACTATGACCAAACCCAAGAATAACGGAACCATTTTTCCATCATGTTGAAAGAAAAAGATATATTCCGGGTTTTTCTAAAGATATAACACCACCGTCGCCCTTCGGGGAAATGAATCCGTACCTTGTCGCATGAAGTCTTTCAAATGGTGCCATTTGACGTCGTAAGAAAGGTTGCCGACGTAGACGCGTCGGTCCTGTTGAGAGCTTTCGCGAACGCTTTGCATCATTGCTTCTTTTGCCGCAGCGCGATCTTCGAATGAGCGTGGTGGACCTCCTCTTCCACCGTGATGACCAGAATACCCTCCTTGGTTTCCGCTCCCGGTCATAGGGCTCCGTGACCTATTGTCTCTTCGCTGGTTCCGGTACTCGTCTCTATCCCGACTGCGAGACCGGCTTCTAGGCGAATAAGAGCGTCGGCGGTGTCTTGGGCTCCGAGCGCTGCGTTCGCGATATGGCGAGCGAGATCTGTCGCGCTGTCGGTACGTAGAACCACCTTCAATCAGCATGGTTGGCATTTATAAAGCAGATAACTTTTATGCAGTTTAGTTCCCTCAGAAAAAGACACGCGACGGTGCGAAACAAGACGAAATAACAAAAAAACGATGAAGAACGGGGAGGGTTGAGGTTGAAGGGATGTGTCCAGGAGGATGAAGGAAGAAGAGATGGGACAGAACGGTGAGATGAATCAGCGGAAGTAGGAAAACGCCCCAGCAAATTGGCCGTTGGTTTTTTTAGGCAATTTTTTATTTTTAATGTTTTTTTCTCTCTTGCTGCACGAGGACAAACAAAAAGAGACCCTGGCGCTAGCAAGATTCACTCGGACAAAGACCAAGCAGAAACAGAAACAGAAAAAAAGAGACAGCTGGTCTGGCAATAAAGGAAGAATTGATGCCAGTTTCTTATTCTGTTGTTTCCTGCTGTGCCTCTCGTATAGGAAGAAATAGTAAAAGGCTTTTTCCCTTTTCCTCCGAGGCTGTTTGGCGCGAGACCGAGAATATAACAGAGTATTGTTCTCAGGAAGGAGCAAACACCCTTCAGCAGCTGCGCTAAGGAGCGATGCAATGCAATGGATGTCCGCGAACCCCGGCAGAAACGACGTTAAATAGGCATAGAACGGGCAAGAACTGAACGGAATGGGAACAGCGGAGAATTCAATTCAATCCAATCCAGCTAAGACCGAATCGAAGAAGAGAAGGCTCGAGCTCAACGGCCTGGTTTCCGTCGCTGCTGGCAAGGTTCCATCTCTCAAGCTTTCGATCCAACTTCCAACCGAATGTCATGTGTCCGATGGTATGACGGTTGACGGTTCCAATAAACAACGGAATGGTAGGTGCTCCAAGGACAGCCCGTCAATCGTCATCAGAAACAGAAACAAAGAGGCGGAGGACTAGTGCAGACTGTGGGTTCGGATTGATTCCATTCTGTTTCGCACCAGCTTGGACCCCACAAAGCGCCGAACTCACAGCCAACCACCACCACACAACACCAACACACTTCTTTGTTGCTCTGCCACATAAAAGCTATAGCTAGAAGAGACGTATATGTGGTCGTCTTGCATTGCTTCGTCGAAACGTGCTTCTTGTTTGTTCCAAACAAGTCTCGATAGACGTGTAATGCGGGTAGCGGGCCAGCAGTGTGCAGTTTCGTAAGTGCAATTTGGGGTGTTGCCAATTGCCCAGGCGTAGACAATTCGGACGATGAGCGCCGTGAATGGATGGCCTTGTCCAAGGTATCCCCCCTCCAAAGTCGCTCAATGCCCTTGCTATCTTCCTTTTTTATCGGTTGGTTTTCTGCTCCCAATCCAGTAAAGTAGAGTCAAGTAAAGTAATTGTCCATGTTGGTTCACCAACCGCCAAAGGGCCCTGCATGAAACAGTGCGAAGGAGTTCGAGACAGTTATCCAGTTGCCCAAATGCTAGACCATCGCCCAATCCAAGGCACCACGGCTTCAAGAGCGAACGGACACGTCTGGTTAAAAGAAATGAAGGGAAGAGTGTGTGTGTGTGTCCAAGGGGGATTAAAAGAGTTAAAATGAAGGAAGTGGGACAGGCACATTGGCGTTCCATATCCTGCAGCTTGCTTCCGTTCTTCTCGAACTCCAGCTCGCTCGCCTCATCCTAACCGCCCGCTCGGGATGGGCCATGCCAAACTGCTATCGTACCATTTTAAATATAACCCCAGATATATGTCATAAAAACGGGAGACTGCATTCTCGGATATTTTCTATTCCAAAAGTAGAACCGGAATAGAACCAAAAAAGGAAGAAACTGATATCAAGATAGCAAAGGTCCCCCAGAACCACGTTACTCCCCTAAACGACGCCTCAAAGCTGTATGAAAGGCGCATATGGGGAAGGCTTTTAAGGCGTGTACAACCGAAGGGGGAAATAAACAGCCGCCACAAACCGTATGGCCGACGTTGAAATCTGGCTTCAAAGCTCGTGACTGCTGTCTCCTTGAGTCGTGATAGTGTCTGGAGTACTCGAAGAACGAAGAACTATCCAACTAAGACACAAACAGTGGCGTCTTCGTGGATGAAACATACATGGCGTGTAATGGGGAAGTTTGAGAGGGGTCGAGACATCGTAGATATCATATCATGCAGTGTTCGGATGATAGCAAAGAAAGAGGGGCGGGTATAATACCAATGTGATCAAGTAAGCTCCCAACCACTTAGTCCTCACAGCCGATCCACGACACCAAAGGATGCAAAGGACACCTTGAGAAATACGCGAGGGTAAAGAGGCGATAACGTCCAGTCCCCTTTCCTAGGATTTGTCTCTGAGTTTCCTGGTATCTGTCTCACCAAGGAGCTGTGGAAGATACCCGTTTAGGCGTTTTGGCTGTGGAATCGTAAGCAATAAAATGGGAGATCTGAGATTATGGAGAGAATGGGAGTAGACGAGGGAAAAAATTTTCCCCTTTGGCAGAGCTTTATAGTAGCTATGTTAAAAGCTACGTAGTACGAACGTGCTATTTGCTCAAGGGCTTCACTTCAAAGAAGAAAAAAAGATAGGGCTTATATATTTGTTGAAGGGTAGAGCAAAGGGAACGACATGCGAAACGGCAGGCACCGCGGACAAGTACCAACTTAAAGGGTAAAGGCCCATAGGCGAAAAGCTCTGGTTCAGGGCACCTGGCGAGCACTGACAGCGCAGCCTGGTGTGGTAAGGGATACACAGACCTAAAAAGAAAAGACCCGCCAGAAAATAGAGGAAGGGTAGAATATGATATGATAAACCCGACGAGAAATGAAGGGGACAACTTCTCAAAGGGCCGAGTCCAATCATCTGAAGTGCAACGCTCCGCGTCCACAGATCTCCTACAGCAGCAAGCCAGCAATTGAACGCCATGCCTGCTTCTGGGAATAACGTGACCCAGATTGTGGTGTCGGGAACGGGAGACGCCTTTCATCCCAGCAACAGCCCTCTTGCAGCCTGTGTTTCTTCTTTTGTGCGAATATACTGACCATTGGGAATGCAAGGTGGTACCTGACATAAAAGTCTTGTGAATGAGGTCTTGTGGTCAATTCGGATTTACGGGTGTGGGAAGCATATGCAATATCAAAGCAAACGCAGTCTTAATAGGGAACGTGGAACAGCGAGGCGTAGGTGCTTGGTTTCAGAGTACCAATATGTTGGAGAAGAAGATTTTTCTTGCTTTCTTGGTGACTTACACTTCGACGTGCGGCCTTATGATCTCCGCTACTTGAGGTATCTGCAAAAGATCAAACAAGAAAAGATATGTTAGCAGATTAAGCTCTGCATCGCGCAGGAACAAGAGAGACAAGAGGCGTCAAGGGTATATATCTGTGGGCTCTCTTTTATGTAAGATGCAATTGGAAGGAAGGGGGACGCAAACCCATCTCGTGTGCTTTTTAAACACTTGGTCAATAAAAAAAAATAAAGTATATGGACACCACCCTAAAAATTTTACCCTCCTTCGATTAAGATCTGTGATCGCTCCGGGCAAATACTGGTAGTGCTCGGGGGGGGTTCGTTGTTCAGAGGAGACCGGTGGAGAGGACCGTTAAGAGACGCGAGGTATTGTTTGAAGTGTAGGATTTCGGTTGACAAAATTGCCGGTCTCCAGTTAAAAACCTATCGAAATTATCCCTGGTGAAGTTCCTCTGCCTCCAGAAGAAATGGGTTTTCAGAGAGAGAAGTAGCAGGATGGACAAATCCTTGTTTTTGTCTCTACATGTGCATGTAACACGATGGGACAAGGGTACAACGGCTCGTATCGGTCTGTACTCCCCCGTTTGCTGTCTCCGGCTTTTCTTTTTCGATAGAAGAAATAGGTATCGGGTTTTTGTAAAGTACCGGTACCTGTGAATGATATGTTTCGGGAAATTTTTTTCGGGTGTGAGGGGCTCTGGGTGTTATGCAAAAGATTGAGACCAAGGAGTCAAGTTTCGGGCTCGATGTCAAAGCAATCAATAGTATGCAGGTTGAAGCGCTATAAGTGTAAAAGAGAGCTGCAGCAAGCACAGTTTACCCCGAGAGTCTTCCTTCAAGGCACTTAATTCTGGCTATTGACCCGGGAGTCTTCGAACGACTAGCCCTTAGCTATCTCGCTTCGAGGTCTTATGCAGCAGCGATTTCGGGACGTGTGTATATCAGATACTAAATAAACGGTGCTTAATTAGTTCAGTGCCAACATAAGCTAAAATTGCTTTCGTCTCGACCTCTTCAACAAATTGAAAGGGAAAGATTAAAAAGTGAAATTACGCCCGATGAAGGATGGCTATTTCGAAGAGAAGTTTGTGCGGTGCTTTCTTGTTGGACTTGCTTTCCCTGGCCGGTTGGGTGTATCAAAATGCCGGGCGAACCTCTGTCTCGGGTCTAAAATTTGTTGACCGATACCACCTAGGTCAAGGATTAATGGCTTGACGAAATCGAATATTGTCTCTCAGCTGCCTTCTTCGCCTTCGAGTTTGGAAGACCAAAGGCGATAGCCAATTAGAGACGGAAGTCCCAAGAGTTGAGGATTCGATGACGAAACGGCAAAACTATTCGTCTTTAGGAGGTGGAGATATCCTCTTCTATGCACTTGCAGTTTTTTCATGTAACATGTACATGCACTGTAGGCCAAGCCGAAGGAACGAGAACTCGGATCCAAAAGACGGCTGTCGCGGCAATGGAACGAGCGAAGTCAAAGCACTGCACGGGGGGTTTTCTGTTCTCTGCTTTTTATTCGAAGGCAAAAGGCTAACCGCTGGCGTGGGACCATACAGATTGATCACTGATTTGACAGCTTGGTTCCAGATGCGTGTATCTGATGCACATGGATAGATTTTCAAGACTAGGGAGAGCGTGATGGCTCGAGGAGATGTAAGCCTAAGCAGCAAGAACCAACGCCAGCACGTTGACTGTCGACGTGTGTGGGGAACAGGGGGTTAGCATCCATACAGCAGTATGCATCAGCATTATCGTTCTTTCTGTTTTGGATGGATGGGACAAGGTGGTGGTGCGCCGGAATGTTGAATCGAACCAGGTCAGTGTTTAGTCAGGTCGGTTGTGCGGAGTACAGCGCAAGGAGGTAAGCTCTTCCTCGATGGCCAGCTAGTCGTGTTCAATGGATGGGGGGGTGTGTGGGTGTGCGGGTGGACGGGGGTGCAGGTGCGATGGGAAGGGTGGGTGGTGTGTGTGCCCACCGGGTGCTGGTGCTGTTGTTACGAGATTGTGCTGTTGCTGGAAATGGGAGACCACATCCGTTTCCCATCGCTATTCATTCATTCATTTTTCAATGCACTTCAACTCCGGCTTCGACAAATAAGACATTCAGCCAACCCCCTCCGAACAAACGATCATCCCTGTACGCATGCAGTCAATATGCATGGTCTACCACAGAATGGATAAAAGAAAATATGTCTTCATATATAAGGCTCCGTCGCAGCGACAGAATTCGCGGTTTATCTTATAAACCAACTAGGCTAAAAGCGTTAAACAACCAAAACTATACTATAGCTTCAATCACATAAATTTTCTATCGATCAAAAACATCGTTCCTACTCATTTTACTTAGGTATTTTATTTTATTTTTCCAAAGGCAAATTTGCAAACTCACGGGACTTTCGGAGATGCTCACTTTGATATTTCCGAGAATTAGCAATTATATTATAATAGTGGGCTTTTGGTCCAGTCTAAATCTACTGCCGTTCCGTCCTGCCTATTCCTGACAGAAGTCGACCCACATCACGGACCGTGGGGAATCAAATTGACGAGCATTCAAGCTAATGTACTGATTAGAATAACATCAAGTTATTATCATTTGCCTAATGAAAGAGCCGTGGCTGAAAGCCAACCCGCAATCATTCGGACTTGTCTAGACCTTCAATTATGTTACACACATACGCATATATACCCTCCGGTAAATGCTTTCCGGTTTGAAGATTTAATCTCACCTCACGAAGGGACTGAAGTTTGAAAAGCCCTTATGTTACACCAAAATATCTGACATCCAGTTTATACCTTCAACCTTATTTAGCCGAGGGAAGTTGTGGAAAGGTAGTTATTTCACAGACATTGTCTCAAATCTCATATCCGAGCACTTGACCTCAGATGCCTAATCAACAGTTTTCGAGTAGGAAAAAAAATGTGATATTCACTCCAGTTCGAAAAAAGAATATATATTTTTTCTTGAACTCGAGCTCTCAAACTATGGAGGGTTCAATGTTCTTGTTAATCGGCGGCTACACTGGCCTTGGTAGGACAAAGCGGACCCGGTGCCTGCAACTACACCCCCATGACCCTTGCTACATCTACACACATACTCCATATGGGGTCTTTTTTCTGATGCGCCAAATAGCTCGACATGACTAGCGTTGGTGGCTTGCAGGCGTCTATCTCAAAAGCATTATTGAGATGGATCGAAAGGAGGCCAATATAAAGCAATCGAGGTTGGGGCGGATAACATTTTGTGACTTGTGTGATCACACGTGCATCACACATTTTGCAGGCCCACAGCACAAGATTTTCTCAAGGATTATATGGATCCAAGGGATCCATAATCCGGAAAAAGAAAGCAAACAGAAGAAACGCTTCAGAGGCGAGAGGAGAAAGAGAAAAAATGTCAGTGCGTCCGTCGTTTTGTGATTAAACCCTATTGTTCCTAAGACGTAACATGTGCGCAATTCAGTCGCGAAGTGCAGTTGACTAGGCCTGATCGTATTTACAACAGACCACTTTGCCTAACCATGGTCAGCTGAACCAAGAAATCAGAAGCCCAATTGGCCAACTTCGAGATGAATATGATATCAAAGCTCGGACCGAGCAGATCGTAGTCGGATAGAGAAGAAGTTCCACTGGAATGAAACGTTGAAACATGGGAGCACGTCGACAGGCCGGGATTAGGAACGTGCGTCTGACATGTCTGTCTGATAGCCTAGGCCAGACCAATTAGCGACTTCGACGCCGCCGGAAATTTAAAGAACCTGAACCCTGGACCATTCAAAGGGGATTTTTGGGCAAGCAAGCTTATTACGTATTGTATAGCGTAAGTTTTCACAAAATCGCATCAACTATGGACCGTGTATTTCTCCTATATCAGGGACTTGCAATAGCCAAACGGAGATAGTTCAGGATATGAAGCCCGTGGGGTTTTGAGGGCCAAGTCTCCCACGGGACTGATGCTCTGATTGGACGGGTAGCGGCCCCTTTAGAAATTGGCATGGAATGAATGCATGGATAACCATTGTCTCTAGGGTCCCGTCTCATCCGTTCCTCTGGGTCGTGGCTTTGAACTTTCTTACTGATGTAGTATGAGAAGTATGTAGTATGTCTGCCATTCCAATAGTTGCTAATTCAATATCTTTCAAGAAAGAGAAAGGTTAGCCTGGATGGAATATCTCTCGACTATCAAGCATCTTAGTTTTGCGGTATATAATTCTCACCCTAGTTGAAAGATCATTGGTTGTCTGTTTAACATGTCATGATAGCGTGCCGTCTATATCATGCTCACTGTTGATTTCGATTATCGATTCTGAATTATCGTATGATCATGGATTTGATTGCGAGGTCTAGACTTCCATTAAGCCCTTAACCCTTCCCGTCCGAGGGTTTAAGGTTGGATGCAGATTGTGTAGGTTGCCGGCTGTGCAACGTTGACCGCAACACCAAAAAATTTCAGTTTGATGTTGCCGAACAGAACGTCACGAACTTCCAACCTTTCATAGGGAACAACAATTACCGGGCCCCGAGGACTCCAGCTGCCGTTAGAGACTAACAATTTGTCGCTGGGAACCTGCCATGTAGCTGGATATCATCGATTAAGATAGAAGTCATATATCCGCGTGGATCAAGCCGGGAGATTACCAAGGACCTTATCCGCTTCATCTCCGAGTGCTATCAAACCCTGCCGCATGAAATTCCACAATTGCAAACGCAATCAGCTTCGAGGAATCTTTTCTTTCTTTTGCTATCAAATCAACCCCACGCTTGAAATAATTTCAAGACAAAGAAAAAATATAGAATCAAAAGAGTTAGTTCTCGTTTCGGTCTCCTAAACAAAGATACAAGTGGTTAGTCCTCCTCCTGGGACCAATGAATTTCATCTTAATTACTCTGTGCAAAGCTGATATTTTCTTTCATTCTTTCAGACGTCAGACTAAGGAAGATGACCTCGAAATCATCTCACCGTGTCGTCCAGCAAAGTCTCCTGGGCTTTAGTGCCCGATGGAAACAGCCATCCGCTTTCCGAACTCTCAAGAATAATTTGAATGGCCACCGACTGAACCATGGTCAAGGTTCCGCCGTCTCCAGTGCCTCATACACGCCCGAGCAAGCCGCGATATTATCGGCTGCCCTGAGCCACGTACCCTCCCAGGGTTTCACCGATTCCGCTCTCCTCTCCGGGGTCAAGGAAGCAGGATACTTGGATGTTACAACTAATTTATTTCCTCAAGGCCCTTTTGATATCGTTAAGTATCATTTGGTCACCCAGAGAGAGCGATTAAACAAATATGCAGAATCCGAAGAATGGAAGGATTTACAGGCTACAAGCCCAAGATTTGGGACCACCAACAAAATTAGAGCCCTTTGCATCGAACGGTTAAAGCAGAATAAAGATGTTATACGTCGCTGGCCAGAGGTAATGTCTCACTTCGGGCAAACTTGCTAACACTTTTTCGTTATTGCAAACATCAAATAAGAGCTAACACGCATATCTTCTTGATGATTTCTCTTCAACCGGCATAGGCAGTTGCTCTCATGAAATATCCAACCAATCTACAATCGTCTACATCCGAACTGTTTAGCCTAGCGGATACCATGTGGAATGTCGCGGGAGACAAAGCAGTCGATGTATCTTGGTATACTAAACGAGGTATCCTGTCAGGTATATATGCAGCAACTGGTAAGTGGGTATCTTTTATCTTTCTCGTTAAAAGTACTTTTAAGTATCCACAAGAGCGTGTTCGCTCGTAACGACCACGGCTTATACTTTCGGCTACTTTATGACTTGCATATTATATCTCCCCTCTATCTTATTCCAACCCTCGCTGCATTCCGTTTGCCCCATCCAATCCCATCATCGAACTTAGCACAGCGAATGGGTTATCGGCCCATGCATTCCTATATGCGGATGTACGCACTTACGGGGGTAGACCCGGATGTACTACCGGCTTGGTTGCGATGCAGGCGCCGGCAAACAATTTCCCTTAATTCCTTCTAGAATATATAACCATCCTACGCAAATATTAGTTGCTGCGGAACCAATCAATGGGCAGAACAACAGCTAACGTAAGAAAACTCATACAGAAGTCTACATGACCCAAGACAAGTCGGACCGTTTTACGAATACTTGGGCCTTCCTTGATGAGAGGCTTGCCGACAGTGCATCGGTGGGGTCCACTGTCGGCCGGGTGGGACAGTACCTTGACTACGCTCGTTACAACGTCGTCAACGTTTTGAGAAGCAAAGGTGTCAAGATCTAACCGACCCCACTGCTGCTACTACGGAGTGCATCCCATTATCACCCTCCGCTGGCTCGTGAGTGGCTTCCCACAGCGGTTTTTACTTATTCTACCACCACCCAGCCTGGTTCGAACTCGGAATCCAGACAGGTTGCATTATGCAGTTGCCACCTCGTTAAACCCGATAAACCATACCTACCTCTTGTATTCCGACAGTCTGTTCTGAAGGACCAGCTAAAGCACCTTCTCAGTACAAATAAAAAAGAGCGAAGAAAAAAGAACCAAAGAAATAAAATAACACAATCCCTGATGATACCAAACTGATGACCTGCCTTTAGGAACGAAATACCTCTTGTCCACCAATACAAGGGCACCCCCATAACACCTTCTCAACTTAAAGCCTTGCCATTGGACAGGATATCTGCCCCGTCTATCCTGTCTGTTTGCTGCAATTCCCTTGTCACAGTCGGATATGCAGCACATCGAGGGTGTGGAAAGTTCGATACCATCTGTACGCTGTACCTACCTACCTCTCATCTCCATCACACTTCTAAACCAAATATATCCCGGTCTTCTCACTCGCTCTCCAGCTCTTAACTCGTCCTTTCTCGTAGGCCCCCACACCATACTTCGACTTTAAACGTTCTAACCCGGAATTCTTATCTTTTTACACAACTATATACCTCCCTTCCCACACACCCCTCATCACCCCCCTAACACGTTTAATATTTTCCTCTCCCATTTTTCTAATAGAACAGCAAACCCGTCGTTCTGTTCTCCCATATGTGGGCGTATTGCTTGGAATGTGCATATGCAACATGCAACGACTAAGTTGAGACAGAGTGTAAGAAAATAAAAAGTCGCACACACCCCTCCTCAACCTCGGGAATATGATCATGGTATCACAAAAATTTTCTTCTCAAAATTTTTTACCATCTGAAAAAGAAAAACAAAAATACTTCAGCCTTTCATGCACGAGCGCAGGTTTTCGCGGAGGCTGCTAGGGGGGGGGGAAGAAAGGAAATAATATGATGTGCTCTGTTAATAGTTGTTAACATACATACTATACACGGTCCCAGCCCAACCACCCCCTTCTCGAGTTCTCCTCCCCCCAAAAAAATAACCCACACTCAACTACCAACCAACATCACTGAACCACCCACCCACCACACCCACCATTATATAAGAAGAAAATAAAAAAGTAATAAGAAACAGCTACCATACCGGGTGGCCATACTTCTTTAGGAAGATTACTGACCTCTTCTGTCTTTGAATTCGGAATCGGAGGGACTCGAGACGGGTTTTTGATACACAAAAATTTTGAAAACGGTTCGGTTGCTTCAGATACTCATATATTCGAGTCAGATGCATTGATATACGTTCCCATCTTTGACAATTATATAATGTAATGTGACCGACTAATCTCCTGTTGCATCAATCCATGCAGCAGCTGCAGCAGTTGGAACCCCGTCGATCACAATCATATCGATACTCCATTCTTGAGTTCATGAATCATATCGATGTAATCAAAATATTTTGCACCGGCGGGTCCGGATCAGATGTCAATTTGCATACACACATATATTACTTACTACTGCGCGTTCTATAGATCTACCGTTATCATTGAAAAAAGGCTTCGAAGTCGTCTCGGGAAATACCGAGTAAATCATGCCTGATATACTTGCCTAACATCGATATCCCTTACCCCTCTTCATAACTGACTGTATGAGGAAGGCAGGCTATCGGTTGTTAAATTTAATTCTTCTCGTATTATATACTTGTTTAATGAATTATCTAGATGGCTCTTGATGCCTCTTCTTACCTATCGATATCGATATCACTCTGACATTGAATATCAAAGACGGTCTTGCAATACACAATGGCTTGTTGATGAACTCTCACCCGTCTGACCAGCTTTAAGCCTGCCAAACGTACCATGCCTGTATACACTATTCAAAAGTCCTGCCTCGTACCCAGAGCTCTGCCAAACCGTACTAATTGAACTCACGAAGGTACTAACTGCAAGTTCCTCCGATGCTCGATTGAAAATATAAAATAAAACAGAAACGAAGGGTATCCCTTTCTATTTTACACATGATGATCGATAAAAGAAAGATAATACAGAAATACTTTCCCGCCAAAAAAAATCGTAGAAAGAAATGCGAAGGGTGGTGCGCGATATGAATCTACCTATGTACCATAATCAACCAGCATTAAATTTTTTTTGCTAGCCGACTACTACTTCTTCTTCCCTGCCCCTCCAAACCCTGTCCCCTCGAAGCCCGCTCTTCCCTTCGACTTCTTCGACGGCACCTTCCTCGCCTTCTTCCCACCTTTACCAGCCTTCTTCTGTTCCCTCCGTGCTGCAAGGTTGGCTTCACGCTTCTTCTGCCGCATTACTTTACCCTTTTCGACGTTATCATTGCGTTCCTTCCTGTCCGTCCCGAAAAAATGTAGTCAGCAAATCCGAACTTTGTATCACAATAACATAAAAATTGAACGGGAAAACACTCACCATTCCCTCTCGCTCTTCTTCTTAGCTTTCTCCTGCCTCTTCAGCGACTTCTTCAATAGACCCTCGTCGTCTTGTAATTTCTCCCCACTCGCCATTTTCAACGCCTTACTCCATCGATCCTTCTCTTGAATATCCGCCCGTTTCTCATCGCTCATCCCAGTTAACCTTGCCTTCTTCGCCTCGGCATGTTTTAGAGCCCCGAGTACATCCGACGGACCTCTCTTCTTGCCCACTGCCTTAATACCCTCCAAATTTGCAGTCAACTTATCACCATCCTCAAAATCGACGTTTCCAAATGTATAATTCGCCGGTGCCGTAGATAACCCATTCTTCTTCTTAGATTCCGACTTCTTCCCATCCGTAGAATCCGCTGCCTTTTCAGCCTCGACTTTAGCTTGTAGTCTCATCTGCTTCTTTCTTTCTTTACGTTGTTCGTCACGTTTTCTTCGCTGTTCCATGAGTTCTGTGCGGGTACGGGGTACTTCGCCACCGTCGGCTTTGCGGGCATGACGGAGTTCTTCAATGCGTTTTGCTAGTCGCTCCTTCAGTTGCTGTTGGACGAGAGGGTCTTTTGAGGTTTTTAGCTTTTCGGCGAGAGTTTTTTGGGTGGTGGAGTTGTCGGTTGTGTTTGAGGGTGCGGGGGAGGGGGATGATGCGGTGACGGCTGTAGGTTCTGCTGCTAGACCTGGGATTCGTTGAATTGTTTCGCCTTCTGCGTCTGAAGCTTCTGAATCGTCTTCTGAGCCCTCAGAGTCTTGGGCCATTTTGTCCATATCTGCCGTAATATCTCCTTCTCCTTCTTCTTCCTCATCCTCATCCTCATCCTCGTCATCGTCATCGTCATCGTCATCGCTGGAGTCTGAAGACTCGACTGTAGGCTTTTGAATAATCGAGGCTTTGCCAGTTTTCTCTGTGCCGTTGACCTTAATTTGAACACCATTTGGTTTCGCATCTTTCCGTTTGACGGGGTGGTGCTGTTCCTTCTTTGGAGACGTAGATTGTTTCAACGGACTCTTCGGTGGATGGCTGGCCTTCTTTGGTGTCGACTTCTCCTCCTCCTCCTCCTCCTCCCCCTCTACCATGACATCGTCCTCATCATCATCCTCGTGGGATTCGGCACGAACGTCCTTATCACCATTTGCCTTCTTTTTCCGACTACCCGGTTCCTTATTCTGCCTCCTCTCCCTTCGCTTCTCCTCCTTCTTCCTAGCCTTCATTTGCGACTTTGTCTCATAAGGTAAACCGTCTTCATTCAGCTTCCGTCTCTTCTCCTCCCTGACAGCACGTTCTCTGGATCTTTCATCTTCGACTTCCTTAACTGTAACAGCTTGGTCCGGATCTAGCTTCGCACGCTTTGCGGCCTGAGATTCCTCTTTTGTCTGTTTACGTTTTTTCCATTGGTCCTATTTTTTATTCAAATCAAAATTTCTGTTAGTCATTTATATGAATACAAATAACATACCTCATGCTTTGGTAGAAAAAGGAGTGAGAAGTTGTCATACGGAGTTATCCTGAGTAAAATACAGCTTGGCAGGTATTAGGTTAAGAAGACTGTCGAATGCTCTAGCATGCTTGACTAATCGGTCCTAAGAGGAGTATTAGACTTTGTATTGACAATTGCATATGACAGGCGACCTAAAGCGCCTGGATAGCGCCGTACCTCAATGTCCTTCTCGCTCATAATGATGGCAACAGGCGCAGTACAATCGCCAGGTTATATTACGATTAATAGGTAACAAGGTAAAAAATGAAAGAATAAGATGTAACAGATAGAATA
This sequence comes from Arthrobotrys conoides, assembly GCA_036971725.1. Taxonomy (NCBI): domain Eukaryota; kingdom Fungi; phylum Ascomycota; class Orbiliomycetes; order Orbiliales; family Orbiliaceae; genus Arthrobotrys; species Arthrobotrys conoides. The sequence goes on from JAVHJM010000009.1 coordinate 1,469,220, forward strand.
TAGGAAGTATCGCGATTACCGAACCGGTCGTTATTCAAACGCGCCGGGGTTGGTTGGGTTGGTTGCCGTCCAATAAAACGTTGATGAAGTTCGAGGATGATATCGAAAATGCAGAACGAAAGGAAAAAATAAATTTAACCCCAGAAATTTTTTCCCTCTTCTTTAGAAACAACACAATTTTCGATCGTCGTTTTTTTTCCTTTTGAGCCGCGCGTATAAATTTAGACGCCACAGCTCTTGGCGCTGAAGCCGCCTTGATGATGGCTGATAAGATGGTAGAGATAATGCACCGCCACAGTTCTGTGAAATTTTGTTGGTTGAGCCGGCGTTGCTTAAAACTCGGACTTTAACACGAACGAATTGGAATAGCTCTATTTCCTTTACTCTTCTTCCCCTTCCCTATCAGACTGCGAACAAATCCACATACACATCCATCCTCCAATTACCTCATCGTCAAAATCCTAAGAATACCGTCAAAGGGGTTTCATCGATTCTCGATAATTTTCTAAAAACAATGTTCCGAACAGCACTCCGACAGTCTTCCCGTCTATTGACTTCGTCAATGAGACCAGCGGTATTCACCGGTGTCCGTGTCCTCCCTTCGATGTCGGTGGCGCCGCAGATGGCCTTTGGTGGACGATTCTACTCGTCGGGTGGTCCACCATCCAAGGCGGATATTGAGGGTAGAATAGTGGATTTGTTGAAGGGATTTGATAAGGTGGGTCCTTTCTTTGTTGTTCCCGAGGGGTGGTTTTGGCGGGGTACTCTGGATACTTTTGTATAATGGATTTTTATAGCTAACCTACTTGGTGCGTGATTGGATAGATTACTGATCCTTCTAAGGTATATATGGCTTTGATATACTCGGATTGGATGGTTTGGTCATGAGGAGATGCTAATGGATGATGTGAAGATTACGGCGACGTCTCATTTCTCGAATGATCTCGGATTGGATAGTCTTGATACCGTTGAGGTCGTGATGGCGATTGAAGAAGTACGATACTCTATATACCTGTCTAGTATCTTATGGTTATTCAGATGGATGGATTGCTAATTGGTATACACGAACAGGAATTCAGCGTCGAGATCCCAGACAAGGAAGCTGATGCTATCCAGAGTGGTATGTGGATGACGTATATAACATGATATCTCGGTTATAGATATATCTAACTGGGTGTTTTTTCAATATAGTTGGCCAAGCCGTTGAATACATTGCCAGCCAACCCGGAGGTGAGTTATTCTCGATGATTGAATGATATATAATTGTATATTTTGTGAACCCAGGCTAACCGCTGTCGCCGCTACTTCCTATATAGCCGTCTAAACGGACTACTTCCCTCCGAGAATAGCCCTACCGTTGAGGGGGCGTTCTAAAGTGTACAGAAACATCCACGTTTTGTTCAATCGAAAATCCGTATTAGAATCAATACGAAAACGGGATATGAATGTCTTTCTTTTTGCTTGACAAGGATGAAGAGAAGGACAAAGAACCAACCCCCCCCTCTCTTCTATAAAGTCAGACGGGATGTATGTTTTGGTGAAGAGGTTGCGATAATTGTGGTCAGCCTGTGTACATAACGAATATCACTTTTTTTGTTTTTTTGAACTCTTCTTTAACTTCTTTTCCTTCTCGATCTCAAGCTCCTCCTCCTCCTCCTCCTCCTCCTTCTCCTACGTCACACGACAGATTCCTTGTATTCTTGTCCCCTCTGACACTCTTCTTTACAATCTCCAGATCCAATTGAGGCGCATAAGTTCTTCGCCTCTTACTATCGCTTCGGAATGGTAGTTTCAAGCGCCCACTCCAAACACACCTGTCAAAACCAGTTATGTCTCTCGGGTCAGAGTTCCCACAGGGGTCATTGGAACCAGCCAGCTTACGTCTGAGGCAAGCAACCTGGTTGCGCTGTTACGGCGGCGGTGCAAAAAAAAAAAAGCCACTAGCACTAACTAACACCTTTTGACTGCATAGGATGAACTCAAGACTAGGCTAAATAAATGAGAGAAAAACTGCACCTGCCTGGTCGTCTTATCTCTCTTTTTTACCGCTCTTTCTTACGTATGCACCGAGTAAGTTAAGTTCAGTTACTGGGAGAAGTAGCATACTAGTATATTTAGATTCTGGTCGTCCAACTTTCGTAATTGATTCTTTTCGAACTGTAACTCACCAACATTGGTCTTTGTCCTGTTATTACTGATATGGGTACAGGTGTAACACACTAGTGCAAGAAGTATATAAATACAACTGATACACCTTTTAAAATCGACGGCGTTATAGATCATATTGTTTTTCTCTCTTTCTCCTCAGCCGTTGAGGTTATATAAAATATCCAATTCGCGGACATAAAACGGGGCTCAGTTGCAGCTGCACAGATCAGATCAGTACTGCAGTCGTGCTTCCCCTTTCCAACTGAACTTACCTCACCTTTAATTACACCCACCACCCAGCTCAAACACAACCGACACCTTCCACCACCACAACATACCCACCACAATCACAATCACAATCTCGCCGTCACAAAAAACCATACGACCCGGTCACAAGTCTTCTCGATAATAATCTAATTCTTAATGTCATCCTCCGTCGTGCGAAGACGCGGCGCCGGCGGTGGTGCAGGAGCCTCCACCTCCACCACACCCAATGCCAACGGTGATGGTGGCGAAGGGTCATCGACCAGGACGCCTGTTCCAGCCGCCGGTGAAGGCCCGTCGGCCACCAGCTTTACCTCCGAAGACGGCGGACACAAGGTCTTCTTCGATCCCAGGGATATCAGCGAGAGCAAGGAGAGGAGCAAGCAGCCTAAGCTGACACTGATGGAGGAAGTATTGCTTTTGGGCTTGAAAGACAAGCAGGTTAGTCTCATTTTTTTGTCATGTTACTTCAGCCTTAACACCAAAAAAAATCCCTTCCCGATGCAGTAAAATGGAATGCAATCAATCTACAGAATATTAATGGAATGCTGGGGTGTGCTGCGTGGGAATTTACAGGGATACCTATCTTTCTGGAACGACAACATATCGTATGCGCTACGCGGCTGTATCGTGATAGAACTCGCCTTCCGCGGAAGAATCGCCATGCAGAGGGATGCGTCCAGACGGCGGTTCCCATTGGCAGACCGATTAATCGAGGTCGTTGATGATGCGCTTACCGGGGAGGTATTACTGGACGAGGCCCTTAAGATGATGAAAACGAGCGAAAAAATGAGTGTCAGCTCTTGGATAGATCTTATGAGCGGTAATAACACCCTTTTGTCCCGACCGACTTTCTATTTTTTCGCGATTCGTACCGCGATTTGCTACTCGATGGACCGATAAACTAAATTGGTGATAATATCTATAGGAGAAACATGGAATCTTATGAAAATCGGCTACCAACTTAAACAAGTCCGCGAACGTCTGGCCAAAGGTCTAGTCGACAAGGGCATCCTTCGCACCGAAAAACGCAACTTCCTCCTCTTCGACATGGCCACCCACCCTGTCGCCGATGGTGGCGCCAAAACCGAAATCCGGTTGCGCGCCAAAACCATGCTCACAGCTAGAACGATAGTCCTCCCACCCACCGAGTTTTTGCCAGAAGACATGGAGTTCAGATATCTGAGAACCGTGGCAATGGTATGTGCAGCCTACGCAGCCAATGTTCTTGAAAACGCGCTCTCTACTCTAGGGTACGACGCTAGAGAACGGGCTTTTGCGTATGTAGAGGAGCTGCTTGCGCTGTTCTCGCAATGGCCGTTTGGGAGACCGACGAATACTTCGGGGAGTGTGGGGCAGAATCTGGGGCAGATAACTTTGGAGGAGGTTAATAGTAACAAGGATAAGGAGCTGCAGTTAGAGGTAAGCATCTAATATACACACCTGCACCACTGGTTCAGATATCAAGGTTGTAGAGCTTTTCTAATTGGAATATAGGTTGTCGCTGCATGCCTAAGCGTGTTCACAAGACTTGACAGTCTACTCTAATTTACTAACTACCCTTGGAACACAAACCGGCGACAATCACTCACTCACTCACTCATTCTCTCTACTTACACTACAGTTTTTGTTCTTTCTTTTCCTTTTGGAGGAAACAAGGAGATGGTATTTGGTTGATATCCCACCCTTATGAACCTTTCCCTTCAATGAGCGGGTCTATTATTTAATGTGACTATTCCATTCTATTCTACTCTTACAATGAGTATTATTCATGAGAAACCCTCCAAAAAAAACATCAGTTGATATCAAATCCTCCCCTATCCCCTCACATGTAGCTGGTCCCCCTTCATACTATCTGGTACTCCTGCTACAATTAACCACCACAAACGCTTCTCCGAGTTTACGAGAAAAAAAAAGTTTCCTTGGACGACTCATTGTTTTTCACTTTTCTCGTGATGATGACGCTTCTTTTTCTTTTCTTGAATTCTGTGTACCTTTATATTACTCTTTTTATTAGTATACTTTAGTTAGCGGCCGTTCTGCTCAGGTTTTTCTTGAATTCAAATGATTAAAGAGAGAGAGAAAGAACCAAAATCATATTTATATATAAAATATTCAATGTAAATTCCTATTAGCATAGCTTCACTCTTTTTCCTTCAAGATCGCTCTTGGGATTTAATTAATTAATTCTACTGTGAACGTTGGAGGGTATCGCGAATGATAGTGCAGTGGAGTTTACAAGTTTGGGAGCAATTAAGCGCGACCCACTACAATCGGCCATTAACCCTCCAAGCTATAGCTCCATCCCATCCCCAGCATCCATCTCCACATCATCACCTTCACATCAACCAACTCCACAAAAACAATCAATCATGAACTAACTTCACCAATTACTTTTATATACTTACCTCCTATGCGTATAAACATCTCACAATGTAAGTCCTCTTCACCCTTCTAATCGACAAACCCCATTCAAATCCACCATTCCACTAACTAACCACTCCAAACCCACCACAGGATCGATATCCGCCGCCGTCTAAAACGGTGTATCCTAACCTCCGACCTCCTAGTTCTAAAACGCCTGCTCCAATCCCATCCAAAAAGCCTAAACTTCTGCGACCCCTCCGATCACGGGAACACACCACTCCACCTCGCCGCCTCCCGGGGACAAACCTCGATCGTAACATTCCTAGTCCAAGCAGGGCATGAAAAGGAGGGTGTATCAAGAAACTACGATGGACAGACGCCGTTGATGGTTGCTAGTGGGAGTAATGATGAGAATGCGGATGATGTGGTGTTTTATTTGGCTGGAGAGTTTGAGGGATGTGTGGAGTGGAGGGATAAGAGTGGGTTGACGGCGGTGGGTTTATTATTTATTGTTCTTGATCATTTCTGGGTGTATGGGTGGAGGCTAATTGGTTTTTGGCGATAGCTTTCGATTGCGGCAAAAGCTGGGAATGATGCTAATATCAACGTATTACCTCCCTTTATACCTCCTTCTACTCGACGTTATAACTAACAAATCTCCAGATCCTTCTCGACTCCGGTGCCGACATCAACGCCGTCGATCCTCTAGGAAACACCCCTCTTCACGTATACCCCCCCTCCACCCCTTCAACCCTACCGCACTAACAATATATAGTACGCATCCGCCTACGGCCACCTAAAGGCAATGCGAACCCTCATGGACCGCGGCGCAAACTTCGACGTCCGCAACCGCGAAGGCTGGTACCCAAAAGACTACTCCTACTCCAAAGCCGCAGAAACCTATTTCAAAACATTGATCGATGGGGTCACCATCAAAAACTCAAACATGATGGGTGGATCCCCGTATACCCCTACAGCTTCAAACCCATTCGCTGGACTAATGGGACCAGGTGGGATAAGTTCTAGCGTTAGAACAGCAGGGAATTTCATCTCTGGAGGTGGCCATGGGTTTGGAGGAGGAGGAACGGGAGGAGGCGCACAAACGGCGCCGAGTAGTAGAGATGGAAGTAAACGACCTAGTACCGCTGGAAGTTTTTCTTATGGTTCACATTCGATTATGGGTGGTAGTACGGCTACTCTCGTTCCCAATAATACCGGTGGAATGGGTGGAGCACCTATGCTCCCAAGCTTCGCTCCAGCAATGGGGCAACTAGGTTCTACGATCACATTAGTCCCAACCTCCGGTAGCACAACACCAATGGATCACGAGCTCCCACCCCCTCCTTCACGAGTTTTGAAATCCGCTGCATCGATGGTGGAGTTTTCGAGAATGGATAGGGGGAGTATGACGGCTAGACCTGGGACGCCGCAGAGTACTTATAGCAGTAACATGGGAGAAAGGGAGTTTTCTAGTCCGCTTGCTGGGAGGGGAGGGGAAAGAGAGGGAAGGGCGGATGGGGGGAGACATAGTGCGACGGGGAGTGTGAGTAGTTATGCGAGCGTGGGGAGTGTGGGGAGCATGCAGGGTGGTGGATTACCGGTTCTGATGCAAGGGCAGCAGATGCAGCAGATGCATCAAATGGGGCAGATGGGGCTGGGGCAGGGACAGCAACAACAGCAACAGGGGACTGGCCAGCCGCAGCAGAGGGCGCTGTACGAGGCGTTTACAAAGTTAAGGCCTAGGGCTAGTAGCAATGGGTAGATGTTTAGAAATGTGGTTCGGGATTTTGGCAATTGTAGTTTTGTGCAATGGTGGGATTGACATTGGTTTAGCGGGAGAATGCTTTAGGCGTTAAGGGGTACTTCTTTGGATATCTATTTTATACATCCGCTGGTTTTACGAAGTTATAGTTGAACATTATATATATTATTTGCATACCCAATTCCATAACAGTTTGAATATATATACAATCCCTCAAGTCCGCAGGTGAATACCAGCCTCAAGACACTCGAATATCTAAAATATAATACACTATATACAATAAATCCTCATCAAACCGTCACATCACCCCCCATCCTCTGATCCCCCTCATTCACCAGAGCCCCCATCATCTCCCTCAACCGCTCCTTCCCCTCCAGCACCCCTTCAGTCCTCCAAACCATCACCGTCCCCGGTAAAAAGCTATTACTCTCAAACACCCTAATATCACTAAGCACATCCGCCACAATGCCCGCCGTGACTTCATCACCATCGACACCATTAACCCTCATCTCCTCCAATAAATCCAAAACCCCACTCATATCTCTATAACCCCTCCACTTCACCTCCAAAATCTCATTATAAACGCCCACGGAACATCCGATGATATAACTCTCCGTGCCCAAGTTCTTGACTTTTTCAAATACTGCCGTGCAAGCCGAGAAGTCGTTGTATTCTGTTCTTAATAGTTTTATCGCCTCCTTCAGTAATTTTGGATAATTCCCCGTTAGGCCGTTTGCCGCGAACGGCATGGTGAAAATATACTGATCGAGCCATTCCCATACTTCCAGATCATTCCCACATAACTCCAACATCCCCGAAAGCTTCTCATACTCCTCTTTCCTCTCGGGACTCTGAACCTCCTCATCCATAATATCCAACCCAACGGCTTTTCTACTCAAACCCAACTTCCCCGCCGCAGCAGACCTTAACGAAGCAGGAAAATCCCCACGACTAAGTAAAGCCTCCATACTACTCTTCTCATCAACCCCATTCCTCTCCGGTCCAAAACTAACCTCATCATCAACTCCACTCTGCGGTCCAACCGCCGATTCAAATAATGCAGAAACCATAGGCGAAGGTCTGGTATGTTGTAACTTCTTCGCAGGTGTAGCATACGAAGACTTCTGTAGAAGTTTATCAAATATCATATCGAATATGACTTTTTCCCTTTCCGTCATGTTTGTACGCGGTGAGCTGGAGAGGTTTAGGAGTGATAGCGAAGGGTCTTCTGCTACTCCGTCTTTTGGGGAGGTTTTGTATTCGGGTTTTGTGTACACTCCTCGTTCGTAGTTTTGGTGGGTTGAGCGACGGTGGGAGAAGGATTGCGGGGTTTCGGGGAATGAATTGCGGTGGTGGGTTGAACGGGTTCTTCCTCCTCCTCCTCCTCTGTCCCCTCTTCTATCTCCTCTATCTCCTCTATCCCCACGGTTATCACGATATGAAGAACGGTATGAACCTTGTTGTGAATCGTGATTTCGAGATCTAAACGTTCTTCCGTGGTTTACTTCCAACGAAGGGGATTCAATCCTCTGAGGTCGTAGATTCGCTTCCTCCTCTTCCGTGGATTCGCCAAGAAGGTATTGCCATGCTTCGTTTGAAGGTTCGAGGTTGTATTTTGATGATGCTGATGCTGGTGGTGTCTGTGGTGGTGGGGTGGAGTAACACCGTCTTGTAGGTATAGTTTGAGATGTTAAAAGAGTTGGAAGGGAACGGGTATAGGTTATTAGATGCCGACGAGCACTGGCGGGGTATAGGAATGATAGCATTGTGGTGGGGTGTGATGTATATGTCGATGTTTCGGCGGGATTCTGAGAAGGTTGAAAACTTGCGCCCCGCGATCGAAGGGTACGGCCCGCGCACCGGGTGACGGAAGCTTTAACGCTGTTCATGCGATTTGTTTTTCTAATAATTGATTAGGACGCCAATGAGTGGAGTAGATTTTGTTAAAAGGATATTGATCGTGTCAGATTGGTGCTGAGATTTGAAAGTTTTCAAGGTTAAAAAAGTTTTATATCGAAAAAATGGAAAATCCGAAAGTTGGAAAAGTTTTGGTTTTTCGTTGCTCGGTGTTTTATTTTGCAGGTGAAAAATACCACGCGGCCAACACGCCTGATAAGATCCCGCGAGACCTGCCGACTTGGCTCAAAATACTTCACGACGAGACGCATCGAACAAGGAATCATAGATCATCATGATTGTAATAGTAATAGTAGTAGTCGTAGTAGTAATACCAGCCGTCCTAATATCCCGCCGAAGCTAAAGAGCTATATATAACACGTTAAAGAAAAATAAACCAGTGAAAAAACGGTGGTGAAAAAATACAAAGCAGAAAGGATCAGAGTGGGTAGAGTCAAGAAGAAGAAAGGCCCACATAGAAAACAAAAAAAAAGATCAAAGTCCATGTCCACACCAGTGTCACTGTTTCCATACTGTAAAAAAAAAGAGGATAGAAAATATCGCGTTCTAAAACAAATTCGAAATAAAGCCCGCTCGCAAAGCTTGCCTCCTCATTCATTCATCGTTGATCTCATATACCCGATATGCCGCCAACCGTTTCTTTAAAACTCAACCGTAAACTCCCAGGTCCCATCTTGTAACCCCTTTGCTGTGGTGTCGAGCAAGATGACTCGTCGGTTGTTCACATAAGCCGTCTTATCCATCATCTCAACCTTGATATTGGCTAATTGATCGGTAGGCTTCTCAAACAACTCGCTGAGTGCTTCGACCGCCATTTCCAAGTCCTTTTGGTTGTCTTCAAAAATAGTGGTCAGGTGGTTTCGCTGCAAGTAGAAGGCGAAGGCGTAAGTCCACTTAAGTGTTTGTCGACACTGCTGAAGGACTTTGGAGGCGGCATCGAGGTACTGGACCTCGATCCATGACATGCCCGAGGCGGACTGAAGCATAGTCATCTTCTTTTCTGTTTTGATGTAGAGATCCTTGTCCAGCTTCCCTGATTGTTCGTGATTTGCGTAACGGTTGTAATACTATAATCCCGACTCTTATTAGCCATCTCGTGTGTAAGTCTGTAGAAAATTGGGAAATATACTCACGTGAAGGTACCTCTCCAAGCTGGCTCGGCTCTTAGCCTGAGTATCTCGGGCATCGATACCACTCTTTTCTTCATATCGATTGCAGTTGTACCAGCTGGTACCGTGCTCGTTCCATGGTCCCATACAAACCCAACAGAATTCGTGCTTACACTTTCGGCAGGTCATATGGTTGCATCCACCATTCTTCTCGATCGTGCTTTGGCATTTGGGACACTCTTTTGTGTTCGCCGAAATCCAGTTCGCAGTCTCGGAATCATCTTCGCACTTCTTCAACCATTTCTTGACGAGGCCACAGGGGCAGGGCTGGTGGTCATTAGAACCGCATCCAAAGCAGAAGTGGTGCCCGCATGTACAGAGGACAGTTGGGACAATTTCTCCCAACTGCTTCTGCGAGACAGGGCAGTCCACAACATATTCGCAATTAGGCGCAGGGCACCAGCGCAGATTCTCTCTATCCTCTACGTACGTCCGGTTAAGAAGCTCGTAGTAGCTAGAAGCAGAAGATATGTTAATCAAAGTCGATTCCGTAACAGTCCGAGCAACAAAACGGGAACTTACCGAGATAGAACATCAACACCTGCCAGCATGACAATCGATTTTGGGTCAACCAAAACCTTACATCCGTCCGACGGGCACTGTATTCTTATCGCCTCTCCTTCTTCCTTGATCTTCTGGCTCAGGTATTGCCTATAACAATTGGCACAGTATCGATGGTTACACCTCAAGCTGAAAGTTTGCAGGCCGTTTCCGTCCTCGCAACAGATATCGCACATGAAACCAGGGACCGTTTTCAACTCCGGCTTATTGAATCCTGTTAGATCAATGCCGGCTTCCTCGAGCAGTTTCTGCGAGCTCTCCATATACTGCTCAATCATGCGATCCTTGTTCCATTTGAAGTGACGGAGGAGAACGGCGGCATTCTCCGGGCTCATAGCCAAGATATTACATGACTGTTCTATTGCGTCACTTTGTGCCTTTTTTATTTCAGCTTCTGTGAGGACGGCGAAATCAACTTCGTAAGCTTTCTTCAGAGGTTTATCGTCCTTATCGTCGAGGTACTGGGTGCCATCTTCTTCCTCGAAGTCTATAAATATCCAACGATCATATATTAGTAAGCTGGTTTTGATTTTTTAGAGCCGGGACAACCCACCACTGTCCATGCTCTCATCCATAAAGTCCTCCTCAGAACCCCCAGAAAGAAAATCGTCGTCACTCATTTCAGACATTTTCCCCTTCGGTTCGTTTTCAATGACAGCGTCGTATGCTGGTGAGAAAGCGACCTCTTCGTCGGTTTCGTGGCCACCAGAAAGATGTAAGTGTGTAGCGGCGGAAGAGTGTGAGCGTTTAGCTGGTCGCTCTTCGGCTACAGCGAGGTTGTTTGGTAGGGCGGGTAACGGTTGGGAAGGTGTTGGTGAAGGTGGCTGTTGTTCTGTGGAGGAGTCGGCAGCTCCGTCTAAGGGGATGTCGTGTTGATTAGCTGCTGCCGAGGAGGTTTTTCGTTTCCGGGTAGGAGGGAACGTGGTGGGTGGTTAGGAGACGAGAAACAAGGTTGTTCCGTTCCGAGGGGATGGAAGAACCTTGTGTCGTCACAGTAGGAAGGATGATACCCAGTGATGATGGTGATGAAGGAGCAAGATATATAGAGGAAGAGGAAGGGAAATAATGAAGATGAAGATGAAGATGATGAGGGTAAGATGGGGAGAGGATTGGAGGAGGGGGAGAAGGGAGAAGGGAGGTGAGGTGAGGGTGAATATAGAGATGAATAGAGATGAAGGTGATGAAGATGATGAAGATGGAGATGAAAATAGAGGAGGGAAAGAATTAGATCAAGCAGGACTCAGGTTCGGATGAGATTCCCGTGGAGACCACGTGAAGCCTTGGAAATGGAGTGGGGAGCGGATCCACGAGAGCAGCGGAGCGTAGATGAGATAGATAAGTGGATAAGACAAAGCACGCAGAGCAACAAAACTCGAAGCAAAACTGGGAATAGATAGAATAAGGGTGTTTCGTAGATAGGAGGAAGGATGGTGATGATGATGTAAAAAGGTAGTGAAGTGGAGATGTCGAGAAGGAAGGGGGGAAGAAGAAGTGGTGATGGTGTTTGTGGTTGGTAATGAATAAGTACTAATTGTCAACGACTCTACTCACAGCACTGTCAGCTATAATTTTCAGCTTCGGGTCAAAATCCTATTCTCTTTACTCAAAACTACAAGTAAACTCACGACAACAAGAAAAAACAGCTTGCTTGGACGATTATAAATGAATGACCCCTCGTTAAACACGCTAGCTAGCTACTTTATGTACTGACTGATAGTACCTAAGGTGTTGGAGCTCGCTTTGTCACAGTTGGGGAATCCCGCTGCCAGCCAGGCGCAAGGGTCTCATGCTTGGCCAGCATCGATGACTCCCAGCGTGACGCCTCACCGAGCCTGTCTGCCAGCTAGGCATTCTCCCGGCTTACGAGCTATTCCTCATCTTCTTTCGCACATCGGATCCTGCTCATGCTGTACGGGCACTATTGATGTATGTACGTGCTGGTTTAATATTCCGTCGGGCAGCGTCGAAAATTGTATTTTCGGAATAGCCCTTCATGCCTTAAGAGACATGCACATGTACTGTACATGTATGTAAGTAAGTACCTAGGTCGTATGGGTGTATGGATGAGCTGACAGCCAAAAGAAAATCCTCCATGATCATAAAAACATCATGGTAAAGGCGGGTTCGTTAAAATATTTATCCCAAAAGACAATAGGACAAAGTCAGTAAGTAAGTGTATCTCTCAATAAAACCTCCATTCGCTCGCCCGCTTCCAGAAACCAAAACCCCAGATCATGCAAATAGTAACGCAATGGCCAAAAAGGAAAAGGGAGAAAAGAGAAAAAAAAAGAATATGGAGAGGTATATACAAAAAAGAAACGAAAGGGCAGAAAGCCGCCACACCCATCTAATCAGTGGCTTATATACTGGAAAACCTCGCTGACAACTCTCTCTTCACCACCATACTCTCCCTCCTGCCGTAACAGTAGATCCTCAATCTTCCCCATACCGTCCCCTGCAAAATGATTCCAGGTACTAGTATCACCGTATAACATCGCTGGAGCCTTCACGTACTGCCTCCCGTCCGGCTTGCATCGCTTACACTTGAATGTGTCGTGTGTCTCACTGCGAGTACTGGTGTTGTACTCGAATAGCTTCCTTAAATCCTCGGTTCCGAAATGTCGTTCCACATCCTGCGCCTCGTCTACGACACACGAAGAGAGCGACTGCTTGTGAGATTGACGCTGGAAAATCTTCTCTTCAATCGTACCCGTAGCGATGAAACGGTACACAAAGCCTATTGTATTCCTGTTAGTGACCCATATAATTCATTTTTCGTAAAATAGAGAATTAAACCTACAATCCTTCTTCTGGCCATCACGCCACACACGAGCAAGAGCCTGCTGATCAGCTGCAGGATTCCAATCCGGATCAAACAAAACCAGACGATTGGCTCCAATAAGATTGAGACCGCAGCCACCAGCCTTGCTGCTCAGTAGGAAGATAAACTCGTCCCCATCCGGGTTGTTAAACTTGTCGACTAGCTTCTGACGCTTGTTGACGTTCATCGTTCCGTCAAGCCGAAGGAAACCGTATCTACCGCCATTATTAGCTTGAGTTCACAACCAATACCAAGATGGAAATGCTCACCCCTTCGATCGCGCCAGTTTTTCAAACACATCTAACGTCTGTGTGTAATTGCTGATCAAAACAATCTTATCATTGGTGTCCTGGCGAATTCTGGCCAGCATCCTGTCCAAAACGAGCATCTTTCCAGAGTAGCAGACATTGACATATCTTCCGTCCCGCCCTCTCGCCGCCTTCGGAACAAAATCGTCTGGGAAGAACTGTTCGCTCCCGTGGAGGTCATCTGGAAGCTCCAGGAGATCCGGGTGATTGCACAGCTTCTTCAGAACATTGATAGCCTTGAGAGGCTTGCATCCAACGCCACGAAGCAACTTCCTGACTTCTGAACTGGTAACAAAATGATTGTAGAGATCCTTCTGGAAAGGTGCAAGCCCACAAAAGACAACGTGTTCGTACTTGACCGGTAGGTATTTCGAAAGAATGTCGTTGGTACGTCGAATGATGAACTTGTTGACAAGTCCGAAGAGCTCTTTGAGACGTTCGTCACCCTTCTCTCGAGTTTTTTCATCGCTATTCGCATCACGGCCTCGCAGAATTGGCATTTCGTACTTCTTGCGAAAGTCGGCACGGCTCCCAAGGTAGTCAGGGTTTGCGAAATTGAGCAGCGAGAAGTATTCTGTCAAGTCGTTCTGGATTGGTGTGCCAGACAAGATGACACGACGCCTGACGTTCAACTCCGTCAGTGCGGTGAAAGTCAAACTCTCGCCATTCTTCAACCTGTGGCCCTCGTCACAGAGCATGAGGCCGATCTCGGTGCTCCCCAGCTCTTTGGCGTATAGGCGAAGCGTTTCATAAGAGACAATCAGGACTGGGCGAACGACCTGATTTCCAGAGGCGATAGCCCATTGTTTAAGCTGGCTGATGAGTTCTTCTTTGGTTGCCTTGCCGTCTACAGCGAATGGGTTGATGGTGCCCTCCCCAAGCCATTTCACAAGTTCATTGGCCCAGTTGCGAACCAAACTTGAAGGGCACGCAATGACACATTTCCTAATCGTAGGCCTTCCAGCTTCCGGGGACTGTTTAAGAAGCGTCCACATAAGAGTGATACATTGAAGCTACCCTCAACGTCAGCAACCTCGTTCAACCAAAAACGCACCCGATAGACTGCATACCGTTTTACCGAGACCCATTTCGTCGGCCATGATACATCCATGTGCCTTAGAGTCAATGAGGCCCGTGGTTGCTCGATACAGAAACTACTCGCTGTTAGACTCATCTTATCAAGCTTCGGAGTTACTATTCGTACCTTGACACCCTCGATCTGATGGGGTCTGAGCACCTTTGCCAACCTCGGGTCGATAACCACGGCGACCCTAGGAATCTCGCTGACATCCTGCTTCTTGATTCCCAATATTTCATTCAAGCTTTTGTTCGGTCGCCCTTTCGATGATTTATCCGATGATTCGGGTTCCGGGGCACTTGGTGTCTCTTCAGGCTCCTCCTTTTTATCATCGATAGTAGGATCATAGAGAACTATTGCGAATTCACCAGCAGGATCATGAAGCGCCTTTGCTACAAAGTTCGCACCCCGGCGCATGCCCAAAGCAATAGTCGGACGATCATTGTCGATACGAGACTTATCGATGAACGGAATAGCAAATTTCGAACGAAATGTAGATTCTGCGTCTTTTACTTTGAATATCGGAAGCTTGTTTGCTTCACGAAGTGCAAGAACGGCACCAGGAGCGGTCCAGGAAACCTCGCCGTCTTCGGTATTTCCATCAGCACCTGCATAATTGACCTTTCGGCGCTTACGAGGTGGCAAAGCGGATTCTCTTTTTGGAGCTGCAGAACCGGGACATTTAAAGGGTTTGAAGATGGGAGACTGGGATGGAGTGGAGTTTATCCGAAGGAGTTTCTTGGAGGGTGGTTGAGCAGTCGAGGGACGTTGGTTTTCGGAAAGTTGGGTCAGTGGGGAGCGGAAGGCGGGGAGTGGTTTGCTCATGGTGATCGACTGCTTGAGGAAGAAGGCAGACAGCAGGCGAACGTCAGAAACCGGGTAGTTACCTATGAGGTCCGGTAGATATCAAAGATGATAGCCAAATGTAGGTAGTTGATTGGTAATTGATTGATTCCGTGATCGGGGAGTTAGAGGGAGAGAAGAGGGGGGCCAAAGTGGAGTTTGAGGTTGACGGCTTGAAGCCTGACGCTTGTAATGAACGCGTGTTGGGATGAGTCCCTAAGACAGTGCGACGTGTTGTTGACAAGACACCTGGTCACGTGATACTATAATCATATGTATACTTAAGAGGTATGCAACGCAGAACAGCAGCAGCCGGCAAGATCCGAACCTCGTCTCGAACTCTGACCGACCAACAAATTCAGTTCAGTAATGTGACACCGACATGCCATAAGAGTTACCGGCCGACAAGTGAAGACTAACACGATATCAAAACATCGGGAATGTCCTCCCGAATGCTATTCCGGGAATCAAGGCCTCATGGATCTTGCATTGCATTGGCGACATGTTTGAACGGAATAAGAAGCGAGAGTGGCTTGGCTGCGAGGCTGAAAATGAAAAAGAGTCACCCAGAATTCGAGAGAGAGAAAAGTTGGAACTGCTAGGATGGGCCTTGAAGTTTTATTACAAACCCTGGCTAGACGACAGTCGGGATCGATAAAAGATCACATTCCATCAATTTCTCACAGGTTAATTGACATATGGCTAACTCGATGTAATTGCGGGTTTTATAAATCTGTACGACGGTTGTAGTGCAAATCCGACTTCAATACTGCAACTGTTAGGATTACCTATGTGCCGCTGTTACTCAGAGTTGCAAGTGATATTAATCGAATCAAAAGACATGTCTTCGCCCTCGTCATCCTCCCTTGAGTCACAGACCTGGAAACGGAATAACCGGTCAGATTTTGGTCTTTCAGGCAGGGTGCATGTACTCTGTAACTCCCATACATCGAGCAGGGGGGTGGCGGGTGGGGTTTTGTTCTAAATCTGCGGTTTTGGAGTGGAGCTTGGGGCTCGATTAAGGCACACCACCAGTCTGATCAGTCTGGTTGATATATGACTACGATCATGAACATCAACGTCAACATCCTGGTGCCTCCCTTTCAAAGGTGCATTGGAAGGCCGATTGGGTGCATTATGCCCACTATCCAGAGTGTTTGACAAGTTCGGGTCTATCTGTCCATCTTGGTGGGTAGTTGCAAGGTGGGTCTCGGCCTCTTACAAGCTATCACCACTCCTGCTCATGCCTCACACACACGCTGTAGGTGTCCAGATCTCTTTGTATTTAACAACCTCCATTCCCCCCCTACAGATTTTCTGGCTTCTTCTTCTCCTTCTTCTTCTTCACTTCCATATCATCGTCTAGAAGTTCGCCTGCTCTCTCATCTAGGAAGGTTATCAGAGTTACCCTAGCTAAAGCTAGCTTACTATCCGCCTCTAACTCGCCTACATATTCCCTGCCCTCACCATCCACAACCCTCGATCCCTGCAAGGATCCGCCTACACAGTAAGAATCATAGCTACACCAGCTTGGATCCTGTCCGTCCAATTGGAAAATTATTTAACTGGTTGTACTTTCCATCTACAGAATTTGACATCGACCCCGTGGATATCTCTCCGTCGCCCGTCGCCCGTCGCCCCCAAATTTGCTCTCTCAACACCCTCAAACACATACACCTACACCTCATCTCCATCCTTACATAACTCACATATCACCCTCTCCTCCATCCTCTGATTATCATTCCTGTTCTCACACCACTTTAAGAATCTACGCCACACAGTCTCTCGCGATTATGCTATTTATGCCGGGTCTCGGTGGAGATCCTGCAGCCATGGCCCTTAATGCTGGCATCTACAACCAAATTCCCCTCGGGGCTGGCGGCCAACCCGTCCAAAATGACGAAGCTCTGGCTTCCATCCCGGGAGCGGAGATGGTGAAGCGTCTGCTCGATCAATACGGAATCGACTCCTCCATGCTTATCACCGTTGGCATGCTTCTCACCATCTTCAACTCATTCACCGGTCTCTACACTTTTTTCCTCAACATGGTTTACCAGGCAATGAACTTTTTCGCCGCCTACTTCCTCTCCAAAGCCCACATTCGGTCTAACGATGAATCTTTTGATTACGTTATGGAATATCTCTCCCGGAACGAGATCTCTACGGATTCTCGTCTCTTCCACGTGAGCACCCAGCAGGATACCATTCCACGCAAGCACAAGGCCATGTTCTACGACGGTGCCACGTTCAAGGGTATCAATCGTCCAGACAGCGAATACGTTCAAGCCGATGAATACGGTCCAAAGCTCAAGTTCATCCCAGCATCTGCCAAGAAACATTACTTCTTCTTCGAAAAGACTCTCTTCATCATTGAACGAACCATCGAACACACCCCAACCCATAACAACAATGGTATGGGTGCTCGTGCTGATGATGAAACTGTTGATATCTGGACCGTTGGCCGAAACCCAGTCGCCCTCCGCCGTTTCCTCGCCCATTGCCGTGTCCTTTTCATGAAGCAACAACAGTACAAGACCGTTCTCCACACCTGTGACACCTATGATATGCGTTGGTCTGCATCCCAAACTCGTCCAATTCGTTCCCTCGACTCCGTTGTTATGACCTTCAAGGACAAGAACCGCCTCCTTACCGATATTGCCGAATACTTGAGCCCAAAGACAAAGGCTTGGTATCAAGAGCAAGGTCTTCCGTACCGTCGTGGATATCTCTTCTATGGTCTTCCCGGAACTGGTAAAACCTCCTTGACAACTGCTATCGCTGGTGCCTTCAACTTGAAGCTCTTCATTCTCTCTCTCGGCTCCCAGAATCTTCACGATAATTACGTCCAAGAACTTTTCATGTCCCTTCCTCCCCGGGCCATCGTCTTATTAGAAGATGTAGACTCCGCAAATGTTGACAGAGATTACGGATATGGCATGAACCACGATGAAGATATCGATTCTGAAGACGACGAGGAAGTTGACAAAGTTCTCAACCGGGGCCAGAATACCCGGCGTCCATCCAATGTCTCCCTTTCTGGTCTTTTGAATGCTATCGACGGTGTTGGTTCCGCTGAAGGCCGTGTCCTCATAATGACCACCAATCGACGAGAATCCTTGGACGGTGCACTTATCAGACCAGGCAGAGTTGACATGGAAATCGAATTCGGCCGAGCCAACCACGAGGTTTTAGAACAGATCTTCATCCAATTGTACTCCGGCAAGAAGCAAAATGTCTCATCGCTCGCCCTTGAAGCTGAAAAGAAGAAGACCGAAAAGGAAATCGCTGAAGAGGCCACCCACAAGCAGGAAATCGAAGAATTGGCTAAGGAGTTCGCTGCAATGGTTCCCGAAGGTACTTTCACACCCGCCGAAGTTCAAAACTTCTTGTTGCCACGAAAGAGAGATCCAAGGCTCGCCATCAAGGAACTTCGAGAATGGCTCGATCTCCAACTTGAAAACCTCAAGAAAGCCGAGGAGAAGGAAAAGAGAAAGCGTGCCAAGTTCCTACAGCGTCGCCAGAAATGGTTGAAGCAGAGGAAGCAAATGAAGATGCCAGCTTTTGGTGACAGTGACGATGAGAGCGAAGACTACGGAAACAGGAAGAAGAGACGCAGCAAGGACTTCCTTGAGGGTATTACCGAAGAGGACGAAGAGAATAAGAAAGAAGAAGGAGAGATCTCTGAGAAGGAAAAAGGCGAAGGCAACACGGAAGCTAAAGAAGCTACTACCTCTGAGGGCAAGGAGGACGCTGTTCCGGAGATCAAGACCGAGGCTGCGGACGACAGCAAGAGCAAGAAAAGCGAGGAGGGAGATTGGTCAGATGTCGAGACTAGCAGACCAGCAAGCCGACCAACTGAACCCTCATCTTAAGCCATCTATCTATCTGTCTTCTCATATCTCACTTCCACCCCCACCACACCCTTTTCTAAAACCCTTCCAACCTACCTATCTATTACCTTTTTAGTTTTTCACATGGGTACTTTTTTTGAAGCATCTTGAATGGTGTAAATACACGGTGTCTTTGGGATAGCTTATGCTTTTGTCTCTTTTCTTTCCTTTTAACTTATTTCGAAGCATGAATCTTGTTCGCGACACAGCTGCGGGTGTGATCTAGCAAGCCTTGTTCATATGGCGTTTATGAGAACGAATACATACCATTTTGTACCATTAATTCATTCCTTGAATCGTAACCGCCTAGTATACTTCATTGTGATACTTACACTACTTACTTTCTTGTTCATTCGTGAAGTGTTAGTTGTCCTTTGCAGCTAAGTTACAGGTATGTACGCGTAAGTTATATGTGTAGTGGTCAAGAGAGCTATAGCTTAAGCTCTCCAACAAAATCCCCAAACCGCGACACGCTCCACCTATTCCCCGTCCAAACCACATCAAAACCACAAAACCATGACCTCCACCCCCACCATCTCCATAAACTCCCCTCCAACCTCCTCCCGCCCCTCTCTAGACTCCTCGGTCGCCCACTCCCGCCTCTCTTCCGACTCCCTCCACTCCCTCGCCTCTCTCCCATCCCACGCGGGCACACCCCTAGCCGGGAACTCGATCCGGCAACCCCCCGGCGGCGCAACTCAACGTCGTAACCGCTCCGCACTCCGAGAATTCTATGGTTTAAAACGACGGGACGAGGAGTCGCCGAATCCCAATACTGGGGCTATTACTCCTTCTTCTATTTCTGGGGATTTAGGCGATGGTGAAGGGTTAGGTGGGAGTAGTACTACAACAGTGAATACTATTGCTGGAGATAGTTATTCATCACTGCTTCCTGCTTCGGAGTTAGATGGACCTGGGTTTGATGCTAAGGGATGTGTGGATAGACTTGTGGGGACGCAGGGGGTAAAAGCGTTATTGAAGGTTGAGAATGGGTTGGTTAATGATATTAGGGGGTTTGATGGGGAGAGGAAGAGTTTGGTTTATGATAATTATAATAAGTTGATTGCTGCTACTGATACTATCCGTAGTGTGGGTTTCCCTTGTCCACACTCTTTCTCTTTAAATGCTTTTTGTGAATGGAGAGTTTATTGACGATGGTGGGATTATAGATGAGATCAAACATGGAACCACTCTCGCCGGCTACTACAACGCTACTACCCGCAATATCGCATATAGCATCTGTTTCTTCATCACTCGTGGAGAATGTACATGCTCATGACCCCTCGACTACACCGGAAGCGATGAGGAAGGAACGGTTGAGAAAGAAACAGGAGGCGGTGAGGTATATCATGGAGACACCACAGAGGATGGAGAAACTTGTGAAGGATGGGAGGAAAGAGGAAGCTATGAAGGAGTGGGAGTTGGCTAAGGGGTATGTCAAGAGGTGGAAGGGAGTTGATGGGGAAGTTAAGGGGTTTTTGGAGAAGGGAGATGGGGTGTTAAGTGGGAGGTGAGGGGGTGGAGTATTTGGGTCGGGTTCAACGGTTATCACATACCCATGGCGTTCAAGAGGGAGCTGGACTACCGTATGAAAAGATCAAGTGGTCGTTTTTAATCACGGTATGATTATGATCATCGTGTTCTTGGTTTGGGGTATCGTATGCCGCTTGAAAGCAAGCAGGAGTTTCAACGTGTGCAAGAAGGATATGTGCACTATACAGGAGTATTGGCGTTAAAAGCTGCTACAATGTAGCTAGGGCTGGATGTGCAATACGAGACTAAGCTGGATGGTCGGACATAC
Source organism: Arthrobotrys conoides (assembly GCA_036971725.1). Taxonomy (NCBI): domain Eukaryota; kingdom Fungi; phylum Ascomycota; class Orbiliomycetes; order Orbiliales; family Orbiliaceae; genus Arthrobotrys; species Arthrobotrys conoides. The sequence continues at coordinate 1,490,149 of JAVHJM010000009.1, forward strand.
AGGGTCTTATCACTGGCCTTAGCTTCCACGGGAATATCAAACATGGGTGTAGCAAATAAGCCTTCATGCTGGCTAGTCCCACGGTGGTGTATATTACAAGCGATATATCAGTCACAATAGATAAAACTAATAGTAGATCTGCAACCACTTAATCTTCCTCTCTGGGCTCGGAAAAACAGCCCTTCGATCTGACATTAAAATAAGAAGCTATATGCTCTACTTCGTCGGTAAAAAGGCCCCAAAGCCATCACCAGACCCTCCCATATGTATTAAGCCTCATAACAATAACAATATTGCAATCCATAAGAGAAACCCGTAACTACCTCCCAGTGCCTCCCCCACCCATGATTCTTCCAGACAGCCGTTGTGCAGCGACACTAAACACCGCGATAGATGAGACAAAGAGTATTAAATTCCAAAACTATATTTCATAAACCTTTGTCAGTGATATAAATCCCAGAATTTTTATCATAGATGCATATGTCAGAAGGGTACAAGGAAAGTCTAACAGCAGATCTAGAGTAGGAACTTTCTTCGGTCTCTGTTCTTGCATTTGCGAAGAGACGCCGTAGGTTTGGGAGAGAAGCCTGCATATTGTGAAGACCAAGCGCGAAGTAATCATTAGCAAGCAGATATCATCATTTCTACCTTCAGTAGGTACGTACCTGCTCTGGTTCCATACATACCATTTTGTAAAGTTTAGTAAGAAGCCTGAGTACGACCGATAGGCTTTACGCGCAGTCGGAAGCTATCTCGTGTCCCACTTTGTAATCCGATTCAACTCTCCAGACCGTTGTCGAACCATCGAACCCAAGTGAAAACCCGCCTGAGTTCCCTGTGTTGGATTTTTGTTAATAAGGCAGGCTAGATCTAATCTAATCTAATCGATCTACTAGAGCTCCCAGCTCCGACCAGCAAGCCCAACCCAGCTTCGCGAACCACACCTGTCTCGATTCCACAAGTGCACACACACAATCCCACGCCACATAATCACCTTCTCCAACAACTCCATCAGCTTTCTCAATCATCTCACGACCCGTTTATCACGATACTCTTTCTAGATAGTCTTCATATCTCTTCTGTAGATTTACTGAAAGGGAAGGCTTCCCCTTTTTTTTGATCGTCTAGCGACCCTGCTTCGCTGGGCAGAGCTGAAATGATGGCGGTGAATCGGATTCGAAACGTATTTCAAGTTCCGAGGAAAGGAGAAACATTTGAGTTACGAAGTGGATTGGTAAAGACTCCCTCTTTCTCTATAACAAAGACTGTATATTTGTACATGGAGCTAACGACTATGATAACGTATAGGTATCCCAATATGCCCACGAGAGGTACGCCCCCCACACACATATGCCCACGATATCCTAAACGCCCCCATTCGAAGTAGATTCAAATAACAGTAATTAACCCCGCCATATTTATTTTGAACAAACAGAAAAGATGCAATCCAACGAACAATCATGGCCATGACACTCGGCAAGGATGTCTCAGCGCTATTTCCTGACGTCTTAAAGAATATCGCTACTCCGGACCTCGATCAGAAGAAACTCGTGTACCTCTATCTCATGAATTATGCAAAGAGTCATCCGGATCTTTGTATTTTGGCAGTGAATACTTTTGTTCAGGTATGTTTTTTGAGATGCGGATAGATTTGGGGCGGGATTATGAGAAGGGAGGAAGGCTGATGTGTGTGCGATGTAGGACTCCGAAGACCCGAACCCGCTTGTGAGAGCGTTGGCGATAAGGACTATGGGGTGTATTAGAGTGGATAAGATGGTGGATTATATGGAGGAGCCGTTGAGGAAGACGTTGAAGGTATGTCGCCTCACTCTGCTCTGGAGTCATAGGATGTGGGTCTAACATGGAGGGATTATAGGATGAAAGTCCTTACGTGCGAAAAACGGCTGCGATCTGTGTAGCCAAGTTGTTCGATCTAAACCCTCAACTATGTCTCGAAAACGGATTCCTAGAGCAACTTCAAGAAATGATCGCAGATTCAAATCCGATGGTTGTTGCTAATTCTGTGACTGCATTGGCAGAAATCATGCATTCTGCGCCAGAGACCGGGGCGTTGGCTATTACACCTGCGGTTTTGAAGAAGCTGTTGTTGGCGTTGAATGAGTGTACTGAGTGAGTGGTTCTTTACTACGAGATCTTGGATCTGTGGAAAGCTAACGTGGCGATATAGATGGGGTCGTATTACGATCTTAACACAGCTAGCCGAGTATAAGACTACGGATCTCAAGGAGATGGAGCATATTTGCGAAAGAGTCGTTCCACAGTTCCAGCACGTGAATCCTAGCGTTGTTATCTCTGCTATCAAGGTGGTCTTTGCGCATATGAAGGGCTTGAACTACGAGGTCGTGAAAACATATATGAGGAAGATGGCACCACCACTTGGTATGTTTTTAACTTCAAATATATTACAATTTGGGAATTGGGTTATTAATTGACATGGAACAGTCACTCTCCTCTCCTCCGCCCCCGAAGTTCAATACGTCGCCCTTCGAAATATCAACCTCCTCCTTCAAAAACAACCGGACATTCTCTCCAAAGAAATGCGAGTCTTTTTCTGCAAGTTCAACGACCCGCCGTATGTCAAGCTTGAGAAACTCGAAATCATGATCCGTATAGCGAATGATTCAAATGTGGACCAACTCCTGATGGAGCTTAAAGAGTATGCATTGGAAGTTGATATGGACTTCGTGAGGAGAGCAGTTAAGGCTATTGGGCAGTGCGCAATCAAGATCGAGAGTGCGAAAGATAAATGTGTTAATGTCCTCATGGATTTGATAAATACGAAGGTGAACTATGTGGTTCAAGAAGCTATTGTTGTTATCAAGGTAAATTTATGTTGTATCATACTCTACGGGAAATGGGAGTTGGTTGGCTGACTTGTGAACAGGACATTTTGCGGAAATACCCCGGTTATGAGGGTATAATACCACAACTCTGCCAATCCCTCGACGAACTCGACGAGCCCGAGGCACGAGGATCATTAATATGGATCGTGGGAGAATATGCGGAAAAGATCAACAACGCCGATGAGATCCTATCAACATTCATCGAGGGGTTAGAAGAAGAGGAAACACAAGTGCAGCTCCAACTTTTGACCGCCGGGGTCAAGTTGTTCCTGAAGAAACCACAAACACAGGCGTTGGTACAGAAGGTCTTACAGAGTGTGACGACTAAGAGCGATAACCCGGATTTGAGAGATCGGGCGTTCATCTATTGGAGATTGTTATCAAACGATCCGGCTTTGGCGAAGGTATTTGCAACCGGTTTGGTCAGGATATTCCATGTGGAATAGAAAAAGCTAACGGAATTTCCTTTGGGGGGCAACAAAATAGACAATCATTCTTGCTGATAAGCCACCAATTACTTCAACCATCAAGTCGTTACCAGCTGGACTGTTGGAACAGCTACTTTCGGAAATTTCTACGCTCGCATCGGTGTACCACAAGCCGCCAGAGACATTTGTTGGACATGGAAGGACGGGTGCAGATGCTCTGCAGAAGAGAGCATTAGAGTAAGCATTTAACCCTTCCCCTCTTTTTTTTCTTCATCACGAGAACAAGTTTTCTCCCTCTTTTCTTTTCTTTTTAAAAGAAACAGATTGCTAAATTCAAGAATTTTTGACAAATTGTCCGAAAACAACAGGGAAGCACAACAAAACGCGCGCGAAAATCCGATTCAAGCAGCCGCGGCCGTATCAGGCGGCAAAGTCACCAATGTGGAGAACCTGTTGGACATCGATTTCGATGGCGGAGCACCTGCAAGTGCATCAACGCCATCGAATGATCCGTTCGGAGCAGCAGACTCGGCGGAGACTAGTAGGGTTGCCAGTCCAATTTCGGGACTATCCGCGAATCCTGGCGGGATCCAGCAACCTGCCAATAATTTGGATGATCTACTGGGGGTATTTGGGAGTGATGGCAGCGTGCAGAACGGAGGAGGAAGTAGTGCGGGAAATACGGGAGGTTCCGAGATGGATATTTTAGGAGGGTTTGGGGGGATGAGTTTGGGAGGAACGACAAGCCCACCGCCGTCTCAGCAAGGACAACAACAGAAATCGCAAATGAAGAACGAAGATATTCTAGGGTTGTTTTGAAGAAGAGAGAGATGGAAAGAAAGGCGGGGTTTCGAATTGGGGAAGTTTTTTTTATTTTATTTGAAAGTGTATTACATATTTTGGATGAGCGGTGTGTGTGGCTTTCTTTCTCTTGTATAGGATTCTTTTTAAATCTTTTTTGTTTTTTGCGTTAGGTGTGATGATAATGCAGATGGATGGATTTGATACTCTGAGAATAAAAAAGAATTATAAACTATACATCTTTTTTGAATCCTTTTGTCCTTTTCTGATACATTGTCTACATCATCGTACATATATGTAGAAATAGGGTATAGATACCTATATCGGTAGTGTAAACCGTAACAATCTGTGTTCATGCAAGCCTAGTTATTATGCAAGATAAGTTTTGAGAAGTTTAAGGTACCCTCGATCTTACCCCTCTTTTACTGTGGATACGTTGAAGGAAAACATTTATATCAGTGAATATTGTTAATGCACAATGGTGGGATGAAACAAAAGAGAAGGCACAGACCCCCCCCCCTCTTCGACCTTCCGGCAGGCTTCTGATTGTTTTTTCTTGCTTGCTTGTCTCGCGTATTGATAACTAAGTAAGCTTAAAGTACGCCTTGCAGATTACATTGATTGTGGTGCGTAGGGTTCCACTTTTGACGGGATGTTTCTTCTTTTTTTTGGGGGGGGTGTCTTTGAGAATGGTGATGAGGTGCATGAATAGTATTTGTATTGTATTGTATTGTATTGAATAGGAGACCTAATAAAAGTAGAAGGGAGAGTTCAAGTTGGGGTATAGAAAGCATACCAGATACTGTGTGTATGCTTGCACATAGGTTTCTATATATCTCGAACTGAAGCCTCCAATAGTCTGGACCCTCCCATCCATTCAATCCTGGTAATTAATAATATACAATAATAATGATAATTATAATACCCATCTCGTTTCATAATACTCTGTAAATTCGAAATTTAAAGAAAATAAAATGCCAAGCTACAAACCGGGGGGTGAGAAGGCCAAGACGCGGCTGGGGAAGAGCCAGGCTAGGACAAGGGAGAGACCATGCCGATCGACGTCATCGATGCTGTTTCCATCCATGGCCCTGTTCCTTTTTTCTCTGGTCCCCACTCTTTCTCTTTCTCTTTCTTTTTCTTGGTAAGGGTAGTGTGATTTACCCTTTTATTTTTCTTCATGAGTTCTTCTGTTTTTTTTTGTTTTTTTTCCTGCAGAGGAGAGGTGAAGTGCTAAACTCGAAACTGTGGAGGATTTGCAGAGCTAGTTGTATTCTTTGGAGGGTTGATGTCTATGTTATGCAAGTCAGGTCTTGTGTACATACATTTCATACATACAAAGTGGAGACCTTTCTTTCTCTCTTTTTCTAGCGGCAATCGAAGATCATGAGTTTTTTTTCCCTTTGACACGTCTACTAACTCTTCAATTGGTCGGATATCAAGTTCCGTCTGATCACGGCGTTTACATTTTTGTTCCATGGTTTTTTTACGTACTAGTAGAGTAGTAGTAGTATGTAAGGGGGATGTATGATCATAAGCTAAGGAGTAAAAGATCGGATCTTGAGAAAACTGGAGATATATACTTCTTAGTATAGTATCTGATAATATGGGTGTCATATGATATGATATGATATGATGTTTCAACGACTAGACTGACTGACTGATCGATAAGCGAGTCTCCGCGACGATGCGGGAGGTTAAGTCTTCTCTCATATGATATTATTTAGAAAGGAAGAAAGAAAGAAGAAGTTTGTGGTATCTATCGCGCCATAATTGAAAACTTTAAAACTTGTTCGAAGATCGATCTGGTATATATATAGAAAGTATTTGAGATAGATATTATATTATATTACTCGAAGAAGGGGTGATGAGATCTAATGTGCATGGAACCAGATATCGATCTGATTAATACAATATGTTATCTTCTGTTTTGTTCTTTCTTTTTTTAAATTTTTTTTAAAAAAAGTGATATGTCAAGAAAATTAAAGAACACGGTAACGGACGAAGAAACCCGGCTTGTGGGCGATGATAGTGGTACAATAGTGGTACGAGGTTTTTCCTGTAGACACACACACACACAGACTTTACTATTGTACACAGAATTTAAAGGCGATCAAACCACCAACTAAAAAATGGGCTGCAGACTTATCTCCGAGTATACATAATAGATGAGGTTTTTGTTCTGTTGAAGTCTAGGGGGGGGGGAAGGGGGGACACCTGACTGTTCATTGGTCCGGGGAATCAGGAATGATGGATTGTTCGATCCTAACAATATAATTTGCTGGTTGTTTGAGAAGTACATACAGTGTAAGTGCACTCCATGGACGGATATATTATTTTTTATTATTAATATATTCAATCTTTCTATTTTATTCTGGTTAGTTTAGATGAGGGGATATATGTCAGCCGTTCGCGTCTCGGAATTGGAATTTTGATCCTCGATTCCATCCCGTCTTATCTGGATTGATTATAACTAACATCCTTCCCTTTGGCATTAGACTGGTTGTAGATAAGTATGTATATGTTATGTAAGTTGATTAAAGTACCATCTACATTTCTGCTTTCCCATGAACAAAAATTAATGCTCCCGCTGATTTTTAGTTCGTTAATACCCGTTAGCCGCAGTGTTAATTGAAATCTCTGGAACCACTGGAACCAAGGGGGGTACACCGTCCACGAAGGTACTAAATCCAAAATCCAAAAAACAAAAAACAGAAAAACGCCCTCTTCAACTAGGAAGATGCCTGTGGAAGTTCGAAACTCCTGGATTCGAGCGTTTAGTTGATTGGGTTTCCCATTCTCCGCCCCGTTTTTTCCCTCTCTTTCTCTTCGATCCCGTCCATCCCACCCCTTTCTTTTCTTTCCCAGCGATCGGGGAGGGTGGCTGTTTATCTTATACTACTATGCTAGACTAACTACTTGTTGTACCTGGATCACAAATGCTGTACCTGCTTTAAGGTATTTTCTATTCTAACTATTCTGATTTCACTAATTGGACGGGAACGGGTGGTACATGTACAAACAGAAATAAAGATCATTGGGAAGGGATCGAGATATGACGACGCGGCGTCTCTCGGAGCTGAGGGACGAGAATGGGTTAGAACTAACCATGTAACTAATAGATAGATATCCTTCAGATCTTGGTACACTAACTCTTATTCTTATTCTTATTCTTATTTTTATGGGGAGAGAATAGAATAGAAAAAAAAGGAAATAACATAACTGTGGAGGTTAGTTAAGTCAAGTCGAGTTAAGAGATTTGGTGGTTACGTCCGGGATGTCTTGGTGTTCCCCACCCCACCGCTTGAACCCCATGTCCACCGCCCATCCATCCATCCCATCCCTGGCCCTTTCCTTTTTCTTGCGAACCCTTCGTGGTAGGTTTTCCGTTGGCGTCGAAATCTCCTTTCCTTGCAGATTCCCTGATTGTGGTGTGTGCCAGAGCTAGAGGAACCCAAGGGTTCGAGAGTCTTTTTTGTATTAAAAAGGGCCCGCTTCTAGACCGGCCTCGCCCTCTTCTGGTCCCTTTTTCCCCCATCTTCCTTCTCAACTCAACTCACATAATCCACGGTCCATGCTTGTTAAGCTATTCTTTTTGCTCTATTCTACTCGCGCCGGTAGAATAGGCTGGCTCTAGCTAAGAGTGACGAGTTTTGAAGTAGTTGAGATCATCTACATTCGCATTCTTTTGTCTTCGTTTTTACGACAGTGATTCTATCGATATTCGTATTGGGGTTTCTCTCGTGATTATTATTACTTATTAAGGTATTTATTATTTTTCTTTTATTCTGTTCTATCCTATTTATTTTATTTTATTTTATTTTATTTATTTCTATAAGACTGCACATGAAGTATCTTGTCACGGATACATTTACTGTTGGAATCAAATCCTTAACATTCGAGAGACTACATTAATATTCCCGGATTTATCTCTCGAACCGAGCGAGAGGGCTTGCTTGCCTTGCTTGCCGAGTTTCCCTTGATCCCTTTCTTCCTCTTCGTTCTTTTTTTACCCGGGCTTTTTCGTACGAAGGGATATCAGTCTGTCACGTTGAAATCCAGCATTCCTCTGCGAACGAATCAGTTTCGTCTGGGGGGAAAGATAGGACAGGATAGGATAGATCTATTATTTTTATTATTATTATCATAAACGTGGGTATCGTCTTTTTACGATCCGCCACCTGTTTATTTTATCGTTTTTCGATACCCGTTCGTACGTCCCATTGCATCCATACATCTTCTATACATTCTTTTTTTTTAAGGTACTGGTGTAAAAGGTGTCTGTCTGTTCGTCATCCCGAAAAGCAGACAGACCACCGTGCGCCTTTGCCTCCCCGCTGTCCCACGGTATCGGAACGCCTTCTTTTGGATATACTTACAGTGTGGGTGGGTGTGTGAACTGTCAATTCCGTCATATCGTCACCTTTTTTACTTCTGTTTCGATAATTCTTTTTTTTTTTTGATAATCACTTTTGTCTCAATATTATATTTTATATATAGCAAAACTGCTTTCTATCTTTCCTTCTATCTTTCTATCTTATCTGTTATATTTTTGAGGGGGGAAAGATTAATTGATCATACAACTTTGACTTACATTCCGTTTTTCTAACTAAAACGTTTTTAACACAGTTTTTAATATTTTATGCCAACGATTTGACTGTTTTTTTGTTATCGATTCCTTCCAACGGGAATTTGACACACAAGAAGAGGATTGATTCTAACTAACTGACCGACTAGCTGTCTAACTGTCTGTTGGGGGGTTTTCTGTCCTCACTGCATTGCATTGCATTGCAATTAATTGGTACCTGGCTCGTGTCCCTTCTCTGAAGATATTTATCTCTCGCTTGGCAAAAGGCTCGAGTCGACCAAGAATCATACGAGATTCTTTCCATCTTTCCATCTTACCTTTCTTCCCTTCTTTTGCGCTTTTGGTAATTCAGCGGGAGAATCGATATACCCTTTTTATCCTTTATTTTTATTTTTATTTTTTGATAGGAAAAAAAAGAGGAAGTGGAAGAAGAGGTATTCGACGATCGACGGGTTTCAATTTCAATCTGAACGACAGCCAGCCATCCGAATTCATCAGGGCAGCTGCCTAAGCTATCTACCTTATCAACTTAACTTCCTTCATACCTCACTTGCATATTCCCATATTCCCGTCTTCTCCTTCTTCTCAATCTTCAATCTTCAGTCTTCAATCTTCAATTATACCCATCTGCTCTCCTTCTTATTTTTGACCCGAAGATCCAGTAGTCGCACACGCGTGTCGGTCACTCCTCCCCAAGAAAATAAAGGCAACCTTAAAAACCCTCCTCGGACAGAGTTAAGCTTCCGACAACAAACTATTTACCGCCACCATCGCCTCTTTTTCCCTTTTCTTCTAACCTTTCTTTTTAAACAAGAAATCCCCATTCAAGCTTCCGAACTACCTACTTTCTTTTCTTTAAGGAAGTTCTTTTCCGAAAGGTTTAATTGGTATTGTGGGGGAGTTTTATATATATACCACTACCCCGGTTTTTGGTGTGTCGGCGTCTTCTCGAACGATTGAAAGGAAAGAACGAACGAACGTCTGGGATATTAAATTGGGATAGCACACCGGGTTTTTATACGAACTGGACGAAAAGGTCTAGAACTCGAATTCGAACCTAATCCACTTGTACCCAAGCTTTTTGCTCTCTCGGGTGGACCCTTGGTCGGGAACCGTTTCAAACGGGTTGACCTCTTTTTCGCCTTTTTTCCCGACATCAAAATATACCGTTTCCGAACGGAAGAACCAAAGGAACGATAATATAATACGAACACACACGGTTTTACTTATATCGACGGCTTTTACCCATCCGACATATTTTATATCTTCGAGATATATTTATTTATATATCCCCACTTACCACGTGCTTTTTGAGATCGTGGTCGACTAAACTAGTACTCCACAAAAAACGTGGGTGTACATCTGCATTGCATTACCGACAAACACAAACGAGGGCACTTAAACCACGACGGGTGGAGAAAAGTGGAGGAGTGTATACTTTATCTGCATATTGGATTTTTGGGGTTATCGCATATACTGGTCGATTCGTTCGTTTCTTTTGATAAGCTATCACCATGGACGGGGAAGGTGGTAAAGGTGGGAATTCCACCCTTGCTACAGGGAATACTTCGGATTTCGTTAAGAAGCTTTATCGGTAAGTACACAATCACATACCATTTAATTATATATATATATATATTTTTGAATCATTATTTGGGGAACCAGGCTGAATTTGGGTTTGTTTATTTCATAGTATGTTATCGGAGAAACATCATTCGCATGTGGTCAGATGGGCGGAAGATGGTGGAAGTTTTATTGTTTTTGATGTGGGTTTGGATACACCTTATACCTCATACCTTATACCTTAGATACCCCGGTTTTTATATTATGGTTTACGAGGACTTGTGCTAATATCGAGATGTGAATTTTAGAATGCAGAGTTTACCAAAAACGTCCTTCCGCAGCACTTCAAGCACAGCAATTTCGCCAGCTTTGTTCGACAGTTGAATAAATATGATTTTCACAAAGTCAGGGCGACGGATGAATCACTGATACAGAATGGAGTTAGTAATACCTACTATCTGGCATAAGTTATCAAACTTAGAAAGCTTTGGATGCTAACCGCATTTTATAATCAGGACCAGGCGTGGGAATTCGTACACCCCCATTTCCGATTCGGAGATGACAGCAACCTCGAAGGGATCAAAAGAAAAGCACCAACCCAAAGGAACAAAAAGGATTCAGAGGAGCCGCCGAAACAAGACGAGACCAGAGAAATCATTGCAAAACTCCAGGCGAGGTTGGATCAAGTGGTTTCGCAGGTCGCTAATCTGGAGGATTTATACCATAAAGCCGTATCGCATATGAGGTTTATGAATGGAAGGTTAGTAGTTTTTTTATATCAAGATACAAATTACCTCAATTATCACAATCCTGCGCGCGGGCGGGCGTAAATACTAGAAGAATGATATAAAATGCTAACAAATGAGATATTGAAATAGCGGCTATATGCCCCCTCAGATGCACCCGCATCATCCGGAACATGAAATGCCAATGCATGTCTCCCCCCAAATAATGGCCCACCAAATGTCCCCTCATGGCCCCCCACCAATGCATCCCGCCACACCCCTCCAACAGGCCGAAAGGTTCCTACATCAGCAACAGCACTCACCTATCCCGCCTCCACCCCCACCACCCCACCATCCGAATGGATACGTAGACATAAACCCCAACGGCATGAATAACGCCAACAGTCCCGCCATAAACCCCAGCGGATTCGGAAACACAGCCGCGCAATCTGGAGTCCCATTACACGCTACGGATCCACAGATCTCAACTACTTTCCGGCAAGAAACTCGACGACCGATGGGGACGCGGAAGAAGAGTGCTAGTGGCGCCGTACCGCATTGGAAACGACCGCCGAAGATTTTGTTGGTGGAGGATGATCCTACTTGTCGTAAGATTGGGCTTAAGTTTTTGGAGGCGGTGGGGTGTTTGCCGTTTTATGCTGTAAGTCATTTGATATCTATCGGGGTATGTGGGGGATAAGTATGCTTATTTAGTGCGGATTTGGTAGTGTGATGGGTTAGAAGGGATTCGAAAGTTTCAGGATCTGAATGGACCTCATTACGATCTAGTCCTAATGGACATCGTAATGCCCCACCTGGACGGCGCAAGCGCTTGTGGTGAAATCCGAAAGGGAAGGCCGGATATGAAAGACCCCCCCGTTATCGCTATGACATCGAATATCAGAACTACAGATATAAATCTCTACTTCAACTCTGGTATGTTCACTCTCCCCATATCCAAACCTACAAACAAGATATTGAAACTAATAAATATAAATATATTAGGCATGATCGATGTCCTCCCAAAACCCTTCACCCGCGACGGACTCCTCCAAACCCTCCAGAAATGGCTCCCACACCTCCAAACCAATCCAACCGAACCATCCTCAAAATCCAGCAGCGCATTCCCCGCCCCCGGCAGCTCAAAAGCCAGTAACTTCCCCCACAATAACAACAACAGCAATAGCCCAACCCCAAACTCCGCCTCAGCACCACAACCACCATCTTCTCAACAGCAGCAGCAACAACCACCACAATCATCCGCCTCCCCCATATTAAAAACCGAATACGATAATAACACCACAACTTCTCATCCGGAAGACGTTTCAGACGATGAAGATGACAGAAACGGTCAACATACGCCGGGTAGTTCTGTAGGCGGCCGAGTAACTTCCTCAACAATGAGCGGTGGTGGCGGTGCAGTAAACATAAATAACCATCCACACCCTCAACATCCACATCCACATCCACACCCACATCATCCTCACCACGGTCATCATCCAAGCGGAGACTACACATTCGGGGAACCAAATGGTCCACCAAGTGGGTATGGAAACCCGGGAGGAAGTGCTGGTGGTCCCGGTGGTGCTGGAGGAGTCGAGGGTGAAATGTTGAATGCTTCGGCTGGGATATATACACCTGGACTTGTTGGGTTAGGAGGGCCTCCACCTGGGGGGATGACGTCGCCTAGAGGAGGGGTTAGGAGGCAGATAGATGCGGGGATTCATGATGAGTATGATCCGAGGATGAAGAGGATGAGGTATAATAATGCTACTTGAAAGGGGTAGCTGGGGTCATTTATCCTTTTCTATGACTTTGGATATTAGTTTTATTTCTATTGGAGTTTTTTATTGTTTGAAGCATTTGTGATAAGTCAGACGGTTGAGATGATTTGTCCTGAATTTTTAAATTCTCTTGATGAGAGTTCTTTTCGGGGGCTACCCTTTATATTTTCTTCTTCTTCTTCTTCTTTCTACTACCTCTTTTCATAATATCAAAAAAAGAATTTGGTATAATCATGTTTTATCATTTTTTACGAACTATTATAATTTTAACCAAGTATTTTTTTTTTTTGATATTTTGTATTTACAGCATGGCGTCTTGTTTTTTTTTTGTCTGTCTATCTTCATTTGACTCTACTCACTCCACCTACCCTTGATTTATTTATCTTTACATTATGAGGGGAGGATTTGGTCTTTAATCCACTATAGTATGTGATCTTTTTTTTCTTGTGAAAGTTCATTTCATTAAGGAAATATGACATTTCGTGGTTTTTTCTCAATACCAATGACCGGACATAATTACTTAATTATAATAGTCCTCAAACCTCGATATAAAACATCCAAACCTCCAATCCCTAACGCCAATCCCTATGCCATACAAATCGATAATAAAACAAAACCCATCCTTAAATAAAAATGCCATGTCCGATGAAATATTTCAACCTACATCCCCCCACCCATCCCCTTACTCATCTTCTTCGACCTCTGCCTATCCCTCGCCGCAGACTGCATCTTCCTATTATGCTCCCCTCTAGCCTTCGACGTTTTCTTCCCAACATGCGGTTCCTTCCCATCATTATTAACAACAGCCGCATGATCCCTTTGTTGTCCCGTAACGTTTCTATCATTTGGTCCCGAAAACCTTCCTCTTCCTCTCCCCCTTCCGCCTCTATAACCGCCTCTTCCTCCGCCAGTGCCACTAGCTTCCCCTGATTCGTCTTCATCTTCATCACCCTTTCTATACGCCGTTCTTTGCAGTGCTGTGCTGTTGTTGGCTGAACTTCCAGCTTCCGATTCCCTAGAATATCGTATTTCCAATTGTCGTAACCTCTTCCCATCTCTATCCAACATGATCTTCCAACCCTCAATAGCCTCATCGCTCATCCCCGTAACCTCTCTGAGCGATTTCCGATCAACTCCACGTCTAGTCACCGCATCTCTGGCAAATACTCCCGGATTCCCCACTAACGCGTTATATAACGCTTTTTCTTCTACCCCACCAGTTGTAATATTATTATTAGCGTTGTTGGCTTCGGATTCGGTTGCTGTGGTGGGATCAACGGCTCCAACGTCTTCGTGGTCGTAGGTGTCGTCTCTTTCATCGTCGTCTGAGTCGAATGCTTGGAGTGCTGATAGGATTTGAGATTTTGTGGGAGCTGTGGAACGGTCTTTGAGGAGGTTGTCGGCTGTTCCTGATACATCGCGTTTTCCGAGGTAGAGTCTTGAGGTCGGGACTGTGAGGGTTGAGAGTTCGTCGTCTTTTTTGGAGGTGTATGATGGTGGTTGTGAGGGAGGAGGGGGGGATTCGAGGGAAGGGTTGTCGAGGAGGAGGAGTGTAGCTGTTTCCAAATCGTAGTTTGTAGAGGATAATGTTGCTTTTAAGATTGATTGTTTGGTATGGGGGAATAATTGGGAGAGTTCGTGGATCTTTTGGGGGACGTCTATGGTTGTTGTATCCACCGCTGCCGGATGTTTTGGTTTTTGTTTCCTTCGTGGGAGTTTTGATATTCTTTTCGATGATTGTGAAGAAGAAGAAGGGGTATCGAAGTTTTGAAGTTTTGTAAGAATTGTAGACCACCGGTTCGTATAACCCTCCGCATCTATGGCTGTCAATCGATCCAGTAACGGTGTTTGTGAGATTATGGCTGTGATGTATGAGTTCCTTGGAACATCCGTATCCGCTCCTGCGATGAAGTTGAATAAAAAGTCGATGATGGTGGAGTATCGTTTAGGATCCGTCTGTGTACTCGCCATGATAACCGTAAACTGCAACCGTCTGATTTCCTCCAATAACGGTGTTACAGCTTCCTTATTCTTCGTTTGTGAGGATAGTGAGAAATAAGCAGCAGCAAGATCTTCGAATACTGTTTCTTCCGCTAATATTTCAAATGAGATCTCTGGTAACGCCATGATGAAATAACAGGTTTGCTGTAGGAGTGTTATATGTTGATTTCCTGATATTGGGGTTTTCCCGGAAGCTAGGTCTTGTAGGAGTGTTGAGATGGAGGTTAGATGGTCTTTTGTGGCGGTGATGAGGAGGGATTTATCGTGGTTCCATATGGAGTTTAACAGTGGTTTCGAACCACCTTCGATGAAGAATAAAGCCCCGAGTTTGATCAAGTAGTTGATAGTATTATCATTACCATTCGAAACAAAGATTTCTGAGAAGTTGATGTTCAAAGCTACCGCACGTTTCATACAAAGCCGTAGTGATCGATTAATATATTTTACTTTCGTAACTATCGATTCCTCCCGTTGTCCAGCACTTGCTTCTGTTTGCGATCTGGTGGTGGTGGAGGGGTATACCCAATCGTCGGTATCGGTATGTGACAAATCATCATTCGATATGTAAGACAGTAGGAACTTCGTAAATGATGACGTGGGCGTTATTTGCTGTTCGAATAGTGCGTCGGGGAGTTGGCGGAGCGTGTGCAGAGCTGTGGTCCAGTGGGTTAGACAGCGGTCGACGGTGGGTGGGGAGAGTTTGCAGCGTGATTTGTAGGGTGGGATGCTGGCGAAGAAGATTTGGTCGGGGATTGAGGGCATTGTGAGGGGTGTTGATGATGGAATGGATGTGGTAATTGAGGGTGGACAACGATGATGGTGAGGGAGGTGGGTGAGGAGGGTGGAGAGGGAGGTGGTGATGTTGGAGGTGGAGGGTTTATAGCAATTGGAGTTGGGAGCTAGCTGGGGTGTGTTATTATGAATCATGGCTGCTACTTTGGCTTAAAATGGAAGTCGTCGATATCAACCACCACAACGTTGTATATCACGATAGTTTATCAAGTAAGAAAAATCAAAGGATAATACTTTTGTATATGTATAATAGCTGGTAAGGAAGAGTAAATTATATACAAAATGCTTGTCTCAAAATAAATATCTTCATAAGAAATATATATACAACTCCCAGGAAAGAAAAAGTACTTTGTAAAATACCATACTACCTTGGTAGATAAATACTTATCGTCATATCCGCTCCTATACTTCACATACCCCTGATCTTTACCTAAGCTTCGAAAGGTGATACTTGCATAAGAATATGTAGTATCACAATCTTAGCTGAATCGCTTGCGAAACTGCTACACCAGTTCGTAGAGCTTCTACCGAAATAGGAAAGTGGACTTCTGTAGATATGGTTTATGGCGCTATGACATATACCATCTACTTCTTTCTCGTAAGTCCCTTCCTGGCGATTTGCTCTAACCCTTCCTTCGCTTCCGAGTCGGGGAATATGCTGATTGCTTCAATCGCCTTCCTTGAGAAGCTTTCTGCTAGCTCTCTTGTCCGCTCCAATCCATTGCTCGACTGAACCATCCCCCATGCCTATATCATTCCTTCATTAGTACAAACATCTCCTCTAGTGGCTTTTTAAAAGAGATTTCTAACCTTCTCAACATCTCCCTCCTCTGAGAACTTCCTATTAATCATCGGCCCAAGCTCCTCATACTGCTCCCACGCAAATAACACCGGCGCAGTCGCCAATCCCAACTTCAGATCCGCCTGCGCCGGCTTCCCAAGTTCTCCCGAAGTAATCGTATAATCCAACAGATCATCCACAAGTTGAAACGAAAGCCCCAAGTTCTTTCCATAAAGGTAAGCAGCATCAGCAACCTCCTTCGTACTCCCACCCAACAAAGCCGCCGCACGACAAGACTTTGATATCAACGATGCCGTCTTAAGATATGTCTTTTGGATATAATACTCGAAAGCTGCCGGCGAGTATTTCTCGGATATAGTTTCGGTTCCATTATGCAATTGCATAAACTCGCCTTCCACGAGGTTCGCGATAACAGTCGCTAGCAACTCTACTACTTCCGCATCTCTTAGCCTAGCTAGCGCTACAGACGCCCTTCCTAACAAAAAGTCGCCTGCCAGTATAGCCATTTTGTTCCCGAATGCCAGGTTCCCTGATGGACTCCCTCTTCTAGCTTCAGCGTTATCGATTACATCGTCATGTAATAACGAAGCCGCATGAATCATCTCCGTAATCTCAGCGAGTCGCTTCTGACTCGGCGAGATCTGTGTCGTAACATCGCTAGCAAGCGGTTGAGCGTCCACAATCGGTCGTACGGAACCATCAACATCAGGATACGAAGGGTTATGATCCTGCAAGAACATCGGACTCGTTATGGGGACATTAATAGTAGCCGATATACTATCCCGTCTTCTCTCTGCTTCCTCTGCCTTTGGACAATTATAAGTCGCTCTGGCCATTAATAAAACGACAAGAGGTCGTAGATGTTTCCCTTCACTTCGGATATAGTATTTTGCTACCTTGTCGAGGGACGGATGGCCGGAACTTAGGAGGTCTTGGATGTTCTTTGTTAACATCTTCATTTCGGTGGCGACTATGGCGGCAGGGTTTAGAGTGAAGGAAGGTGCGGCCTCGGCGACGAGTTCTGAGGCTTTGTTGAGGGTTGCTGCCCATGATGTGTTAGTGCGCCTTTGGGGTAGACGGGTTCTTGGAGGTATTATTGACGACGGCGACGAAGTTGTAGAAGTTGGAGGAGAAGAAGGTTGTAATTGGTAAGAACAGAGGATGCATGGTGAAGTCGTCGAAGTAGTATATGCTCTGCTGGGGACAATGGTACGCCGTAAGACCGGCAGGGCCGAACGACGGAGCAAATGCGAATGCATATTTTTTTTAGAGATTTATATTGGCGATGTCGTTCCCCCTCTCTGCTTTTGTCCCACCAGTATATCTTCCCAATCTAAACCCTAAGGCCTTTAAGCAATCCTAGTCCGAGTGTATGTCTCAACGGACGGTGTATAAGACCGAATTTAATGAAGTCGTCGTGATATTAATAGACAGCTCTAGTGGAGGCGGTTTGTCCCGATACCCGCATGGCAAAGCCCGAGCTCTCGTTTTGATCGGCACCTGAGCTCGAGTTCAAAGACCTACTAGTTAGTTAGTTCAATGAATTAATCATCTCCTTCCTTCTTTTTCCAGGATAAGGACAATCAAAACGAGAGTGAGTAAGTAAAGTAATGGGAGGGGGGTAAGAGTAAGTACCTGTACTTCCAAAGAGAGGTGGGATGTCAATACAATACAACAGTGGATATTTTTTCTTCTCTTCCTCTCTTCATATGAAAACGGTTAGCATTTCCCATTTTTCGGCCGCCGTCATCAAAAATAAGCGAAAAGATGCGGCTGTCAATCATTTGCAGGGGACCGGACGCTTTGATGCGGCATTCTAACCAATCTTCTGATCATTACGTAGGCTCTGTTTTGACTCCTTCACAAACAACTTACTTGGAACAACTTATTCACGGTTGATCACGAACAACCACCACCATCACCACCGACAATGTCGAAAACAACAATGACCCCTGAGGTCTTCAAACAGAAGGCTATCGATTCGCTGCAGAGTTTCGATCCTGGTCTTATATTGCGGGGTGCACAGTTGACGGTTGTGGGTGGTATGTAATACTACCATCTTACACAAGCATCGCACACACATATACGCAAAGACTTCAACTAACCAATCCAAACTTATTTATAATAATAAATAGCATACCGTGCCCTTCAAAACCCTCATCTCTTCAGAAGTTCGCATTACAAGAAAGCGGCTTTGGCCGTTGCAGCCGGTTTGCTGTTGAGGCTTATCGTTGACCTTCCTGTAGGGCATCACTAACCTTCTTTTACTACCCTCACTTCCACAAATTATATAAATATATATATATATATACTAACGATATTGATTTAAATAGATCTTTGGTGTCAAAATCCTACTCACCTTCAGCGGTCTCTTTGTCGATTTAAAAACACAATCATGGGACGATTGGATCATCAAGGGTCTTCAATTCCTCGAGAAGAATGTTCTTCAGATCCCCTTCTTTCTCATGACGCTTACTATTAGACTTCAACGGGATGCTTTGGATGAGATGTATATTATCTTTCTCTTATTTCTATATCTCAAGGGGTTAATTTACTGATATACATGGTGATCAGGTTCATGGAATCCCTCTCCTGGGTCGACCACACCTACCTCCAAAAACACCAAAACGACAACCCCTCCACCCTCCGTCCACCATACCACCAAAACCTCATCTTATACCCCAAAAACGGCTCCCCTTCCACCACCACCACCTCCTCATCATCATCCTCACCCCCACAATCCAAAACCTCCAAACTCGCCTCCACAATCGCCCAAAAACAAACAGACTTCATCAAACAAATGCTCAAAAAGGGTCTAATCTCCCTAATAGTCTACATCTCCTCTTTACTCCCCTGGGCCGGCTTCCTAGTCCTCCCAGCAGCAAGCGCCTGGTCTCTCCATCCAACCGTAGGAATAGGTCCAGCCATAGGAGTCTTCCTAACCGGTCTCTTCGTACCCCGGAAACAAATGGTAATATCCCTGCAAGCCTACCACGCCTCTAGAAGTCTAGTCCGAACCCTTCTAGAACCTTATTTCTCTCGTATACATTTCACACCAGCTCAGAAGAAGAAATGGTATAGAGAAAGACAGGGTTTATTGTTGGGGTTCGGAATTGGGTTTTATGCTTTCTTGAGGATTCCGTTGTTGGGCGTTTTGATATATGGCATTGCGGAGGCTAGCACGGCTTATTTAATCACGAAGATTACGGATCCTCCACCTTCGAAACCCGGGAAGGAGGCGTTGGAGGAGTATGCGGATAGGCAGGCGGAGTGGAGGAATAAACAGGAGTTTGTGACGCTGCCGTTAAGGGATTTGGAGAAGAAGGTTGGGAGGGTTATTAGTGAGGTTAAGGAGACGAAGATGAGGAAGAATTAGTAATTATTACTGTTTATTATATGCATATTCTTATGCATTGGAAGGGAGGAAGAGGGTGGGTGTATAACAAGTTTAGTATCATATCATATCATTCAAAAAAGCTGGATTTGGGATTAGGAAGGATATGGAGTCTTTGGAGTATCATCAAGTATTGATAATTAACAAAAAATCAAAATAGGACTTTTTTCCATCCTTTCTTTCTTTTCCACTGATAATGCACCTCGTGAACCAACTATAAAATAAACAAAGATCAAAAATCTATAAACAAGAAGGAATGGAGAAAGTATCGCTACAATATCAATGAAGTGGCAGCGACTAAGAAACCACCCAAATTATCGACATCACCCATCGAACAACCAAAACAACAGAACGCCAGCTATTAACCCCGCAAAAAATAAAATCCCATCAAATACCAATATCATACAAACCCCCCCTCTTACCCCACCATTAACCCCAAGAAGAGAGAATCGAGAAGAATCGAGAAGAAACAAAGATCACGGAACCTCCCCATCCCCCTTCAACGGCACCATCTCATGCCCCTGCCCCGCCTCTCTATTCCCCACAGTCCTACTCCTCCCCCTCGCAGCCCCACCGCCCCAATTCAACGGCCTCAACTCCCGTTTCTGACATAACCAAGACGCCAAAGAAATGGTAATCAAACTAGATCCGAACTGTACGGCCCACCATAACCAACTGGAAGGTAGGGAATGGGAGTATAAGGATGTAATTATAAGATGGATAAAATGTATCGTGAGAGCGAAGTCGAGCACGAATTTTGTGCGGATTATGAGGAGGGTTATTGATATTACACTATTTTTTATTAAATATAAAATTAGTATCCCATACTTAGTAGATAATGATATTTGCAATTAAGGAGGATGAAGGGGGAAGCATACTTGGTCAAACTATTACAAATCCACACCATCGCCAAAGTCCACCCGACGGCATTATCAGCCTGCAAGGGAACCCAAGAAAACACCAAATCTAACGAAAACGCAGAGCCTAGCACTAACGTCGTGAAGAGAAAGAGTATGGAGGCGACGGTGTAGAATGCGGCTTGTAAGAGGATGATTTGGGAGAGGATCCAGAGGGGTGAAAGGGATTCCAGGGCGGACGCGGGACGGACGCGACGGCGCCGGGCCATTGTTGTACTTCTTCTTCTTCTGCTTCTCTTTTTCCTCCTCTCTGCTTCTTCGTTTGGGGGGTTTTGTATAGATAGGTTGGAGTTTGTCGAGGTTTATGGCATTTGTGGATTTTTCGCTTTGGGATGTTCGGAGGGTTTAGGTTTGTAGATGGTTGAAGGTTGGAGTCGTTAGGTGTTCTGATAATGATCGATGTTTCGTAAGCTGGCTGAACGGCAGGTAACTACCTCCTCCCTTCCAACGACCGTCCTTCCTTATAATCAGATCGAGCAAATAAAAACACCCGGTTATCGAAACGGAAGGTGTGTATGCGTATATATCCTCCCTTTAAACTCCTCGATGTCCAATAGTAGTAGCTGCTGTTCGTTGTAGTTAAAGATTTGAATGGATGAGATGAGGAAGTAAAGTAAAGTAGTTTAGGTGTGTTTGCGTAAGTCAAGTTCAAGGTTAATAAAGTCAAATCTACCAGGGGGGAAGCTACACCCAGGTATGTACTCGTAATATAATTAAAGTCACCCCCTCTGTAAATAGGTACATGTACGTATCTCGGATAGGGGGCCATCTGGACTTGAACCAGACTGGACTGGACTTGACTGGGGGGGGGGAATTAATAGAAACCAAGACACCTCCCTTGCGACAGGGACTAACTATACTAGCTGAGCTCCCAACACAACGTGGTTGTCACCGGACCTTCGAAACACTAGTAAGTACTTAAGTAATATGTAACTGTATCGATAGGCGTCATGATGATGCTGATGATGATTTGTGATTAGAAAGTGATTCAGTTGGGAGTTAATGTTTGATTGATAAATCTTTTTCTTCTTTTTGATTAGAGAAACTGAACTAGTGTTTGGTGGAGAGTTGGATTCTGGTAGTATATAAGAGAAGTATCTTGGAAAACACACATGTAACAGCCGAAGAGCCTCAATAGGACAGACAGGTATCTGTAGTATATATAACTGGTGTAGTATGAAGAAAAGACCCTTGTTAACGTTATCGATGAACTCAGGATCCGAAAAGGTGGAGATTTAAAAGAAATAAAAAACCAGCCATAGGAACCCGCCTACTGAAATTGTATAGAAAGAGAAGCCGTTTTAAAGAAAAATCACAACCATAGGAGACCATGTATATAAAAAAGAATCAAGGTTCTCCCAGGACTGAAAAAAAGTCTCAATTTATAATAATTTTTGCTTTGGTTGAAAAAGACAAGAAAGAGGTACACCCGTAATAGTAAATCTCCCCAGTTAGCCGTTAAGATTGTAAAATTAAGCTTAAAGAGATAAAGTAAAATAAAAGGGCCATAACAGTATAGGTAGGTAGTTGGTGGAGTCATAGGTAGAAAGAAGAAATAGGAAATGAAAAGGAGATAGAAAGGAAAAGTTATACGCCCTTTAGAATCAGCAAAAAATGAAAGGGACAAGGAGAAGAGGTAGAACAAATCCGAGAATATGAAAAGTAAGCAATCCGAGCCGTGGCAGAATGGAAATAAAAACGACTTTCACCATGATATATTAACTTGAACCATTAACAAAGGGAAAATAAAGTGAAATGAAGAAACGGAAAGGAAAAGGGAACATGATAAAATAATCGTGTTTATCAAATAAAACGCCTTTGCACGCTGACCGGAGAATAAAGCACAAAGTATCCCAGGCTGATCTCATACCTGAGCAGATTGCCTCCCCTCAATCAATCAATATTCCCATTCAATTATTCCGTAGCATTCAAGGTAAATCAGAAAGGAAATAGATATAAAAAAAACCACATCCTGATAGATAAATAAAAAAAGGGCACCGATAACAAATGAAACCGTTAAGATAGCTGCCCCAACTTCCACCAATTAAACCCTCATAAAGGTCTTATCAAGTTGCCTGAGAGCTCTTGCGTCTTCTCCGAAACCAAGCTTCTCGTTTGGAATATCTTGTACGTCCAAAGAAGTAGCAGTTCCTTCAACAGGACTCAGGATTGGCGGTGGAGGCTCCCATGGATCCGCCGGTCGTGGTGGTGTTCGACTTGGATAGCCGGCGGCGGCGCTCGATGCTGGTGAGGAATATCGGGAACTCTCCGGCGGTAATAATGGTAATGGGCCATGGTGGAAATTCGAGATACCAGGCGACGTCTGAGGAGGGTGTAGATGTATGGACGATGGTATCGAAGGTCGATGTGGGTGTGGGGACTGCAAGGGTTGTAATGTCGGGTGCGCCTGCTCGTAGTGTAATGGAGATCCCATCATACCGTATCCACCTGAAGCACCTAGTGTCGGATCGTAAGGTCCTTTGCTGACTGCCGTATTTGCTGGAGGTGGACTTGTTAAGGGAGCTGGAAGACCTTGTGGGGGGTATCCGTTACTCTGTGAGAAATTGTTGGTCGGAGGTGTAGATATTGGGCTTGGTGGCCAGCCGTACGGGCTAGGTGCATGTGCTGATACCGAACCAAATCCTTGTAGATGAGAGACGACGGCGGGAAGCTGTGGAGGCTGCATTTCCGGGGGGGCATGGGGCGGCTGGGTAGGAGTTTGAGCAGTCGAATATGGCGATGGGAGCATCGATCTGGGAGCCGCGACGACCATGGGAGGTTGTCCTGGCGGCATAGTTAAAGCTTGATGCAGACCTGGCTGTGGAGTTGGATCCGATAATGTCTGCTCGGGGTATACTCCCGGCTGAGGTATGATGTGCTTCAGCTGTGGATCTGTCGAAGGTTGTTTTAACTCTCCCATGTTTTGAGATCGTGCGTAATAGCTGATCAAATGAAGCTTCTGATTGGTCGAGGTGGTAATGCTGAACGACTGCTTCATTAGGCCGTCCGGCTTATATCGATACCCTTCAGCCAGTCCATCGCGGTTGTCCGAATCGCTGTCACTGCCATGATCCGGAGACTTTCCGTTTTGAGTTGGGGGCATCGAAGGGAAAGTGGAACCCCCACCCCGCTTCCCTTCCATCTCGCGATAACACAGAAAGCTCCCAGAAACCCTACTCGCACTCCACGATTTCCCATCGGTCCATCTTCGCATGCCGGCTTCTCGTTCATCCCAAACGAAAATGCTGCCGGATTTTATGCTTTGCCGCTCTTTCTCCGATAACCGGCGTTGGACCCGCGGGAGGAGGCCCTGTCTGCACGCTTCGAACAGTATTATCGCATCCATAGGCGAGCGAACCAGCCCATGGTATGTCTCCATCGTCGCTGCCTCCGGGTAGGTATATCGGCGATATGTAATCAGTTTCGGTTGTGAAGTTATAACAAAATATTTGAGTGTAATTTAGTTTTAAAGTCGAATGATATATAGGTGTATATAGGTTTATATCAATGATTCCGTTGTTTGCTGGTGGTGAGATCTAGGGGAATTCCGGTGTTAACGTTAGTGGGGGAAGTCACTAATTGGTGCATTTGTGCTCAAAAAGCAGTGCAGCTGGCTTTCCCAGATCCTGGCAACCAGCGTTTTTTCAAAGGATAAAAAAGCTAAATGCTGGCTTCGCCAGATATCTTGCGTAGGACGGAAAGCCTGAATAATAGTAAAGTCTGTTTGAACATGCGGAAAACATGCAGAGAAACGGGTGGAAGATGGGGATTGTAATTGGAAATAGGATAAGCCAGTCAGTCATGGCTCATTATGTGCTTGCTTACCTGGGTCGATTCGTAGCCTCCCACCAATGTTGAAACAGCAACTGGGCACCTGACCAGGGGGAGTAGGGGGAGTTTGACCTCGTTCGACAGCTCTGCTTCGGTAGGTCCAATCCAGAAAAGATGGTACCGCTGGTCGAGGATGTGGTTATATACCTGGATATGCCCAGGAAGGGTGTTGATGGGGAGCTGAAGATGGTTGTGGAAGTGGAAGTGGTGGGCAGGAAAGCGTTGGAGCAAAACCTGGTAACTGAACTGTAATCGCTCTTTCTTGGGTGTGAAATGCACCGCGGAGAGATAAAAAAGCAACACCACCACCACGGTAAAAATCTCAGAAAGCTAGCTAGGAATGTTGGCTGCTGCTGCACCTGCTGCTATTGCTGTTTAGTCCAGGACCAGGAGCGAACAGGTTTGTGGGAATTAAATTTAAGAAGAACAAGAACAAGGACAAGAACAAGACAAGACAAGACAAGAGGGAGGAGATCGATCCAGGAGCCGGCCAGCCGCTAATCCACGGGCGTTTGATATGTCAAAGCGTCTTTTTTTAGAGCTCCCGGCGCAAGGCGATTGATTTGCAGGTCTGATGGTCGATTGTAGTGTAGTGTATTGTATGATCCTAGAATGGGATGATCTGGAAGTTCGAGATGCAAGTGATGTGCCGGTACAGTCCTATCGGCAGAGGTTCGATTCGAAATTATGGATGAACGAATGAACGAACGAATGGATGGATGGATGGATGGGATGTTCGGGAAAGAAGGGAAGGGTACCCAGTCCACCGGCAAACTATATCTCCCACGACAGATCTTGGGGAAAGATGGTGCTGGGGGTGGATTAATTAACTATCTTCGTCCTTTCACTCGACTGGATAATATAATATTATGACTATGTATGGTCCGCATGCAGGATTCCCGGGTAAAGCGAATTCGTCCTCTGCAGCTGATCAGATCAAGATGGATGTGGATGATGATGCCGGTGATATCGTTATGAAAGAAGGAAGGAAGGAAAGAAGGAGAGATCGATGAAGTAGAGTAGAGAGAAAAGAAAAGAAAGAAAGAAAGAGAAGAAGAAGAAGAAGAAGAAGAAGATTCAAAATTCTATTTAACACGACAGCAGAAGACCTTTTATCAAATTTAAACTCAGCGTCGATGGTGCATAAAAAGCATGTACATCAACTTAACATCATAATATTAACTAACTACCACCACTAGACCGACTGACTCTGCTCGATCCGCTGCAATATCAAAGCCAAGAATCAGCAATTTTCTTGTCCGACGGTCTTATAACAAGCAGCAAGCAGTAAAACGGCACTTGGCCTGCGCAAGATTTTTATTTCTTTCTGGTCCCTTTGCTTTTCCCGGATGCTAGTTTTGGCAGCTGAGAAACTATCCGCCCAGGATTCACTTCCTCCCAACTCCAAGACACGATTTTAAGGTTAAAAACCATGCCATCAAACCTTATTCGTAGGTCTGTCTGTCGTTTCTTCTAGTTCTTCATTTGCATAACGTCGTCTCGGGACTATTCCCTTCCGTCGAAGGTTTCGAAAAGATGTCATCTCATTCTCCGTGTCCTCCGCGCATTCCGTCTTATAAATCCGCCCTTAACCATAAATTATATTTCATATCTACCGACGGAAAACTATGATTTGAGAAAATCTCGGATATCGGTCCTGAGTAAAATCTAAAAAGATCACTGGAACCCCAAGATGTCCCAGCTTCCCCAAGGATCCCGCTTGGCGGTCCTCTTGGCCCTTGGCCCCAAGGCTGTGTCCGTCTGCCAATTAGCAATTAACCTGGTGGGACGACCATTATTTGCCTTGCCCTCCCACCCCCAAGGCCCAGCGAACAAGCCTAACCTTCTGAACTGCACACCATATACGTAAGCTTCCTCGCTTCTTCGTCCTTTCGTGGAACAAAGTGGTGCAAGCCTTAACTAATTCGATCCTCGAGATGCCTCGATAAGGTTGGGCGGGGCCGGTTACTCGGAAAAGAATATGCCGCACGCATGACGGCACCATAATTTCTTTCTTTTCTTTCTTTCTTCCTACTTTCTACTTCCTTATTCAAAAATAAAGATGAAAAGCAAATTAAAATACTTAAAATTAGAATAGAAATAAATGAAATAAGTTTTAGAGACAGAAAAGAAGAAAGAAGAAAAGTTTTCCGCAATGTTAACTCAAAAAAACACTCTTTCTAGCCGATAACAAACTCCGTTGGAAAAGCTTAATCCTTACGGGATTATAGTAAAAAAACCCTACTCACTAGATCGATCTACATATCAAATACCACGTTGAACCGAAAAGTAACCCCCAAGATGAAAAAATAGAATAAAATAGTCTACATGTACAAGGGAAAAACTTTTCCATAGCACATGCACATATTGGGGGGGAAAGAGAAACAGAAAGAGAAAAAAGTCTTTGAGAAATCCTGCTTTCCTTCCGAAGAAAAAGGGTAAACCAACGTCAAGAAATAGCCTCTTTGGCTAAGAGAGAAAGCTAAGAGAAAAGGGCAAATTCCGGACTCCATCTTGGCTCCATCTTGGCTTTTGCTTATCCACACGCGGATCGCTCTGCCACGCTAATTTAAGCTTACCTGGGGTCCTGCGAGCCAATCATCCAGCCCAAGCGAAGGCTGCGTGATTTTTCTTGGGTCGTCCATGGAAATCCAGCTGATAATTGCCATGCATGGGGGCCGTTGAGTACCGCTTTCTTTTTTGTGAGAATGTCAATGCGCAAATTAATTGGGGTGCATTTGGAAAAGTATAGCATAGTCTTCTATTGCATAAGAAATATACTTATTTTATACATAGCACTGTTGGGATTACGAATACAATCATGCTTGAGAAATGTCGAGTCGTCTGTGTAAGAAGAATGTATGAATGTCTGTCAGGAGTTGTCCGTTGGAATTGACAGCGAATGCTTTGTTTTTCGGACGGAGCCGATCTTCCGGTTGTGTTACGAGAACCAAAGCAGACCACACGACAACTCAAAACGGCATTTGCATCCTAAAATGCCACACTTAGCGTCCCCCGTTATGACGTTGGCGGCGTCTACCATCGAGGCCTCGACAGAACTAGCCTGCAAAAAGTCTACTGCAAAAGTCGGATTATTAGCAGCCAATCGGCTCTCAATGCTTCATTGTTTAGCGCCCCAACAATAGTGGGTCGACGGCGCTAATAGTAGCTTAATCCGAAGGAGGGAGTCCCTGGAGACTTTGCCATGGAACCATGTTCATTAGCCATTCACTGGTGGGAAATATCCACTCCAATTACGAACCAAGTGGAGAAGGCTTGCGACGCCGATACTTCTTCCAGATGTATTGGCAGAAGTATTGGTTCAATTACTGGCACAGCTAGAGACATAAGCACCTAGGGGGACCGGACGGCCACATGGCCTTAAGCTTTTTTTCTCCCGAATACCCGGTATCGACTCCGATATCCGATTTGATTGAGAACGATCCGAAAGGTATAATATTGATCGTGTGTTCCCTCTTCTGGTATAGATTTCTAATGCACCTTCACTGCATCAATGCTTATATAGACTGTACTTCCTCTTTTTGTAAACGATGCATAATATAGCTTCGCTTTCTAATATCTTTGAAATTGGTTCGTGATGAATGTTGTGGCTAAAAACAAGTAAATTAGGATATTCCAAGGACGCAATGCGCTATACAGAAGTTACTAATTATTATTAAGCTTCTGGATCTGAGACCATGTATCAGCTCTGGTACTTATATATGCACGTCGATACCTGCATGCATGCATTCGGCCTGCTTCCTCAAGCCCTTCGAATGATCCAGATCCATGCCTTGGTGCTAATCAATTCCTCTACAGCCGAGCTTTTCAAAAGTTAACACCTTACGAAAGTAAAGAGTTCATAATCCACATACATCCTCCCGAGTCTAGTACCTACCTTCCCACGCAAATCAATACCAAGAAACGTAAAATCATAAAACCCTTCCTTCCAAGCGGAAGGAATCACGTAAGGAAGCCACGCCGAGTGGCCCTGTTGTCCTCTAACGCATACAAAGTCTCTAGCCTCTTCCTCCTCCTTAATCCGACTAAAAAAAAAAAAAAAAAAAAAAAAAAATCTTAACTACCCCCCACCGCCAAGTCCAACGACCTTTCGCCTATTACAAACCTCCTGCTTCAAAGCTTCCAACTCTGTATAATCCCTTGGGTAAGGACTAATTAATTCATCAGCCCTCAGCAGATCTATAGAGTCTTCTCCCTTAAGCATTTTATACCTCTGATCCGTCGGGACTACTAGCATTACCTTTCCCCCCCTGTGCTTTCTCGGACATACGAAACCTCCCCCGTACATCAAATGTCTAAAGCTATAACTAGTCAGGTGTAAAAGCCTTTTCCGTAGGAGCTCGAAAATAGTGGCCCAATTTATCGGAGGCAGGAGTTCGGATCCCCAAGAAGGTAACATTGCTTCGGGCTTTGGAGCCGGAAGATCGGTATCCGGATCGTAAGCCCTATATGGATGATAAAGTACAATACATTTCATTTCGAGACTCTTGAGATAAGGTACCGATACGATCATTGTCTTGAAATCCTCGAATGATGAATGATTGGTGACAGTGTCAGAAATAAAAATTGTACAAAAGTTAAGAGAGGTGAGATGTGCCCCCGCCGACAACGGCGAGAAGATCTGGGGGCTGGGAGTCCTGGTTAAATCCGTCATCGCAATTCCAAACGATTCAATGTTCGGAACATTAGGAAAGAATTTTGCTATCTGGTTCTTTATGATTGTATCTTTGTTACCTGGTATTCGAAACTCTTGCATGGAATGGATGGTTATATCAAGTGATTTAAGACTCCTAGTGAGACCATCGTTAGTTAGTTATTATAACTGACTTCAGATGAGGTTAATTATAAATGAAATATATCTCTTCACTCACCTTGAAAACACCTTTCGCTCACCCTCCTCCGGCTCAATAAAAAAGTAGTCAGAAATAACCGGAATATAAGCACGCCTCAACTGCGGCACCATAATCCTCATCTTCTTGACCCTCGACGCCACCACCGGAAGCGCATAATTCGTAACAACATAAATCCAATACTTCATCCGTTCCGTTTTCCAACCAATCCCCTGAGCGATACATATTTCCCGCAGATTCTTGCAAGATTTGAAAAACTCAACAATGGTCTTTTGGTATAATTGCAATTGTTCCTTGGGCTCGGGTTCTCGGAGATTGAAGCTTATCTCTGCGTTTTGGGGGTCTTCCGCAAGACTTCCACCTCTGAAGGCCCGTTCGTCTGCAGCGGCGGCATTAAGTTGGGTTATTGAACTTGTACGGTCTTCTTCAGTTGATTTTGGATGGTCTTCTAGGTTTGATGCTGAAGGTTCTTCTGGAAGTTGATGGGACCAGCCAAATCTGAACGGTTTTTGAAATCGAACTACATTCCATAATATAGCTGCGGTTAACAAACCCATGACTTTTATAAAGATAGAAACTAAACACAACAGGAGTTGATATAGAAAATGCATACAATTATCAGCCCGCGGAAAAAAAGACTCGCTAGGTAAAAATAAACTCTTTACACAAAGCCGCACGGGAAGACCTGATACTGGCGGCGGAGCATCAATTATAGCCCTCATCTGGGTAATAGACCGAGGGAATCCATAGTGGATATTTGGATTCCGAAAAAGCACTTCCGTCACGACTTGGCAGAGCTGGTGACTGACGACGCGAAGGCTGCATAGCGTTTTGCGATCTAGTCTTTGTAGGATGTCAAATAGAATCTCGATGGGTACTGGGAGCGACATGGTCTAGAATTTGATATGGGGCTGTGACAAGTTGGCTAGGGTATGCGTGCGGCCTAGAGAAGGTATTGTCGACTCTTTGCTGGTCTGTTATCTGATTATTCAGGGGGGCAAGCGCTTAAGCTACCAGAACGGATCCTTCGAAAATACAACATGGTAACACAGCTGTAGGCTGATGAACTGGCGTTAATCTAAGTATAATATCTTACGAGTTTAAACGTTTACGAATCAATTGATACCAAAACTCATACTACGACCAGACAAGCTACCATTTGTACCGTCTGCTCCCTAGGATCCATTATAGCATTGGCTTGAAGCATTAAAATAACAAATGTATATGTACTCCCATACAAAATATAAACTCAGGAGTTTTAGTAGAAGGTTGGCCGGAACTAACTCAGCCCAGATACATGCAGCTTGAAATTAACACAAAAGGGGGTAATTCATGATTTAAATTCAGATTGTAAAGCAGTGAATAGTCTTTAAACCCCAGGGCTGTAGCACGTATGGCTTTACATAAATATATGTATACCACAAATCATATCAGGTTAATGACTTCATATAGCTTCAAATCTAGAAATGACTTTTCAATCCTTTCTGTTATATTTAAAACGATAATATCCCTTCTCTTGGTCCTTGATATAACTCTGAAAGAACTCCAAGTCCGCTTTCGAGAGGTTTTTTTCGTTGCGCGGATCATACCCACGTTCAAAGAAATAAGCCCGTGTGTCTCTTTTGATGATATCTGATCTTATACCCTCTCTCGAACTCTGGGGGCAATGAGTAATCTTTATCTCCAGTGACCGAAGACTAAATTAATCACATCACCTCTTTAGTCAAAAGAGAGCCAAAACCTACATGATCGAGATAAATCGAAGGCACACATAGTTTATAAAGGGTATCACACATACTTCGGAAACGCCACCAAGCGCCTATGATACCGATTCCGCCCCGGCAATCCCCTTAAAAACATCCTTCGGTCGAATATCCTTTTAAACCCGCTTTCCCCGGGTCCCTTGATGCAAAGCTCTGGAATATTTAAATTTGCGATTACGGGAAATATTTGAGCTATCCATAATTTACCCCAGCAGACGTCTCTTTGATCTTGACGACTACCGTTGATGCTTAATCGTAGGTTTATTTTTAATTTCTTCAGGTTTTGACATTTTTGGAGGAGTTCGATGACGGTTGGAATGTATTCTTTGGTTTCTGCTCTGAAGTCTCGGTTGCTTGGGTCGAATGGTTTTTTGGACGGTGCACAGTTTGGGCTTTCGCAGAAGCAGTCTGGTTTAAAGCGGCCCCCGGACACATACTTAGTCATATTCTATATATGTGTGATAAAGGGTCCAAAGAATGGGAAAGGTAATGGCATACGCTTTCTGAAACATTCCCGGGCCCAAAAAGATGAGCTAGTAATTGTCAAAGCTTTGACATGTGAGTGTACGTCTGTGTTAATTACCTTCTTCATCTGACAAATACAGCGATCAATTCCTCTGACTAGTTTTACCGTAGCGATGTTCTAAAACCTAGGCGTTACGATTTGAGATGTTTGTTTATCAATGACTCGGATATTGGATAGGGTTTTGTGGTCCTCGTCGAGGTATTTGAACGTTTGATGAAGGACTTCTGGGGTAGAAACATGATTGATTGAAGAATTGGATTCGGGGGTTGGATAACAGGTTGGATATTTGACGGTGTTTATGGGCTATAGGTTTGATAATTACGGGATTGTTCTTGAAGCTTCCTTTTGGTACTTAAGTACTTAAGTCGGTATCAAAATCTCGGCTTGGACCCCTTATATACACTTTACGTGTACAGTGAATAAATCCATGCGTGATCATGTGTCATCGAGTTTTTTGGTTCTTGGGCTTGAATTTGGCCTATGAATGAATGAATTGGGAAAAATTGTAGCGATGGTATTATTGAATCATCATAGCAGGAGTCATAATTCTCCGCGATAGTTAGGTCTGGTCATGTACCCCAGAAAATATACAAGGCTTATATGATTCTTGATTTTGTTGATTAAGTAAGCTATAAGGCTGTTTAAACAGCGAATTCATTAAGTACAGGCTTAGAGCGAAGAGTAAAAAAAAGGTATATTCATGCTGTAATGTTGGACGTATCATTCAAATTTCATTATAACGCCAGCGCCCTCAGTTCATGGACCATCCCAACAAAACCCCACCACCATAAATCAACCCAAAACTCCATCTCAGAACAAATATTACCAGATCCGCCAATAATGAAGATTCTCATCTTCGGTAGGTGGAAAGGCCCCAGGGGGATTGTAAGATCTACTATCATACCACAAAATATCATATGGAATTAGGATGACCCGCTTATTCTTCGTTTGATGCTCGAAACCCGGGATCTCCTCGCTCAGATGGCCGGTCTCATTTTCGAAACTCATCGATCCAAAGCCCTCTGATTTAGATTCACATTTCAGCTCGGCTAGCCCATACTTGTGTCTCTTCTGATTGACCGCATTCCTAAGGCTTTCGAGGGCTAAATAGTCGCCTTCGAGAGTGCTAATCAGTTCCATATTGCGCGTTCCTCTCGCAAATCTCTGGAAGTCCCTTCGGTTGTAGTGCTCGCGATCTTGGACTGGAATAAACAGTATAACATTCGTTTCATTTAGCCGTCGAGTGGTAGTATACGCGAGCCGCTTGAAGGAGAATTCAGTGAGCTGGGGGAGCCGTTCCCGGAACATATCGAAGATGATCTTCCAGCCGAACGGGCCAGAAAAGTTCGGTGCATACGTTGGTATCTCCCTTAGATTTTCTTCCCCGAGAAAAAGATCAAAATTAAAATTAGAAGTTAGTTGGGTTGGCGCAAACGGGTTGATCAGGCCACCAGTGGAATCGGGGTCGAAAAGGCAGAAAGGATTGTCAGTAGGTTCGGGATCCGGATATATATCTCTAGGAAGTTTTCGTTCGGGGTAAATATCTAGCTGAGGGTCTGCCGATGAACTGAGAACGATGGTGTCCAGTGTTAAACTTGTGAGTGACAGCATCGATGAAATCGCAGCCCTGAAGCTACCCAAACTCTCCTCGGTGAAATACATGCAACCCAGTGTGAGGGATGTTATGTTGTTCTGGGTGCATTGTGTGGGTAGCATTTCCAGTTGTCGTTGCTTTTGCCTAGTGTTTTTAATTGAAAAGGATGCGAGTTTCGGCATAGAGGAGATAAAACAGCTCAGCGTCTTGGATCTTCCTGCATCCGATATTGGATCGTAGTATCCTTCAAAGCCAAGTTCGATAGACAGAGACGTGATGCTGGGACGGTTGTGTCAGAATGAAATGAACTATTCAATAAATAGTGGCAAAGGTTTGAGAAATAGGTATGCACCTTGAAAGCACAGGTAGTTGACCGGAACGATCAGCCGCATCCAATCCATACTCCCCAATAATTTTAGAAAGGCAGTTGCCTGAGGCCACTGATATGTCGAGCCTTTTGACCTCCGATTCCGCCAATATGGGGAACACATCGGATTTGATCATCGAGCACCAAGCCCTTGAACGCTCAGCCTCAAAACCTAACCCATTTGTGATGTGAATTGCCCTCAGATTTACACATTTTTTGAGGAATTCGGTCAGGGTTTTCGTGTATTTGTTATATTCGTTTTCATATCGTTTGACCTGGAAACTAAACTTTGCATTCCTATTGGTCGGAACTTCCAGGTACGCACGATAGTTTTTCGAATCTGTTTGCTGTTCGTAGCAATTGTTCTGAGCTGGTGGGTTGACTTCCTTTGATAAGTCACGAGACCACGGGAATCTGTAGATTGCACCTTCTCTCAAAGTGACTATTCATTAAAACCGTAGTTAGCATCAGAGTACTAGCTCGTAGATAGCAATATAGATGAACGAGAAAAGAAGAAGAAAGGAAAATAGAATATAATCCACATACAATTTCTAGCAATCGGAAAGAAAGACTCGCTCGGTAAATGCAAGGATCGGATGTATGGCTGCAATCCCGGATAGTTGATAATAGCCTTCATCTGTGGGACCGAATGTCTGAATCCATAATGAATGCTAAAATCTCCGAAGAGAATATCAGTAGCAAGCTGACAAAAGTATTTATCTACGAGTCGCAGGTTATGTAGTGTGCTGCGATCCGTTTTCAGTTCCTCGAGAATACCGAGGAGGATCTCTGGTGGGAGAAACATCGCTTTGTGGGTGCTCTATTTGGTTTGGTTGGATGTAGCTTGGTTAGGTGGTAATCTTTAATATCAACGAGGTCTTCGATTCCGAGGCTACAGAAAAAGGCTAATCAAGTAGGTGGATAAGAAGGTGAATAAGAAGGGGTTCGGGCCTGATTTTATAGCTTAGGAGGCTGTATGAAGGCGTGGTGAACGAGATCACGTTATTTCGTGTTCAATTGATTGAGTCACGAAATGTGGAATTAGGAAGTCGTGGAACGTCCCAACCTCCAGTTAGCTGTGATGCATGGCCATCTGAACCAGGCCTCCGGCCTCCATGCTTCTGTGCATGAGTCAACAACTCCTGAGTCAATTTCAAATATTTCGGACAGTGCCACGCCAAAGGAAAAAACAAGCTGAAGTTAGCTAGATCACGATTCCATTTAACCATACTGTAGAAGACAATGGTCAAGGGGTTCTTTCAAGGCCTAGTTCATATATAGTTCTAGTTCTCGCGAGACATATCGGCCTTGTATGATCGTTGTTCAGAGGTCGACGGTCAACATGTTAACAGGATCCACAACACATTTACACCCTCAAAATACAACAAATCGCTTTTAGTGGGTGAATTTCAACCGCGAAACCTGAAACCCCAGGGTTCTAGCTGATATATATATCTCCGCTAAGGCCTGGGGGCATCAGAAAAGATAAAAATTATCCAGTACCATAGTATCCCTAGATATCTCGCCGTACTTAGGACATAAAATTCAAATACCTAATCGTCAGTGTATTCGTGGCTGGCTGACCTAGAAATTTGGAAACTGCCAATGAAATGCAGCCAGCTTCCAGAGACTTTTGCACGCCGAGGCTTCCCAACTAAAACCAAAGTCCTCGGGGTAGGAGGTATATGGACCAAGATAGGAGTCAAATATGTATATATACAGTTAATTAAGCAGAGTCTCTCCTATCCAGCCCTTCTTCCATTTTGAGGCTAAGAACAGACTCATAAAATCCTATTTACAATATCAATCCACTCCTCCTCCTCCTCCTCCTCCTCCTCTTTAGCACAAACACCTATCAAACCATCTCGGAAAAGCCACTGTCTCCCTAATATTCTCTACACCAGCTAGATACGCCAACAACCTATCAAACCCAATTCCAAACCCTCCCAACGGGGCACACCCCCATTTCCTCAATTCCAAATACCATCCCAACTGTTTAATACTCTCCTCACTCATCCCCCTTCTTTTCATCTCCCCTTCCAACATTTCATACCTATGCTCCCTCATAGATCCCCCTACAATCTCCCCAACTTGAGGTAACAACAGATCAAAGCAGGCAACCGTCTCCCTCCCTTCTTCGTCTCTGCTATTGCTCTCATTGGGCAGCATATAAAACGGCTTAAGTTGTTTCGGGTAATCCGTGACAAACACAGGAGCCCCATTCCCGACTATATGAGCCAGATACTTCTCATGCTCACTTTGTAAATTCATGCCCCATTCGACTGGGAACTTGAAGTCTGCACCTTGGTCCCATGTGACCTCATGTGTACCCTTATAATTAGGATTCATCGCCGAGGCTGCTCTGGCTTTATACTCTTCCCCCCTCTTTACTGCATTTTTTAATGCTTCAATGGCTTGAGTGTAGGTAATCCGTCTCCATGGCATATTTATAATCCCATCCCACCGTTTCTCCAATTGCTTAGGTTCAAGAAGTCCAATATCATCACTCCTTCTTGTCAATAAATCCTTCTTGAGAACTTCGTTATTAACCAACCCATGAACAATGGACTTGACAACCCCCTCAACCACATTCATAACCTCCTCAATCCCATCTTCAACAAACGCAATCTCTGCTTCTAACATATAAAACTCATTTAAATGTCTAGCAGTATCACTCTTCTCCGCTCTAAACGTTGGGGACATACACCACACCTTCGACATAGCAAGTGCCATGGCTTCGAGGTGTAATTGTGAGGATACGGTTAGGTATACTGGATCGGTAAAGAATGGTTTTCGATCACTTGCTGTGACGGCGAAGACTTCACCGGCACCTTCACAGTCTGAGGATGTTAGGATTGGGGGTTGGACTTGGGCGAAGGAGTTTGTGGTGAAGTAGGTGGAGATTTGAGAGAGGGCTGTTGAACGGAGTTGAAGGATTGAGCGGGAGGTTGAGGAGCGGAGACGGAGGTGGGGTATTGTGCGGAGGTATTCGAATGTGTGGGATTTCTTTTGGAGGGGGTATGTCTACAATACCGACGTAAGTATCGAGGAGTATTCATAAACTTTATATGTGATAGGCTTACCCCGGGATCAGATTCAGCAAGCAACTTCACATCTGCAGCAAGAAGTTCTTTCTGCTGAGCCTTCTTAACTGGCGATTCCTGCCATGATCCGGTGATCTTTGCAGCAGCGCCAATTGTTAAACTATCAGAAAAATATCATTAACCTCACGTTCACAAGATGTAGTAAATAAAAGGAACATGCACAGAGAAGAAAATACTTACGCACTTCCCTGCTCCGGGGTCATAACAACCTGCACAGTCTGTGCCGTTGACCCATCTGTTACAGTCGCAAAACATACCCCCTTCTGCTTTCGAATAGTTTGTATCCATCCCTTAACTGCAGCCTGATCTTTAATGTCATTTTTAGTGAGAAGAAGCTCCCTCACAGTTGTTGGAAGAGCATTCGCTGTCCGGGCAGCAGTGCTTTCTACAGGAGAACTGTCATCACTATTCTCCTGTCGTATTATTCGGCCTGTAGAAAACAGCCGAGTATTCTTGTAAACACACCGGCGACAGATAGTCCGAGTCTCACTATTACGGGTCCCCAGTCGTACCAGAGAGGCCAGATGAGGTTTGGCAGACATCTATACTATAATTGCCCCATAATGTTAACATATCAAGAACCAAAAAAATCTTCGCTGCATTAAACAAAACCCCGCAAGCCTTTCAACTTCAGAAACATCCAATCATACGACCGATCTGTGGGGTAATATTCGGGAGTCAAAGAAATATGTGCATATGCATCAAACGGCAGCTCGAAGTACAGTAAGTCGCATATATAACAAAAAAAGGACAGGAATGAGAGGTAGAGCATCGCTGCAGCTAAAATCGGAAAGAAGGGGCTTTGATGATGCATCCTATTTGGGATGTAGATGTCTCTATAAGTGAGCTCTGGAATCCAAATCCGGCGGTTATCTTGCATGATATAGCAAATTGCAAAAAAAGGCCGGAATTCGATGATGCCAAATGTTCAATATGCATGTTAATCAAATCGCACATCTTCGCTCGGAGAAGGTTCATAACATGCAATCCATCGATCGAAGGATGTAAAAAAGAAGCAGTATCAGCGGGAGAATGCAAGGTGAATTTGCTGCTCAGAGTAACATTGCATTCCGCATTCCTGCCTTACGTACGCCCTGGCGTGTGGGAAGGGATGGAGGAAAATGAAAGAAAACGATAAGGTCAATTATAATATCAAATGCAAAAACGTAGCGCCGTGATCGAGTTCGACTCGTCCCGCATGCATGACCAGAGCCTCGACCACTGACTACATCTCGAATTACTTTTGCAAAAGAGGCAAGAGACAAGAGTCAGAATCAGATCGAGAACAGGAACGATCACCCTCAGTCAATCGATTTCTGAAAAAAAAAAAAAATGTAAGATCAAATTAAACATCAAAGTCACCTGAAAAAACAGGACTATTCATGTCGCGATCGGGGTAGCCGTAGCTCCGATTCCGAAAGCTAAGAAGGTAGCATGCATCTGACCAAAAGATCAGATCTCGGATGCAGAGCTTGGTGGAGCTAGATGCAAGTCTAATTCATCCCGACTCGAATGGGTATCGAACCGGCGGGGGACAGCTCACACATCTATGCCTAACCCCCATTCGTCGGGATGACACACTCACACCCTGAAACTACACTACCGTCCGCAGTGGACCTTTACCCCCAATATATACTGGGGACAGACTTATGAGAAACACCCCCCCTCTCGGAGAACTGATATGCAGACTTACATCAGTGGCTTGAAAAGATATCCTTTCCTCCCAAGTCTTTCCCGCTCCCGCTTATAATCCGTCCAATAATTGCCAAGTCGACAAAAGGCCCAAGAGTAAAATATATTCGAAACTCTTAAAGCAAGAAAAAGAGTTTAGTCAAAAGGTGGGAGAAAAACCGGTGCGTTGTTGGGATGTCAAAAGAAGAGCGAGCGAGCAAGACAGTTAAGCTAAAGGTAACAAAAAAAAAAAAAAGGTAGTACAAAAAGCAAATGCAACAAAGGTTAATGCACGAAACACTCTCCCCAAATCTCATCCCATCACAGACAGCCATGATCTGTTCGCAGCATACAGAACCCCTTTGCGCACATTGCATGATCGCTAGCCGAACTAACCATCGACGCGACCTACTCGAAAGAACATAGGTACATAAATCCAGCCTGATATCAGAATAACCCTGGCAAGCAAAGCGTCTCGATATAGATCTAAGATCTTGGATCTGAGACATTCTTTAATTGAACCAATCACAAGGACTCTGAATCGACGGCACTCCAATTGCAAGGGGTGGAATTACCTGGCCCGAGTACATACACAGATACACATACATAAGTATACGTTACATGTCCACCGGAAGGTTATTCCTCTTCTAGCGACTTATCACACGCCCTACCTGGTGTCCTATGTGATAAGATGCAGCAAGCAGCAAGCATCTCGGGAATACTAGTTTCTATCGTATTCCTTTTCTGCTCTCCTGTGGAATGGGCATCTATGTGAATACATACCTACATATGTAAGTCCAGATGACATGTCTACTCTAACTATGTTGATGCTTAGTCTCGATGGGTCTGGGTCCGGCTTTTTTGGGGATTTGCTGTTCCTAAAATCCCGATTTGCAGGGTCTATAGCTCGGGGCTACTATAGCTTGATATGCATATGAAGTCACTGGAAAAGCCACCACCAATCCATACTAATAAAAAAATAGGTGCCCCCCCAAAATAATTTTAGTGAATTAGACGGATGTATCGTCCGCATCGAATCAGAGGCTTCCAAATTTCCATTGACGGAAAGCGAGGGATAACATGCAAACCTGAAAGAAGCTTATCCAAAAGATCGAATTCACATACACGGCGTAAAAGTGGGGAGTGCCAGCAAGAAAGGCAGAAAGAAAAACATGCCTTTCAAAACTGGGAGTTTTGAGGTTATTCAGGCACAGGTCAGTTTAGTGGAGCCTTTCGCCAGGGACCAACAAAATCTCCATATGAAACAATCCGCGTCTTTTTTCTCCCACTTCCCGATTGAATCATGACAATTAAAAACAAAAAAACAGTTATGGAGAAGAAGAGGCTGACAAACATGGGACATACGTACATACGACCCGTGGTCAGCGCGGCATAAACGAATCGTTATATGATACAAAGTACCAGATGATAGACCCATTCCGCGACGACGACACACATACACCCACACCATAAACCCACATCGCCATATATTTCCTATCTTAAGAGATAGATCTAACTCAATCTCGTCACATTTGTCTCTAACGGAGGATAATCGGCCAATGTCTACGACACTTTCCTTGTCATTAATTAACCCAGGAGTCCCCCCGAAAGACAGTGAAAAATAAAAAGTCAAAGAATAAAAATGACGGGGGGCGGAACGGCACAGTGCAGATAAGAGCCCAGCGTCTATCTGTCAGAAACATGCATCTACGAAACCTCTCAAGCTTATCCACTATAAGCCTAAAAACGCTTAAGGGAAAAAACGCCAAGAAGTGAACCCTGAACCACGAGGCCCCCCAAACAACAGTTGACAAGGTAAGAAGAGAGACAAAAAGTCAAGCCCCGAAATCCGTCGCGCCTGTCATTATCAATTAAAACACCTTTACTTTACTCTTCTCGTGATTATGTGATTAGGATCGGGAATACTCTTTCAAAAAGGAAAAGAAAGGCTTACATATTTACAAGGTAGTTTACGAGATCAGGCTTCACTTCACCATAACTACTCCAAAAGAGTGTTGCGGTCCGTGGCGGGCTCTAGGCCACCCTTCACCCTGTGGGGCCTGGGCCCTTTAGCCAAAAATTCCAGCCCGCGATCCGGGTCATGATCAGGGAAGGGGTGACAGTGAAAGGAACATCCCGGTGAATAGAACCCCATTCGAAGCATTTCCAACTCCTTCCCTGGTGTGTGACGACATGCACGTAACCAGAACAAAAAAACTGACAGACACTACTTGTCATATAATTTTTTTTTCTTGTGCCCGAATGCAACTACATCATAGGGATTACCCTAACACACGACGGGTGTGCGCGATAGGTTGGGGGAGTACAAGCCCCTTCTCTCGCCTCGCCTATCTGGACCCAGGCTTTCGGGTACGCGGTCGAGATCCCAAATCTAACGCCAGATCTCTCGTCTGTTGGGTTGCAACCACCGCTCCATGTGAAGGGGACCCACTCACACCTTCCCACCACACAGCTCCACACATCCTTCAAAATCAAATAAGTATTTCCCGTCCGGTTCAAACTCTCACAGGTTTTAGACATCCAGCCAAGCTTAAACCAAAGCGGGATCCATCAAGCTGTTAAAACCACCCAATGAGACAAATCCGTGCTTCTTGAATTCAGCAGCCAAACGCCATAACAGAGCGAGCCTCCATTAGACTTGTGACCTCTTCCCACCCTCCGTTCGCTCTGGTCCTTCTTATTGGTCCAAACGAAAGAAGGTCACTGCAGCATGCGTCCTTGCATCATATCCCGAGGTGGATTTATGTAACAACTTACAACAGTATAGTAGCGTAAGTAGCAGAGCTTCCCTTGTTTA
The DNA here is from genome assembly GCA_036971725.1 of Arthrobotrys conoides. Taxonomy (NCBI): domain Eukaryota; kingdom Fungi; phylum Ascomycota; class Orbiliomycetes; order Orbiliales; family Orbiliaceae; genus Arthrobotrys; species Arthrobotrys conoides. Next base: position 1,531,353 of record JAVHJM010000009.1, read on the forward strand.
TTCCGCGTTCTTATATAGGAATATAATCGACATTGCAGAGAAAATACCCCCCTTCGTACATATAAGAAAGGGAAAAAAATAAGAAGGATGCAGTAACAGCAGAACTTCTGTAACATCCGCTTCATTCCTTGAAGCTCTCAAAACCGTCCCCCCCTTCGCTCGTTTACTAGGGAGGGCGGTTAAGCTATTCCGTCGTCGATAAAGTAATCTCTATCCGTTCCGTCTGTGCGAAACAGAAAACGAAGGGAAAACAGGGAAAGGGAGGAGGAACGAGGATTAAAAGCGTAAAACGTAAAAAAGGCGTTCGCAAGGTTAATTTACCCTTTCCCTCTTCACAGAAAGAAAGACAAGAAAGAAATACAAAAAAGAAATTTTTGTATTATATTATAGCCCGTGATCTGATAGGTATGTATGTACCGTGATCACGAATCCCACCATTCCCCCCCTCGCCGCCCAGGAACTGACCGCTTTCACCCTCCGTCGACCTTTGGAAATTAGCACCAGTCTTAGACATAAACGCGTACACCCCATTGGTAAAAAGTTGGCATGAACGATCAAAGACAGGCTTGCGTGGAAATTCATAACTGCCTTTTCGAGCCTAGCCACTCGTTAAACACCACATCACCCAAAAAAAGACAGCGCCTTCGATTCAAACGGGAAATCCAAAACTCAGAGGTTTCGAAATTCGTGGTGAATTAAGCCTCACGATAAGCCAGAATGGCCGTAGACGGCCATAACCCACCTTTCTTGGGATGGGGATTTTTATCTTTTAGGGAATGAGAGTCAGGAAAAGAAAGTTGACATGGACGAAACGGAACAAGCCCCCAAGCTCTGCCGGTGGACTCCCAAAGTACTACTGCACCACGAAAGAGAATTGAAACATAACCAGTAAAACGCCCAGACCGGTGCGCTCCCAAAATGGCCACGACGGAGAAACAAAAAAATTGATCACATCTGCATAACCAGCATAATCAAGTGACTATTTCGATGAATTATTTTTGTCAAGCTCGCAATTTATCTCCAAAGCCAGGAGATTGTGATGTTCAGTCAACCTCACATACATCAAGCTATTACTTCAAGGAAAACAAGGCTGTCAGCTAGCTAAGCTGTCTGTCACCAGCACTTGCATAAAAAGTCAGCACGATGATGAAAATGGCTTATCTCAAAAAAGAACACCGAGAAAAGCTCCAAGCTCCGAGCTTAAGCTACGTACATGTACATGTATCTGTAGGTATGTATAACCTAGAGGCCCGCAAAAAAAAAAAAAAGCCGTTAGGCATATGTCTGTACAATCCATTTATCCAAACGCCGCAACCAGATGCATGCACAAGCCCATCTCCTCGGTCTATATTGCAGTTTACAAAACGTAAAAAAAATAAAATAAAAAAAGACCCAGCTACTTCCTATCATTCGTCGTTTGATCTCTCTCTGTGCCTACGTACATTCACTACAAACATTTACCTCCTGGCGCCGGAACGCCGTCCTCTGGGGGAATAGTCTATCGGGTGGCCAGAACGTTCCAAAAAACCACCTGTGTCCATGGGTAACTATCGAGACCCACTTCTTAATTTTTTTCTTCTCCCAAAAGGAATAGAAAAAACCCACACACAAAAAGTAGACTGCCAATACTTACTGGTACAGCTGGATGTGGTTCGACGAAATGTACTTATTGAGCTAAAGAAACCCGAACTAATGATGTACTAGGTACGATTCCCGACATGGTGGATCGAATTAATACCAAAATTATCATAGGGACGCTTGTTTTGAGGGTGTGTGTGAATGTACACCTCCCCGATGTATCATAAGGTAGTTTTTAGCTTTTAAGCTCGGAAATCGCAAGCCCACCATCTTCCCCAGCCCGAAAAACGCCAGAGTATGTTGAAAACAAGAGCGAGAGACAGAATCCCATTGAGGTCTATCAAAACACCGATTTACTCCGGTAGTTAGCCTTTTCTAAATTTCGCATTAGCAGCCCAGAAATAAGAAGGAAAAAACAAACAGTCAGAATCAGCTGTGTATGTAAAAAAGCTCCACTCGGAAAAAGTAATTGAATTTTTAATTGTTGTTCCTGTGTGCGATTTTTCGCTCCAGACTTTTCCTCTTCGGCATGTCCTCCACCAAAAGCAAAAGAAGCATTAACCAAAACCACGGCCCTGTGGGGTCCCTCCCAAATTGCCCTGTACATGTCCACGCTCGATCTATAGAAAAAAAACCCTTCCTACCATCGATATCATCATGCAAAAACAATCCCCACCCTAATATACAGATAGAAAAAGAAAAGAAAGATAAAAATAAGAAAAGAAAAGAAAAGGAAAGGAAACCTATACAGGTCCAGTGTACAGTACCCACTCGGATCTCTTCGATTCAGCCTACCCTTTCCCCTCCCCTCGAGCTGGTGAATCTAGCCTCTTATATCCGGGGACGATCTGAACCATAAATGCACGAATCGGGGACGGGATCTCTAAACAAAAAAAAAGCAGTGCAGTGATTAAAGTGATTCAAAGTCATATTTTCTTTCCCTGGCTCCGTTTTGGCGGTTCTCCCGTATCATAACGAAAAGGAATCAGGGCCGAGAGTTTTACGCCCCAAAATGTGGATTATTCAGATTAAACAGCAGTGATAGTGGTGGGTTTCCTTTTTTAAAGGTGAAATCATAAGTGTATATAAGCAACCGTGAAGACTGCCCCGGATCAGAATTCCCAAACCTCTTGCCATCGAACAGAAAGGGCCCTTGAGAGAAGACGGTGGCGTTTTTTTCCCTGCTAAGAGAAAAGAATCGATCTTTTACACACACACATCATCATCATTATCATTATTATCGTTATCAAATATCCCCTTTGATTATCGACATTATAATTAACATTTACTTATTATACCCATTATACTTATCACCACTACCATTACTACTACTACTACTACTACTCCACACTGATGTGAACGCTACTCGACTTCCAACGGTTTTTTTATATAAGCAGTGATCAATTGGAGGGAAACGGCCTTTTCGATTCTATCAACTATCCTTTTTTTCGATACCCTTTGACTTCTTTATCATATCATATACCCGGATTCTTTTTTAAAAAAACTTCTTTCCTTTATATTTGATACCACGATAGATTAATACCACTAAGTAATAACTATAATATTAATTACCCCAAAGAAGAGTCTCGACCGACCCTTTCAGCCGCCCAAAAGTATCAAAGATAGCTTCTACCTGTCTAGAAGCTTCCGTCATAGGTCGACCTTTGCATACGAATCCCATTCTTCTTTTTTTAAACCACAAGGCTAGCTAGTGCTAAGTAGCCTAATTTCGAAAATCCACCCTTGAAAAGTGTGCAAATCCGAGGGTCCTTACTAGCCCAACCGCTCGATCTAGACGACCACCTGGAAATCTAGTAATCTAGGTCCTGGCCTACCGATCTGGTGCAAGGGCACTAAAATCCAGTTTTTGAGCCGAGGGTGTTCGCGTCCTGAAACAACACATCTCGTTCCAAGTACGGTGACATCACGCCCCCAAAATCCCACCGGCTAGCCGATTCCCGCTCTCGGCATCATTTCCCAATTCCGTTCCCTGGTCGTTACAGGAAATTTCCTCTTTGGGAAATCCAACATCACAACACCCCGTCGACAACACATATCTATTATCTAGGCTTCGTAAACCATGCCGACTCTACGCCAACGTGCCTCCTCGGCTTCGGCGGAAACTCGAGACCTCTGGCCCTCCATATCCGCAACCCTCGGCCCATCCTACAGTGTCTACTATGAAACCACCGATCCCCTGCCCTACCCAGGTCCCTACACTACCTCCCAAACCTGGCCTCGAATAGCAGTAGTAGCCTCTTCAGACCCCGTCGACGTAGCATTAAGCATGCAAACCTCTGACCGTCTAGGCCGTCCCAAACACGTTGCCGTTCTAAACACCGCTAACGAAAAGACACCAGGTGGATTATGGCAAGGCGCTGTATTCGCACCGGAAGAGGCATTAGCAAGACGGAGTAATCTCGTTACAGCGTTGATGACAAGTGATGATGGTGGTTCTGCATCACATCATTATCCGTTACCTGAACGAGGGGGCCTGTTCAGTCCTAGAATTACGATAATAAGAGGTGGTCCTGAACAGAACTATGCGTTATGGGCGGATGCGGATTGGAGGTCTGTATCGGTTATCTCGGTTTCACCGGTTCGTAGGCCGAAGTTGGATGAAAGCGGATCGTGTTATAGCTTTCCCCAAGAAAGAGAGTTACAGAGAGAGAAGATGAGGGCCGTGCTGAGGATGGCGGCTTATCAGGGTGTTTCCGATATTTGTTTAAGTCCATTTGGATGTGGGAGTTATAAGAATCCCGTGGAAGAGGTATGTCAGATTTGGAAGGAGTTGTTGCTGGGGAGGGGTAGTGAATTCGAAGGATGGTTTAGGAACGTATTATTTGCGGTTGCGGATGGGAAGGGGGAGAGGAACTGGGAGGTTTTTATGAGATACTTTGGATGAATGTTCCAGATCATTAACGTTTGAAGCCTCCTTTATATTCTTTTCATCTAAAATTTCAGCGTTTTTTTAGTTTTCTTTTTACTTTCATCGTTTTTGTTAAATGGCGTCAGATGGTGCTTATTATTCCCATTCGTCTTCGTTTTTTATTTCTATTTTTATCAGTTCTTTATCCGAGGTACACAAGTACACTCCCCCGGAGCACACGCACGCCGGGCGTTTCCTTTCCAAAAAAATGCTCACTTCTTTCCAAAAGATCTCTTAACGAAAACGTCTTCTCCTTCTTCTTTTTATTTTTCCTAAGTCTCTTGTTCAATGATACCAAATCTACTGTCTCTCGTACTCAGACCTAGCTTCTATAATAAAAGTGGATCTTATCTTTTTACTCAATTATCCAATTGATAAGAAACGTTAATAGCCAAACTTGATAGAATCGACAATCAGACTATAAACTTAACATATAAAAGAACCGAATGCATATTCCACATTGTACTAGTACCCTAGGATATCAGTAGCCCCGATCATGCATAATGTTAACATACACTTTATTGTTCTTCTTGTTTACACACCTCCACTCTAGTACATAACTAGATAGATACCCATAAACGTTTGCCCGGATAGTATAAAGTATTAAACAGCACACACTTCAACTAGGGGTAGCCGGCCTAATGTTATACGCTAATGACCAGGGTAGTCCCGTATATATAGTACAAACAATAACCGTAATTTTCGATTATGGATATATAGATGTTTACTCTAGATATATTGGAAACTAGATTAGATATAATTTACAAAAGTTTCTTCTCACTATTCCTTCCCCCTCTTATCCTCCTGATAACCTCGAATTCTATATATCGATATCCTCTAATTTTGGTAACCCCTTATATTGATACATGATGTTTCTGTTACCAAACCTTTCCTTTATCTTCTTCTCCTTTTTTGCTCTCCTTTCTCTTCCTAAGCTATCTTTCCCACTAAAATAATATAAAAAAATTAACCTCGACTACACCCTATTCTAAAACCGGGTGTAGTCCAAAAAACCAACTATTGCCGATTTTAACAACTATCAGCAAAAAGGTGACGAGCAAAGGAATATATATATAGAGATCACCTACAACTGATTGATATACATATATAGCTACAGATATCAATATTGTTCCGATCCTCTCTCCCTTCCTCAACTCACCACCCGTGAATTTATTAGAATAATACCGACGTTAATATCTGTGATAGAAGAAGAATATAACCCCCGTTCCCCACAAGACAACCGTCACCCCTTTATATACATGGAGACCATTACAATCATACTAATAAAAATAGCGGTCATTTAATTAAACTTACCAATCAAGGGAAATTTATTTCGGGCTTCCGAAGTTTCTTCTTACTGTATCATATAAGGAGAACCAACACCAAACCTCACCGAATATAATCTACAAAAGCAGCTCTCGTACCCCGTATACAACAAAAATACCCTTTTCACCACCCACCCCCTTATAAATATACCCAAACAAATAATCCAACCCATAAAAAACCTATAGCAACTACTCAACATGATTAATTGACCAATCTTGGTCTCCCTATTAACCCCTAGATCCCATATAAACCAGCCCCCTTCAAAACAATAAAATCTTACAGACGTATGCGCAGTTTGATTCTATCAGATGAGATGAAGGTCTCAAGGCTATGAATCCAAAGCGAAGAGCTGGTGGCACCACTATCCGAACACTTTACCTCTTCCATTCTATATATAACACCCCTTGCTTCTGTTTATACGAAGCTCTAATACCGGTACCTTCATCTGCCGGGTAATATCGCGATCGCGGATACAATCTTACAATTCCATATAACTAAGTACCCCAGCTTAAACTTTTTCCGACGGAAAATTCAGAAGCTTAAGAACGGCGAAAAATAATGATGACAATCATAAATCTAATATAATATAACATATATATATAAAATTTCAAAAAAAAACCATGCTTCTCCCCCAGAAGAAATGATATCAACATCAACATCAACATCAAAAGTCAAAACTGAAAAGGATATAATCGCAGTCGCCGAAAACCACAAACACGAGGGGAAAAAAGAAGTCATGCGATATAGCTAGTATATATGAAGTATATCCAAACAATTGCAATTCAAGGTCAAAAATCGACAACGATGATGATATAAAAACAGAGAGGTATTCGCAATTCAAAAAAGGATTCAAGGTTGAGGGGGATATTATGTACATATTACAGCATCTATTATATGTCCAAGTCGAAAAAAAAAATATGGAAAAGAAAGCAAGGAAAAGGAACTAAGAACAAGTAACAAGAAATGAAGAATAGAAACCAAAAGAAAAGAAGCCTGTAAAAGAGGTGTAGAGTGAAAGGGCTAACACTTTGTTGACACTTCCATCGGAGAGGATAAAATAATACAATACAAAGCAAGGTCCACGCAAATGGGCTTCACTCTCGCAGAAATAAAAAAAAGAGAGAAATTCGAGGGAAAAAAGGGAAAAAAAGCGCAATGAGCTATAGAATAAAAATAGAATACAAAAGAAAAGGATGTATAAAAAAGAATGGGTAAAGGAAATTGGAAGACACAAGCCAGCTTTGCTTGAGAGTTCGACTTTGACGGGTTAATTTTCGCTCGACTAAAAGCACAAAATCCAACAGATTCCAGACCAAGCAAAAAACCGGTGCAAAAAAAAGCTAATCCACTACCTTAAACCGGTTCCAGCGTTTGGGGAGTAGGAAGAACCCCGACGATAAGCAAAAAAGGAGACACGGGAGATGGGAACGTGAGGGAGACGAAAAAAACGAGGCAGCTGAACAAGACAACCGTATTGCGCAAAAGAAACAGAAGATAAACAATTCCTCCCCGTAGCACTCGAGTAGACGCAGAAGAAAAAAGAAAAAAGAGATCCAGAGGACTGGTAGGCCGGAGCTAACTGTATGTTTGGCGTAAAAAAAGGAAGAAATACAAGAAGCAACAAAGGAAAAATGTGATCCGAAGGAAGGGATGGCTGAGTTACTTCGTACGTCATCATATCACTTTAAAAGAAAAATGAGGTTCCAGAATCCTTTCTAGTTTCGGACCTGGGCATCTGGAACTTCGGTTTGGTGATGCAATTTGTGGTGGTGGGTAGCTTCCGGACTGTCACTTCTGCTTCGACTCCTAGCACCGCTGCTGCCTTCTCCAACTTCTTCGACGACGGGTAAGATTGTTGTGCTTGGTCTTTCGGTTGACGGAGACCTAACGTTTGATCGGACACGGTCTGGCAGTCCGGTTTCCGTAGACGGTGGGTTCTCCGTGCTATTATTGTTCTGGCTGCCTGCAGCAGCAGCCCGAGGAATTCCGCGATCATTCGCGCTAGCAGGCTGGATGATTTTCGAAATGTATCGGAAGAACCTATCACCGTAGGCCTGCGGTGGTACAGCGGATATTTCGGTCTTGTCTTGTGAGAGACCTTTCCAGAAATGTTCAGCCCGTTTGATAAAGTCGTACTAAAAGAAGGTCAGCAGGCGGTCCCAACGAGAACGAGACTGGGTCCCGATAAACAGGGCTAGCTAAGAGAAAATACCTTTGTGAGACAATCAATGATTCCGAGGTAGTAAATAACTTCCCCTGGTTCATCGTTCTCGTTCGTGGCGCGGAACCCATGTTCATCTTGGTTGAAAATGCTTCGAGGCCCTTGCTCACTGTTTTTTTTTTTTTTTTTTGTTAGTCATCATAATCCTGGATCTGATAGAACGAATGGAGAGGGGGGTCGTACTTGGCCCTGGCGAGCATTTCCTCTGGAAGAGGGGTGTCGCTGTGTTCTAGACTCACGGGGACTTCGCTGTTGATAAGTTTCCTCATTTCGGCTCGTTTGCGAGCGCTCTCGAGTCTGGATGGGGTCCTGGCAAGAGGGTGGGGACCCATGTCCTCATTGGAGGAACTCCCGGGTTGAAAGACCTGGAGATTTTTCTCTCTTAGGTTGTCATTGTTGCCTCGGTGCATGTCATGGATCCCGACGAGTAACGAGTAGTCCATGATTTTCAGACGTTGCAGAAGCGCCACATCGAGCTTGGCTTGTTGCACAAAAAGTTCGTGCTTCCTCGGGCCCAGGCATAAGTGCATATTGCGGGATTCCCAATTCAAATCCTTGAGGACGGCCTTTGGATTTTCTTCTGGACCAACCTCCTTGTACTCCCGGCCGATGTGGGAACCCTTTAGATCGAAGGTCATGTGGATGTCCTTATGCGGAGGGAAGATGTTGTTCATGATGACGAAGTGGATTTTCCGGCCGAACGGTATCTTGACTCTGTGTAAACCGAAGAACTGGGATATGAGGGTATCTGGGTATTTTGTGACATGGTTGTAGTAGTCGCGCAGGATGTGTCGCAGATATCGGTGCTCGGCATGATGGATTGTTTTAATGATGTACTTGTAATCACGGGAGAAGTAGAAGAAACTGCCGCTCTTTCCCGGGGAACCCAGCTCGGATAGTATGTACCTGTGGGTAAGGGACATAAGATAATCACCGGGGTCGATATTGAAACGGGCCCTCAGGTGTCGGAAGACCCAAGGGGCATAGTCTTTGAATTTGAAGTCATACTTGGCAGACGGTGTAAGTTCCGAGCCCATACTAGAAGTTCATTAGAATTGTCTGATTCTCAAATAGGCAGGCAGTGCTCCTAGGATGTTTCTGAATTCAAAAAAAAAGGGGAGGACTTACATGTCGAAGGAGAATTTATGGGCAGCGTCAAAGTCGGCATCCGTTAGCGGACGGTCTACTTTGGCATTACATCTCGAGACCTAATTCCCATTATCATTAGAATCATTGTTTTTGTTATATCCCGAGATGATGGATAGAGAGGGAAGAACGTACGACAAAACGGATGCCAGTGAGCATGTTGTACATGGTCACGTAATTTGAATGGTTGATGTCGACTTTGGTACCGACGAGGACCTCATCTTCGACCTCTTCCTCCTTCTTCTTTCGCTTGCTGGCACGTTTCGCGCGAATGGCCTCGGTCCATTTGGCGGAGTCTTCATCTTGGGGAATTTCGTCGAGATGAACATCGGAGTGGACTGATCTGGTTTGACGTCTTCCTAGAGACATAGACGCGCGACGCGGGGTTGATGAGTGGTGGATAGGGGCAATTGGATCTCTATTTTGAAGAATGTCATCGGATTGACTGGTAGTGGCTAGAATTCCGGCGCTGGTATGAACCGGATGGTTGTGATGGTGCCTTGCTGAGGATGAGGAAGACGAAGCCTTGGGGACCTGGAGGGTGTGGCGGTGTTTGAGGGGACCGTTAGGGGAGTGGTCGAGGGCCATAGGGGAAGAGTGTCGCTTCGGAGAAGTATTCGAAGTTGTAGATTGATGAGAGAAGGAAGAATCGTTTCCGGCGACGAGAGTCCTGGAAGTGTTTGTGCCATTAGGGGAGGCGGGAGTAGTGGCTAGAATTGGAATTTCATCTCTTTGGGACTGTGACCTCTCCTCCGACCGTTTTTCGTCGGACTTTTTCTCGGCAGGTGACCTGGGAGAGGCCCAACCGTTATTTTCGAGGGAAGAAGACATGATTCTCTCTTGGGAGAAGGATTTTAGGTTGACGTTGAAGGACTTGTCATGATGATGTTGCATATCCAGAGCGGCGACGTCTTGTTGGAGGATATCGATGGGGAGTTTCTGGACGATGACCGAGTATTGGTTGTTTTCCTCGACGGTCATTATAAAATTATACCCGTCCGATTTAACTCCTTCTTCTTCTTCTTTTTAGGGAGAGAGAGACAGGATAGCCGTGGATCCGAGAGAGGGGTCTTTGAATATCCTTTTTGAGTATTTGTATTGTATTTGTATTTGTATTTTGTAGATGGATCGGATATCTAAGGGACGAATGGTCAGGTCAGTCAGTCAGTCAGTCAGTGACAATCCACCAAACAGACGGGTCAGCCTGACAAACAGACAAACATACATTTATAAAATGAAAAACAGAAGACTGTCGTTCAGAGACGGAGAGAAGTGTCAGTCAGTCAGTTAATATTGGATTAAAGGAAGAGGCTGACGTGCGTGGTAAAAATGTGTCCGAATCCACGTGGAAGACAAGACCGAAAGGGAGGGAGATGGTTGATGGTTGATGGTTGATGGTTGATGGTTGATGGCAGCAGACGGCAGCCAGATGGGAGATGGGCTTTCAATGGGGGGTTGGGTAAGAGTAAGTAAGTAGTACTGTACCTGATGATAATAGTCAACCAACCAACCAAAACTAGTAATTAATTAAAGGAAATAGATAATTCGAAAAGGACAGTGGATGTGAATAAAATAAAATAAAATAAAATAGACAAAAGATGAAGATTGAAGAAGAAGAGAAGGGAAAAAAGAGGGGATATACTAATTAAAGGCTGACGACTTCTTGACCATTAACTACTAGTCAAAAGGGAGAGGCTGAGTTCAATACAGAAAAACGGGAAATTGAACTGGCCGAAATTTGAAATGAAATGAAGCGAAACCACAACAACTTCTTCTTTACTTACTTACTTTACATACGTACTCAGCCACTGCCACTGCCCATCCCGCAGAGTGGCTGGAATGCGGCATCCGAATGTCAAGTAATTAATTAATTATCCTTGTTAGTTCAGTCTGTCAGTGTCAGTGAGGCAGAAGAAGAAGAAAGAAAGAAAGGATACCTCGGGTAAGTAGGTAATTAGTGTTGGTAAAACGCTCAAGCTGCAGTTGATTGCATCTAATCACACCTCAAATTTTTAATACTTCACAACCACCTCACTCTACATCGACACTACTTACATCTCACATGCACATCACAGACTCTCTCGGATCCACCCACACCTACATCTACACTATTCTATCCTTCGATTAGTATCATATCTAAACACAAGATACAACGGCTAGAACTTTCAGAGGCAGAGGCAGAGGCAGAGGCAGGATAGATGGCCTCGAGGAGTGCCAGCAGAGACCCGGCCAGGACTACAGCTACCACCAATAGAACTTCCTCCACCGGCGAGGACGACGCCTCTCTTCTATCCAATGCCCTAACAGCTGTCACCGTAAGTTTCTTTCGCTCTTTCTCCTCTTTCTTTTCCATTTTTATATATACTCCCCTCTTTCTCTCTTCCCAATTGCCCTTCCCCGCTTCCTTTTTTTTTTTGTTTCCCTAGCATCCATCTACATTCATCCATACCTCTTTCTATATATCCCACCAATATCATATCTTATATAAATCTATATATATATATATATATACCTAGGTATATGGTATAAAACTATAGATATATATATTATATTGGAGAAATAAGATATAGAGAAAGTGCTGTCTGTTTTTCTGTTGGGAAGAGAGTCATATAATATATATTTAAAAAAATGGTCCGCCGGAGACATGGCTCACTCGTCTTATACCACCACCAGAACACAAACATCTCCTCCTTCTCCCGGAAGGTCTCCTCCACCGCCGGAACTCTCATCGGTCCCTTCTCTGATCCGGGCTCTCACTATCATAATGCAATGTCTGAAGTCTCAAAGGACCTGAAACGCCCTTCCATCCAGAAGAGGGTCTTCTCCTTCTCAAAATCCTCCCCCTCCGAAATCGTCCGTTCGAAGCTATCCGCCACCGAAATCTCCCACCGTGCCCTTACCTACCTCCCTGACGATCTCCTCAAAGATATTCCCGAAAACGATGCCTCCTATTCTCTCTTCCAGGGCTTCAAGGCCTCCGTCGACACTGCTGCCTCGAAAAAGCACCGTGAAGGCAAAAACCTACTAGAGGAATCCACCGCCGGAGGTCCAAATAACGTCACTCGCCTCACCAAGGAAAGGGACCGTACAAACGAAGAACTCGACCTCCTTGGCGTCAGGAAAAGCATTGCCTCCGGTGAAATAAGAGAAATCGACCGCAAGATTGCCCAATTGACTGCCATCCGAGGTGCCGTCCTTGAGAGACTCGCCAATCTCGAACAGGAAGAATCTCAACTCGAACATGACCGTAGCTCTCCCCCCTCCAACCCTTCTATTGTTCTCAAACTTTAACGTTTCTAACCTATTATATAGTATTGGAGCTCGACAATAAGATCGAGGACATTCAGTATGACATGGTCGAGGAGGGTTCACCCATCGAGAACGAGGAGGCCGGGGCCGGCTTCATGTCCGAGAGCATCTACTCCAAGCTACCCAGCCCTAAAGGCCGAAAGCGTCAGAGTATGTTTTCCCCTCTTTTCTCCTTATATATCCCTACAATATAGATAGGTGCTTATAATTTATATAATACAGAGAGAAAGGCGATGCCTATCCTCCACGAGCACATGTCCCCCGGCAGCGAAATCAAGGAAATGCAATGTCACGCCGATCTCATCACTGCCCTCGACTTCGACTTCCCCTTCGGAAAACTTGTCACAGCTGCACTCGACGACACCGTCCGTGTCTGGGATCTCAACTCCGGCCGCAGCCTCGGTCAGCTCGAGGGTCACCACGCTTCCGTAAAATGCCTACAAGTCGAGGACAACTACGTTGCCACCGGCTCCACCGATGCTACCATCAGATTCTGGGACCTTAGCAGAACCGACGGCCCTTCCCTTCCTGGCTCAAACAGTGTAACCCATAAGCGTGGCCCTCAATCCAACCAAGAGGAAGACTTTGAAGACGACATGTCTGCCATCTCCTCGCCTACCGGACCTAGATCTGCCGCTGGAACCCAGGATTGCCACCTTCTCACCCTCGACTCCCATATCGGAGAAGTCACCGCTCTGTACTTCCAAAATGGCACACTTGTTTCCGGATCTGCTGATAAAACTCTACGTCAATGGGATCTCTCTACCGGCCGATGCGTACAGACCCTGGATATTCTATGGACGGCATCGAGTAACGCTGCATCGGAAGATAGCGGTTGGAGCTTCGCCAGTCTCGGACGGTCAAATAGCAGGTCCAACCTACCGGAGGCAAATGCCGACTTCGTAGGAGCCCTGCAGTGCTTTGATGCTGCTTTGGCTTGTGGTACCGCTGATGGTCTCGTCAGGCTTTGGGATTGTATGTTCCTTCCCTTTCTCATATTTAACTAAAAGTGGGGTTCTAACTATTACTAGTGAGGAGTGGACAAGTTCACAGATCTCTCGTCGGCCATACCGGCCCCGTCACCGCCCTCCAATTCGATGATACCTACCTAGTAACCGGCTCAATGGACCGAAGCATTAGAGTATGTCACCTTCTCCCCCTCTCCCCTTCGTACCTGTATATCATACTAACGATAAGAAAATAGATCTGGGACCTCCGAACCGGCTCCATCTCCGATGCCTTCGCCTACGAACACCCAATTACATCAATGCAATTCGATGCCTCAAGAATCGTCTCTGCTGCTGGTGAAAACTACGCCAAGATCTATGACCGCGTCGACGGAAGACACTGGAACTGTGGAGCTGGAGCTGAGGGTGGCAAGGAGGATCGGTTGAGCACACCGGCCGTTGTTGAGAGAGTCAGAGCTAAGGAAGGATATTTGGTTGAAGGACGACGGGATGGTGTTGTTGGCATTTGGACTTGTTAAAAAAAGCATATATTAAGTATATAAAAATGAAAGAGGGGACGAAAGCGGGGAAGGGGGGTATATAGAGTATTGGGGCTGCGGCGGTGTACATTAGATACCTTTTTACGACCAACTTTTCTCTTTGTGTTTGGATATTTATTGGGAGGGGAAAGGGGGGACACACTAAAGACCAGCCATGCTTGCGTTCATTTGCATAGCATGAAAATTTGTATATAGATTTTATTTTTGAAAGGGTCTTTTTGAGCGGAGCATTTTCTTCCTTCCTTCCTTCCATTCATTTTTTTAGCCTTTCCGTTTCTTGGTAGATTTGATTTGGTTGTTTCTGTTGGTGCGGCTTTTTGTCATTTTGGTTTTGATGAAATCGTGCTGCTTGGGTTAGATATATAGGCCACCCCTACCCCCCTTACCCCATGATCGGTCTCTAGAGAAGTTGGTATATGAGCTCTATATATTACTCTCTTTCTTTCTTTCTTTCTTTCTTTCTTTCTTAGTATATTTTGATCGCTTTTATGTCCATAAATTCTATCAATACTTTTAGCTAAAATTACAATCCAACGTTTCAAAGAAATCCTATTATATCCTACACCGTCCACCTCCCCCTCATACCAAAAAAAAAACAAAGTAGATCCTACAGCCCCTCCACAGCCTTCTCAAACCCTTCTTTACTCATCAACACCATCCTCCCTCTCGGTAAAATACCCACATCCTGAAACGCCCTCTTAGAATCCGCGCTTTCCTCCGGTGGTTCATGTTTATATTTATACGTCAACTCCTGTATCGAATTTTGCAAGAAAATCTCATCTTCTGGGTGGAAATTGAATATTAAATTTTTATTCTTGTTGGATTTTGATTTCGATTTTTTGGAGGATTGTTTTAGACGTTTTGATTGCGGCGGTGGGGAGGATGGAGGGAGGGAGGATTCGATTTCGGTATAGACTTTTGAGAGGAGGAGGTAGTGGGTGAAATTGTATGGTTCGTTCTGGTTATTATTAGTATTGCCATTTGAGGGTCTGGTGGTTTAAGATGGGGGAGGGGGCATACATCTTCAACCGCGTAACCTATTTCTTCCAACAGCATTTTATAAGATGGAGGAGAAATATCCGGTGGCATGTTAATCAACCTTTCGGAGAGAATAATAGCCAATCTCTTCTCTTCCTCTCCTTCTTTGTGCGGCGTAAACAATGGTGTCAAAAGCTCATACAACGGCGTCGAAGTAGTCTGCGAATGAAGATACGTAACCAACGATTTCACAGCCGGAGTATCCTACCATCCCTCATTAGCCCCCCTTCCACCACCATAAAAAATAGATAAAGAAGAGAGAGAGAGAGAATCCTACAAAATGCAACCCCAAATTAACCACACTCAAAAACGAATAAGGATCTCCTTCCTTCCCATCGACTTTCACAGTAGACCCCACGAGTTTTTGGTCTAGGATTAGATCCGTTAGAGCGGATAGATCAAGGAGGTGGGAGTCTGCGTCGAATAATTGGCGGAGCAGGAGTTTTATGCCGTGGAAGTCGTGAGGGAGGGGGTCGAAGAATTCGAAGTCGATGTTTATTAGTTCTTTTGTGTCGTCGGATTCGGAGTCTGAGCCTGAGGAGGAGTCTGAGGCGGTGCGTTTTTTGGATTTTTTAGAGGTGGGGTTGGGGTTTGAGGGGGGATCGATGTCCATTGTTGATGTTGAGGAGGGGAGTGGTTCTTTGGCCATCGTGGTGGTAGTGATGAGGGATCGTGGGGATTGAGGTTGTAGGTTTGAGGGTTTGGATATCTTTTTTTTTTTTTTTTTTTTTCAAGAGCTGTCGCGAAAGCTTAGCTTTGGTTCGCAGGAGGAGCTGAGCCGCAGATCTTACTGGGCAGACCGTTTTGGGAAATACAACAGTCAACGAAACGACTCTTTGTGTTGATAACTCTTTTACCTCTCTTCGATCTTCTCTCTTATCTTTCAGTTCAATACCATACAAGAAAACTCGGTACAATCTTCCAATTAAACAAAAAATAAAGCTAGTCTAATCAAATAAATTACTAATCCAAAGAATACTATCACTCACTCCGATCACCCGCATACCTCAACAAACCATCCTTTCCATGCGGACCTAACGTAGCACAACACGAAAACCCCAGAACCGAAATCATGCGTGGTCTGACCTCTCCAAGAAAAATGCATGTCGACGTGGTCGAGTGGGGTAAAAAGTAGCAGACGTAGATCATTATCTTAACACTTCCTTTTTTGGATTGTTTTATACTTTGGCTTTTCTTTCTTTCTTTCTAGCGAATGATCGGGATTATTTTTGATTCGACGTGTTCGAGGATGGTTTGGTGGATTTTTTTAAGTCTTGGGATATTTATCTTGGGTTATGGTTTTATCAGTCAGGCCCGGAAGGGGGGGGTGGCTTGTCGGGTCTTTATTGGTGGGGAGGTTGGATTGGTTAGTTGGTTGGGTATGTAAGTACTTATGTACTTCTTAAGCTTATCTATTAGGATTAATCATAATATTACTAGAAAGAACCCGTTCGGGGAGTGTAAGATCTCTATAGTAAGTATTTGGTAAAGTTACCTTGCGGTAGATGTAAAAAGATAAGTCATCAAGTATATTACATACATTACATATGTACTTAGCCTCCCGGGTTACTTCAGGAATCACTGGGTGCTCGGGGGTTGAGAAACTAAATTGAATTCAAAGTATGTAAGTAAGTTACCTAGGTACTAAGTAGGTAGTTATACTGGGGTATAATAGTGAGCTTGATCAATTGAGCCGCCAACCGAAAACCTGGGGTGTATAAATGTCCACTTATATATCGAGCGACGAGACAAGGGTGGTGCATGCAATGCCGCATTATATATGAAACAACTAATCTATACTCTAAACATGAGATCATGTAAGCCAGATAATTCATGTATTATTTGAATTCAAGACTAGTATTTACGGTTGGCTCATCTGTAGAATTTATCAGCAACAATGTAGAATTTGGTTTACGGGATAACGTATAGTGATCATTGTAGCAATCAAAAAATAACTCCACCATTCAGATCGCTGGTTTATGAGACAATTCAGATCTCTCCCAAATCCCTAAACAGTACCCAATCTACAAGATTCCAATACTTATGTTCACAAGCCTCCCCACCGCCTCTATTATCACCACGATCACAAAATCTTTCCTCCGCGCCTCTACGACCCACCACCCCCTTGAGCGACTCCAGCTTAGAATAGTCGCTTCGAAGAGAACTAACAACCTCCACCACCCGCTTCTCTTCCCTCGCCAAAGCAAAATACTCCTTGTATGAAGTTGGAAGTAAAACATCCCTCACCAGTAGTCCCCTCGCATACCTAGCTTCCCTCCCATACATCAAATTTCTAACCTCAACCCTCTTCAGCCTCCCCAATGAATTTGCCAAAAAGTTAAAAACGTTCCCCCAGGTTAAACCTTGAAAGAAGCAGTCCGTCAGAACGTCTGAGGAAATCCCTATCTTTTCGTAAGCCACATCAAAGCATGTGGTCGTGATTGGAGGATAGGGTATATGACTTCCGGTCTGATCGATGGTGGTGGAATTTATCTTCATATGGTATGTTGGAAATATCATCATGGTATCCAATTCCAGGTGTTCTAGTAA
This sequence comes from Arthrobotrys conoides, assembly GCA_036971725.1. Lineage (NCBI taxonomy): Eukaryota > Fungi > Ascomycota > Orbiliomycetes > Orbiliales > Orbiliaceae > Arthrobotrys > Arthrobotrys conoides. The sequence goes on from JAVHJM010000009.1 coordinate 1,548,957, forward strand.
AGAACATTCTACAATAGCTGCTTTGAATCTTTTGTAGATTGGAGAATCGTCTTCTCCGAGTTTGATGTTGGATAGTTTGAGGGAGGCTAGTTTTTGACAGGTGGTTAGGGGAGGGGGGAGGTCGAATGAGTTGAGGAGGCGGGAGTTTCTGAAGCTGTAGGAGGTCAGGTTTGGGAGGTGGGAGAAGAAACCGGTGAGTTTGGGCCTTAGGAGGTATAAGTAATCTTCAGCTGACGCGGCGTTAACGTTTATTTTGAATGATTTGACGCTGCGAGGGGGGTGGTTAGCTATCGATTCCTATATATATCTACCTCTACATAATGTCGCTGTGGAGGATATATCGATGGGGGGTAAATATGCATACCTCCTAAACACTACAGCCTGACTATCACCACCCCCCCAACACCTCGGTAACCTGCTCGGGAAGCTATCATCAGCATAGCCATGAAGCATCCCCAAAAACCCCTTCGTAACCTCCGGCATCTCAATCTCAATCTCAAATACCCCAGCATCAGCAATAACCTTCCAAAGCGTCTCTTCAAACAAAGAACACCAAGCCAACATTCTCGACGATTCCCAAAATATTCCCATAGCTATATGGATACGCTTTAGGTTTGGAAGGGATTTGATTAGGTTTACTAGGGAGTTAATGTACCCATCCTGTTGTTGTCTGTATTTTTTAAATCGTGGGTTGAATTCTACCCATGATCGTGAGGGGTTTTCGTAGAATATTTCGGGACCAGATTTGAGACTTTTGTAAGCCTGGTCGTTACCGCGCGTGTCGCTTTTTTTGGATGGTTCAAGAGCATCTGGGGTGCTCTGTGGATTACGAGTCCAAGGGAGTTTACTGTTTTCTGGGAATATAACTAAGTAGTTTTCGTTAAAACAAAAGTTAGAAACCCGGATACAGATATCATAAACACCAATTCATGCTGCGGTCAGAGGTAGTATATAATCTCCAAACTTACAATCCCCAGAAATAGGAAAAAACGATTCACTAGGCAAAACAAGCGATTGAACCAATGGTCGTAATTCAATTGAATCGGCCAAGCTTTTCATTTGCGAAATAGACCGTGTGAGTCCATATTTTATGCTGATTTCCTCGAAGAGGGCTTCCGTGGTTATATGATATATCGATTTTGCTGCTAGTCGAAGGTTATGCAAGGATCCACAATCCGGTTTTAAGAGTTTGGCGATTTGGAGGTGCAGTTCTGGTGGGAGGGATTGGAATAACATTTTTTATTTTATTTAATATATTCTTGGAGCATATGTCTCGAAGTTTGATGTTTGACTGGTATCTTGAGAATCCTGTGATACGAGAAGGTTGTTGATTGATGGACTTTGTTGGATATTGGAAAAAGGAGAAGGTTGTTGAATTGATGAGCGATCTGTAAGTAAAGGTTGAGATGGTTTACCTAAGTATAACCGTGGGACATGGACGACATGCAACAAATTGTCGTGTTGTGCGCGCAATTAATTTAGCTTCGAGACTCGCATGCGCAATTGTGCAACATATAAGTACTTAGGTACACAGTTTGGTTACAAGACTGCAACAGATTTGATACTGTATTCACCACATTCCGCAAGTTCAACACAATCTTAATAGTAGTTTCGATTAATATCTTATTGTGCTATCAGTTTTACAGCTCTATGGATAATTAATCGAACCGAAAGTCTCTTTCCTGGATGCCATATCGCTGGGAGGAGCAAATCGAACTATCAGTACTGAACGATATAACCACGCAGCCTCGTCTGTGCATGCCGCTTGCCTGTTGAACATCTAGATCCCGGGTTGTTTGGATTCAATATGCACCGGGTACCGGGAAGTATAGATAGCCAGTCATAATCAGTTACAAACTTCTCGATTGCATTGAAGGGGCTCTAAAAAGAGGGATGCGGTGGATAATCGTATGTATAGATTCAAATATATACTAACCATTACTACGAATACTTCTGTACATGTACATCTGAATGCTCGCCGACTGCATCACTTAATCCCTCTCGATCGATAGATCGTATAAATATATCAGGTACTATACTGGCTAATATATTATAATTGTCACATTGTCAGAATATTCGAGAGCTATTGGGTTGACTCTATAACGACATGTCGACATATATGCATATGAATGCGATTCGAGAGTCGATATCCAAAACTTCTAATCTAGCTGTTGACATGTTATACTCTCATATCTTAAGATGGAAAATCTGGGGAAATGTAATCCAAATTTTCGATCTGGGCTTGAAAATGGGCTTTTTTTTTTTTGTTTCGTTTCGTTTTATTTTTGGTATACCATAAGAGGCTGCGAGGATGACCATGCTTTAGATATATCTGGATTTAGATCTGTAGATATCCAGATATCCAGATATTATATTTTAAATCCGTACATACTATCCCTTGAGTACATCACCGCTTTCAACAGACTACAAAATATCTACTCCTTTAAATCCTAGAAAAGCAATAACTAATTCTCCATTTTGAATATGTATTTATAATGAATATGCATAATCCAATTATCATCTCCGCCTCCTTTTTGTCACTGCCATGTGGGGTTTAGTTCACCACGTAAGTCAAGCATTAGCCCAGACGTCACACTTCATTTTGGTATGCAGACAACAAAATTTATAATTTTAACAAAAATGTAATTAATTATGCATGTGCTGGACGTTTCACGCGCAGGATCATACAGATAAGATTCCAACGGCGGCGGGCGGGGAGAGGGGGAAGGAGGTGTCAGGACCGCGTCGTTAGATAGTTGTGCGACCAATTAACTACCTCGTGGCTAAATATTCGTGCCGCATTTTTATTAACGAGTACCTGCATGCGGCCGCTATGAAGTTGGATTTGAAGATCGCAGGTCGAAACCCCTTCTCGGATGGAATTCCGAGATTTAGACGTGCAACATGGGTGGATTTTTTATTTTTTATTTTTTATTTTTTAAAAGAAAAAAAACGTTTAATCTCGTTGATCATGGGATCCACGATGGGGCCGGGGCGGATGACAAGAAACGCTAGCGATTGACAGGAGCTCGAGTTACAACCTCCTACCACTCAAGGCTACCGATGAGTTTTTCAGGATCTTTTGTCAAAATTTAAAATCCATAAATACGAAAAGAAAAACGCATCTAGCAAATGCAGATAGATGCATATGTAGTATGCACTAAAACCCAATTATAGGCTACTTCAAAGACAAAAATAATGAGTCTGGTAAGATTAACCTCCGCGATTGAGGAATAGATAATTTCCAACGCAGCTGCGCGCAGACTGCACAGATCTAGATCTATTTTCGTTTTCCAGGTTGCAAACATCACGGTGGCGCACCAGCAGCCTCATAAGCAAAAGTTAAAGAAGAATTTTAAAAACTTTCATTTGACGTGACAAGCGCCACAGAACACCTAGAATGTCAACCTGCATGAAATCGACGGTGATCTCACGCTCACGGCCCCTGACAGAAAACCCGTCGCGGCCCACGCTGATGATCTTTCTTTTCGTTTGGGAAAAGGAATCCATGCGGCAGTTATGTAAGTTCGTATTTTGTTCCTGAGAGAAGAAATAAAGAAAGAAACAAATCCAACGGATTTTTTGTCTGTGTGAGGCTATGCTGTATGGGGCAAGATAGCCAAAACTCGCACGTTCCTTTCATTTCGGTAGGCCCATGGCATCATAACATTCGAAGCTAAAACCTGACCGGGCCTTGCGGTTTTGCAAGGCAATCCCGCGCGCGTTTCTAAACGATTGAAATTTTGCTTGATGACCTAAAAATGTGATGTGTGTTTAGTGTAGCCTCAAAACCAAAAAGATGAGACGAATAAGATGAGATGAAGTTGGAAAGAGAGGGAAGAGAAATTGTTAATTGTTGTGTCTTGTGTATCGTTGGTTTGTTAATTAATCTCTCTGAAGCGCACAGCATGAAAGATAATAAATTGCGCCGCCAAACGGGCGGGACAATTCGAAACCTACAATCAATTTCTGTGAATCCACGGTTCTGTCAAATCAGAAATGTTCATCCGTCATCCAGGCACAATCGGTAAAAGGGGAAGAAAAAGGGAGACGGACGGCACGTAAAGCAAGATATCCGGCAGGGATTTCCCTGAGAACCTGAAAAACTGGCCGGTCTGGCTAGCCCTTGAACGCGGTGACATCTGGCGCGGCGGTCTTTATTGAAGTGCTTGTTCATAAGTAATAATACTCCTCAGGAACAAATAGTAATAATCCCGGGCGATGGAGCCTCGAGTCCCACCCACAGCACACTCGCGGTTTAGTGAGCAAGTCAGGCTGCGCGATAATTTTGTATTTCTTCTTTTTCTTCTTTCGCTTTCACTTTCATAGGTAGAAAGGGGTTATCGACTTCTTGCAATTGGATTTGGACATTTATCCATCCTTCACCGTCACGTCAACAACGAATGCTCAATCTGCAATTGGGCTTTGTGGAAGGCCCTTGAAGTCCGAGACGGTGATATCGATAGCACTCTTTCTTTTTTTCATCCCCCAAAGACTCTAGAAAGGAAGGAGCCCTGATACCGGAACGGGATCCGAGGAGCAGAAGCGACCAGGAACAGGTTGAGAGGAGAGCGAGCGAGCGAGTGTAGCAGCATTACTTACACTTACAGCCAGTGAGGTGAAGTGAGTGAGAGTGCAGTGGGAGAGAGAAGGCAGAGAGGCTGAGTGTTGCATTCGATTCGGGTTTCCCCCCATCATCTCCGTCCCACTACCTCCACTATTCATCCACCCATCCTTATTATTATTATTCCTCTCCTTCTTTTTCTTTACACATCAACCGTGTTCGTATTCTTTCTTTCTTTGGAGAGTGCGAAGGGAGTTTACGGGAAAAGAAGAAGAAGAAGGAAGACGACGACAAAGAGAACAATAGTTACTTGGACCGGACTCGAATCAAAGGGCGGTTAGCAGGCTTCCTACTGGCGACGGATTGATCACCAGAGCCACCAGCTCGTATGTCTCAACACGCTGCTAATTCCCATCGACAACGTCAACCATCCTTTCCCAGTCCTCCAACCACTCCGTAGCCTTCCTTTCCCTCCATCGACAAGGCTGCCTCGACTTCCACTCCACTCCACTCCAACAATCATAATATTCTAATCGACTTCCCTTAATACCCCATAGGAACGACTCTTCTTTCCAAGTACCAGCAAGCCGTTCTTTTTTATCATTCTTTTTGTGTTTTTTTATGCTTCTTTCGCTGGTATTTTGACGACACCTTTTCGCCATCCACACGCCAACCTCCTCGTTTGGCTCTTACGATCGTTTAACTTGCCGACGCTTGTTCTTTGTCCGACTAGCCGCTTTCGTCTTCAGTTTAGTACCATTGCAATCGCTATTTTAAGACTTCGCGATAGACTTCAGGCTACCTCGTAAACCTTTTTTTTGTTATACCGATAACTCGTCTTTTTGCCCGTTGGATTTAGCCTTTTTATTTGTGAATTTTTCTATTGTCTATTCGAATCGAAGTTTTGGATAGTATGCCCACGGCTCTTCGACTGGCCGTTGTGGCCATTTTCAGTGCAGCATCGACATCTGCAGCATGCATCTCGCTTTCCGGCTCTCGCCTCTGCCCGGCATTCAATGGCTCGTCTGTTTCTACCGATAGTGCGGGGAATTTGTAAGTTGGAAAAATGTTATAATATGCATGCATAAAGGGTGCATGTAGATGTTGGACCACGAGGACTGCAGTACTAACATGTTATTGAAATAGCCCATTCCTGGCCTTCGTCTCCAACACTCAGGATTTTGATACCAAATTTGCGACATACATAACCGACCAATATGTGCAAACAAAATACCAGGACCTCCTCGGCTGCACCGGACTTAATCTATCGGATACGTCGGGATTGTATGCACGATTTACAACTAGCATTCTTTGCAACCGTATGGTGCAAGAAGCCCAAGGATCGTGTAGATCGGAAATTGCTCCGGCTGTGCTTTGTGCTGACAGCTGTGTAAGTTCATTATTGGAAAAGGACGAAACCAAAGACTAGAGCTAAGACTTCGATAGGCACAATTCGCTACTAGCGAACAGATTATTGCGTCCGATCCTATGACCTGTAATTCGACACGATCCGACAAGACTGATCAAATTCGCTCCGACTTTACGATCTGTGCGCTGCCTGCCGATTCTCTTAGTGGGAGATGCATACCAGCTATTGAAAACGAAAGCAGTAATTGTGGTTATAAGTACGTCTCAAAAATCAGTTATGAATAGCTACAGCTTTACTAATATTGTATAGTAATAATCTTCCCGGGCTATGCTCATATTGTGGCACAAGTTCTCCTAATGCGACAGATACTTGCTGCTACAATGTTGACCTTAGCGAATGTGTGGGAGTCCGACTACCTCCGACAACTTCGCTGCCTCCTCTGTTCACTACGACTGTAACAGCTACCCCGACGGGTAGCGCTGGATCCGGATCTGGCAGTGACAACAAACTATCGGGTGGTGCTATTGCCGGAATTGCTGTTGGCGCTATTGCTGCTATCGCTCTGATTGCATTGCTCGCCCTATGCCTGGTCCGAAGGAAGAAGAAGACCAGCAAGGATGAGGGCTCGATCTTTAACCAACAGTCACCCCGTCGACGGACATTGGAACAAGGTCAGATGGTGTACCCACAGGGGGGTAATCGAACCGAAGGGTACGAGGCTCTGCCTAGCACTAGAATTGCTAGGATGTCCGCGCTGGAGAACAATAATACCTCGAGCGAGGTCGGTGCCACACCTTCGACACGGGGAGCACGTAGTGGTCGTGGACGGTACAGTTCGTCGTCGCCCGCTCCATATGGAGAGAAGGCTTTGATGCCACCTCCTCGAGGTTCTAGGACTGTGTCGGTATCTAGTGGTTCGATGCTTGACACTATGAACTCGCCGATGTCGGACGCTCGTGGTGGTATCTCATCGCCTATGTATAACGGTAGTTCACAGTCGGAGCAATTGCCAGCATTTAAGGTAAACATTCTAAACTCACTAGAGTTTTGTGGTGTGGTCTTCTAACAATTTGCGTCTAGGATTATTACTCGGCTGACAATATCAAACCGGGTGACGATGTGGCAACCCTTTGGGCGTATGCTCCGCGTGCCAAGGACGAGTTTGAGTTAGAGAGAGGTGACATGCTTCGGGTACTAGGTATCTGGGATGACGGTTGGGCCACTGGTGTCCGTATTAATGGCCGAGCAGAAGATTATGTGCAGAGGAGATCGCAGCGGGACAGTGGCCTTTCTGCTCAGACAGACCCGGAACTAAACGACCCTACAATAGGCGCAGACGTTAAAGCTTTCCCAGTGAGTATTACCCACCTACATCAGTTTATGAAATCCTTTACTAATATATATATCAGCTTGTATGTGTGTGCTTGCCACAATATTGGCAATCGACAATCGAGCGGGAAAGCGAAGAAGAATTCGGCGGGCCTGAAATAGAACACCGGAGCTCGGACGAAGTGAACGAGAAAGCCAGTTCCTCTGCATCAAGGAGGAACCTTGGTTCAGATCCTACTTCAGATCCTAAACGGTAATTCTCTGCTGAAAAAAAGGAACCCATTTTAGTTTGCTATTAACTCCCATTCCACCATAAATTGCTTGCAAGAAAGCCGCGCCAGAAAACAAAAAGAAGATTCCGATAGATTACGGCTGCGCACGCGGCAGTTAATAAACAACTAATCGATAATGTATATACGTACGCTTGTTGACAAAAACAAAGAAAAAGCTTGTCCACGCGAGATTGGCTATCGCTTTTGCTTGCTGATATCCCCCTTGTTATTTCCCTTCCCTCCCTCTCTTCCTTTCCTTTACACTTCTCCTTCCTCTCTTCGATAGAAAGAGCTAGCGGTTTTTTTTCTCACGGAAATTTTTTGGTTTAACGGATTCATGACTACTATTAACTATTGGAATTATAGCTGTCTTCTTTTCTTCCTCCTCTTTTCCTATTCCTCGGTCGGTTGATGTCGTATTTTTTTGGTTTGTTTTTGTTTTGAGCCTTTGGAAAGCACCTTTATACCAACTTATACCTCTCCTTCGCAGTTTTTTTTATTTCATTTCACTTTTAACTTCTAATGCCATGGGGAGATTGTGGTGTCTCTTGACGACTGTTTGGCATTCTGTGTATTAGTAGCTATAGGTTTTTTCTACACTTTCTTCCTTGGGTTTTTTCAGATCGGATTTGTCCTTGAGGGTGCAGCGGAAGTCGTTCGGGTTATCCCCTTGCATCCTATCTTATCTTGTATTTATGGATGCCAATGACTTAGCCGCCGTGCAAGCCTTACTCAAGTAAAATACTACCAAATACAAAGCCTACCTTATTATATTCTCGGTTCAGGGTTCATCATTTGTTGCATTTTTTAACCACACCTAGAACATCGAACAATGTCCTCCTTTCTTACCACCCCCGCAGAAATCTGCGATCAGATCCTAGGGTATTTGTATAGAGACGAACTGTGCAATTTCTCGCTATGCTCGAAAGCTTGTCGAAATCTTTCGCTCTCTTCATCGTATGCTGGTTTGAAGCTTACGCCTGAATCTGCGGTTGCGTTTAGGGATGGTGGGAAATTCTGTTCGCTAAGGGCAGATGTTCGGTATGTTATGTTTTAATATAGTAACCATTGTTGGCAGCGAAGCTTGAGGGTCATTAAATTAAATACAATTCTAACACCTCGTTTTTGATTTTTTGATTGATTGATAGGAAACTATATCTGGAAGGGAAAGCATACTCTGACCCCGACTGGGAAGCCCAGGATGGCAACAGCAGTATTATAGCACGCATCGAAGAACTCCGTTTCTGCATCGAATCAATACGACTATTCCCTTCCGTAAGAAGGGTCCGCATAACATACAGTCCGCACCTATGGGAAAAGCTACGCATCGCTCTGTGGAAGGAAGTATCAGCGCTACCGAACCTGAAAGAAGTCGGTTTTGAAGCCATCCCCGTGGGTCATTTCCGAGACCAGGATCGGAACACTCATGATGATGTATACCTGCTGTTACTTCCGGCGACACAGGAGTTTATCGGATCCCCGGAAAGGTCGGTTGACGAGGGTGGTGTAGAGGCTTTTGATACTCCCACGATGCGAGTAGAGATTCTTCGGCTTTATTCAAGATCGATGCTACTTCTTAGAAACGAAGAGCAATATTTCAGTAATTTCCCGATTAGGTCCTCAATTGACAGTTTACGAGAATTATACATCACCACTGGAACAGTCAACCTGGAATCCGGACCAGGAACTCTCCTATTCCCCAATCTTGTTAGACTCGAAATCAACGGTCATGAATCCAGTTTCGTACATAGCTGGATTTTTAAATGGATCTCACTCCACTGTCCTAACATCCAATCCCTCGGTTTGATGCAACGTGCGGATGGCCGTGCGTCTTACCTTTCACCGAACGACGGGGATTCATCATACCCCATGCCAAAATTGATAAGTCTTTCTTTACAATGGTTTTCGGAATATCCAATTATCGGCGCTGGTCCGGGTCAACCACCAAAGAGGTATAAAAGAAAGCAGTTGGAGGTACTTATTAGGAAGTTTATGGATAATGGAATGGAAGGGTTGGAAAAAGTGAAGTTTTTGAGAAGACCGGCTTTTGGTAGTCCTCATCATATTATCGAGGGCGGATGTAGGATTACTAGGGATGAGATTGATGGAGGGAGGAGAAGGGTAAGACTGTGGTGGAAGAGGCCGTTTTATGTAAGGCTTGGGCAGAAGAGTTTTGTGGAGGAAGAGGAGGAGGGACAGGATAGTGAGGATGATTTGGATGAGAATTTCCCGGTGGGGTTATGATGTAGTAGTAGATATAGTAGACCTTCTAGAGCTAGACTAGATGCCTTATAGAATGTTAGTGCCGAGCCAGACCACCAAAACCCTTCAGCCCCTCAAAACTTCACCACCAAAAAAAAGTATCACCAAATCCGACGCGTCTCCAAACCACTCCCACCAAAAATCCAGCTCCCCAAATACTCCGTCAAATCTCTTCATTCGAGTTTCTAAAGAATCGCCAAAATCAGACGTTTCCAAATATGTCGGTTTCGTATTTTTCCGATGATTCGTTGTGGGAAAATTTAAAAATGAATGTCGGCCCAGGACTCATTTAAATGACACTAGTTTTGACCGTCAAAATGGTCACGTGTTTGGGAGGCTTTAGGAGGCTTGGCACAGAAGTTGGAGTGATGTTGGTGTTACGGCTTCGCTGAGATGTTCCTATGTATATGTATGACTTCATGGCTTAGGGGGGTTCGGATTTTACTTGTAGGCTCGGCGGCCAGCCGATTAGCCCACCAGCCAGCCAATACACTACCAGTACCTATTACCTAGTACTTAGGTGATTAATACTTTATCAAGTAAAAGGACAATTAAAATTTCAACTCCTTTCGAATCCCGGATAGTCTCGTACCCAGTGGACGGGAAGTAAGGTCCAGAAGGAAGCTCTCCTTTTTATACAAAAATATTTTGAACACTGTGGTTTTCTTTGTGATACCTGTGTTGTTTTTGTTGCAGTAGATCAAATCTGCCGAATGGAGCCATGATCTCGATATCTCTCGTAACTTCAAATCAATTGCAATGCAATGCAAATCAGAATTCGAATTCTCAACTTACAAGGCCGATTTCAGTGATTTCTATAGGTCTACATCTCACAGCAGCAGATGAAGGATCACTATAGATCACACCACCTCTGGGGGATCTATGTCTTGAATATGGCAATCTTCTACCTTGATAGCACGCACCTAATGTGAAAATATTAAGATATTCTTCGATCAAGATCCCAGGAATCCGAAGACTCACAATCTTAACGTAGTGGTAGGCATTAATTACTATATTATGAAATCATATTCTAGATAGCTAGATAATAATCTCGGTAGTATAGATAGATATTAACTATATGAATTATTTGGCATGCATGCTGTACATTGACGTCTGGATCCGGTGCCAGGCGCCTAGGCTGGGCATGTAAAAACCCATGGATATTGTTTCCTAAGGTTTCAATTCATAATGGATGATACTGTCCAAGTTAAGTGCGTAACTACCCCCCCTAAGCTTCTATAGATATATACATACGCCTATCTAGATATATACATGGCTTGACCTTTTAAGACTGGACTGATAATTGAGTATCTATTCGTTTCATCTACGAGTCTTCTTTCAACAGTATCGACCGTTTATACCAAGTATATACTAGTACCTCCCCTTCCATGCCATGCCATGCCATGCCATCGAGCTAATCTCTCATCAATCCTTCTTAATAGGAAGTAGCCAAAAAAAAAGATCCAAAGCCTTGCTTGAGAGGTCAAACAAAAGGATCAAAAACTTGATCAGCAAAAGAGAAAAAAAAATATCCTATGGTTCCTACGAGGGTCGAACTCGCGACCTTGGCGTAACATCTATATGAATATTAGCACCACGCTCTAACCGACTGAGCTAAGGAACCTTTGGGATGAAGAAAGTCTACGGAAGTGGAGATTCTATTCCGTGCAGGAATCTGCGGAGGGTTTGGGATATGCAGAATACTATCAGTTGGAGTGAGTAGTCTAAAGTTCTAAGTTGATTCGGCGGTAATACTTGCCGAGGAAACATGTATAACTGATGATTCGTTTAGATAGATGGCTTTGATATAGTATTATAGATATTTTTTTAATGCTGTAGCAGGACTCGAGAGGACTATGATTGTAGTTCTTGAAGACTACGATGCAACACACAGTTGCTGTTGTAATTGTTGCATGGAATCTTGCCAAGAATAATTGCTGATGAGATGAGTCTGAAGTTGATTCTGCACAGCGGAGATGATATGATATTATAATACCTATAGACCCAAAAATCTACAAAGCTAAGCATTTGTGTCGATGGATATGTTCTTGTCTATTATCAGTATTCACGACTGGCTATTCGATATATTCTTAAAATAATAAAGTTATCCTGTAAAGGAAGAGAGTAGTCTCGAGTCTTAAGATCTTGTATAAATGGTATGACCATATGACAGTGCTGAATACTATGCATCTATCATCATCCATGTTATACTTCTCGATCCAGGGGAACTCATGTCAAATACTGTAGGGCTCATCGCAGCGGTCTGGCGGACCAATGCTTCCGCCCATGTGTACTAAGTATTATAATTAGCCATTCTCCGGTTCGGCAAAAAAACACCAGCTGCAAAGTGACCAACCGTTTTCGCCGCGAAATTCGCTACCCAATTGCAAAGGGCCCGAGACACCACCTCCCGCTAAACCTGCGCGAAGGCAAAATAGCTTTCTTTTCTCCCTTTGTTAAAACCTGACTTTTGTCTTTTATATATATAGCTGGTCCTATAACCCTAGAAAGACTTTTTTTTGATTTCTTCTTCAATTGTTTATTTTTCTACGGTCGATATTGCATTGTGAGTCAATTGTAGTTTGTAACTCTTTTATATAGCTTCACCCCGCTAACACGCCCCCTCCATCGATCGCAGAACTCCAAACCCCGCCAACCAATATCTATCTACACTCCAAAACCAACCATCGCAATGGTTTCCGCACAATCATACCTCAGCACCAGAGGCGGCTCCTCCGGCGTAAGTTCCCCCAATCCACCTGTTCAAATCTCCACCACAATCCTAACACAATGCAAAAACTCTAGTTCTCCTTCGAAGACACAGTCCTCAAAGGCCTAGCCAGCGACGGCGGTCTCTTCATCCCAGAAGCCATCCCCAGCCTCCCCACAGACTGGCAAACAACCTGGTCCACCAAAACCTTCCAAGAACTCGCCTTCTCCCTCTTCTCGCTCTACATCTCGCCCAGCGAAATCCCATCGGAAGATCTAAAACGCCTCATCGAAAAATCCTACTCTACATTCCGAGCACCCGAGATAACCCCCCTCACAACGCTACGTAAATCCGAAAACCTACATTTGTTGGAGTTATTCCACGGCCCTACGTTTGCGTTTAAAGATGTTGCGTTACAGTTCGTGGGGAACTTGTTTGAGTACTTTTTGTCGAGGAGGAATGAAGGGAAGAGTGCTGGGGAGAAGGAGACTTTGACGGTTATTGGAGCTACTAGTGGTGATACTGGGAGTGCTGCTATTTATGGATTGAGAGGGAAGGAGGATATTTCGGTGTTTATTTTACATCCTAAGGGAAAGATTTCGCCCATACAGGAGGCGCAGATGACTAGTGTTCTGGATAAGAATGTTCATAATCTAGCTGTCGTGGGGACATTTGATAATTGTCAGGTAACTAACCCCCCCCTTCATCCTTTATATTCTCTACTATACATGCTAACAAAATATCCAAATAATCACAGGACATCGTCAAAGAACTCTTCGCCGACACAGCCTTCAACGCCCGCCACAAACTCGGTGCCGTAAACTCCATAAACTGGGCCCGCATCCTCGCCCAAATAGTCTACTACTTCCACTCCTACTTCGCCCTCCAAAAGGCCTACTCGAACAAAACCCTCATCCCACGTTTCGTAGTCCCCACCGGCAACTTTGGCGACGTCCTTGCCGGCTACTTCGCAAAAAGAATGGGCCTCCCCATTGAAAAACTAGTAGTCGCTACGAACGAAAACGATATTTTGGACCGATTCTGGAAATCCGGGACGTATGAGATTCATGCGGTTTCTGGGAAGGAGGCTGAGGGTGGGATTCCGGCTGATGGGGCTAAGGCTCATGGGTTTGGGGTTAAGGAGACGTTGAGCCCTGCTATGGATATTTTGGTGTCGAGTAACTTTGAAAGGTTACTGTGGTATTTGGCTTTCGAGAGGGAGACTACTGCGGACCAGGATTTGAGTGAAAGACAGAAGAAGGCGAGTGAGAAGGTTAAGGAAATGATGGTAGCGTTGAAGACTCAGAGAGGGTTCAGCGTTACACCCGCTATGTTGGAAGAAGCCAAATCCGACTTCGACAGTGAAAGAGTCAGCGATTCTCAGGTAAACCCCATTAATACCAATATCTGCCCCATCAAGTCAAAAGAAAAACCAGGCTAACTCAATACCACTAAAACCCAGATCGTCGAAACAATCCGAGAAATCTACACAGCTTCAGACTCCAAATACGTCCTCGACCCCCACTCTTCAGTCGGAGTCACAGCAGCACTCCGACATATCGCATCAAACGGAACACAAGTCCACCAAGTCTGCCTTTCCACCGCTCATCCAGCAAAATTCAGTCATGCAGTTGATTTGGCATTAAACGGAATTGATGGGTATAATTTCGACGACGTGCTTCCGGATCAATTCAAGGGCTTGGCGGTAGCTGAGAAGAGAGTGGAGGATGTAGCGAAGGCGGATAAGGAGTTGGTGAAGGAGGTTGTTGAGAGGTTGTTGGAGGGGGGGAAGGCTTGAATAACATGAATTCATGTTGGATTGATTTGGAGTATTGATCGATATCTCGATATAAGTGTCGTAGTAGCTGTATATAGACTCATATAGAACAACCATTTTTCACAAGATCTCGAAACCATACTTTCCAGTGCAATATAATCAATCAATTGGGTATTAATGTAATGGTAAGTTAAACAAAAACAGAAGAAGAAGAAGAGTTAACAGCATTATTACATGCCTACATAAGAAGAAAAAAGACACGTTACAACTTATATGTCGTCTACCTTACCATCATCATCGTTCATAGGCACCATCTCGTCGTATGTACATACCACCTTCCCCTCCTCTCCCCTCTCCAAAAATTAAACATATCCTTCGAATTCCTCTGCATATCCGCTAAACTGGAAAGAATCATAATAATAAAAAGAAAGACAAGAAAGAAAATCCATCTCCTCTAAGAATATAAAAAAAGGCTTCGGTATGTACCTGGGAACGAGACCAGTATGTACCCTTATTTCGTCCGTTCATATGTATGATAACGCCTGCCAGCAAGCCCTATAACAAAAGAAACTCTCACCTATCGTGATACTTAAGTAAGCCTGAGAGTAAATTACCCCCTGCTATTTATTTATCTATCGGCGCCCGGTTGACCGGCACCAAGCCCCACAAGTTCAAATAGAATGGGGGTACCCTCGACAGCCCACCATGCAATTCCTATATAATAAAAGCAATTCGTCAGTGGCGTTATAAACAAAGGGGGAAGACTGGAGTAATATATACCGCTATAAACCAACAGCTTCGTCACAACTTCCACATCATACCTAACCCTAGGCTTTTCAATCTGACTCAGCATATCCCTCTCCTGCTTCTCATAAGTTTCTTCCGAAGCCTTCTCCTCTTCTTCTTTCAACTTCTGCTGCTGCTGCTGTTGTACATAACCCCCCAACGAGTTATTGACATTATTACTTCCATTCTCCTGCCCTAGCGGCGACCTAACCGGTGATCTAGACCCAGGACTCATCCCTTCCTGTCCCAAACTCTCTCTCCTCTTCCTCTCTCTGAAAGCCAGCGTTTCATAGGCATCCGCCGCACTCTGAGGTCCGACACTATCCGACCTCCCGCGCCTAATCATCCTCGGCAGCTGTCCAATCGGCGGAATCGTCTCATCCGGTAAATGCGACGGAACGCTTTTATAATCCCTCGCATCGATAAAATGTCTTCTCGGCAGAACCAATCCGATCCTTCCGATGAACCGAAACAAAGGCGGTAAATACTTCAACAACACTGATTTTGCAACTTCCCTCCATACGAAGATTATTGCTACCCCCATTGCGAATCTCAAAAATGTTGATACCGCACCGACGGATTGGAAGGAATATGGTACTGTCGCCGGGACGGGAGCATTCCACCCAAACGAAGTCTTCGAATAATGCCACTGTCCAACTTCAATCCCAATAACCACTCCAGCAAATGCAACTCCGTCGTCAAAACAAGGGCACGGATCCGCTGGTTCCGGATGAATCCTCACAAACACAAGAATAGCCAACGTCATCGTCAACGGTGCAATCCAAGTTCCATACCACACCCATTGATTTGTAAGAGGTCCATAAACCCACTCCGCAAGCGCAAGTATAACACCTAGGATGGAACCGACGACTACATCGAGGAAACCATGCATGCCGCAATAAACTCGACCGAATACGATGGATGTGGCGTAAAGAGCAGCGAGGATTATGTAGATTATACGTTGGTTGTCGGGGATTGATGGGTTATCGCGAAGGATTAGGAGGGAGTAAAGAGCGACGGAGACGGCGTTGGTGCTGTGGGTTGATGGGAAGCCGTATTCGAGGGCGGCGGAACCGGACTATTATATTTTTTCCCCATCAATTAGCCACCTGATTTCCACTCTTATTTCGAGGTAAGTTCTTCGAGTGTATGTTTCGTACCATGGTAATTCGATGTAACGGCGGGGACAGCGGGCGAGGTAGACTAAATAGTTCCCAACTTTTGTTAGCCATCTCCAACATCACCATCATCATCATAACATCGAAGATGAAGAATAATAGGTAAGCAAGAACAATACCAGAAGAAATCCTTCATGAACCCGCTAAAGAACACCCCGGAAGCCAGAACATGAACCAATCTATCCACCATCACCACCAAAAATCAGCCTTTCTTGAACCCCACCCTCCCAAAGACAAGCCCCTCCTCCAAAAGGACTGGATGATGAACCACACACCCTCTCCCAAACTCAGTATACCCAAGCCAAAAACAAATCGGTAGAAATATCATGAAGAAAGTATGCGTCCCCAGATTGGCCGTAATCGCAAAATAAGTATCGAGAGGATCAGATCGTAATGATTCCTAATAATAAAAACCCGTTTCCGTTAAACCCATGAATGTTGTATCAGCGGGGTAGTGTATAATTTATAAAAAAAAGAGCCGACGGGTGTGAACGGTAAGTACCTGGATAGCAGCCAGATAAGGGGTCTCCCATCTTATCAACGGAAGCAGTTTCTGTCGCAGCGAGTATCTCCATTTCGGAAGTCTTATTTTATCTAGATAATTTTCCGTCGAATGTATGAGAATGATCTATCAGTCAGCGGCTTATTACTTTTTTTGTGGATGATGATGACAGATCAATGTGATGTAATTGGAGAAGATAATTAGGATGAGGGGAGGGAAAAGGGAAGCGATTAAATTACAGTGATCATGAGGCCTAAGACCAGCATCCGGATCTCCGGCAGATAAAGGCGGGGCCATAATGCGACTTCTTCAATGACGGTTTGAATTGTAATTATAAGAAGCCGGGGAGGAGAAGGGGGAGGGGGGGTTGAAGGTGAAGGATGAAAGAGAGTGTGTGGTTTGAAGGTTTGCGCCAAAAAGAATCAGGTAAAGTAAATGTGTAGTATTGTGTAATGTGAGAGTGAGAAAGGCGAGTTTTGTGGGAGTCTTGGCTTTTGAGCTGGATTTAAAATCGAAAAAGCCTCGGGTCATTTTGGCTTCTGCATTTTCGCCGCTTCGACGACATGACACTTGCATGCATGCATGTCTATATGTAAGGTATCTACTAACTTGGACGGATTGAGAGCTCCACTGCAGGCTATGATACCAGCTACCCTTTTTGGTAACTCTAGTGGTAACTAAAATTTCCCGAAGAGCTTGGGGTATATCTCATGTATCATGTGCTCATGTAACCAGAGCTTCGAACTGAGGGTATCGAATCTAGTTTATATTGAATGTATCTCTCCATCTATCTAGAAACAAAGAAACGAGAAGAAAAGAAAAGAAAAGAAAAAAGCATAATACCTCCTTCCCATTCCAATACTTGATCACAAGAACTCGATGGTGCCAGGCGGCTTCTGAGAGACTAAAAACCCACATCGCATACAGAATTAGCATCAATATCCCCACTCGGTAAAAAGCAGGAAAGCGCAAGCATGCCCCGCAATGCAGAACTAGACGAACGGAGGGGTAGAAAAAGAACTTACCATCATAAAGAACCCTGCAAACTCCATCCACCTCATTCACAATCCGATTGCTAACATGCTTCAAGAACTTGCTGTCAAAATCATACCAATCCGCTGTCATGAAATCGGTAGTTGTAACCGCTCTTAGAGCGATAATCTGGTCATATTTTCTTTGATCACCCATAACACCGACGGCACGGATGGGCAGAAGAGCCGCGAATGCCTGTGAGATTTCTCTGTAGATACCCGCTTTCTTGATTTCTTCGATGAAGATGTGGTCTGCTCGTCGAGCAATGTCGACTTGTTCCCTGGTAACCTCTCCGAGAATACGGATAGCGATTCCCGGCCCTGGGAAGGGGTGGCGCCAGACAAGGTCGTCTGGGATACCCATGAGTGTACCGAGTTTTCGAACTTCATCTTTGAATAGCTCACGGAGAGGCTCGATGAGCTTCAACTTCATGTTATCTAGCAGACCACCGACGTTCTATTAAAAACACCCAGTTAGCTCTAGGCCATATCAATGCCCCCATTCCAAGCATGTAATACGTACGTGATGTGTCTTAATAGTCTGACTTGGTCCCTTAAAGCTGATACTCTCAATAACATCGGGATACAAAGTACCCTGCAAGAGGTAATCAATATCCTTTCCGTGTCCAGCAGTCAACTTCTCAGCCTCCCGCTGGAAAACATGAATGAAAGTATTTCCAATAATCTTCCTCTTCTTCTCTGGATCCTCCACACCAGCCAACTTCTCCAAAAACTCATCACTAGCATCAACAACAGTCAAGTTGATTCCAAGATGCCTGTTCAAAGTTTCCAAGACCTGCTCGCACTCATTAAGTCTCATAACACCGTTATCGACAAGAATAGCATGGAATCGGTTTCCAATAGCTTCATGCATGAGTTTCGCAGCAACAGTGGAGTCGACACCACCTGAAACGGCACCGATGACATGACTATCCGGACCAACAATCGTTTGGATTCTCTTAATCTCCTTCGAAATGAATTCCTCCATAGTCCAGTTCTGCTGGCATTTCGCGATCTTAACGGCGAAGTTCTCGAGAATCTTGCTGCCGAATGGGGTATGTGTGACTTCCGGGTGGAATTGGATTCCGTAAATTGGGATTTCTTCGTGCGCAAGACCGGCCCATGGGGCGTTCGGGCTGCTGGCGATGGTGATGAAGCCGGGAGGAGCAGCGGAGAGCTTGTCGCCGTGGGACATCCAGACCTAGATTTCGTACTTGTTAACAAAGGAAGACTCAAAGGAACCTTCCCAAAGGAAGACTATGATTTAGAACCAACATTCGTATCATCCTCAACGCCATCGAACAAGGCATCAACATGAGCAGCCTTGTCATTATGTCTCTCAATGCGAAGCGTCGAGTTTCCGTACTCTCTCTTCTCGCCGGCAGCAACATTCTTACCCCTCTGCCATGCAATTTCTTGCAAACCATAACAGATACCGAGAATTGGAACCTAATCAAAACACCCATTAATATCCAAATCAATCACTTCAAAACCCGAAATCTTTCAGAAACATACGCCAAGATCGAACACAGCAGGATCGGCGTGAGGAGCCCCCTCAGCATAGACGGAGTATGGACCACCGGAGAAGATGATAGCCTTAGGCTTCCAGGTCAGTTCTGCGATCTTCTGGGTGCATGGCAGCATTTCGGCGTAGACATTGATTTCTCGGAGTCGTCTTGTGATTAAATGGCTGTATTGGGAGCTATTCAAGAGACGGTTTCTTAGCATTCGAAGTCGCAATCAAGCTTTAAATTCTCAAAAGAAGAGGGAGTAGCTACCCAAAATCAAGAATCTATTATCGTAGAAGGACCGGTATCATTTTGTTAACCAATTATTCAATCGGACGGGGTGGACGCAGAGTTTTTCGAGAATTCGGACCCGGGGGTACATACAAGTACGGTATCGAAAAGCTCCGAAACCTAGATATGATACTCTTATTTAGCTTATTTACTCGAATAACCGGTATCTAAAAGCATTAAAGGAACTTACAGCTTCGGGGCCAGACCCGACTGAGATCTTTTCAGTTGCCATATTGATTTCTTTTCTATCTTGCGAATAGCTTCGATTTCTACTCAATGGAAGCAAAAAGAAGATAAAAGTTAGATTCGTCTGAACAAATATCTTCCCAATAAGCTAATATATATATATACCTAATAGAATAATAATAATAATAACTTGCGACCCTCAAAAAGATCGTAAAGTCAAGCTGGATGGAGGGGTAGCGGGGTGGTGGAACCCAAGAGAGAAGAGAAAAGAGGGAAAAAATTTTGGGTTAAAGTTTCAGAGCAGAGCAGTGCTCCCCCAGCCAGAGAGCCAGGCAGAACCAGAGCTCGGACCAACCAATCAGACTAAAATCCTCCACCCATTTAGACTTAGTGTGAGCGCCGCAACTTCACTTCACCACCACCACAAACCATCACACAACCATCACCACCAACGAGTCCAGCATCACACGATCCAATCAAGCTCGACTGGTCATTTGAGATTCATCACGATCAATTGATATCTGTCGTTGTAACCAGATATCTTTTAGGAGGACTCTAGGTACTCGTTTATACCAAACCTCAAATACATCGACAAGATGCGTCTTTCAGCAGAACTACTGGCGGACTCACCGTCATACCTCAATCCTCTAAAAGAAAGAGAACTAGACCTCAGAGGTAACCCTCTATCTGCTATCAGACCTTTCATACTCATATCTAACGTCCAATCTTCTTCCAGGTCATAAAATCCCCATCATCGAAAATCTCGGTGTCGCAAAGGTACCACTACATCCGTCCCACCTCGCGTCCTTCCACCTACCTACCCATCCACTCACATCCCCCATCCAAGAAAACCCATAAAATCACAACCAGCTAAACACGAGTTTCACCACTCCCTTCTCCAATTCGCTGATTTACTAGGATCAAGACGCCATAGACTTCACCGACAATGACATCCAACAACTCGGAAACTTCCCCCTCTCTCCGCGTCTCAAAACCCTCTTGCTCGCTAGAAACCGCATCTCGAGCATCCAAGCTACCCTCGCTTCCTCAGTCCCAAACCTTTACTGCGTAGCTTTGCAGAATAATAACCTCTCGGAATTGGTGGACCTGGTTCCGTTGGGGAAGTTGAAACAGTTGGTTCATCTGGTTCTGTTGGATAATCCGGTCGTTAGGAAGGATAATTATAGACTTTGGGTCGTGTGGACGTGTCCGACGGTTAGATATCTGGATTATGAGAGGGTGAAAAATGCTGAAAGGCAAGAAGCGGAGAAGCTGTTCGGAACAGAAGAGGAACCTTCACCGGTTGCTGCGAAGGTATGCCATAATCCATACCTACTACACCTCTCCACATCGACGAAATAGAATCTACAGAACTAACAAAACCAAAACCACAGATCCTCGGCGTAAAATCACGTCACTTCGATGTCTCATCCGGCGAGTCCCGTGGCGAAAAGAACTTCAAAACAACATACACACAAAGTGAAAAGCTTCACATACAAGATATGATCAGGAACGCGAAATCACTCGAAGAAGTTGCGCGATTAGAGAAGCAATTACGCGACGGAACTCTCGTCTTGGCGTCTGCGGACGATGTCGAAATGAAAGGTTGAAACGAGTGACTAATTTTGTGGAATGGCTACAAATGAGAATCTTATATGATTCTTATATTATTTATTTTATCCTTCCCATATACTTTTTAGTGGGGGGCACTTCCTTAACGCCAGCGGGTATCCTATGTACAATATGCATGAGCATCATATAGCTTCAAAATCTACTGGTGAACAAGCACAACCCCAGATCGGTCAGTAGATAAGACCATTCCGTACGGTAACTCCAAAATTGCAACCTAGGATGAGGTGCCCGTATTAGATATCATTGAACAACAAAGGACGGGGAGGGAAAAAAACTCACATCTAAAATCGAATCCAAATGCGACCTTAACATTAACTGCTGCTGCAAAGAAATAACCGTCGATCTAGATGGTCGGCTCGGTCCCTTATGCTTCTTCAAATCCTTCGGGTCTTTCACAATCGGAGGCTTCTCCGTTGTAATAGCTAAATTCGGGACCGGCTGTGTAAACACATAACTCGGCTTCCCTTCCTCAGCATCTAACCCACTAAAGACCGCAGAAGCCTCCACTTTGCCTAGATCCCAAAATCTCAACTTTCTATCTGCGCCAGACGTGATCAAGAACCCTGCACCACTCTTAGTCTCATCATGATGCGCATCAAGCCCCACTGCAATACCTCTAACCCCACGATCAACGCTAATAACCCCACTAGGTTCCAATATTTGACTCGCAAATCGCGATAACACAGCTTCAGGTGTCTCCTCATCTACTTTCCATGGCTCATAGGTCTTCTCGGAGTCAAGCTCGCCATTGGCACGGTAGACCTCCCGACATTGACATTTATCCACATCCCACACTGTAATCTCACCTTGTCCACTTCCACCTGCGACGCATATCCACTTACCTCGCCCCTTCGAAGGGTGGACAAGTAATCTGTGGATTGGTGTGGCGCCAGGAAGACCCCAAGAACGTAGTCGTAGTCGAAATCTAAGATCGTAGAGGTCCAGAATACCATGCGAAGTGCCCACCAGCATCCATGTGTGCTTGCGGTCAATATGGAAGCAAGTTGGAGTACCATGGTGTACTGGATTGGGTAGACTGTATTCCTCGCTCATTGTCCGAAGGTTCAGCGCTACAACCCGGGCTCTATTCGTAGCGATCATTAATATCGAAGTTGTATCTATACTCAAATCAGTAAAAGGCAGCACTGGAGTAAATTTCATATCTATTACTCACCGGCCCTGAAATGCTCAATCCAAGTCGCCAACTCTCCATTTTCGAACATATACTCCCTCAATAACGTAAACTTCGGTGCCTTCCTGCTTCCACCATATTCAATCCTAACGATATTTAAACTACCGTTCGACGCCGCACTAATGAAAGTATACGTATTCTCCACGAAGCAAAGACATTGAACCTTCGCCCCATTGCTATGCGTATACGTTCCTCTAGCCTTCGTCGCCACATTCTTCTCCAATCGCTTCGCATCCCATACTTTGACCGTCCCGTCATCGGAAGCGGTAAGGAAGAAAGTATGATCCGGCGCAACCACGATCCGATTTACAGCTCCAGTGTGCTCGTTCAATTGCGCAACTAAACCACCATCTGGTTTCCATATCCCTGCTGCAGACCTCCCAGTATTCCGTTTAATCGGTTGTCTCCTAGTCGCTGGTACAATCATGGGTCCAAACTCTGCAATGTCCGAAGGATAATTATCCTGGAACATATTGTCTAGTAGCCCAAGAACATCCGGATCTCCGCCGGAGTAAGAATGTGTCGGTCCAGAAGTATCGAGACCAAGAGGTGCAGGGAACTGTATTTGTCGCTCACTATACGGTGAATGAATAGGCTGAAAACTTCCCACCGCATTCTGGGCTTCAACTCCGATCGAGGCAGCCGCCTTTGCGGTTTTGAACGGTGGTAAAATTCCGTCCTTAGAAACTGCACGGTGAGATGAACCTGCAGATTGAATGGATAACCGGTCGTCGAGACTTGATGGGGCCCTTTGTAAGCTTCTGGAGGTCGGTACTCTCTCAAGCGCGCTATCGACACCTAGCCTTGTAGGATGTCTATCAATCTGCGGCGTCCTCGGCGTAACTGCTCCTGACGACATTTGTGACAAAATCCCATTCCTCCTTACATCCCCGACAAGCTGCTGCCTCAGTCCATGCCTATCATCATTCAGCTCCTCAAAGAAGATTGTCTGGGGTGTAATATCTAACGACGATAATGGCACCACATTATTTAGCATTGATGTTGTAATCTCCGTGCCAGGCTTCGCTCTTCTCTGCGCTGTCCGATAAACGTAATCCCTTAAGAATAGTAATAACTTCTCTTCCTCCTCCACCATTCCAAAGTTCCGTAGCTTCTGGAGCCATCCTTTATCTTCCTCACTTCTGGCACCAGATTGTACCTCCGCCAACACCATCTGCCATTCTTGTGGATTAGACAAAAGTGCCGAATCCCTGAATGCACCAGCTCTCGAGTTGGCGTTCTTCGCCCAAAAGCCGGTCTTATTAGTTCCACCGGCCCAATTCACAGCCGTATCATAGACTGCCCGCTGAATCGGTCGTTTGAGACTATTTACTAGCGCCACATCTGATACATTGCTGATAGACCCTCTCAAAAACGGCACGAGCATCGGCTCGACAATCGTCAAAACCTCAGCTCTAGTCAGCCACTTCGAGCTTGTCGCCAAAAACGATACAGCAGCTTCCCGTATCCATGGGTTAGGGTGAACCAAAAACCTTGAAACTGTCGTCATGAGTTCCCAAGTCTTGCTCTTCTGGAACAAGCCTAACTTCGCCATCCGTCGAAGGGATTTTATAACTTTTGCTATTACAAACTCTTCTGGATCGGTGAGAGCCTGCATCATAAGTGGCAGTATGAACTCCTCCAAATTCGCAGATCCGACGAATGTGGCCATGCCCACGATGGTTTCGAAGAAAGCACATTTCAGCCGCCAGTCCTTATCGTTTAGGTATGTATTCAAGTGACTTAGAAGTACATCGTTCGCTTTACTTCGGCCAAAGAATACGCAAAGCCGCGATACGCAAGGCAGAAACGCCCTTCGAACGGACGAGTCACCATCTGTGAGCAGTAAGGTCGCTTGTTGTTCAAAATACGATATCAGGTCGTTCTTTGACATATCGTACGACGAGGAGTGCATCCCATCTAGCTTTACGGTAAATTCTGCCTGAGGGTCAGCACTAGGCAACGATCCGTCTGCGCGTAATGCTTGTGCCATATCCAGGAACCGTGAAGCAGATTCCGCCAGCGACGCCATGCATGATCCCAAAGTAGCTCGCGCAAGTGAACCATGCAGCTTAATCCCCATGAAATCATTACCAGTGATACCCGCTAGGTTCGGAAGAATGTAGTCAGGAAAGACTGACACATTCACTGGCGATACCACTCTGACTTGTTCCATCTAAAGACTCCTGGTTAGTACTAAAAGGGAAATAAACCTTTACAGAGAGAAGCCTTTAGACATACCAACTGTGTGATTGCCTTCACAGCAGCAACCTGTACCGGCTCTGCTGCGTCTTTCAGCAAGCTGATTAAATATGGCAAGCACCTATCAACCTTCGACTCATCTGTCACCCTCTCGGCAAACGCTAGTATCAAATCACAAGCCCTCAGTCTTGCCCGAGCTCTAGCCGTATTCCTCAGCGAAGAAGTGATCAAAGTCAAGAACATCAATGTTCCATCGTCCGCCTCAATATTCAATTTTTGGCCGTGAGCTTGGTAGTTCGGAATATCTAACGTCACTGGAAACATCTCTCCATGGAGTTCCGAATTCGGTACCGGGTTTTCAGCAGAGTGACCTAGGAAGAAGGATATTTTGTCGAAGTCTTGGTATATCCTATCGATTCTCTTATCGCATTCTCCAAGGTTGACGTGGTCAGACGACATGGGGCTTCTTCCAGAAGTTGGATCATTAACGGTATTCATATACTGATGCAAGAAGCTGTAGAAATAATCTGGAAAGGCCTTCTGTCGCCACTGCCTTAGATACCCGTCGGCGCCCAACCGTTGTGTCGGGTCGACGTTGATCATATGTGTAACTAGGGAGCGTATCTCCGGGTCCTCAATCTTGACCAGTTGTGTAAGTGCCGGGTCATACTGACCTCTCTTGTATTTAAACAATGTCGACAAATTAAACAGTGTCGTCCCCTCCAAGAACAACTCCGCAATAACACAACCCAGACTAAAGATATCCATCGCATCCGTGATCTTATCCTGTACGATTTTTGACGGACTATAAAACCGTTCCGGTGCAACATAACATGTTCTCCTCCCCGAAGAATCGAAGAAATAGGAAAAGTCCGCCGGATTATCTTCTGGTACATAGGTTGGCTTGAAATGCGCAAAGTCGGAGAGGTAGGCCCAGTTCGAAGTTGTAATTAGAATATTTTCGGCCTTGATGTCACCATGGTGGAGACCCTTTGCATGGCAATCCCGTAGGCCGCAGAGTAGTTGGTAGGTTATCCATCGCTTTTCGATGTCCTCGAGGAAAGGACGGGTGCTTATGCGATCGTAGAGGCTGCTATAAAGATGCTGACGGATGAGATATGCCGCACGATCAGTTTCGTAGACTCGGGAGTATGTCAAAGCGTTCGGAATATCGGCGACGATGTCCCGTTCCACTAGAAATAGCATGTTAGGGCAAAATGATCCAGATAGCGGGGTGATGCGGGGCATGTGTACTTTGAATTTCCCGCCGGTAGTCATCGAGCGGCAAAGGTTCTAGGGGTTTTGCAAAGATCTTAACGACTAGCTGGCCGTCTTTATGTCGTACTCGTATCGATTTCATGAATCGTGATGTGCCCATAGATCTTTCGTATGTGACATCGTGGAGCTCGCTGGTGTCGACGCTGAATGCGCCAGCCGACGGCGCAGATGTAGAGTAGCCTTGACCCATATTTTATGATATCCAAAGTTTAAAATCTCGAAAATGTGAGGTGTCGGGTATATTCGATTAGTGATATTAGGACTTGGGTGTTTGGGAATAATAGCTAGGAGAGCTTGAGAAGCTCCGATGATGTACTGTATTGTATATGCAATGAAGCGCACTTAGTGAACATCGAAAGGAACATCAGCATTCAGTACTAGGCCGTTTTTCATTATAACAAAAGCATGTCGTAGGATTATCGGAAGTTCGAACAATTCGTATCATCAAGTAGGGTAGTGGAGAGGTTTTGTGATCGCAGGGAGCTATCTCATCACGAAGCCGGAAGCACATGACGCGTGTTAGGCTGTTAAATGCCAAGCCTTATTTTGCTTAGTCATCAAACCAATGACTAAGCTGGAGCTCCATTTCACCACAACACTTAAGAAAGAAATAAGACAGGTTGAAACCTCAATACAGTCTCGTAACCTCAATATACTGTCAATTGTAATATTAGATTACTGGATTCTCATATTGTGAAACTTAGTGTAGATTCTTTAGCTCCTTCTCTTTCACGTATAAAATATATCGCTGAATTTGGTATTTTTCAGTATGGTCAAGTTCCTCTTTGTTCTACTTATTGGCACCTAAACTAGCTGGCCTTGGCCTGGTGTCATGAGAATTCCAACATTTACCACATTTACCATCCATAACATACAAGACTGGACTTCCACTAGAACAAAGTCCCATCGCTTCGCATAAGGATTGGACTAGACTTCGTAATAGGTCTCTTCTGTGCAGCTATTTCTCTTCCAGATTTCCAAGTTCCCGCTTCGAGGACTTGAGCCATACTCAAGTGCACGTTATACCTTCCCTCGATGCTTGCGACAATCTTCTCGTAAACAGCATCGAGAAGTCCAAGCGTCAGTGCACGCCATTCCACGATAACATCGTCACTAGCGTCGAACAGAGGTAGCTCCTGACCAGATGCCTTCAGCCCTTTCTCCAAAGCCTCTGGCTTCAATGTTATAGCTTCAAGGTCGACAAACAAACCGCCGTTGCGATATTCAGCAAGTGCGGTCAATGCATCCGAATTTGCCCATTGCTTCTTTAACAACCTTTGGAATGGAACCATCAATGAATAGGTGAGCCATTGTGTCAATTTGTGGAAAGGCTGGATTCCAGCCGTTGTCGTCGTTGCCTTTTTCTGCAATGTACTCAATGGCCATGCGTCTCCGACGGGGACTCCGTTAACTGTCGTTCTATCCTTAGGCCAGCTAGGAATTAAGACTTCTTGAAGTGCATCCCAAAGAACGAGAACATCGAGGTTGTCCGATGTCCCAGCATGATTTAGCATATAATCTAAAGAGAGCATCAGCAAAGCTCTAAATCACCCCTTGGCCCCGAAAGAAAATCAAAGATGTTTCTTACCAACGACATTTCCTGGTCTGCCTTCTTCTCCAAATACTTTAGGATGGGCAAGCAAAGACGTTCCAAGACTCTGTAAAAGAGCAGCACGAGATTCCACACCGAGCATCTCATTGCTCCCTGATGATTGGAACCCTGCAGCTAGCGCGTCTGCACTAAGGTTGACGAGACCTTGGCCTAGTATCCTCCAAACAGGGTTAGAACTGTTGGATTTTTACTCCACCAACAAAGTAGATACGGAACGGTTCTGCACTTACCGTCTACCGCTGGAACCTTCCCTGTGGTGAAGGCAAATTCATTGAACATATATAAACTAGCTACAGCAATGCCTTCGCTGCGCTCATATTTGTTCTCCGTGCCTGGCTCAAAATAACGCCAGACATCGCCTGCACCTGCGTCCAAAAGTACAGAGACGAAAAACAGATCAATCAATCGACGGGTAATCTCAACTTCATCGCTCACACCCTGGCTTTTCCAGCTTTCAATCAGATTGGCGATTCGAGGGACTCCACCGACCTCAAAGTGTTGCCAGCGGCCGTGAGGTGGGATAGTATCGAATTTATCGGGACCAAAATCACGCTGTAGGTCATGCAATAAGTCAATATACTATCTCAGGCTAATTGCAAAGACGAGAAACAGTTCTTTGAAAATTACAGGGAATTTTCCAGAAATTTCGAAGATATCTACTGACCTCAATTACAGAAAGCACAAATTTCGCTACGTCTTCGAGACGATCCTCATGGAGGTCAAAATGGCTGAGGTCTCCAGCCTGTGCCGCTGCCCAAACTATCTTGGCCCTCTCACGAATTGCCCGCAAAGATAGGAGGTGCTTAGTCTCAGAGTCCATCTTCAAATATTAATGGAAACTTTGGAAATTACAAAGTTGCAAAACTGGTGGTTTAGATTCGATTGATATTTCAGGGTGTTTTTTTGTTGTCTTAGGATGGGTATTGGGCTTCATTGACGAAGTAGCCTGGCCGGAATATAAAGCTTAAGGATACGCGGCTCGACTGCAGGTTCTTACTTCGGCAGCACCCCGCACATGCAGGAGCTTGTTCTTGAATTCAATGCGATAAGGTCTCACGTTCTTCACTCTACAAGAAAAGCAAAGAAGCCGAGACTCCGTTTGCGATTTATGGGCGGTTATAAAATAATTGTGTTTGGCTCAGATACCGTGCCGTAATTTGTTCCGGATGGTACCGTTAAGAGCGGGGGGCACCGAAAAGTAAGTAAAATGATGTTTTCAAAGGTTAAGAAAGATAACTCGATTATCTAGGTCGCTTTCCCTCGGCTCTTCGTGCGACGTATCACGCATTTAGGTCCAGATGAGGGCGCTTGTACATAGAGGTATCTTATTTGTCGATCTCATCTGACCAAGGAATTGTTTCCTGAGCTCCGAAGTGTTGAATGGTCATGGCGGATGCTTTGCATGCTCGTTTGACCGCTTTCGCGATGTTCCACTTGGCCTGGCCCTGGACCTTGCTCCTTACGTACCCCACCGCATACGCTCCCACGAAAGTATCGCTATATTGGTGCAAGATGCATATTAGTCAACCAGTTCTGGATCCTTTCAATTCACTGGGGGTACATACCCTGCTCCTGTTGCATCGACGACCGTAATATTTTTCTCCGCCTCCACATATCCAATCTCACCTTGATGTGTCGCATAGAAAGCTCCTTTTGCGCCGAGTGTGATAACCACATTCTTGACACCAAGCCGTATGAAATACAACCCCGCTTTCTGCCATGCAGGAGGACCTTGAAACTTCTCGAGGCTTTCACCAGATAGCAAGGCTGCTTCTGACTCATTGAGCACTAGATGCGTGAGGTTTTTGTAGGTGCTACTGTTCAGAGGGACAGCAGGAGAGGGGTTGAGAAGGGTGTCCACTCCTTTCTTCAGGGCCGTGGTCAGCACACCTTCAACAACTTCTGCCGGAATACCCAGATGGAGAACAATGAGATCCGGTTGTTCGTTTCCGCCCCCTACGAAGCAGGTTACTGAATTCGCTTCAAGTGGTGTCCATTGTAGATTCGCCCCCTGATATGCTATATTCCTGCTTTCACCAGTCCTCTTCTCAACGAAGACGCAGCAAGTCCCACTGACCTGGCCGTCGAGAACTCGCAGCGCAGCAGTGCTGACACCATTGTTTTCTAGCTGCTGCTTGAGCTGTGCTCCGAATGCATCTCTTCCAACTGCACCGTTCATGAAAACTCGAATGTTATCACCAGCACTGCTGCTGCTGCCGCCTGGTCGGCCAGCTCTCCCCTTCTGAGATGGGTTAGCATGACTTGCTCGGTAGGCTGCCACGGCCGTATTCGCCCCTTTACCACCAGGGAATTGGACAAGAGACATGGCATCTTTAGATTCCCCCACATTTGGAATGCGGTCGACAGAGTATATCATGTCCATGTTCAGTCCACCAATCACGGCAATCGACCTAGAAGCCATGGTGCCGAGTTTTAACCTGTATCAAGGTTGTACAAATTTTAATGGAATATGTGTATAAATTTTGATATAAAATATAGAATGATTCTGGCCAAACGGTATCGATAAAGGGAATATCAGAGAATGTGTATGAGTCTGACTTTGAAGGGTATATAGAAAAGAATAACTGTTTATATACGCACCTTCCAATCCGGCTACAGCGCGGTATACCCGGCCCTACTGGCAAGACTGGCGCCCAAGGTTTAACATGCTGACGAAAATTACCGCTTTTGAAACGCAGTTAGATGGCACAATGCTTATATATAGTAAGTTTGGACATCTTTCAGCTGGCTATGGACATACAGTGCCGGGTGTTTGTAAGGTATGCCTGTCCATAAAACTAACCAGCATAAATTCGTACGATCGATCTTTTGCTGTGTCCATATTCGAAAAGGTACCGGCAATTCTATGTATCCTTCGACGTTTTAGATTAAAGTTATTACATTATGAGAATCAAATACGCTTTGAAGCATGCAATTAGATACATATATTCATGAATTCAACTATACGTTTAAGACATCGAAACTATAATTAATTTCCTAGGTTGGGACTGTGGTACAGCAGGCGCCAATTTTTTCAACCGAGTTTCATCTAGATTCTCGACGCTCGGAGTAATCATCCTGCTCCCAAATGCTATTTGGCGTCCGTGGTCTCGACATTGGAGAAGGCGGGGGCAGGTTTGCTCGTAGTGAATATTCACTGATATGCCCTATATTCAAGTTGTTCGAGGTCAAATCGAGATGACACTCACTATGTACTAATTGCCTTACTCTCCTAGTGCTTCTCCCGGGCGTTGTGCACAATATCTTCAAATTTGCTTCAAGATTATCATTTTGGATGATATCTTGAAGCCGCCCAAGTACTATTTTCATACCTTCGAACAAACCTTGGTAATCTTTATCGTAAACTGCGATCCCATCGATGATGCAATATATACTGGTTCCCGCAGGAAACTGATTAATCAATTCCTCAACTGCGATACAGAGAGTATCGAGGTCGTGCATTTTCAGCCGTCTAACGTATCTTTTTGAGTTGATGAAGTTGAGATCCGGGTCACCTCTTTGGTCCAGAGCTCTTAGAAGCTGGATGATTAGAGAGCGTACCAAACCGCTTGGGCCGTAAAACCAATCCCTCGCGGAAGTATGTAAGCCGCAGAAGAAATGTATGAATACATCTTCCGTGCGAATCGATGCCATGCTGATGGCGAAAGTTGCATTGAAGAGAGACATTGCTGATAGGTTGTCCGATGCTGACGAATGGAGATTTCCATCTACTAGCAGGATATCGGATTCTTCGTTTGACATCCACATAAGGAATCTTTCTTTCTGTACTATTGACTGGGCTTGGCTTTGAGATCTCGCATCGAAGTCTTCTACTCTACTTAAAATACTCTTAATGTCTCTGTGTGGTTGGGCTAGGACACTTCTGATGTCATAGCTTATAGTTTCTCTGGTCTCTGGGTCCTCTCTAGATGCTAACAGCATTATGAAGCCTTCCAGGGGCAGTTTTGACTCTGTATTTCTGTTTTTCCGTAAAGCAGACGAACTTGGTCTTCGAATATTAGAAGATATTTCTAGAGGTTCAGTATGTTAGAAATATAATCCTCTAAATTTGTTTATTTTGCACTGACCTTTCTTAATCTGATCGACGAGCAGTGTATACATGCTACCTCTCGCCTGTTTGGTGAAGAACTCGGCAAAAGACTTTAAGTCCTGATATTGCTGTTTCTCATCCATGAGGAATTTTAGTTCCTCTGGCGGAAGACTAGCCGTTTTGGTACGAAATATATCTTCATACTTTTCTAGATAAACTTTTATTTGTTTTAATTCGGACCCTTGTTGATCTACAGCCTCGCTGATGTGTTTTACTTCAGCTTCAGTCTGATGGAGTGTTTCGCTAATTCGTTCAACCTTTGATCCTGTCTCCTTCACATCATGGCCAATTGTCCGCGACTGGATTTCGATGTTCTTCGTATTATACCGTATTTCTGAAACTTGGCGGTTCCCTTCTAAAGTGATCTTATGAGTATCCATGATCGTCTTGTCGCGCCGGCTACCAACAAAAGACTGCAATCGAGCCGCCTTCCCCTCCGTTGTAGCCAGTAGCTCATCCAAGTTGCCCGAGGGCTTCTCGCGCTTGCTAGACTTGGTCATCTTCAAAGATTTAGAGGAAAACATGGAGCTCCTAGATTTAGGAGAAGAGCTCTCGTCAGAATCTGGTGGATCGATTTTAGGTCCGAGTTTGAGAAGCTCTATGATGATATCTGCTAGCGCACCAAACAAATCAAGTGCACTTTCTCTAACTGTCTTATCCCAGTTCAGACTTGTTGTATTTATCTCAATCTCAGAAACCATATCATTAACTCTTCGGAAAGTATCAATGATTTGGTCCCTATTTTTGGCAGATTCCTGTGCCATCTAGATTCAGTGGATCCGAGTTAGCGGGTAGCGCTTAGGAAAAGTCGATTTAGAAAATTCCTTGTACGTGCATACGCATGTCGTGGGTTTTTCTAACATACCTCGAGTATAACTCCAAATCCTGCTTTCACAATATTAAGTCCATAATCTTCAGGAACAAATTCGAGCCATGCTTTCAACGATTCTGCTTTGTTACCGAGGGATAACCAGCCTTTCTGGACTTTGGTTAAGCCTCCAGCGTACTGCTCGCTAGCAGTATTTGTCCGTGCCAGAACTTCATCTAAGGAGTAGTCTTGATCTTTTATCCCATATTTTGATTGGAAATGCTCTCGTAGCATCTCTTCAAGAACCCTATATTCACAAAAATATTAACAAATGGCTTAATTAAACATTCATTAAACATGAGGCTATTAATATTAATACATACCTAAATGCAGGCGGTGGTTTAATTTGGGCTCTTTGGTCATCGAACCGCGATGGGCTCCGAAAAGCAGGATGTACTTTTGGCATCTCATTGTCGATAAACGACGCCGTGATGTCGACATAATGTCGAGTTTCTGTGTTGTTCATGTTGCAATGTCCTCCGTCCTGTGCTGGATTCGTGTGCTTGAGCTAACAGATACAAAATTAGTGATGGTTAAAAGGCTCTAACCCGTCTCGTAGAATTTTTAGCTTCGAAGCCTGCCTGCGATGGATACTTAGTTTCTGTCCCATATACTAACATAAAGCCCTGCTATATTTGACTTACGAAGCAAGGCCTTCAGCTCAGAAGCGCCGGTGTACGGCAGGGCGCAGTACAGCACCCATTGCCATCCCCCACTCGGCCACTGTATTGCAAGCATGGTATACGTTGACGCCTAATGAGCCATTTTCACTGCATCTTAATGACCAAAGACCAATTGCACGGAATAAGCCAAAACTTGTACACAAAGGTACCCGTTCATCGGCTTGTCTTCCTCAACTGGATGATACAGCTCAGATACCATGCATACATCCCTAGCATACATCCCTGCAAACTACGATCCTAAAACGGTCTAGACGCTTCAGTTCGTCCCGTCCCGTCCAGTCATTGTTCGGCTTGTGAAGCTAGTCTAATCCTAATTTCCAACAGACATACCCGTCGGCGTGATTGTATTCTCGGTCTGTGCCTCATGAATACATTTCAAGAAAAAAAAATTTGTGTCCCATATTCTATTGGCCTGCATGTGTGTCTAACTCGAGAATCATGCAGAGTAATCGAAATAGGAATAAGTTAAGGGGGGTCGTGTACCACGAGATTTTCCACTGTACTGTCGACTCCACTGCAGGCAGCATTAAAAAGCTATCGATCACTCGAATTCCTATCGATATCAAGGTCATGGGCCTCGAGGTGCGGGGTCCTAGTCGTCCGATGATGCATCCTGTGTCTCAAAGTTGAGCCGCGTGTGGGTAGTTTCCTGGAAAAGGAATTACGGCTGAAAGGCAATTCGTATTTTATGTGCTACTGACATTCATTAGTCCGTAATATAGTTGCAGAAATCGAATCCAGGTCCCCCGGCGCGGCCCAACGAATGCCTAATGCCCGTGCGTGCATCGGAATCCAGTCACGCCTATTTTGCTTCCTTTCTGCAGAATAAGGTCATGATTCCTAGAGAAAAAGAAAATACCTGGGGATATTCTGAAGCCTCAGTTGCAATACTTTATAATTACTAATGCGAATCTATTTGGTACCTGTGAAGCCCCTCTGCTCAGAATCGAAAGCTTGGAAC
This sequence comes from Arthrobotrys conoides, assembly GCA_036971725.1. NCBI lineage: Eukaryota > Fungi > Ascomycota > Orbiliomycetes > Orbiliales > Orbiliaceae > Arthrobotrys > Arthrobotrys conoides. The sequence goes on from JAVHJM010000009.1 coordinate 1,583,261, forward strand.
TCAAAACGAAGTCACGCCGCCTGAAAGAATTCGAGGACTAAAACAAAACAATCGACACTAGTGCGTTAGTACCTCCTAAGAGCTTTTCTCTCATTTATTAACTTAATTAGAATATACTACGAAGCTTTGACCAGCTAGAGCTAGTCTCGCGCCCCCAAATGGCTTCCGGGGTGCCACCGATGAGCCCTAGTAGTTTTCTACTACCCTCTAATGAGAACCCAAGTTCATCGGCCGACAGAAAATGTAAGGAAGTCCTATATGTATTGTTGCCGTATACTTAGATATACGGAATCTAATGCTAACTATAAAACTTGAACTGGTGATCTGTATACAGTACCCTCAGGCTTGGGCATATTTACGAACTTTCAAAGTCCACAGCCACCTGATCCATTCTTCTCTGCTACTAGTCCTACTGGTGATGCATCATGGCCATGGCCGATCCGCCGAGAAAGTAATGGAAATGGACCAAGTAACTTAATACCAGCTGTCAAGTACATGGACTTCGAAAGGTTCAAAAATCGGTACACATCTGAAGATGGACATAATATAATCGAAGTTCTCAGAGGCGGCAACGACCTTATCAAAGAAGTTTACCGAGAAGAAAAGAGAAGAAAAGGTCGCAAGAAAGATTCATTTGCAAGAAGAAATATCAAACCACTGAGTGATGATGTGAACTCGAATGGTTGGATTCACAGGATTAGGATACAATCCCCTCCAGTTCTAAAAATCCTCGGAAGGGTTGCCAACGGCGATTTTGGCCGGTCAACGACGCCTTTGACCTTTTTTCGGCCTTTTAAGTTATTCATCCACTATCAGCCTGAGGTGAAAAAGATTCTAGGTATTCTAGAGGAACGGTGGGCAAATAAAGGGGAAAAGCTCACTAGCGAAACAAACCTGGAAAGTACAGCACAGGAAGACACGAAAGATCTCGATACTGATGATATAGATCCCGGCGAAGAATCCGACGAAGAATCAATCGACGGTGGCGGTTCAACACTTGGGATCGAAGGCTCAGATATAGATACCGCTGAAGCCTTAGTACATTTAAGATGCTATGTCGAATTTGTCGACAAAGAACTTATGCACTTACCAGAATCATTCAACGGAACTACTCGTCGTAGAATCCGTTTTAGCGACTTATGGTACCTTTTCAAACTCGGAGACTATGTCTACTGGCGTCCCGCTGGAGATTCAACTGCTTCCAAAAAGTCCGAAAAGTTTGATGCTACTAAACGACCTCCTAGTACATCCGCTTACCAGTCGATATGGATGATATATGGAGTTTCATGCTCAAACATAGATGATGACGACCCAGACGATATCGAAGGGAAGAACAATTCTTTCACAGTCTGGGCATATAGTATCGATTATGATGGACAGAGGTATGGAATGGTCACCAAACGTTTCGATATGGGCCAATGGGCTGGGGACAAGGAAATCACATCCCTCGAAGTCTATCCTATTCGGTACTGCAAACAACCAGATACTATTCTATCCGATCTCAAAGATCGAGGGAAAAGGTTCCAAGCTTGCGTCGAAAGGCGACATCTCTACTACGAAGGTTGGACAATGGCCGACGATTCGAATGGGGTAAAAGAGAGCCAAATCGATAGTCTACCGCAACATGTTGAAAGCGATGTCATCGTCGACTTTTCGGAAACTCTGCAGTCTAATCCATCTTGGAAACCAGAGCATGCTACCTTGAAACTACATCCAGATGACTACCCAATCGGAGAGGATAGTATGGTGATATTTGAATGGCTTGATGCTAAAGGGGGTAGACAAGAGATTCAAGAGCGCACTCTTCGTAACGACAGCGTGGTTGACCGTCAACAGGAAGAGTATATCAAATCTAACCCCTTCCTTCTGTCCATCCTCAACGGGCTCGATCCAGAAATAACGGAGAATGAGTTTATCCTTCTGCCACGGCGGTTATTTGTCTATATTCTGCGCGAGCGCAAATTTGCCAAAATCGACGTTACGTATGTGAAAGATATATCAGCGGACTCCAATCCCTTCGACGACCTGAAACTTAAATCCGGATATAAGGAACTTGTGCAAAGCTTAGTCGACTCCCACTTCAAAAAAAATAAAATCCAGAAGGAGAGCCAGAAACTACGAACAAACCAAGATCTAATTCTCGGAAAGGGGGCAGGGTTGATTATATTACTTCATGGCGTTCCCGGTGTCGGAAAGACAGCAACCGCTGAAGCAGTAGCGCAGTCTAACCGGAAACCACTCTTTGTCATAACATGCGGAGACCTCGGATTCACACCCAAGGAGGTTGAGAATTCCTTGACAGAAATATTCCGGCTTGCTGGTCTTTGGGATTGTGTTTTACTGCTGGACGAAGCAGATATCTTTCTTTCAAGAAGGGAAAAGTCTGATCTCAAACGAAATGCACTTGTCTCAGGTATGGATATCCTTGAATTTATCAAGACACTCGCCGAGTCTCAAGGGTTAATACTGATATATTCAATGTAAAGTTTTCCTGAGAGTTCTAGAGTACTACAGCGGAATACTATTCCTTACTACTAACAGAGTCGGCCATCTCGACGAAGCATTCAAATCACGAATTCACATAAGTCTTTACTATGAACCTCTCGACAAAGACCAAACCATCGAAATCTTCAAAATGAACATGGCGAGACTCGAAAGAATGGAAAAAGAACGTGTCCAGTTCCAAGAAACATCCGATGAAAAGCTTCCCGAAGTATTCATAGAAGAAAAACGTATCCTAAACTTCGCAGAACACCATTTCGATGACTCCGACGAATTCGAAAAATGGAACGGACGTCAGATACGCAACGCCTTCCAAATCGCATTCTCACTCGCAAACTACGAGTTTCAAAAAAGTCAAGCTGCTGACGCCCAAAAACAACGAACATTGGAAACCGATGATAGCAGTAGTCTCAAAGTCCGTGGCTCTGTTTCGAAACGTTCTTTGTCAAGAGTACGATACGCTTGCCCAGTTCTCGACGATATCCACTTCAGACAGGTCGCAGAAGCAACTAGAAAGTTTAGCCAATATATGCAGGCAGCAACCAACAGCACTGATAGAGACTTTGCCCAAAGTGGTGGTTATCGCGCAGATGATTGGCACTATGATGACCGCCAGTCTCCATGGGCACGTCCCCAGCCGCAAGTATACCCGGGTCCAAGGATCCCTCAATACGGGGGGCCTCCACCTCTTCCTCGTGGACCTGGAGGAGGTAGATATGGCTCGCGCCCGCCACCCCCTCCACGGGGCTATAGTAGGGAGGCCGACGGCTATGACTGGGGTATTTCGTATGAAGATGCTCCCCCTCCCTCGAGGAATGCATATATTGAAGGCCCGTATGATGATAGGAGGAGAAGAAGAGACGGCGGTGGTCTACCCGAAGATGATTACTCGCAAGCCTCGGCATCCCCTCCGTCAAGAAAGCCCGGAGACCGGAGAGGGAGTAACAATGTGAGACGGAAACAGAGTGATACAAGGGAGTCTGTCCGGTCTAGAAGAAAAGATTCTCTTTATAGAGATAGCGAAGATAATGACCCGTCAGAGGATGAGCTATCACACTAGTGAAAACATAGATACGCAGAGTATTTTCAGGTGGGCTCTTAGATCTTAGTGGTAGTTTACTGTGCAATTCCTGTACATATCGGAATAGCCGGGGGTACTCTTACCGACAATCTCACCTCTGGGAACGAGACCAATCTCACCTTATCTAACGAACTAAATTCCACAGCGAAGCTGAGGCCTCATGGTCTAAATTCTTAGGATTTCGAAATGCAACAGGCCTTGGCTATCTGCCGCCTCGAAGATAGATTAGAACGTTTCGTTTTGAGCGAACTCATGTCTGTCTAGTTCCAAGCATCGATAGTGATCTAGAGGTCTCTGTGACATTTATTAAAACCCAATTCTTCCATTCAGATTCTTCATATATGCGTATCTCGTGCACTATATTCCACGCGATTCGTAGATCTATCATTACCACCAACAACCCACCTCTCCAACAGGAAAAACAATCAACCGACAAACTTCGATAACGAATGTTTCTCATCATCAGTAAGCTGTCCATAAATCTCATTAAACCCTCCAATATTATTATTCGATGCTTCCCTAAAGAAATTGATAATAAATGCCTGTCCACAAAATCCACATTAGCGATGCCCAGTCCAAATAAACCCAGGTATATCACTCACCGTCGTATCATCGTCACCACCCCTTCTTAATCCTGATGCAGACCTCTCAGTCTCCTCTCCAAGCCCCAACAAAGCCTGCTTAACCGCATTACTACCGAGATCAATCACATCATCGTCATCCTCCCAGTCTCCATCTTCCTCTTCAACAGGCTCTTCAATAGCTCCCTTAGCTGTCCCCGCCATATCGACCTTCCAAGTAGAGTTCGAAGCTGATCCTGATCCTAGCTCATTGACAAGAACCTTGATGATCTTCAATGGCGCAGAAACTGAAGTATATCGAATCGGATCTAAGTGTAAATCAGTACCCATAATAATAATCCCCAAACGGGTGATCTGGCAATATGAATTTTAGTAGTCTTACTATTCTTCCTTTGAGCTCTAGTCATTATTCGTGTCGTCTGCTCAACAATCTGGTCCCCTTGTACTGAAACGGCTGCAACTCGGGGATCATTCAAGGCGTAGAGATTTGCCAAAGCGACAACACTATGGGGTCTAGTCAATATCCGAACCTCTCTGGTGGTGATCTTCGAGTTATAATCTTACTTTTGCTTAATTTCCGCATACCCACTAAAGACGCTAGAATTCTCGAGCCATGCCGAAAGAACAACTTGCAGACCAGATCTATCTCCGATGGAATTTGTGGCTAGGAAATCTACAACATCGCTAGGTTGCTTGATTACCAGCCTCGCGAAGACCACAATAAGGCTCTGGATGAGGTTCGGTTCAGCAGCAGTGGCGAGCCTTGTTGCAACTCCTCGCAGCAAAACAGGAAGGTAAGGACCAAGTTCTTGTGCAGCCTGTCGTGAAAGGTTAAAATAAACCCACTGAGTGAAACGGCTGGAGACTACGTACCTTTTCAACAACTTCTGCGGCCAACCCTCCGATTTCGAGGGCGGCTGAGTCCGGCAGATCCGGACCGAGGAGACGGTCAATGACTAGAAGAACCAATTCCAAGCCCGATTTCCCGTTCTCATCATGCCTAATAAAATTAGCACCTTTGGCAAACATTTCGGTTTAAACTTTTCCTTACCATTGCAATAACTGTGCGCTATCATTCTCAACGATTGATTTCAGTGACTCTGCACCAGCCTTTGGGAATGTTTAGTAGGTATTTTTTTAGCCTCAACCGCAATTCTACTTACCTGGAGAAGAGGCGTCTCGCTCGAGATCATAAGGAACCGAACAAGACGAGGAACCAATGTTGCAACAAGACCCGATGGCAGGGACCCCGGTGCATTTCGAAGCATGATATTGAGGAGATCGGCAGCCAGCTACATTAAACTTAGTAGAGTTCAATCAATCTACAATATTATACGACTCACGTTTGTGAAAGAGTTGTCCTCCTGATACGAATCACGATCCAAGATTTCAACAATCGAAGGAATAGCCTGATTGCAAAGTCCAACAAAGTCATCAGGAAGGCCTTCCGTAACATCCTCAATGATCTCTTGAAGTTGGTTTGAAAGGTAAATATTTGCCGCACCGCTTTCGCCAAGCATTAGGATGAGTTTGAAGATCGGCGCTGAGGGGTCGAGAGCAATACGTGGGTCGACCCGTATTGTCGCCTTGAGTGTACTTGCAAGCACAGAGAGTGTATCTTGTGCTTCTTCACGATCTTCTGGCGATTGACTTGAAAGGAAATTACCGATACTGATCACGATGTCAACCTGGAAGCGAAGAATATCATCCTTGTTCGTGTTCTCCGCGATACTAGAGTTATGGTTAGCTTAATTCACTACCATGATTTTCGACTTGACGAACTTTTCAACTGCTCGAAGAGCGGATATTTTGACGATATCAGATGCATCGTTGGATGTAGCCTGTAAGCAAGCCGGTACGAATTTACTTAAGAAACCTGACAAAAGGTGTGACTCGATACCAGTCAAACTGCTTCCAAGTAACCACCCTCGTGCCCTTAGGAAGATATTTTCTGTTGATTCATTAGTGACCCGAACCACTTTTCGTTATAGGTTCTCTATAACTCACCATGTGTCAATGCCTTTTCGAGGTTCGATAGTATCCCAGAAATGATCTCGGGACTAAGCTGGGCAAAAGTGTTTCCACCATCTCCGTTTTCAATGGCTTGCTCCAGAAGGTAAAATGCCGCTTCAACGGTTTTCCAGTTCGCCTGATCCTGGGCGGCGAACCTCGCAAGCGAGACCAGAACAGGGCTTTGGAGCCAATCCCATAGACGCTAAATGGCAGAGAATAAGCTTTCTTATGCTATACCGAACCGCAATATAGGCTTAGGATCCTACCATCATTAAGTCACCAGCCGCTGTCCGTGCTGTATAATTCGCCGTCATAGCCGTCTCCTCGGCAACAAAGACATTAAAGTCAAGTTCCCAAAGCCCTTCATCCTCTCCAGTAATCTGTGCTAGGAGTATGGATGTATAAATCAGTTGTTCAAGTGGCTGTTGGTTCACCTGGAGGCCTTGCATGAACTTCTCTTTTACCGACTTAGCACGCAGGCAAACTTGGAGGAAATCCGCCTCCTCGAGCATAAGAAGGTCGAGAGTGAATGGAAGACCATCAATATTGGAAAGCCTGCCATCAGCGTCCCCTACCACGAAATCTTTGACATATCTCTCCGTCGTTCCATTGAGTTCAGACCAGGTAACCTCGAAGAGCTCCGGCATGTACTTTGTCATCGTATTTGCAAAAACACTGACAATTTTGCTGATTGTCTATGATACTATATTAGCCTCGAATAATACCAGCTAGTGACGAGATACTCACTTTATATGATTGCAGTTTCAAAATAACCAACCCGTTATATTCTTCGACATTTGTATCGGCCAAGTGAAGAAACGGCTGTTTTAGTATTTGAATGAAAAATGACATCCAGCCTCCGACAACCTCAGTTGCGAATTGCTCAACTGGACCTGGATGGCCGTCCTTGACCATCTCTAGAAGCTCGATACATGATCTTATCGCCTGTACTGCCAAGCTTCGAATGTTGGTTGGGCGCTAGATGTTCCCACACTTCTTAGCTCATCTTGATGGTTATGCGCACTTCATAGGGATATCATAACCCACGTTTTCAGAGACAGCGACATGATGCAGAACCTCAACAAGTTGGCGGGCCACCGGGAAGAATTGGTCTTCGCTGAATCCATCCTCGACAAGATCTGCAACGGTTAGTTAGCCACCAAGTACACCTTGCAAACCAACCCACATATCCTAACCTGTAAGAACTTTTAGTAGACCGTGTAGTTGCTCATCAGTCGCCGTTGGAATGGCGTTTAATAAATCCTGCAACAAAGAAGGCCATTCCTCAGGGAAATCTGTACACCCGTCAGAATATCACCATATACCACCCCAGCCCGGTTCCGTAGAAACACAAACCATATGAAGCAATTCTAGAAACGGAATAAGCAGCCGCAGCCCTTATTTTTCTTTCCTTATCGGAGAGCAATTGTAACAATGATGTGCGGATCTGATGCTTGACTTCATCTTTAATCGGCGGGCCGGCGTATTTATCGTAAGGGGGTGTCCATGTTTCGTCGATAAAGGAGCGTAGATAAACGATAGCTGCCTGTCTACCCGTGAAATCAAGTTCCGTGGCAGCTGCGATGTTGATAAGAGCGATTGGGAAGCCTGCGAGGTGACACAAGGGTCAGATATGTTCGGGGTAGATAAGACCATTCGAAGGTTATATCGATAACAATTTGGGAGGGCGGGGCAATGTGTTTTACTATCTTCAGAGTAGAGTTGGAATAACTCTGCCTCTGCGGTACGGCGTGGGCCTTCTTCAGACGATTGAAGTGCGTTAAGGAGATAGTGTACTCTATAGTGGCATAGCAAATTTGTTAGCTCAGAATACCCTATGGAGAAGCTTCACCGAAACATCCAATTGCCAGCCTACAAACTACACAAAATATCGCGAAAAACTCTTGTACTAACTTTTGCTCCATTGCGACCCGGGATTAGAGATCCAGAATAAAGCTAAGGGTAAACTCTCTAAACTGTTCTCGAAGAGCTGCAGTATGGGGGTCCTTGAATGCCTCCCAGATGAATTATGACGTCGGTATGGGGCTCGAATCAATGGAAGGAAGGTGTCGGAACTCCCCAATGGACGGAGAAGATGGAATGGAGTTGTGGTAGGTGATTGGTGGAGTTGGTGGGGTGGGATGATTTTAGTAAGAGTTCGCGATACTATATTTTGGTGGAGCACGCGTTGAGCGGTTTACCCCTCCACCTTAACCCTCATCCTTGCTACATTCCACAGACTCACTTACGGACTCACTCACAACCGCATACCTCCACGAATACGTCTCGAATAGAGCCGGCTTTATATCATTCCGCGACATGTAGTTGATTTGCTAGGCAGCTACGCCTCTATGAACATATCAACAATCTTGGCCTCGAAGAACGGCGGCTGAGCGAGTGTCAGGTCCACATCAACAGCCAAGATGCCTCCCATAGACACCTACGCCAACCTCATCACCTCCTTCATCGACCTACTCCTCCTTAGCATTCATACCATCCTCTACGAACGTGAAATCTACCCTTCAACGCTCTTCATCGCTGCTCGTAAATACAATCATCCGGTCCGACAAGCTCGTCATCCACTCGTCTGCCAATGGATCCAAGAAGCCGTCGATGCTTGTGCCGAAGAGTTGATGAAATGCGCCGTTGATCTTATAGCGGTTAACATCATTTCTTCAGCAAACAAACCTCTTGAAAGATTTGTGTTTGATGTGTCACGGTTCCCGGTTGTTGCTTCTACGGATATACACTCTCCGTTTGTGGTGACGGACGAGGATGGGAATGAAAGGGTAGCAGACACGTTGGTGGATTTGGAAGAGCACATGAGGGCGGTTATCACCAAGCTTTCGTACTCGACTAGGAAACTGGGGAAGTTACCGAAAGATTGTACATTTTCTGTCTCAATGGAGCTAAAGAACGAGGCAATGGCGCCGGAGGGGGTATGTTAGAACAGAGCACACCGGGAACCTTTGCATAGTGCTGATTCAAATCTCGCTAGAATCCGCCAGTTTGGATAGCTGCCGAGTATCAGGAGGACGAAACACCTCGTGAGAGAAGAGGGGTCGCTTTAAAGACATGGGATACTAATCGGACGATACCGATTCGCAGTTTGATCATGGGTGCTCTGGCGCTCGAAACGTGGATAGAGGAAGCAGAGGGTAACAAGGATATTGTAGTAGACGAGAACTAAATGGAAATCTCCGAGTAGCGGGGTAGCTCATTACTATCTCGTAATCTGAAGCATTGAAACCCGTGATACAATGAGGGTCATGGTCAAGGTGCTAGCATAAACGGGATCTGCCGTAGTTTGAACAGCTATCCCTTTATCTCGGCCTCAAGGGGAACCCCACTTTGCATCACGTAGCTACAGTTACTCTCAGAAAAGAGAAGAGCTCCGAAGGGCGGAACAAAGCGCGAACGCTTTCTATGCAGAAGATATTTTCGTCGGTACCGTGTCATCTTCGTGATAATATTTAACATTCAAAATCGCTCAATAAATTAGACAGAAACAGCATGCTGTTGGCAGCACATGGCAGAAACCATTTGTGCACGCGCGCGCATTCTAACCCGTATCTAAACATAAACCATGAAAGTCGTAATCGTCTATCTTAGACCCATAAGTTGCTTCGAGTTTTCGTACACCAGATAAGACTATCATTAATAATTCCGTGTTAGTTGGTCCCTCCGAGGTAGCAAGTATTGACGGGCTCGAACTTACAATAGAAACCGCGGGAACAACTTTCATCAAGTTGGGCGTTAAGCCCTTAAACAGCCCCTTCATACCCTCTTGTTTCAGCGTCCTACTAGTAACATCCCACATGCCTGTGTAGGTTTGTGGGTGTTGGGCCGTTCCCTGCGCCTGTAGCCTAGTCCTTAAAAGGTTGATAGGATAGACGATAGACGCTCCGACACTACCGGATGTGGCGCCTATCGCCAATACAACAAAGTTGGACATTTGGAAATCCTCCTCCCGGATTCCCAGGGTTTTCGACCTCGCAGTGATGTATGACCTTTTCATCCATTCAAACGTCCCGAGGTCAATAGCGGAATATGGAAAGATACCGACAAGGCCCAGCGGTAAACCACGGTAGAAACCGCCACTTGACCAAAGCTTTCTGGCGGTAGCAACAATAAGTTGGTTCCCGCGTGGGCCTCCGGCTACCATCTCGCATTGCATCCGACTATATAATCAGTTAGTTTCCTATTGGGTCCGTATACCAACCGAGACACTTACAATTTCAATGTGTCTATGGGGTAAACGGCGAGTTGACTAACAACACCGCCCACACCGCCAGCAAGAAATCTCGAGCCACCGGAGATATGTTTAGGGTCATCTGCGCCCTCGAGCCGAGCAAAAAGGCGCTTGGCAGCCTAGAAGGTATTTAAGTTTAACTGTCTGAAAAAGCTCATGAACTACATGGGAGGGAATCCAAACCTCGAATGATCCGAATTTGATGGCACTTTCGGGTAAGACCTTGACAACGTTGAGACCGTTGCCAGCAAAAAAGGACCTCACCCCACCGGCATTCCAGAGAGCGCGAATAGCGTCTCTCATCGGCCTCGTAGCAGTTTTGGCAAGCTGTCCAACTTCACCTTTGACAGCTGCCATCTTAACTGCCCCCTTCGTTTGGCCAACATCGGTCTGGGCTATCAAGTAGACCTTGAGTCGATCAAAAGGAGCCGTGGCAGTCCTTGAGACCACGCCGGCGGCTCCTCCTGCCAGGAAAAAACCTACGATGACAGAGGTCAGCATCTAATAAGGTTTTCGTCTATTTCATAATATCTATATGAAAGTTGTAGCTCAAGGCTTACCTATGCTCTCGAACAAATCATCGTTCAGAGTAACATCGCCTAGGCGAAAGAACCGACTAATCAGCGATGTTCTCAAGACTTCCATATTTATTCAACTGACACAACGCTGCATTGTATCTTGAAAATAAATTTATTGATGGTGTTGAAAATGATCATTGGTCGATGGGTTTTCGATAAAAAAAATGTTGTGATGTGTCGTGTGTGGGCAAATGTTGTGGTGTCGATGAAATATGGAGGGAATGAGGAAGAATACCTTCGGGATTGACATTCACAGTTGCCAGATAGTATGAATATATGGCTCTTATGCCTGGGTCCAGACCGTCTTCTCCAAACTGTGGGATGAAGACGAGAAAATCTCTTCACAATTATATACCCAGTTTGAATTAGCCTTTATCCTACCAGATATCGCTTATCAGATATTTTTCGTCAAGACTGGGACTTACCTCCACTCTTCAAAAGTAATCTGTCCATCGCTATTTTTGTCTAGGCGATCAAAAAAGGCCTGCAGCTTGTGCGGTTCAACCTTTATTCCATTGCTCTCTAGCGCATGTGCCAATTCTGACCGATCTAGCTGTCCATTCTTATCCCTATCGATAGCATTAAACAGACCTCGTAGGTGCTGTTCTGTCGCCTCCATGAACACTACGAATTCATCGAATTGAATGAAACCATCACCACTAGTATCGCAAATATCCATCAAGTCTTGCAGCATCTTATCGGCATTTTGGAGAGCTATCCGGATGGCCGGCAGAATGCGAGAGAAGGTGGGTCGTCAGCCGTCTGGGTTCTTCAAGTATTCCTTCAAGGAATATGATATTCGAGCTGCTGGTTCTTCTATCTGACTGCTAAGGACATACGGTGGTTGATTCTCTTCAGGCCGTTTCTTAGACCCTCGAGGTCCAATTGGCCTTGTTGATTGGTATCTAGCGTCTCGAAGAGCCTGAGCAAGCGGGCCCGCCTTGCTCGCTCCGGTTCTTCCTCTCCCTTATTCGTCATGAGGATCGGCTACCCGGAGGGGGGGTGTGATTCGGGATGTGATGTTTAGGGAAGAGGTTTATCTCGGCAAGTTACCGTGGCATCTCGCGTGCTCTGTCGTCGCTTACTTTTCGTCGAACCCCGCCTGGGTGGGTAAACGCTTATGTGACAACGTGGATTGCGGTAGATTCAAACCGTGGTTCCCTTGTGGGTAAAGCATGCGCATACGACGATGGTATTGAAGGTCGATTGTAAGGAGCTGGCGAATTGAGCTGAACGTCGGACAAAGCGTTAAAACCAGGTCTCGAGGTAACGTATGGGTACCGTTCTAGACTAATTCTATCGCAGAACCCGAGCCGAAGCGGAGCGATAGATTGTCAAGGATATTTGTGGTTTTCGGGATATTTTGTAGAAGAATGATTAAACTACTGCCTGGTTGCAGTTATTCTGAGAAATCTTGGAGTAATATCTTGTAAACCGAACGGTGGAGGTTCGATGCCCAGCCGGCTTTCTCGTGTGATATCATACTTGATCCAACAACGCGGCGCAACTGGTCGGCCCGGCTTAATGTCTTATTAGGTGCAGAGCCAAGACGAAGCGACTATCGCCAATAATCCTCCTCCAACTGCAACCTCACAAGCTCATCGCTTCGACAGCATTCACCCTCCTTCCTGGTATTCTCCCGGACGAGAATACTATACTAAATTAACAATGATCTAGGAGTAATTTTCCTATTTGACCGGGCCGACACTCACGCTTAGTGGTAGTTCACGACCAAGTCGCGACTGGCGCGTAGCTTAGACCGCATATACGCAGATACCTAGGCATATACTAGGCCTAGGGTACTACTCGATACCAGGATATACTTGGACTTCTACAACCATCTCATATCATTCATTGCCTACCAAATTGTCATACTGGAGAGCTTCTCTATCTTCTAAACCTCAAAATGGCAGCCAACTTCTGGACATCTACCCAACGGGCACACTGGCAGCTTACCCGAGAGAAGATTGCAGATATGCGAAGAGGCCTCGATGAGGAGGATACCAATAAAGGGCTGGGCCTCGCTTTCCCATTACCAGAACACAAACAATTACAGCTGTATTTTCATCACTGTAAGTCTCCAGCCACCTACTGTATGCATGTGGCGCTAGGCCTTCATTCTGGACATCCTGAAACTCAAATTCAGAGAATTCTACAGGTCTTCAGCGTTTAGCTCGTCGCCTTCAGCTCCGACAACAACCTCAAGCTACGGCGGAAACGTATCTTAAGAGGTTTTACCTCAAGGTTTCAATACGGGATACCAATCCCTACCTTATGCTGTCAACTTGCGTCTACGTGGCTTGTAAGATGGAGGAATGCCCCCAGCACATCAGAAGCGTGGTTAATGAGGCGAGAGCTTTGTTTCAGGGTACGGCTGCAGTTATTTCCCAGCCTGCGCGACTCGCGTGGCTGGCTTGCCTCCGAACTTTAATAGAACGTTATGCTGATCTGGATCATGTATAGAGTTTATTCCTCAGGATATCGCCAAGCTCGCGGAATGTGAATTCCACCTGATATCAGAATTAAACTCTTATCTGATCGTCCACCACCCTTACCGAACGTTAATGGAGGTTCAGGTACCATTGAAATTGTCTACAGACGAGATAATGGCTGCATGGTCGTTTCTAAATGATTCCTATATTACTGACTTGATATTACTTTATCCGCCACATACTATAGCATTTACTGCTATATTTCTGGCGGTGTTTGTCCGACCCGCAATACATACGCAGGCAAATTTGAACGCTTCTGGTTCCACGGCGTTAGGTATGGGCACTGCTGCGGGAGCGGGTGGCAGCATAGTTCAGCCGTCGGTTGGCCAGAATGCTGCTGTATCCGCAGCATCCGGTATCAACCCTCAGAACCACAGTAGCGCCAGATTGTCTCAGATGAGTGAATGGTTTGCAGAATCAGGTGTTGAGATGGAGGCAATAATTGAATGCACACAAGAGATGATCTCGCTGTATGATGCGTGGGAGACATGGACGGATAAAGTGTGTAGGGAAAGTGTTGCCAGATTGATCAGGGGGCGTCAGCTATCATAGTCGCCTCAACTATCGCTTCAGAGGCGAGTCACAAATCGCTTCAGCACAGGGCTACGACAAGAAGCTTGGAACCGTTTATCCAGTCGCTCCTTCACCGAACAGCATCGATATCTGGATCATGCATAATATGCTTGGGTCAGGTGGGTGACCTGCCATCTCGTCTCGACTAGCCTTATTCGAACGGATGTGGATCTCTCGTCGATGTGTAACAGGTGTACATGTACATTCCTGCAGTGGCAGGAATTCAATTTTGCCAACGAACGACGACCCTTGACGACCGCTTACCTGTCACGCAACTTGAAGCACAAAAAAACGTCTATCTGAAAGAAGCTTTTTTTCCTGTCATTTTTGGATCTTTGTTCGCTAATGACTGACGGAACGGGCGAGATTGGGATTACGAAGGGGGCGTGAGGGCCTTACATAATTCCTCCCAGCTGGTATTTGATAGCGAACCCTGGTCGGGGACAGGCGGTGCACTCCGGATTTTATCAAGCTTCGACTTCGCCACTCACAGGCCACACCAACGGATGATGGAATCATCGTCGAGGCCGCATCGACAGGACAGGCCGAGCACTAGTCTGATTTTACAGTTGGCCAAATGACCGGCACCGGACCTGTTTCTTGCTGCATTGCGAGCTAATGCGCCAAGTCTCTGCAGACCCCGGTGATTGGCCAATCAAGGAGGGGAGTCCACACCCCCTTTGCCCCCTTCTCCCTGAGAATTTTATCCAGACCTTCCCCAAAAAGAATTTTTCCCTAGTCCAAAGCAAACCTTTAGTTCCGTACCAGTACTAGTTCTGTACCATGATTGTCATGCTGCAGGAGTGGTGCATCATCGCAAGCAGGCCTCAGCGTGGAATTGCGGGTACATTGTACCAATAAAATACCTGATGGCTCATAGAATTTGGCAGCCGAAAAACCTGAAAAACCTGCTGGAAGACCTGGAAGACCTGCCACGATACCTGCGAGAGGGAGTCAGCGCGCGGGGTAGACGTTATGTATCAGATACAGCCACCGGGCAAAAATGTTGGAGGGCGGGTCCCATGTCCGAAGCCAGCATCACCCTTGTTGGGACCGGTGCTTGAGCAGCGCTAAATGTTGCCTGACCCATCCGCCAGAATCGGGTGTGCAGAAAGATGTACATGCAAGAAGACCAGATTCTGGAGAAGTGTCTACGGACGATGGATCTGAAGGGAAGTACCGGAAGCTATGATATCGATCGACCAGAATCTGACCATGCCTAGCCACTACACTTCCCAATTTATCCATGCCATCCATCCAGCCAGGGCGCCGTGTGGACAGACCCTTTCCTTTTATTGCTTTGTAACATTTGTTTTTCCTTCCCTCTCCCTCTTCTTCTTTTTTTTTTTTTTTCCTCGAAGGTGCAGGACTAGTTTTAGAATAGAATTGGGTCCATTCCTCTGAATTCTCCATGCAGCCAGCATCGAGGGTCGCCTAGAGAGACAGCAGGTGTGTGGTTCGGAGACAGGCCAGAGCCAGAACCAGCCCAAAACACCCCCAACAGCGGGCGAGACTGGCTCAGACCAAACTAGCCCACCCCGGCTGGCATTCGGACTGGGCAGAATAGAATAAAACCTGTGCGCCGTCCGCTGTCTGTCTGAGTTCCTTCTTCTTCTTTCCCACAGTCGCATTGCCGTAGTACATTTAGACAAGAAAGTTAATCCCAGTCCACTCACAGTTGCCCCTTTCCTTTTTGCCATCCCAAATCAACCCAAAACCTCCGTGCCATCCCCCGACACACACCATCCCAACCACCTTTTTATCTCCCTCATCTCTTTCTCTATCTCTCCATCTTCGCCCCTCATCGACATAATTAATTACAACATCATCACCATCATAATAACCATCATCAGTTGTCGTTATCTCTTAACATCATCAGCTTCATCATCTCATTCTTGATAGGCATATCAACACTCGAAATCGCAACAACAAAAACAATAACAACGCAACACACAACGCAACACAATCTCCTCCCCTTTCTAAATCCGTCGCATAATCAAATCCAATCTCCTTTCACTTTCCCCGAGTGAACTCTCCTGCCCAAACCTTCCTTCGACCTAATCACCATCCAACATCTCCCTCATCTCCCTTCCCACCACCCCCCCACCACATCCTCCTCCATATCCAGACCTTCTTTCTGAACATCTGTCTTCCCTGCATCCTCTATACCGACTACAACATTTCCTCCCTTTCTTAAAACCAAATACATAAATAACTTCATCATGTCGTACGCCTACGCTTCCTTCCATGCTCAATCACGATCATGTAAGCATCTTCCATCCCTTCCCGGGGATAAGATTCGGTGATATCCGGGTCTTTCTTTCTTCGAGTCCAAAACCTAACAGAGTCCATTAGTACTCAACGCTCGTTTCCGTTACGAAGCCGCGAGGTCCTTCGACCTGGACGATGATCTAGAATTCTGCCCTGCACTGTTATCAGAAGAAGAGGTATGTCCAACAAAACCCAGGCAGACCCCAAGCTCTCGGCTTCGCTAGGGCCCTCGCTAACTCTGCTGTGCCTCAGTTGCAATCCGTTCACTCCGGATCTGATCGCTCGTCGTTATCGAGCGGATCTCCAAACGGCTCTCCGTTACAGCATCAGATCCAACCATCTTCCGCTTCATCCTCCTATTCTTTCTCATCCCACTCTTCCTTCGGCGGCCCAATCAACTACCATCATCACCATCACCAGCAGAAGTCTCAACAGGCTTCTCAGAGGATCCGTAATGCCATCCCCATCGTTAACCCCAATACTGGCATGCGTGTTTCCAGCCCACCAAACATGATCCCTCACCCCACACAGCGACCTCATCACCACACCAACTCCTCCCGTCGATGGTAGTTGGTGATTACATCATACTAAACCTCGCATTGTAAATTTCAACATAAATCTTTTGTTTCACGCTTTCTTGGGTTTTTCATAATCAGGAGTTCTGCTTTCTAGTTCTTCTTCCTTTGTTTTACTCGGGCACCGGATGAAATGGCTTTAACGGAACAGTATACTATACAACAAACAACCCCCCCTCGTTGACAAAAAAACATCAATACCCTTTGGTTTGCTTCGCTCTGTTGCTTGACGATTACATACCATATTTAATATACTTCTACTCGACCTTTCTCGACTTACCCGACACCATTCGACCATGTGTACATATGAGATAGGGACAAGTACCACACCTACCTTCGTCCCCCTCTTCACATTCACATATCATAACCTCCTACCCTGTTGCTTGTCTGATTTTGAGAGCATCAAGGTGTCGTACGATTGAAATTTTGGAAACTAGCATTTGGGTGTCTCTTTTTTTTTTTTCTCCCTTCACTCTTGTTCTTCCTTAACTACCCTCCAAAAAAATCCTGGCGAAATAGATCGAGTTTGATATCTCCTATGTTTTGTTCCCGGAGTTTCTTTCTATTCTACACTCCCACCCACCAAAAAAAAAACTACACCTTTTTACTTCGTTTCCGCTACTGTATTAACGCGATACCTCATTTTTTCTTGTGTACAAAGCTTTTCTTGCGACATTGGTCTAGGTGTTTGCGTTTATACGTTGGGCGGTTGAAATCAGACGGACAGGCAAAGGTGTTTACAACAGTTTTCCTTTATATATCGTTCTAAGGGTACTCGAAAGATCGAAAGAAAAACCATCAGAGCACTTGCTTAATCATTTGGGTCATTTTGTTCATTTGCCATCTACGGGGGTTTGTTAATTCTCTCTACCTTTCTGTATATCTTCTCACCTCTTTCTTTTCCTTTTTTCCTTTTTACCGTTTTTTCTATATCTTTTGGGTGTACCGTTGGAAATTAAGGGTTTCCGTTAGCGGGTGTCATATGGTTTTTTGAACTGGTTTGGCCGGCCTCTTGATCGTTGCTTGTACTACTTTCTTGAAAAACACTGGAAATCTGGATGGTTATCTTTTTTTTCTTTTACAATTACTATACTATTACTACTATTACTACTACCTTAGTTTTTCTTTGTTATTTTCGTTTATTCAAAAGAAATGAAATTGAAGAGGAGAATTGCTTTGGCGCTCCCCAATTCGCATCTTATCAAAAAAAGTTCACATTTCCCATAATTACAATTCATAACTACAATTCATAAGTTCGTCAGAGCTAGCTAGTTGTCGTGTAAACTTGGGATCCCTAGGGTATCTCAGGAATTTGCCAGGCATGAACAATACCCACGACAGCAGAGTCGTACTTGGAGGATTCATCCCAGGCCCACCCCCGGATGAAGGATCAACTGAGCTTATTTCCACCTCACACCTTCGCCAGCTGGTTTAGCTCTAGCTAGATCCGTTAGCTTCTGAGTTTTCACATCAAGAGAAAAGGAAGGTCTTACACCATTGACCAATAACTTCATTACAAAAGCTCTAGCTTCAAGAAGTGAAACATGTTGGGGCAACGGGTCATGCGTTTATTGGGTGTAAGCGCGAGCAGGCCGGAGGAGGAATATTTTAAATTAGTTTAAGTTGGTAAATATGGTGATAAGTGTGAATTCAACCGGCATATAGATGAAATGTACAAACGTCTTTTCCTTTTTTTTCCTCTCTTTCTATCGTATTCCTTTTTTCCGAGGTTGTTGCTTGACTTTTAGGTAATCTGGGGAATGTAATCTTTTCTTGTTTTTGTTTTAGGAAAATCTGTTGACGTTTAGGACCTAGGATCTTGGAAAACATATGCGCATGGTTATATCGTGATGGTCATTTCTTTCTAGCTTTTGGAGCTTCTATGAATATACATTTAGTTGTATACTTTCATTATCAGATCGGCTAGCTACCTTATGGGAGCTGAGCTGGTCTGGTTCGGGGGTAACCGGTAAACAGGAAAGCTAAACGGCTAGGATCTAGGATTTGGGATTTCCCGAGGAGATAGGCTTTCTTTAGTGGAGTGACATTTCCGTGATACTAGAGCTATCAAGCTTAAACGACACAGGAAAAAAAAAAGCCGTTTAAATCTTTTTACAAGCTTTTTCTCTATCCGAACTCCGAAATTTGCGGGTATGAAAGTAAAGATCGTAAGATCATAAGGATCGTTTAAATTTTTTTAAAAAAATGATGCAGGCGAGCTCCGTTCGCGATCTTTTTTCGTTTGAACCTCCTTGTAGGGTTTTTGGTTGGTTAACGTTGGGTGAAATTTATAACATCACATCACATCATATCACATACCAACATCATATGTCAAGTACATAACAATAACAATTAACATACATAACATATAACCTTTTTTTAACATGAATGGACGCTTGGTATGTCGGGGGGTGCAATCCTTCGAGAGAAAACAAAAACCACCCTTTCTATAAATCAAGGAATGGAGTTACCTTAGGTAAGGCCTAAAAAATGCTTAACTTTAGGTATTATACCTATACTAAGGGTCCGTTAACAAAAACCACCAACCGGCCGCTGTCACTAGAATTAGACAGACGGATGGATAGACACATGTTAGAATGTTATAACGTAGACGCATAGAACCCACTCATTCTAGAAGAAAAAGAGAAAAAGCCATGCATCAAGAAACGAAAAATGGTTTCTTCCCCCTTAAACATTTCCATTTTCCCTTAGTACTTTCAATTCAAAAGGGAATAGAAAGAAAGAGAGAGAACTGTAAGTAATCAGGGGTAAGTCCCGTCGACGGCTAACCCGTCTACCCCAGCAAGTCGAGACGGTAAAACGGTCGTTGTTGTCGGATTTTGGTTTGTCGATGCGAAGAGAAAACAAACGGGATTACTTGTTAGGTCCAGAAAGTATATTTAGACAGGTTAGTTAGCTTAGCGGTTTGGGGATGCGGTAGGCGCTAGAAAAAGATGTGTGTGTTTAAAGGGTGGTAAGACATCATGGGGCTGTTGGTTTTTTGTTTTCTATTTTTTCCTTTTTTTCTCTTGTTTCTCTTCCTTTTTCAATTTTCTTTTTTCGTTTTAGGACTGGTGTCGAAATCTCAAGGCCTTTCTGGTCGATGCTGGATGAAGTGTATGCGAGGTTTGTTTTTTTCCTTTCTATTGAACTTCTTGGACTTCTTTTTTCTAGGTTACCAGGAAGTCCCGTTTATGGACGGGATCATGTGCGGCGTTTAGGCGTGGTTGGGGAATTTTGTTGGATATTCTCGAGTTCCTTTCCCGGTGAGCGCATGAGCGCATAGTAGCCAGGGAATCTTGAGACGTTGGAGCTGAGCTCCATGTCTAAGAATTTCCCTCTTAAACAAGACTTATTTTTTATCTAGATCTCATGATCTGAAATTTTGTGACGGGCCAGCTGAAAAGGGTTTTGAGGAAACCGAGACATTTTTGGTATCGATATTTTTATATTAATAGTGAATGTGCTGGGATCTTGAGTTTATGGGTGTTTCCAAGGGGGTGTTGGATATTTTGCGTTGTTTTGGGGTGGGTCATGGGAGGGTTTCATATTTTGACATCTGAAATATTGAGAATTTTGATGGAACATGAGATCATGATCATGGTATCGAGAGGCTCCTTGGATCCGAGTATTTTAGGCTCTCAGGATGTCAGAAGCTTTCAAAGCGCGGGATAGCATAATATGGCGTGCGAGTTTCCAGGATCCCAGGATCGGACTGATACCTTTCAACGTTAAGCATTGAGCAAGCCGCGCATGTGTAACAAGTATGCATAAAAACGCAACCGCTCAAGGAGCTCGAGTCCCCAGGATCCTCAAAACCCACACTTTCACAAAAAAAAATAAGAAAAAAATAAGAAAGAAAAAATTGATACCCACCACTCCCAAAAAGCTTCTACGTAGTACAACCGTTAGCCCTGCAGTAACTAGCTCTTGTATACCATTCTAAGACACTCGGGGTATCAGGGAAGATAATAACAATATGTAGATCATCCAAGCCTTCCCGTTGACTAGCCTAACGGTACGGGTCCACAGCCTTGTGTAACGTAACGCTACACGAGAAAGAATTGGATAAGGATCCAATGAGCTCGGTTGCGCGCGCTTTTTTGTGCATGGTATATATACTTGGACGGATGTAAAACGGTTTATTTTGTTATTATCGATTATAGGTGATAGCGCCGGATTCCGATTGGAGCGTTGGAGTTTTGAGGGTGGTGGAGCTCCTGGGATTCAATTGAGGGAGTGCATGTAAGATTAAGGAAATTTGTTTAAATTGACGGAGTCCACCATTTTAATCCGTATGGCTTTGGAAAGGCATTGATAAGGAGTTATAAACGGAAGACTTATAAACAGTTCATCGTGCAGAAATACTGCATTGCAGTATCGGCATCTTTGGTGTTATTCGCCACGTATGCGGAGCGTAGGTTGGTACTAGTAGTATCTTAAAAAGCCTGTCGATAACTTTCATTATAGTACTGTCGTATCGGCTGTATATAGCACTACCGAGCGAATGTGATAGGTTTTTTCTTGAGGTAATAACTAAATATATGCGATGTATATACAAGCCAACGAGTAGGTTGGTACAGGTAAATTATAGTCAATTGCTATGTCTTTGAGCTACAAGCTTCATAAGTTTATACGCCCAACTTAAGTTATACGTGGCTAGACTAGTCCATGTATAATATAGTTAAGAACACTCTTCAAGAGGTTTAATGTGTATAATCGGCATTAAACTATGTCTTTTCAACCTAGTCGAGAGTAATTAATTAGTGGAAAGAGAATATTTTGAATGATCACACGAAGAGAACCGAATATAGGCACCCTAGTTGAATATCTAAATCTGACAAAAGTAAAGAAACGGTGGAAATAATTAAATATTAAGTAACAGGCTCAAGGCAACTGTTCCTGGGCTTCGTTTGACTCATTATATATATTGTATCTCCGGTTTTAAATTAACGATCGGATGGAATCTGATCATCCTATCGAGGCGGTTAACGTTCTCAACACTCAGCTAAACTTTAAGGCTTCCCGGCGTTGGAATAAACTGACTTCTAATTGTATAAGCTCCTCTCAACGAAGAACAAAACAAAACAAAACAAAGCACTAATAAATTATATTTTAAAAAAATTGATCACCATCGTTTCATCCACCACATTCCGATCTTCAACTTGAACTCCATTGTTGCATTTTCCGCGTTGTCCCAACCTCAGATCATCCCCAAACGGGCGATCCATTCGGGCATCCGTTAACAGGAGCATTTTGACGTCATACCCCAGTCCGGGACAACATTCGGAGAGAGCCATGATATCATGCTCAACAACTTCCGGGACCATAAATACATTATTACATTGATGATATGTAATATAGGGAAAAAAATACCCGAGGATAACCAGATTCTTGGCTATTTGTTATTGTAAGAAGATACATTTAAATACTTCCTCATCTCTTGTATCCTTTTTCTTCTTCTGATTTTATCCAATAGTTAAACAATTATATAAAGTACTTATATCAGAAGACATCTCATTCGCTGTCCAACAGTCTTTGATACTACATCTACGGAAAATAGGATCCGACTTAGGTCTTATATCGGTTTCGGTTAATCAATTACGTCAATTGCTCCCTACGAGGTTATTATAACATCAATCGTTCCCGACCGCACTTTTTATCAAGTGATTCTTACTTGTACGACTCTCCTCGACAATCTTCATCATCCACAAAAAACCCCAATTGTTCCTCATAACTCAAAGTAAGCACTTACCTCTTACTTTACTACACCCCACTCTCATTCCAACATCTACTAACCACAGCTACCCTCCATCCAACAGCCTCAATCCATAAAATCCAAAAAATGACAACCATCCCAACCCTCTCCCGCCGTCTCCCGGCCCTCTGTACCGCCCGTGGTTCTCTAGCCTACACAGCAGCCACTAGATTCTCGGTATCATCCCAACAGCAAGCGAGGTACTCATCATACTCCTCACGTCACGAGAACGATCCAGATAAGTTGCACGATCATAAACAGAATTCCTTGAAGGAGCAGAAGGATGGGAAGGGACAATGGCATGAGGAGTTGGCTAGTGATGCTGAGGCCTTTGTAAGTTCTTCTTCCTCCCTCTTTTTATTATTCTAAGGTTAGTGAGGTTTCTAATGAATTGTGATGTATAGATCAAAGCAGAACGACAAGAAATCAAAGCCACGGGTGAGGAAATTGAGAAGTTACAGAGGGAGACGACTAAATTGCTAAAGAAGACGGGTATGAAGGGATAAACAAAGTTGATGGCATTCGGAACAATGCTATTAGGAAGAACGTTTATTGTAATTACTTACTTATTGCTTTGATAACGGGTGTCGTTAATTGATTGTTCCTTTTTTTTTTTTTTCAATTCTTGACTTAATATGGGAAAGAAGACTGTATATTTTGCATAAAGACTTAACCACAAAAAAGAATGGAGGTTTAAATAGGAATGAAATCGAGATGATAGATATATCTATAATCCAAGTGAAGTATAAACAAAGAAGTGCTATGCTATCTACAGTATAAACAGTGGAGTGAATCGACAGGTCTTGGTACCCAGACAAAAAAAACCAATGGAGAAAAGGAGGAAGAAAGGAACACCGGTATAAACAAATTTAAAGAAGCCACTAATAATTATAACCGTGATGAACAGAAAGCTGGATAAAATTATGTTACCGATATGTTGGTATTCTTTTTCCAAAACGTGGGACTGTGATACTCGCTAACAAAAGTCCAATATACAATCGAAAGAATTTAAAGGAAAATCCGAAGTCGTGGGAAAGAAAGGAAATATGGTGTATGTCTATTTCAATAGCGCGATTAGAAGTACTAGGACTATGATCAGTACTACTATCGTGACCATTGAGCCTATAGTTTATTGGTTAGATTTCTATTTTATATAAATTAATGTTATAAAGGTGACCAGTATCTTACCATTATCCTTCGCTTTCCTGGCAAAAGTATCTAGCCTCTTTCTAGCCCCCGTCATCCTTCTCTGTGCCCGATCAACTCCGTCGTCTAGATCATCTAGTAATTCTCCTTGACTGTCTAACTCATCACCAATCTGTATACTCAACTCCCTCTGCCGTGTAATGCTTTCCGATAATCTATCTAATGTATCATCCTGCTCCTCAATTATCCGCTGATGGAGAGTCAAGACCTGTGTATTCGACATGTCGGAAGTATCCACTAATGAATCTGAGAAACGAACTTGTTTTGACTTCCGTGTGGAGGCCGTAAGATCTGCGCCGCTTCCCATGAGGGATCCTCTGGAGTCCGTGGTGTCATCGTCGGTGTAGGATGCTAACCCCCTTGCAGCCTTATGATGATGACGGTCTGGATCGTCTGTGTAGGGTAAGGAATTTGGATCTAGCCCTGATTTGGAGGCGACGTTTGGAAGGTCGATTGTGGATGACGATGTAGAGTCGGATTGGGAATTGAATTGCGATGTTAGGGTGTCGTAATTGGAGCGGAGTTTGATGAGGGTATCTTCCCGGTCTTTAAGGGATTTTGAGGAGCTATAATAGATACTTGTAAGTATTTACGGTAAGAACTTTGGATAATGCGATTTTATTGGTGGGATGTAAGGGGGTGGAGGAGATTGTAAGTGGGTTTCTTTGATTGATTGATATCGGATAGGATC
Source organism: Arthrobotrys conoides (assembly GCA_036971725.1). NCBI lineage: Eukaryota > Fungi > Ascomycota > Orbiliomycetes > Orbiliales > Orbiliaceae > Arthrobotrys > Arthrobotrys conoides. Next base: position 1,607,834 of record JAVHJM010000009.1, read on the forward strand.
AGGGGTGTATCTCTCTGCTGAACGTACAGTTCGCCATCTTGCTCGAGTCTTGTTTGTTCCTGTTCGATTTGTTCGATGCCTTGTCGTAAAGTCTCGAGCGACCGGGTAATATACGCATCGGCAGTATTTGGCTCGAGCTTCAAGGAGATGGCCCGAGACCTTTCGAGGAGGGAAAGTTTGATGTGGTCGGCTAGCAGCAGGAGACGGTCGGCGTTTGTCGGCATCTTTTTGGATGACGTCGGCGGTACCGGTGGATAGCTGCTTGGATTTTGTATTTACAAGATACGGTGAGAGGTAGAGATGGTCGAGAAGATGTCGTCGTCGTCCTTGCTAGACCGGTGGAGAGGAGGTGAGTGAGGAAAGGAGTGAGCGATGGTGATCTGGAGGATGGTTGTTTAAAGATGGATTGAAGGGGGTTTCGAGGAGGGGTGTTTGGCAGGCAGTTGGAGGTCACTTGGCGGCATTTAGCCGTTTGAGGGCCTCGTCATGCGCTGTTGGACTGTCCTTGGTTCGAACCAGACATCTTCTCAGCTTACTTCTCCATCTATATTCTTATTAGCATTGTTACTGCTATTTGAATTTAAGATATACAAATTCTTGTACCCTAAGTAATCTTTGGTGGTGTAGTTATATATCAGTGGGTTCTGGGCGTCAAATAAGCCAACTGCGCCGCTGCAGACTAATTAACTGACCCACCGACCACACACGTCGCGCCGATAAGGCATTACCAGCATAGTTAATTACCAATAGGAACTAGCACCGGCGATAATAAATACAATTAGATGACAGGTACTTCTTTATCGAGTATCTTGATTAATCTTTTTCTGGTCGAGCCCCGCCATTTGTTTACAGTAAGGTACTAAAAAAGTGGTCTGCTGTCTGCAGCTTTTAGTGGCGGCATCTGGCATGGGTAGAAATTTTCGACCGAACCACCAAAATCAACCTTCGATCTTCAACCTTCTTCTTCTTCTCTTTGCTAAACACAGCTACAGGGCACTCACTCTTTCGACCATCAAATGCTTCTTCGCCCGGTCAATGGTGTCGCACCATTCCGATAACCGCGGGCGAGAAAGCTTCTTTGGCTGAGATGGATGCAGAGTTATGCTCATCGGACGACCGCTGCTTCGAAGGTGCTACAGTCCCTCATCGAAGCTACCTGACACACGACTGCTCTCAAGCACCAACAACAACTTCAACTCCGTTATTATAGCCATTGCCCGGTACGATTACCGGAGCCCTACTGGTATAGCCTCTAGAAGTGGGGTATACTCGAATTGGAGGGCAATAAGGCCGTTTTCGACAGATGGAGGGGAAGGAGGGGGGGAGTATCAAGATGGACCTCGTGGACGACGTATACCTTCTGGCCCACGTACCAGCTCTTGGGTCAAATCTAATAGAGTACCATCATCACCTACGGAACACAATCTCAAGGTCGATTTACCACCGGAACTTGCGAAGGATGTTGCCAATTCGGTAACCGACGATCCTCTTGACGACTTTGACGACCTCGAAGAACCTGGTCCTGGTTCTCGACTTTCAAATGGTCGGGACCGACAAGCCGACGAGGAATTCTTTGCTATCCTTGATAGACAACGTAGGGAACGGGCGAGCCAGAATAAAGATAGTGTAAGGGGTACCGGACCGTCCACGAAAACTCTCGAAGATACATCTAGGTTCCTTCTGTCCGAACTGCTGGCCACAGACACTGCTAGTAAACCAGGTTATAAGAAAGAAGATGCAACTATCGGTAGTGAATCCGACCTTGCCCTACTACGAAAGGCCCTCGATGTCAGCATCACCAGAATCCAAAAGAACGCCAAACCAGGATACCATCCTCTCCCATTCTACCTCCATCAAAACTCCAAAAACCTCGACGAAGCCCTGAAAGTCGTTCTTCAGGAGAAAAAACCAGACATAGTCAACAAAGTCTGTTACAACTTACTAATCTCAGAGGCTGCACCGTCAATCAAAACCTTCAATATCCTTATTCGCCGGTTCACAAGACTCCGTATGACCTCTTTGGCCCATGTGATCCTTTCAACCCTCTTCGCCATTGGGTTCGAACCAAACGCCTACACTTACTCCGCAATACTACAATACCTCACGGTCACTCGAAACTACGAAGCTTTCAACCGAGCCGTTCAAATTATGCGCGACACTTTCCTGGATTTCAAGAACCCCATCCTCGGAGCGGCCGAACTTAACGGCTGGTCAAAACTAGGCAATTTCATGGGCATGCGTCGAAGATTGAGGTTGCTACAGGAAGAAGGATTACGAGATGATATATTCATCCTTGCTATCGAACTTCGGTATTTTGCAAAGCGACATATGTGGGAAGGAGGATTACCGGCTCTGATGCTATTACTTAAGAAAGAACCGCAGGATATCGATCATCGGGCCTTGTTTTGGGCGTTCAAATTGTGCGTTAATTGTCACCAAAACGAGTTTGCAGATCGATTGAAGGCGGTGGCGCAGGAGAAGCGGTGGCCAGTTGAGGTTTTATGGACAAGGCCGGCGAGGACTCGTGGGTTGCCGTATGGATATAAGGGCAAAGAGACTGGCCAGCTTGTTCCTCAGGGAACTGACCCTCCGCAGTGGACTGAATTGTGGAATCCTGGAATGAAGACCAAGGAACCGTGGGAAGTGCAGAAAGCGAAGATTGGGTCGATGGCGAGGGTACCAGATGCCTGGAGGGAGTATAGCTCGGTTTTCTGGGAGAAGGCTAATGGGGAGGATGGAGGTGTGGATATGAAAAAGTGGAAGGGGGGGTTGGATGATACAGGGACTTCGTCGGGTTCGGATGTCGGAATTGAAGGGACGGTCGTAAAACATGGGATAACTGTTCTTGAAGAAGAAGGATTCAAAACTAATGAGCGCAAGTCTTCTATATTCCATAACACGAAAGGAGGGACGGCTGCTACGAAGACTAGCGACCTACCGGAGATGCCTAAGAGAGCATTCAAATCGCTTGAAGAAGATAACGTCTGGAAGTCGCTTCTCAAAAGGAGGAAGCGCGAGCTGTTTCGACCTGAAACTCGAGGCAAGCCACGGTAATGCTAATATCGAAAAGTACGGCATGCATTGTAGATATAAAACGTCATTTCTGTATATACTTCTGCTTGGGGAAAAGCTTCATTTCCCGTATATATATTGTCCATATATCAGGTAGCTCCTTTGGGTATTGGATACAGGTTTAAGGGTATATCTAACCAAAGAGGAGTACAATTTTGTTTTGTCTATACCGTATCATCTTACAAAAAGGATAGAAGCGCCAGTCCGTAGTACATGCATGCGTGGGTATCATAAGAATATCGTGATAACAAGAAAGGATAAAAAAGTCTCATAGTGGTACCATAGTTTGGGATAGCGTTTCGAAAACCTCTTCACTGCATCATCAAGTCTCCATCGTGATCTCGAGACGACCTCTTGCCCTTTTTCGTCCCTGATCCGCTGGGTTGGGAGAGATGTAGGTCTTTCAGCCGTGTGGTTTCACTACTAGGAGATCCACCGTCAGAACCATCCTCCTCGTCCTCGCCACTGTCATCCGCGACAGCACCCTTGACACGCATATTCCCTTTTGACGATCCTTCACCAGCACCAGCGCTAGAACTAGCAGCACCACGTTTTTTCACCGTAGTCCCCATCCTCTTCATCATAGCCTTCCCAAACGGCACAGTCCTAGGGATAACATCCGCCAAAAACTCCAAATTATCAATCCTAGCAACCGCATTCGCCAAATCCTTGTACTGAATATTTTTTCTAGGTTTCTTCTCAACTTTTGTCATCTTGTGGGCTTGTTCTGCAATATGCCAGATAAACTCTTCGGCTGCGATGGAGATTAGGAATGCGGCTGCTGGGGTGCAGGCGTCAATATCGTCGTCTAGTTTTATGATTTTACGCACGCGGGCGACTATATTTGAATTTTAAGATTTTTGTTAGTTTTTGGCGGGAGGGTTTATGGGTATGAGTATGAAGTTTGAGGCGCGAAGCTTACGCGGGAGATAAGATGTGCCATCCCAGTCTGAGCCCTTGCGTTTGGGAGGGATTGAGTTTGTATTGTATGGCATTGTTGTGACAGTTTTAAATTGGAGTAGGTATAATAGGTTTCTTCTTGAAGCTTAGATGTTGTAGTTTTGATTCGATTGATGAAGTCTCGAGATGTTGACGTTGATGATGATGATGATGATTAAGAAAGAGAGAAGGCTGCCCGTCACGTTCGATTTCAGTTGGCGTCGTTAAGCAGGCATCTGAACGGGACCGAACTGAACAAGCACAAAGTCCGAACAAGCTTACGCAAATGACCAGAAGCTAAGAGACCAACTTAACAAAAACCTGCGCAACCAGCTAATACAACTGGACAACCTCAACATCCCTTCGTTCTTTCCCACTTCGACGACTACGAAAAAACACTTCAAGTTACCTAAAGGCCTTCTCGCGGATGTATGCTGCAGTTTAAATAGGCGGTCCTGACGACATATGCCGGACCCTTCCCCGCGGCCGCCGCTACGGCGCAGTTCCTTGGGATCTCGCTCTTCTCGACTATCCCTCGCGATATCGGCTGTGGAAGCTGGACGGCATTCTCATGATTCAAGGGATGACAGGCGCGAACATATACAGGAGATTGAGGAAATTAAACGATATGAGGTGTGCCTACTCTGTTTAATCGTTTTGATGGGTTTATTCGGGATTTCAGTATAGCTAACGATTGATGCTCTAATTTTAGGACTTTACTACCATAGGTACTCCTACCATCCTCCCGCTCCCTTGCTCGCACATACTCCACCCCCTCTCGCCTTCTTTTTTATAGCAAAATCCTGTCGATTTTTCAAAAAAGGAGCTGCTGGCAAAAAGTTGCTTAAGTAATTCTAAATTTCTAGCAAATACATAGACTGGGTCCAAGACGCCGCAAAAGCGCAGCTACAACGCCGATTACAACAACGAAGTTCCGGGAACTTTATATCCGGTAGAGTTGGGTGGAGAAGAAGGATATGGGAGTCTTATGAAGCTGGACAGGCGTGGATTGTGGTTAGTTTGGTTGGTTAGTCTCTTTTCCTTGTCGTAGTTCTTTTTTAAAATGAGAGTTTTGGCGGACTGATGGGTATCTTAGGTGCTTGTATTGGTTTGAATGCGGCGTTTTTGAGTATTGTGACGGAATGGCTGTCGGATATTAAGCTTGGACACTGCCAGACGGGGTTTTACCTCAACGAAAAGTTCTGCTGTTGGGGAGAGGCTGAAGGTCTGCAAATACACCTTGTATCCTTACTGGAATATGTTCCTTTAAAGCTGATTTGTCGTCTAGGTTGCGAAAACTGGATACCGCACAGTTACTTCAGCGGCGTAAATTACCTAATTTATATTCTATTCTCTACATTCTTCGCCTTGATCAGCGCCACTCTCGTTCGCTCCTTCGCGCCATACGCTGCCGGTTCTGGTATCTCGGAGATAAAATGTATTATCGCAGGATTCGTCATGAAGGGGTTCCTAGGCTTCTGGACGCTTCTTATCAAATCTATCGCCCTCCCTTTGACAATAGGTTCTGGATTGAGTGTTGGGAAGGAGGGACCTAGCGTACATTATGCGGTATGCACGGGAAACGTTATCAGCCGGTTTTTTCAAAAGTATAAAAGGAGTGCGTCGAAAACGAGGGAGATCCTTTCGGCTTGTGCGGCTGCTGGAGTGGCGGTTGCGTTTGGTAGTCCGATCGGTGGGGTGCTGTTTTCGCTGGAGGAGATGTCGTCGAAGTTCCCGTTGAAGACTATGTGGAGAAGTTACTTTTGTGCTTTGGTGGCTACGGCGACGTTGGCGGTATGTCATGATATTCCTGGGGGTCTGTAGAGAGGCCGGAGGCTAACAGGCGGTTGTACTAGGCTATGAACCCTTTCCGCACAGGACAGTTGGTCATGTTCCAGGTCCATTATGACCGTGACTGGCATTTCTTCGAGATTGTCTTTTACATCATTATTGGTATCTTTGGTGGACTTTACGGCGCCTTTGTGATCAAGTGGAACTTGAGGGCTCAGGCTTTCCGAAAGAGGTTTTTGACATCTTATGCAGTCGCTGAAGCTACCTTTTTGGCAGCAGCTACGGCGTTGATATGCTATCCGAATCACTTTTTGAGGATAGATATGACCGAAAGCATGGAGATTCTGTTTAGAGAGTGTGAAGGGATGGATTATAATAATCTTTGCGAGTACGTGTATCAGACTCCTCGCGAACCGGGGCGTCTCGAATGCTAACCATGATTTTTTGGGAAATAGTCCGGACTACCGCTGGCGGAATATTTTCTCGCTCATAATAGCAACAGTGGTCCGCCTATTCTTGGTCATCATTTCGTATGGGTGTAAAGTCCCTGCCGGTATTTTCGTACCTTCTATGGCGATTGGTGCATCGTTTGGTCGAACGCTTGGAATATTAGTACAAGCGCTCTTCGAAGCGTATCCAACGTCAAGTTTCTTTGCTAGTTGTGCGCCTGATGTTCCTGTACGAGGCCCCCATATCTTCCCCAAACTAGCGTTTTAACAATTACTGATGTACTGTATAGTGTATAACACCAGGCACATACGCCTTCCTCGGTGCCGCTGCCGCCCTTAGTGGGATAATGCACTTAACCGTATCCGTTGTCGTCATAATGTTCGAACTCACGGGCGCGTTAACCTACATCTTACCCACTATGATCGTAGTCGGAGTTACCAAGATTGTTAGCAGTAATTTTGGAAAAGGCGGGATCGCCGATCGGATGATCTGGTTCAATGGGTTTCCGTTTTTGGATAATAAAGAGGAACATAGCTTTGGTATTCCGGTATCACAGATTATGAGTGAAAGGGTATCGGTTATTCCGGCGACGGGGATGGGGTTGAATGAATTAGGTGAGATCTTGAAAGGAATAAGATTTGGTGGAGCTTTTTCTTTGGCTGACTTTAGAGGGGGTAGAACATCTTTTGAAAGATCATGATTATCGTGGGTTCCCGGTTGTTCAGGATAGATCCTCTAATCTCTTGATCGGGTATATTGGTAGAACGGAATTAAAATATGCAATAGGTATGCTTTCTCCATCCATCGAAACAATATGATATACTTATCTAACCTCTTAACCTCCAGACCGCGCAAGAAAAGAAAGAGCACTATCCCAAAACACCCGCTGCTTCTTTACCATCCCCACAAACCCCACCTCTCCGACCCTCTCCCCGATCGCTGACCAACCTCCACCGCCGCTCGCCTCCTCATCTTCCTCTTCAAACAGCATAGACTTCAGCCGCTTCATCGACGGAACACCCATAACCGTCCACCCACGCATGGCCCTCGAAACCGTAATGCAAATCTTCAAAAAACTCGGACCGAGGGTAATCCTCGTAGAACTAAGAGGAAGACTATGCGGCCTAGTCACACCGAAGGACTTATTAAAATACCAGTTCAAAGTAGAGAATAGAGAACATCCGAGGGATGATACTGGGGAAGCGGAAATGCAGGATAAAGTTTGGGCGTGGATTGTGGGTGTTGGGGAGTGGATATGGGTTAGGGTTAAGGGGTTGAAGGTTGTTAGTGTTTTTGGGAGGAGGGATAGTATTGGTTTGGGGAATGAGAGGGGGAGAGGGAGAGGGAGGGGGAGAGGGGGGGAAGGGAGGGGGTATGAGTATTCGGAGTTGAATGATGGGTTGGAGTTGGAAGGGGAGGTTGATGATGATCATGATGGGGATCTGGGGTCGCCGAGGCAGGAGAGGGGGAGATGAGTGGAGGATCTCTTTTGTGGGGTTTTGCTTGGGGTTGGTTTGATGCATACCATGTTGAATTGTTTTGCGGTGACCTGGATTCTTAGTTTGGAATCTTGAGGTCTTTATTAAATTTAAAGTAGTAATTTCCATAATTCGGATATTTTGGACTTTGCATGGGGAATTTTGGATACCAAGTGAAGGATATAGGGCCACTGTAGCCTGCAGATCCAGCATTCGCTGTTGGTCCGCATTAAGCCCATCAGTCTAGGGACGTCGACGAGTACTTCTCAATGATTACTTCTTAGAGCCCGCTCGTATACATATAGTACCTATAGTGTGCTGCGACAGAGCTCGAATCGAGAACTAGTTAACTTGTATTACGAAACGTGGACTTTGGACCCGTTGCGAAGGGGAGGAGTCTGGCGACGAGACAACGAGCCTAGCGCTACTATAAATCGTATCAGGGACTAGTATTCATAGCCAGTGCAAAAGAAATTCTAGTTAAATACATTCAAGGTCAAAGTTAAAATGGCGTCGATTTTTAGCTAAATGCTATAGTACTAGCACAGTTGAGGAGTCTGGCGACGAGACAAACTAGACTACCTTCTGGTCTTTTTCTGTTCAAGAAGGAAATTTGTCAATGACACGGAAATATCTTGAAGAAACTTTACATCTGGATCCTGCAGTGTCTTTATACCTTCCCCGAGCGACCACATATAATTCTCAGTAGGGAAGTATGTGAGCCTGTAAACTTCGTTGAGAAACGACTTGAAAGATTGCTGGGTCAGACAAAACCCGTATCTATAGGCCTCGTTCAAAAGAATCACAAGGTTGCGGGTTGACTGGGGCTCGAAGTATGGTCGGCTCACCCCCATGTTTCGAACCGTATCTTCTAGAAATCTAAAATAGACGGTCCCGCCACTTTTTATCTGCAAAAAGTCGAAGGCTCGGAGTATACTGTTTAGTTTTTGTACTGTTTCTTTGAAGAGGAGAATCCTCATTGTCTCTGGCGCTTGGGGATCTGTGTTGAAGAGTGGTGTAAGTGGCACCCTGTAGAGCCAATTCAAGACTGTAGTAAGGATTTCCGGTTCGATTTCATTTATTTCGATGCGTCTTTCGTGAGATTCCTTCAGTCCGCAGTTAAGAGCGGCCTTGAAGAACTCAGAGAATACCGCAATTACACTTTCATGGACTGGAATCTCTTCCTCGCCAACGACTAACGTCACATCTGGCTTAGAATAGAGATATAGTGGTGATCTGATGAAGATTCTGTTAGAAGACATTCGGGAGTACTTATACGAATCATGGAGATGAATATCTTACTCTTTGAATGCCATGGTGTCTGAACTATATGTACCGTATTGATTTAACTGATATTGTACTTGGTAAGAGATGGATGAAGTTGGGTCTTGGACTTTGTGGAGACTGAAGCCTTAACCAGCTATTCGATACAATTTGAGAGGGTTTGGGGCTCGATGAGAAAGATCAGGGGTCAAACCCCAAATTTTGAATATATCTCTACTTTTCTTTGGAGAGAATATAGTTAGGGCGTTCTCATACCTGGCGACTGAAATATCTAAAAGATCATATGTAGTAGCAATGTTAGTGTAGCGGGGTACCGGGTACCTGTATTCTGTGTTATGGTATCATACACAGTTGTATGTAGTTGATAAAGTCAGGCATAGGTTTACTCCTACAAGGAGCAAACCCCATATACTGATACTTTCTCACAGTTTCCATAGGCCCATATGATGGATTTGGAAAGAAAAACTCATATTAGAACCCTTGTTTTGTATACACATACAAGAGGAGACTAGAAGCTCCCAAGGAGCTCCTTATTTCCATGTCCGGAATCTACTAGTACCCGCTAGCCGATAACTGCCCATCAACTTTGACGTAGTATACAGAATATCCCACCATGTCTAGAGAGAGCCAGACGCGGCTAATCGGTCATCAGAATCAGGGACCAAATCATTATTTCGAAGTTCCTCCCGGCACATTTGTCTTAGCTCTGTTATGTTAAGCTGTAAAGGCGTATCAGGGTTTCCACCTTCTGGACACGACCCAGAATACACCTCACCCAGACTAATGAAAAAGACTTCTTGCTGATCCGAATAAGGAGCCGGGAATAACGTCTGGAGTCTCAGGTTAGCCTTTTTCCCCCCCTTCCAATAAGTAATTTAGCAGCGGATAAAAAAAAATACATACGCATTTGGAGTGGGTGGAAATGCCACCTATTCCATTGAGTCGATGAAAATAGACGTCCCCCATAACTGTCCCTCTATGCGTAACCTCAAATTTCGTAATAATAACAACCCTTGTTCCACCATGGGTTGAAGTTTTCCAAATTTCTTTATCACGGTCAAGGTCTATTAACGACTCAGTGAAGCCTGTTTCGACAATGACGGAAGGAAATGGTTTAGCCCACGGCTGAAGGCAGAGGCCCGGGGTTGCTATGGTGTGCGGAACGGCGAAGACAGTTAACTCTATGGAGTGTTTATATATCGCCAACGTTAGAAATAAACCATGGATGCACATTGCGCAAAGGATCGAAGGATCCTAGGATATTAATATTGTCAATGGAGTAGAAACTTCAAACATACCAAGTCCACCAAAAGACAAAATCTCTTCGTAATAATTGGCTGGCACAGCGCCTGTTGCCACCCATACATCCTGTTGTTGCTGGAACCACTTGGCAGTAACATCGATCAACGGACTGCCTCTTTTGATCCTGATCTGTGTGAATACGGGATCATATGTGAACCTTGCCCGCGCAGCGCCGAAAAGTGGATCATTGTCGAATGCGGCTCTGATGGCATGGCCGTCCGCTGCATTGATGGTGTCGAAGGATATGTAGTCAGTGTTATCAGCAACAGATTCTGGAAGTGCGAAAAATGATCTTATAGCGCTAACTCGGGTTTCTAGATAGCTTTGGGGGATGTAGAAGTCTGCCATTTTGTATCATTGGTGGGGAGTGAAGATGTGTAGTTCAGTAAGACTGGAAGTGGTACTTCTAGAAGATAGAACTACTTTATATACTACGAATATTGTATTTATTGAAATATCAATGTTTTTATACCATCTGTTTGCATCATCGTCGGACTTCTCAACTGTGATCACCAGTATCTCCTCGATATCGGGTAAATATGAAAATGTGTTGATCCTGTTGTGACTTTCTGACGCTCGCTTTGGTTTGTCGTTCAAATTTGCCTAAATTAGAAACTCTTGGCGTGACAAACATTATTAGAACTGCTTTGACTCTTCGTCGTTGGTCAAGCTTCCCAACTAAGCTCCTACATACACCCACCCGACCACCATAGCTCTCATCACGCGTGCAAAGTTGCAGGCCACAATCAAAATATGTCTGAAGTAGCCGATGATGAAGGTTCCCTCACTCTTGTGAGCAATGATGGGTTTCAGGTTCGTTCATAATAATGTTCTTTACTAACATTAATCCGGATTTCTCTCTTCCTGCCATGATATGTTACTAATTGCTACTATATATGGAAATAATAGTTCGTTTTGCCCAAGAAATGCGCTTTCGCGTCGAAGACAATAAGAAATATGTTCAACAAAAACAGTATGTAATAATCTGTTCTAATTTTTTTCAGACTGGTATAACTTTGAACAATGACTAAATGGTATATTACTGTTCTAGGTGGATATATTGAAGCTAAAGAGAACTGCGTAAAGTTCGAGGATATGCGGTTCGTACCAGATTGATTTTGTCAAATTTCTAGACACTACGAGGACTAATTTTAATACATTTTATAGCGGTGCTGTTCTGGAAAAGGTGTGCGAGTACTTTATCTACAAACATAAGTACTCGGGATATAGTGGACAAGTTCCAGAATTTCAGATTCCGGCGGAGATGGGGTTAGAATTATTGACTATTGCCGACTTTTTGGAAGCTTGAGATATTGGATGTTTGTGGTTATATACTGCCATTAAGGGTTTGTATATTATACAGCAAAGTATCTTCTACAAGATAGACTTCTATCCATGACATAAAAAGGCAAAGATAATTCGAAATCTTTATGAACTATACCCTTTCACTTCTTCACAGGAGGCCCTCCTTTCCCTCCCTTGTTGCCAGGCTTCCCTTTCCCCTTAGCAGGTGGATCAACTTCCAACATCTCGTCGCCAAACCTAGAATCCGAAAATTTCATGTAGCTAATAACACCATAATCCACCGTTGCCAAGATCACATTCCTCCTCCCTTCTTTCAACCCTTGATATAATCCCTTCTGCCTCGCAGTTGCTCTATCCACCTCTGGGATATCTTTAAACAACCCATCCACCTCAGCTAGTGACGGTAACTTCGTATCCAGCGTAGACAGCACACAAACATAGAAATCCGGTGGACCGGGTGCGGATTTCTTGAAGTTCGGACGAGGTTTCCAAACATGATATGTGACTGTAAATCGGTTACTCTTCGTCCCTTCCTCTCCCACCTTTATCGTCGGCGTCCATGTAACATCTTTCCTCGGAACCGCTAATCGTCTATACATCTCCGCATAACTCCTGTACGCCCCCGGTGCAAGCATAGACCGAAATGGATCTCCCTTCCCAGATCCCCAAAAAGTACCATCAAATAACACCCCAAATATTCCTAGTCCCCAAAGATTCCACCCTCTTCCAGCCGGAGGAGGGGCTTTATACTCATACCCCACATTCCGAAATAACTCATCATACTGTCCCTCTGGATCGCGAAAGACGATATACCCGCTTCGTTTTAAGTTCGAATAGACTTGATATCTTTCCAATCCACCGGTGGATTCCAGTGCAGCTGCATAAACAGCTTGTACGCTCATCGGGACGTTAAGGGTAATGCCTTGTTTATGATTCGGTTCAGCGGGGTCTTGTGATCCTTGTTCTTGTTCGTAAAAGCACTCAAGGCTGCCACGCTCAACCATATACATTAATTCCTCGGGGAGCAGCCACATTGTGCCAGTTTTATCCGCGCGACCCATGGCTTTGAAGAGGACACCGCGTTGCTCATGGATCTGGGCGAGGCGGCGGGTGGAGTGCCAAGTTGCTGTTGCACGGGTTTTGCTGAATATTTTGAAGTGAAGAGGTCAGATGAGTAAATGATAGTAGGTGGGATGCGTTATACCCAGTATGTGAACGTTCCACTGAAAGAGCCTGGAACATGGCATTTCGGCTGTCGTCTAGGGTACTAGACTGGAGGTTTGTGCCATCGGGTTCGAAGTCCTTTTCTCCACGCTTAGGGATCGAACCACCGCCTTTCCTGAATTGGGTAAATGTATTGAGTCAGTTTCGAAGAGATTTTATGCATAAAGAAGTCTCTGGTGGGTGGTGGAGTACTTTGTGATGTTGGCTAGGAATCTGAAATCCTGGGTTTCATCTGAGAGGTCGATATCGGCATCATCGAAGCCAGAGGTTAATCCGTCGGTCTCCATGATTCACAAGTAGAAAATAAAAAACGCCTGTTGAGTGAATGGAGGATGAGAATGGTCCCTTGTTATGGTGGTTGTATATGTCTTCGCTTTAGTTATAAAGTATGTGTCACCAAATTTGAAGATTGTGGTTGTCGTCAAAAACGACACAAAAAATGCAACAAATGCCAAGAGAATTTCTTGGTCACCCCGAGTCGGAGTCTCGCGAGCTCGTCGGCCCTTGCATGCAGATCTAGATCTTACTACGGTGTACTGCGGCTAGACTAGCTTAAGGGGGCACTAGGATTCATAGACATTCTCTTTTGTCGAGTACAGCTTCTCACTCTTTCCCTTCTCGTTCACCTTCTCTCTCCTTATACACCTTCAATTGATCAAATTCATTGCCCCGCAGCTATAGCTAGCTTATCGTGTCGCTTGAGACCCCACCATGTCGTCAACACAGATACCCCCGGCCGTCGTTTTCAGTGATTGGGATGGTACAATTACGTCGATTGATTGTATGTATAAGTTTCAATAATAAGTAAGGAGTTCGATCTATAAAAGCTATGGGTCGCTAACGTTCTGTCCTTTTTAGCCAATGATTACCTGGTACGAGTTTTCTCAGTACATAATTCTCATAATGATACGCATTGACACTTTAGAATGAAAAGACCGACACTTTAGGTTTCGGCCAGGCAGAGCGTGAAAGAATGAATGAAGAGATGATCTCTCACCGCCTCAATTTCAGGTAACTACGAAAACTCGCATAACATATCTTAGAACGTAACATGGAGCTCATTATCCATATACTACTAGGGATGCATTCACATTGATGCTAGAATCAATCAACCACCCCTTCGCAGAATGCATCGACCTTCTAAAATCCAAAATCCCCTTGGACCCAGGTTTCAAAGCCTTCTACGAATGGTGTAAATCCCAAGGAATCCCCGTCATCGTCGTCTCCAGCGGAATGCAACCGATCATCAAAGCCTTACTTCTAAACTACCTCAACGACCCCTCCGCAGCCGAAGAACTAGAAATCTTCGCAAACGACACCGAGTTCGCCGACGACGGGAGCTGGAAGATTAAATGGCGACACCCGGAAAGTGGGTTTGGACATGATAAGAGTATTACTATTAAGAAGTATATTAGCGATGCGGCGTATCCGGAGGGGAAGAGGCCGCATTTCTTTTATTGTGGGGATGGGGTTAGTGATCTTAGTGCGGCTAGGGAGACGGATTTGTTGTTTGCGAAGAAGGGGATGGATTTGGTGACTTATTGTGAGAGGGAGGGGGTGCCGTATACTACGTTTACAGACTTTCAGGATATTTGGGATGGGGTGAGGGATGTGGTTGAAGGTAAGAGAACGATTGAGGAAGTTAGGCAGGAGAAGAAGTAGATTTATGTCTTCCTACAGATATATATCATATGGCTTGGGGGTGGCACGGCGTTACTGTGATATAACATAGACAGATATGGATAGATATAGAGATATAGCGTCTAGAATTATGAATAACAACGTTAACGTCCGTAGTACTTCTCAATTCGTATCTCCTACCATGTGTTAAGTCGTGAATCTTTAATTACAATTTACTTCTAATAACCATTACATCTCCGCTAATACCATCGGCCGTTATAGTTTCTATACCTCTTACAAATCTGGAATAACGATGACAAAGTCTTGACCCAATCCTGAGTTCATGTTCAATACTGTAGCTATATAGATAATTAATACCGAAGTCAATTAGGTAAAAGGTCGAGAACGCTTAGCTAATAAAATCATGTACTTGTTATAAATTCTACAAAATTTCTTCATCTAATTTAGTAGGGATTCAAAGATATATATAATATATATAAATCTATGAATACGAACAGCAGGCTCTTCTAAGCCTTGACCCCCACTTACCCAAATTAAGACTCACAAATCGCGTTGCAAAACGTTGCATTCCCAATGACTCGGCATCGCCAAGAATCCTCCTTCGGGGCGGCGCCGGCTGAAAAAAAACCCGCCAGCTGCATGCAAGCTTCAGTTCCAGATACCGTACATACATCCGGCTTACTGACCGATCGTGTGACACCATGAAAACCTCCGAGAAAACTGCAAAAGAAGGCGTAGGAGAAGCCAAATAATTAATTTTTCCGGGGCGTAGAAATCATTTGTAGTAAATCAGATTGTGTATTCCTTTTCTACCATCTCTTATCAGATCCTTGAAATAAATGTATCTTATTAAAAGGCGCATGTACACATCCTTACGTCCTCCCGGTCTATCGGATAACGAAACCGAACCGAATCTGATCTGTGAATCAAAGTACAATTACTATTTTACTAAATGACTAAAACCTACAGCGAGTACCAAAGCGAAATCTATCAAACATGGTAACGTAACTCAAAAGTTCCAAAAAGAAGAAGAAGAAAGACGCTCTTGAAAAAAGACAACCATTTGAAACACCCCTGTAATATTCTTCCCTTTTCCCTCATCCCTTTCCTCACTTCTATCCTCGGGGTATAATATAGTCTAAAAGACTAGACGCAATAGAAGGCCAACTAGTCTAAACATCCCGGCGCCGCTCGCCAGCACCAAGACCACCCCACCATTCAAAACGGCCACTCCATTCTATAAAAGGTCAGAGAAGGAAATAAGAGCTACCTCTCTATTAAAACAAAAGAGATTGAGGAGGTCTTTAGATCTTCTTCTCAACAGCCAATCTAGCTTCAACCCCATGAAACCGTTCAATAACCTTCAAAACCCTCAAATGCTCATGCTGGAGCTTGTGAAAGTCATCATCCAATCGCTTGTGCCATGGGTATAGCACAAAGACTTGGAATGCTAGTGCCGACGATGCGACAAAGAAGTTTGTGAAGGAGATGCCGCGGGTGACAATCATTGTGATGGTATAGATATGTTTTTATAAGGTACTTTGGTTTTGAGGTATTTTTATTCTTTTAGGGGTATTTGGAAGAACGGGTATTCGGCGGGATAATACTAGATATTTACGATAAAGAACATTAGATTTAAATTTAATTATTATCTTAGATAAAATGTAAAAGGAGGAAGTAAGCAGCACTTACGAAGCTATAGTTGCTCTAAGTATAAATAAGAATGAAAAAGAAGCCGAATGAATCAACGCCTGAGAAGCCTTTTTACTGTCCGAGGGAAGAAGGGAGGGAAGCCGCCGTGATAAAAACCGAAGAGAGAAAAAAAGAGAAGAAGAGAAAAGAGAGAGAAGAAAAAATACCTAAAGAAACAATCTTTTGAGTTCTTTTTGCCAACGGGGGCAACCGACCCTTCTTATATCCCCCAGAAACATCCTTTTCGAATCGCTCAAAGCCCGAAGGCCTGGGAAACTCGTCACATCACATGCAGACAAAAACGTGCAATTGGCCCCCCCAGCTAACTATTATCCATAAGACATTTCTTCTTAAGAAAGAAAATCTCTAACTTAAGAGAAAGGCACTTACCAAACTGGGTACTTCAGGAAAGGTCGCATTTTTTGCGCTGTCAGCAAAAAAACCTAAAGAACTTTTTCGCTTTAGATTTTGCTGTGGAAAATGCGCAAGTACAAAACAAAAGGTGTCACACCACTCAAAGTTGCGGCATCCCGTATCGAGTTGCGGATTGTTGGATATTTTTTGTTGTTTTGCCAAGATTGGGAAGTTGTATATGGACAGGGGTCCCCGAAATAGCCTCACTCAATCAAAACGGATGGTCCATTTTCTAGATAATATATCTGGAACACCAGCTTTTAGCTTAACGGCCGGAACGGGATATTAAAAAAATACCAGGGATGGATGAGTTATGTCCTTAGCATGGATTGCAAGGAATTGTTGTGAACATGTTCTTCAACTAGCTAGTGAATTTTAACTCAGCATGTCCTATCTTCAATAAATTGCAATCTTCATCATCCGTCTGCAGTATCTTCTGTCCGTCAATACCCTGATCCCGCCCACGTCAACACCATCTTTCATTTGACTGGTTTAAAGCTATATTTTTAAAAAAAAAATCGACCTTGTCCTCTGGTAGTTTCCCCTCTCACCCTCCCGCGCACCCGTCATCCTGTTTCTAAATCAAAGACTAGAGCTAGTTTTTTGGAGTACACTATATTTCCGGACATCGTAATGCCATAACAAAATGAAAGCGGAGCTGATAGTAAAGAAAAGAAGCTAAGGAAAGAAAAGTAATAAGAAAGAAGAGGAGGAGGAAGCTAGCTGCTTTTAATATTTTATTTTGCCAGCTCAGGTTGAAACGGATAGGAAACAAGTGAAAGTATATATATATATAGTAGAGAAGGGCAGAGAAACAACATGACTACTGAATGAAATAGGAAACATATGAAAACAGTACTGGAGCGCATAGAGTCGCGTAGAAATGGAATAGTAACAAAATCAAACTTTCTTTTGTTTCGCCATTCATACCGCCTAAAAATATGGGTATGAAATGGCTTTGTCCCCGTTGTCCGCCGCCAACGGGGTTCGCCCTTTCCTAATATCTGGGCTGTGCGTTCCATGATTGCATATACACAATAAAAGAAAGGCAGAGACGAGTGCCGGGAGTGGCACTAGTATGCTATGAGATGATCAACTACGACAGGAGAAGCTATATGATAGAAAAACTCGTCAGCATATCTGCAAATACAACACTACGGGATCAAAACTTACGTCGATATCCAAACCCAAGGCCCTCAAAAACAAATTTGTGTTCGCAAGTTTGTGCTGCCCCATTTCTTGTGGTAGAGTTTTGCTTGCCTGTACATTGTCGTTGACACGGTCCCTAAACATCGCTTATTAGCCCTATACTCGACACCTCGAAACATCTCTGAGGAAACCTACTTGACCGCCGCAACCATCTTTTGCTGTTGCGACATGTTCGCCCCAACCGCCATGCTAGCCAAAAATTGCCACACATACATATCGTCTACCTGCGCTCCGTGTGGTGGGAATATATCCAACAAATGGTCTTCGAGAACCTCAAACAACCGGTCGTACGTCTGGGTCCACTTTAGTACACCCTGATCGTCCGCTTGGTTGGCTTGCTTTATGATTTCCGCACGGCTAGTAAACATTGTCAAGAAAGCGAGGCCAATCTGGGTTTGGCTGAGCAAGAGGACGTTGACGCGGTCGAGGAGGATGCCTAGAAGGCCAGTTATAACGTCGAGCTGCGCGTCCCCAACATAGGAAAGAAGTGGCGGGAGAACATATTGCGAAAATCCTTCGATTTTCTTTTTGGTTTCATTAGAGAGGGACAGAGTGTCGGGTGCGTATCGGCCATCCTTGATAACATCGACTTGGTCGAGAGATATAGTGATCATGGTGAGAATTGTGATGCGTTGCTGTAAGTCAATGTATCTAAATACTCGGGGGATAGCCTCCTTTGCTTTCTTAACAGAAAGGATGGCGATGAAAGGATGTAATGCGTTAGGCCTAGGGGTCGTTAGTGAGTCAACGGGGCAAAGAGTAGTTTGCAATGTACGTACTCTTCCTTGATGGGTTCCATAATCCGCATAGACCTCCACAGCTTCGCGATTAAAGCATCCCTGACTTCAAACCATTGGATTGTATTGGCATCAGGTTGTTGGCCGGTCAGACTAGGACCAGGGTGTTTGCGTTCATGGGAGTCTAGGTCGAGTAGGCATCGATAGATGTCTTCGGCGGCAGCTAAGATACTCCTCCTGTCGATGCCGGCGAAAGCATGTGCTTGTTTCTGACCGGGTTCTACCACGCCAGTGCTATCTTGCTTCTTGATGCTCAACAACGGCTTCGGTGTCTTCACATTGCTGAATGATATCTTTCCTAGCGAGCCTTCCAAAACCAGCTGTGACGCCTTCGGACGGGCCTTAGCAGCAGCGACGGCACGTTGAACCTGTTGCTGCATTCGGAGAAGGTGATTATCCTGCCGACGAGCTCTGCCACCCCGGGCTCCTTGCTGGCCGAGATATGTCTGAGCGAACTGGTTAAGGGGTTGCTGAGGATTATTCCGGGCTCTGATGGCCATGTAGACTTGGTAGTAGAAGTCCTCATTGAAGGAGTCTTCATTAACCGACACCAGTTGCTGGAGCTGAATCCTCGTAATAAAGTTCTTGTCAGAAGGGGTCATTAGACCATTATACCGGGACTTGATATATTATATTAGCACGATCATATGATTTTGATCAGGATAAAAACCTTACCAATTGAGCGATCTTATGATTCCGTTTTAGCCGCTTGCTCTCCTCTTCCAAAAACTTAACCCTCTCCTCTTCGGTCATCTGCATAATCTGTGGCTGCATAGGTGGCATTCCTACAAATGGCGGCTGGGGTCCTTGCGGTCCCTGGGGCCCTGGTGGCCCCGGTGGCGGGATCATTCCCATCGGGAATGGAATATTGTTTCCTTGGAATTGTGGGTTGGTTGGGATCTGTGGAAATGGTAATTGTCCACCGGGGCCTGGTTGAGGCACGGGTCCACGCTGGAGGTGCTCTGGGGTTCGGTCATTTTGCGGTGGACGTTGATTTTGCTGGGGTGGTGGCATATTCCGGGGTGGGAAAGGCAGCTCTATTTGCTGGTGTGGTGGCTGCTGCAGTTGCATCTGTGGATGTGGAGGGAATCCCTGCACGGGCCGACCAGGCCAGCCATCTTGTTGATTTAATTGAGTATGCGGAGGGAGTTGAGGTTGAGACGGTTGTTGTGCAGCAGCAAGCCTAGCCTGCTTCTTTGACAATATTTCGGCTTCCACTTCTTCCAAGCTCTTGTACTTTCTAGTGGCTGGTGCAGGTTGTGAAAAGCTTGGTTGTGCTGGTGGAGGTTCCTGCAGCGAGTTTTCGAAATGGGAGAAGTGAGCTGCAGCATGAGCGGAGAGATTTTTGGCTGGGGTAGCATCTGGGGACGTAGTATTCCATATTGACATCTCAGGCTTCAGCTCGGGGATCTCCGTGGGGACTTGATGCTTAGGAGCAGGCTGTGGTTTAGGTTTTGTGGTAGCAGCATAACTGGGAGCTTTGGGTTGGTGATCTTGGTGATACGAGGGAGGGGCAGGTTGGGTGGGCTTCTTGGGGCCACGGGCATAGAGGAGCTGTTCTTCGTTGATAGCATTGGCGACTTTTGCAGTGGAGCCGAAAAAATCAAAGTCCTTGCCGGGGGCGGCTAATAGAAAAGTTAGAAAGAATAAGATGATATAGGAGAGAACAGTGGTTTACCAGCATTGCCTCCTCCGAAAGTTTCATCATTGAATTCATCGTCTCCTTCGTCGAGCTTATCGCCTAGACCGTCGTAGGTATCCTCGAAGTCGTAGCTAGAGCATGATCATCGTCGTTATCGTAGTTAGTTGTGATCCTTTCTATGAAAATCTGCAGGGTTTCAAGACAAATTTCCGAGTTGGGCATACCCATCATCATCAGCCTTTTCGTTTGAGTTCCCTGAAAGGCCGGCGAAGGCGTCAACCTGCTGCGAGAAGCCGGGAGCTTGTGTCGGGTGAGGAGCATGGGCAGCTCGGTCCCTCGGCAGGGTGGTGTTGAAGCCGAAGAAAGACATCCGGCAAGGTTAAGGCAGAAGAATTGACCTTAACGGCCCTATTGGCGAGAAGTTGTGAGCTTTCTAATGGGAGCGTAGTGATGATAGTACTAAATTGAAGGATGGAGAAGGTTGGAAGCTTGGTGGGATGGATGGCGGCAGCAGGAGTTTAGCGTGGATGGAAGGAGGGGGATCTCAGCGAGCGTGCCAAGCTGGAGGGGAGAGAGAAAGAAAGAGAAGGAAAGGCTAGTGCTGATATTGAAGATGATATCAATACAGCGAATGATACTGACGAAGCGGATGGAAGAGGGAGGGGGTTAGGGAAGGAGGAGGGGAGAGGTTGGTGGTGATGATGATGATGATGATGATGATGGTGTGGTGAATGTGAAAGGTGGGATAGAAGACGTAGAAAGTAGACGGCGGTGGAGTTATGATTGTTTGGTGTGGGCAGGAAGCAGGAAAAAAATACAAAGTCTCAGAACCACCACCAGACCAAACAATTGATATTGATATCTACAACCACCACCTCCAATAGCTACCGCTTCACTATTTAAGTATGTCTATATCCTTGAATGTCTTGATTGCTACTACTATCACTAACACTAACTCCTAGAGATAAATGTTTTTTTTTAAAGAAAAGGGTGATCAGATACTGACGTTACCGACATGGCCCGGCCAAGGTTGCATTGGAGGCGGTTCGCTATCAAATAGATGAACATTTGCCCTGAACCTTGCCGAAAACATTGACCATTCTCAATTGAATCGAAATTTGCAATTGCAAGACCTAGGCCATGTGCATGTGGTGGTCACGGCTATGAGACGATGTGGTTTAACGATATAGATATATCTGTCCACGAGGAGCCCCTATTATTAATATATTGCTGGGGGATTACATGCGGCATCGATGCTTACATACATACCAGTTATACAGACACACATGCTATTGCCCAAAGGATGTATTCCCGTTCGTCAATGGGGGTTAAAAGCCGAATAAATCCCCGACAATGCAATTGCAAGGCAGGCAGGCAGGCAAAGAGCCTATTCATTGATGAACTGCTCAGCTGTCCATATGTCTGTAGATTACGATGCACTTGCAAAGTATCTACGTATTGGACTGGACTGGGCTGGACTGCAGCAGAATACATACAGACGGACGCCACGGAACGGTGTCAACGTGTTTCAACCCTAACAATTGCCCGTATCAGATCACATCATACATATCCGCATCCACAATCCATGAAAAACCCACGGCCGAATGCTACACTGTGATACCCGCTATACAACTAGCCAGGGCTGAAGAAGAAATGGAAAAAGGCGGGTTGAATCGAAACGCCGAAAGCGAATGGATTGAGCTAGAGCCAAGGCAAGCCAACATTTTTTGCAGAAGCTTGCGACGCCGAACAAGGGCTTGTTCGAGCATAGGTACACGTCTGGCTGAAACCGTCTTTCTACATAGGTATCTACTGACCCTATTTATGTGGATCTCCCTTTTTCTTTCTTTTCTCCTCTTCTCCTTTTTTTTTGGCATCACACGCGTTTTTAATCCCGTAGAGAACTGGTGGGTAATTTCTTAGTATTATATATATATATATTTTGGGTTCTGTCCATTCCGTTGAACCTTTGAACTCCAATTCATCCATCGCTCGACAACCGCCACTCAATTGAAACCACCAGACATCAGTACGTCTGGAGAATAGTTAGGGGTATTATCGTCTGGAGAGGTGGCCAAGTCTTAAAAACAAGGACGCGGGCTAGCTATACCGGGTACTAGTTGTCTGTAACATCGGCCGCTTGGCTGCATCCATGTGGTAGTCCCACGCTGTTGCACGATCTGGCTCCTATTTCTATTTCTATACAATCTAACCCAAACCTTCGAGCTTCCTCTCAACCTCCTCAACATCAACATCAACCAATTCCATTCTCCGGCCAAGTTGTCGGACAAGATATTATTCTCGGGTCGAAGCTCTGGCGCTTCTTCCTCAGCCATCATGCCTGCTACAGCTAATGTCAGAACCTTGAGGTTCATCTTGCTCGCATTCTTCGTATGTTGCCTTATCACCCATCGTCCCCCTTTTGGCGGCTAAACTGCCACCTTGACCTTCCCTTTACCTTGGTTCCGTTCACGCACGACCTGCATCAAACACGAGGTTATAACCACTAACTCTATATCATTATTATCATCGTCATCAATTAGTCCATTGCCGTCCTCTACAAAATCTTCACCAGTTCATCCGCAAATTACACTCCCTCCCTCAACGTACCGCCCGCCGGGTCTGGAAGCGATATCGGGAAAATCCCGCCACAGCTTCCAAAATCAGAGCTCAGCAGTGGCGACACCAAACCTGATTCCGACGATGATCAATCCCCATTCTCCCATGGTACTACTCCAAATACCAAAAACAACCATGCCCTCACCGGAGCTGCTCCCGGAAAACGCGCAAATGCCACTTTCATCACCCTAGCTCGTAACAGCGACACCTGGGAAATCGCTAAATCTATCCGTCACATTGAGGACAGATTCAACCGTAAATACAACTACGATTGGGTTTTCCTTAACGACCAACCCTTTGACGAACAGTTCAAGAAAATCACCACCCGTCTTGTCAGCGGAAAGACTAAGTATGGCCTTATTCCGAAGGAACACTGGAGCTTTCCCGAGTGGATTGACCAGGACAAAGCTGCCGCTGTTCGAGAGGATATGGTAAGAACAACGTGACCACAAATGCCTATAATGTTGGAACGGCAACTAACAAAATCGTTATGAATGCAGAGACAACGAAAAATCATTTATGGTGATTCCGTCTCCTACCGCCACATGTGTCGGTTTGAATCTGGTTTTTTCTTCGAACACGAACTCCTCGCCGAATATGAATTCTACTGGCGTGTAGAACCCTCCATCAAGCTCTTCTGCGATGTCGACTACGATCCATTCCTCTACATGAAAGAAAACAAGAAGAAATACGGCTTCACCCTCAGTTTGTACGAATACAAGGACACAATCCCAACACTCTGGGAAACGACCAAGAAGTTTATGGCCGAGTACCCCCAGCACATTGCTGAAGGCAACAGCATGAAGTTTATCTCTGATAACGATGGAAAGGATTACAACAATTGCCATTTCGTGAGTTAATTTTCTATATCATTTCCAGCCTTATAAGGCCTCCGAAGCTAATTTTTTTTGTAGTGGAGTAACTTTGAAATCGGCTCGCTTAACTGGTTGAGGTCTCCTGCTTACAGAGATTACTTCAAATATCTCGACAAGGCTGGTGGTTTCTTCTACGAGAGATGGGGTGATGCTCCAGTCCACTCTCTCGGTGCGGCTCTCATGCTCAAGCAAGAAGAAATACACTTCTTCGACAACATTGCGTATGTTACCTCTCTCCCCTACTTCATTGCTTAGAATACGTAAACTAATCGACCAATGAACAGCTACTGGCATGTCCCCTTCACCCACTGCCCGACAAGTGAGGAAGATCGCGAAAAATACAAGTGCAGTTGCAATCCCAAGGACAACTTCGACTGGAAGGGATATTCGTGTACCTCACGATTCTTCGAGATGAGAGGATGGGAAAAGCCAAAGGGATGGGAGTATCAGATGAACTAAAAGTTGTGCCTCAGAATGCCTAATGCTTTTTCTTACCATAATCCTTCATACTTTTTTGTATTCAACTTTTTTTCTTTCTTGCCTTTTTGTGGGAACCTTTTTCTTCTGATGATTGAATAACGTATACCAGAAGTGATGAGATATTATCAAGTAGTAGTTATAGTGGTCATAATTGGCGTTTTCATCTTTTACTCTTTTTTCTGGGGTTCTTTTAAATAAGGGAAAAGGGGAACGTGATTGTCATTACTTATCTAGAAACTAAAGCTGCTTTGCGGGAGGAAATGCAATGATTTATTTAGTAGTAATCCGTTATATTCCGATATCTCGATATTTTCTTATCTCAAGCTTAGGGAGAGGCTGCGTAGAGTACAGACCGAAGTACAGAAGTATTCATGCCTAGGAATTCTTCCAAAGTTACAATGTGTCACATATAAATTAGGTAATAAATTCACTGTTGTTATTATCTAAAATCTAAATAAACTATATCCTGAATATGCAATATCCCAAAGACGGCCACAATTACAAAGCCCATCTCAGAGTAACCTTGAAGACGACTACCTAAGCGATTTTTTAAAGCACACCACCTTCATATGTCCGCTCTACAGCAACTCTAGAGATGGGCTCCTTTAGAATACCGACAGAAGCCCCGGCTGTTTCTTTTAGTTGGTTCGCTGGTCCTGCGTTTGTTTTTGTGAAGTCTGGTTTGAGACAAGGCCTGGGTACGTATATAGTCAAAATGCATTATATTTTTAAAAAATCTATGGGGATATATGCATGTACTAATCACTTCTATTCATCCTATGACTATAGCCTACCGCCGGCCGCCTATCCGAGCGACTCACCACCGCAACGTTGGATAATTGCTCTATATGAGCGCTTCCATCGTAACCTCATATTACGTGCATGGTTGGCCCCAAAGACGGAAGGAAAGACCTTTCGACAAGGTCATTAAGAGGGAACTATTATTTCCTGGTTATTGTTGATCAGTACGCTCGTGTGTGCCATGGATATACTTGTTAAAGACGAAAGATGATACACTCAACGTGGTCATAAGGTGGAAAGTGTATGCTGCAGCACTGAGAAACAATATTCAGCTACTCTTAAAAGAGTACACTTTGATAACAGTGAATTTGAATTCTAAAGTCGCAAAAAAGTTCTGGTCACAGAACGGCATTCACTACACCTTCACACAACCCGACTCGCCCGAAATGAATTCTTTGCCAGAAAGGATGATCCAGACTCTGACTCGTAGAGGAAACGCCATGCTCGCAAAGGACACGAGGGACTGTCTTTACAACTCCTTGATCGAATGTGGGTTTGACCAAATGGGGGGCTTCCTCGGTCGTTTTCATTCTTCTACTAGTCTGCTTACATAAGAAGTATAGATCTAGGGGGGAAAACGAAATAATTGGTTTGGAAGTGGGGTGGGCGGTGGTTTTTATGAAGTGCAAAGATGGAAGAAAGTCCTATCAATGCAATGCCTGCGGGGTAGGCTGCGCAGGAGACAAATGCAATGCGTATACTCACCATGTGGGGCACTTGACAGATATGTTCGTGTACATAGCGGGGACAATGGATACCAAGATGGCGTTCACGAAAATGGACTTACTTAACATAACGATCGAAGAATACTCGCATAATCACCCGGATGGTAAATCGACGACTGGATTATTTGACATTCGTCGGTGGGAATTCGATACTAGTATACTATGGAAAAGTTCCAAGCACAGATATGTAGCCACTTCAACGACTTGATGGCAGAATACACCGCAATGAGCGCTCGGCGCCAGTAAGCGTATGCTAAGGAGATGATTTGGCTGGAGCTGCTGATAAAGGAAATATCGCCAATGGCGAAGACGAGACTAATATTTATAGATGCAATTCGTCATGTATACATGTATCTTCTACTAACGTTGTAACTTGGAAAATTCAAAACTTTTGTGTCCTATTTTGGTGGGCGACATATGGTCTTGGAGCTGCGCAGTGCCGGCGTGACCCCCTCAGGGGGATCTATTCGTTTGTCCACAGGCCACGAGCCTGCCCCCTGGCCTACCGATTATTTATCTAGATATTTATATGTCAAGATTAATTAAGATATCGATGGTTCGATATCGCGATAGAGAATGGCTGAGATGGCGTTAGTGGATAGGCTTGTAACATGTGAGCTGGTTTGTAATTGTAATAAGTCAATTTCATGTAGGAAGGCAGACCTGTAGGCGGGTTTGTCGGAAGAAATCGAAAAGTTTCTAACATAATTAGTACTATAGTACATACTTAGAGGGGGGTGGTCTCGTTCCCAGACGTCACAAAGGGGGGCATGAAGAGGAGGGTCTTTCAGACAGCGATACATGCCTGTACTGTCTTGTGGTTTGAAGCGAGGCCCTTCCTATTACGCCCATCTACGCGCGCTTTGCGAAATAAACATTTAAAATCTGATTCCGTCATTAATCGAATCCCACAATGAACTATCAAGTGAACCATAGAGGGTAAGTCTTAGAGTCTCTGATCTTAAGCTAAGGAAAGGAAGGGATTATGGCCACGCCTTTAAAGCCGAGACGGACACTGTGAGGTGATAATGTGGGGCCATTGGAAGCCGGAACTATCCCAACTCTTGTCATTAGTGCATTGTGTATATATAAATATTACGTCTAGCTACTAGTAGGTACGTATTGCTTTTGGGATCAAACGGTGAAGATGTTAAATTCATCCACACAATATCCGCCATAGCCGACTCAAAAACATTCCCAATATAATCGAAACACCTTTCCCTGATCTAGTAGGTACTTACTTACCATCATGCACCCTCATCTTTTATTTTATTTTTTTATATTTTTCTTTTGAGCAAAAAAAGACTGAAGTTGGATTCGTTCCCAGTTACCTATTCGAGGCCGAATTGACCATCACCACCACTCTTTTTCAACAATTTGGAATAGTTTCTTTTCTAGCTAGTTAGAGCTTTCCAAATGGGCATTGAGCCCATCAAGCTGTTGTGGGTGTTGATCTTGCCAGAGGTAGAGAAGCCGTCGCATTGTCGGGCATGATATGACACCGAGACCCAGGTTACCGACTTGCAGAGTTTGCCGCATATGCGCTAGAAGATGGTTTTTTTTTTACAATCCGGCATCCGATGGCTGATTGGTACGAGCGCCTGGAATCGAAGCTAGATTGGTACATGTAGATACCTGATGCTCAGGGGAATTGTCGACAGTGCTGAGATGAATCGAGACCTCAACATTAACCGTACAAGATACCTTCATTGAACGAAATAAAGTTTGAAGCTAATTAGGAATTATCAAGTAGACCCGAAGACTCGCTAAAGCTTCTAGATTTCGCCTATCAAAAGCGGAGCTCGAGACGGTCAAAACCCGAGGAATGACCAAATATTTACATTATGCATAATTATGCAAAATAGAGATATTATGCCAATTAATTTTATTGGATAATTTCTTTTCCGGAGTCTCGGGGGTGCTCGCCTTGGACCCTTTCTCAATTTTGTGGATGGACTAAGTTAGGGCGAGAGCTAGTAGACCCACTTAGTAAGGTTCTTTGAACCAAATCTATATCTTCCACCTTGTTGCATACTACGATCTGCCCGTTAACCGACCTTCGGTAAGCTTTATAATTAGCCCTGCAGTCCCCTGTGGCTAGGCATTACTTGAGCGAAGCCAGATTACCTCACTCTGGTAAGAATTAACTGTTTGGAAACCTAACACTGGTCAAGAACAGTAGATTTCTTCTTTCTTCCCTCGATCTAACTCTTAAGATCTTGCGTATGAGTTCATATGAACTCTATATGGTGGACCTCCTCAAATAGTAATATTATGAGTTATGATATAGGTAATCATAAGTGGCCTAAGCGAAACGCTAAAATGGGGCAGCCGGTAATACAAGATCGATTAGCCGAAGGTCCGTTGCTAGGTCCGCTCCGCTTTTTGGAAATGACCTCGTGCAACATGCAACACTGTGCCACCATGTTATATACAAATAGACCTATTGCAATTGTTGCATGTTGAATATCATGAATTTGCGGTTAATGCAATTACTGGTGCAGAGTCGCCATTTTAGATGAAGGCAAAAGTCAATACAAGAGTATATACTTAAGTATATACCTAGGTATCAGGAGAAGAGAATGTAACCCGTTTTGCCATTCTACCATCGGAAAGGCAAGTTTGCATGCATCTTGTAGTATAAAAAAAAATACTAACCGTGGCTAGTGCATAGTGGGGGATAACCACAAAGGATATTAGACTATCTAAATTTCTTTTGCTGATATGATACAGCTTTCTAAACCCGCGCAAACCACTTATCTTTTTCCAAAAGGGACGTAGATGATGCGAATTTTATCCTACGAAGCCGAAGAGCAGTCATGAGCCTGTATATACTGATCTTGGCTTTAGAGTTTTCGATATCGCATCACGATCATTTCTCTAGAGCTCTATAGAGCTCTATTGATCTAACGCAACCAATTAATTCGTTCTGTACAAAGTGGTCTATAGACGTAAATCGATCGGTCTCGACGGTTATATAATGCACGATTACTTCCCTTTCGAATTGATTCTTTCCTCCTTATCCGGCACTCATTGGACTCCCAGTCTATTGGATCCATCCATTCATTCTTTCTTGTTGTCTTTCCTCACATTCTTTTGACAGATAAAGACATTCTCTGAAACCCATTTTATTTCTATCGCTTTTGGGCAGGATATTTCTTTATCCAGATCGCACGGCGCTACTCACACGATGCGCGTGATCTATTGGGCTGCCGTCACGGCACTCGGTTTTGCTACTTCATCACTAGCCGCCGCTGTTGATCGCAGAGCTAATGATTACGGTTATGACGACGACCCTGCTCCGAGTAAGAATGGGGGGAAGGGACGGCGCCCCACCGTCACCATCACTAAATACGTAACCGGTGGTAAACTGGGTCCTTCTACCAAGAGCGGTGCTAAGACCGACACCGTTTACATTATCACCACTACCAAGAAGGGGGGGAAGCCAGCTTCCACCATCACTGAAACGGAAGACGGTGAAGATGGCGGCACCGTCACTGTCACCAATACCAAGACGAAGACACCAAAACCTACCGTCTTTATCACTACATACGTAACCGGTGGTAAACTGGGTCCTTCTACCAAGTCCGGCGATAAGACCGTCACCGTTTTCATTGTCACTACCAAGAAGGTGAAGCCACCTACCACCGTCACTGAAACAGAAGAAGAGCCAGAAGAAGAAGAAGAAGAAGATGGCGGCACTGTTACAGTCACCAATACCAAGGCGAAGCCAAAGGTTACCGTCACTGCCACTACATACGTAACTGGTGGTAGCCTTGGTTTTTCTACCCAGACCGGTAGTAAGACCGATACTGTTTTCCTTGTCACCACCAGCGATGCTCCAAGGCCTTCATCAAAACCTGACACTTCATGCGGCAATGCCGGACTGGAAGTCGCAATCTTCAACAACCCGTTCCTCAATCAGCAAGAAGTACCCAACAAAGGATTTAATGTGAAGTATTTCGAAACCGCGATACCGTATGACGATGGAGCGGCACACTATATTGGCTGGAATGGAGCCATCAGCGCTACAAAATACTCACATTTATACACAAAAAATCCACCACATTCCTTCACTGCAAAGCAGACACATATGGATGGTCCGACCTTCGCATTGATGTATCGCGGTTATTTCTATGCGCCGAAAACTCAAGAATATACCTTTTACACGTACGATGTCGATGATAAATTTTATTATTGGCTAGGCGATAATGTATTCGAATGGAGCGAGGCAAACCATAACTATAGGAACTTCCGCGTGAAAGTCCGTATCGACGGCGGAACATATTACCCTATCAGAATCCTCTATGCCAACGGAGGTGGTGGAGGAGAATTCCATCTCGACATTACTGGCGCTGACGGAGTCGACTATGTGAAAGCCACAACTCAATCTGATTATCTGATTTCGCGCTCGTGTAACGGAAAAGCCGAGCGTTTTCCATCGTGGAAGACCTCTGAATATGGTACTGGCATCGACGGGGCGGAACGCCCAGACATCAGTTGCGGTAACGTCGCGGGTATGCTCTTCGTAGCCTTCGAGAATATTTGGCCCAACCAGCACAGCAGTAACCGTCTTCCCGGATTCAATCCCAACTATTATAAAACTTGCAGGAAAGCTTTTGCGCAAGGAACCACGAAGACAATTGGGTACGCAGGTAAAGGTGGTCTGAATCCGTATGGGTTGTGGGCTCCGCAGAACGTACCATCCTGTCCACTTTTGGTCATGCACAGAGGATTCTTTTACGTGCCAAAGGACGGCCATTACACTTTCCACATTGCCGGTATCAAAGACGGCGGCTGGATGTGGTTTGGGCAGAAAGCATATACGGCATGGACTGCTTCAAATTACGATTGCCGGTATCTACTCAAAACAGGCATTGGTGGATACAATGAAGACGCATTCACTACAGAACTAACTGGCGGAACCTACTTCCCATTCAGAATCATGCTTGCGGATGGTGGTGAAGGTGGAACATTTAACTTGGAAATTTTCGACAATCAGGGTAACTTTTATGTCAACAAGCTTACCCCGACTAACTTCGTGGTGCATACCCCTTGTGACAAGTCTGCTGCCTTTACAAGGGACTGGGGTCGTGAAGATTAAATCTTTATTGATCCCCCACCCCTCCATAACCTCTATTTATGGATATACCATTTTAACACCACCTACTTGTTTGTCAAATCTGTCTTGTTATTGGGGTTTGGCAAATTTGAAAACAGGCCTTTGAGAATGTTTTCTATAGAGCCCGGAGTTCCGAGTTCTAGCTACTTTGTTTCGATAGTTAGTTTACGTTTTTTTGGATTCCCTCGGCCAATCGCAGGTTCCCCATTTTTCTTATTGAAGAAGCTTGGGAATGGGACTATGTTTGAAGGTTATTACATCTGGATCTCTCATTTCCCGGTTGCTCATTATGCTGCATGAATATTTTCTTAAAACAAATGTTCAGGTCCAGATGCATCGATGGGAATATGTATATATTTAAAGAATGAAGTTGCTTGGCTACAAGTAAGATTGAACGTGTCCTTGGTAGTAATTCAAACCTTCCAGGCTTTGTCTCGTCGCCAGACTCCTCAACTGTGTCCAGGCTAATGTGACAGTATTTCTCCCTTATATCTAAAGGTATGGAGCAGTATAATATTGCATTGAAATAGCAGGAGCTGTTCAACGAGCTTTGAATTCAGTCCCTCCCCAATTGGTTACGAGACTGCTTTGAATTGTGTTGGGTGGTACCAAAAAATCCAACAAGAGTCCCAATCCAACACCTTGCATTGAACCCACGGATCTGGCAGCAACTGAGCTGAAGATAGCTAGGGAAGGACTGGCTTTGACAGGTAAAAGTTCAAATTTTATTGCCTTTAAAGTTAAATCCCTTAGCTTGATTAAATTCCTTGTGTCAAGTTACCTGATATTCTTCCTTTTTTTATATATTTTTTTATTGAACGTGAAGTTGAACATCGAATACCAAGCGTACCTGCTCATGGCATATATTTGAATTTCGGGACCTAGTAGATACGGAGAGGGTATGTTCTATCCTCGTTAGAGCCACCCTGCCTATAGCATAGACTTGGCTAGTAAACAACGCTCAAAGAAATGGTGACAGCGAGCCAGAGCGGGGCTCATACTAAGACTCATGATTTCATATGTCCCTAGCATTGATTCTGGCAAGTATACAAACTTCAGCTGGCTGATCGTGTACTTTGGTTTATAAATAGACCCCATCTCGACGCGTAAACAGGTGAATTTCGTATTATCCGACGCCAAAGAGGTCAATTCAACCGAATATATAGCTTCCACCAGGACACCCGTTCTTGCCGTGAATATCTAAAATCTCAGCTGCATTACCGAAGTTCGCAACACAAGCGCTCCCCAAAAATGGATGCCGAAAATCCAACAACCGCAACCCAGATGTCCATCCGGTCCCTTCCCAACGAAATTCTTGTTCAAATCTTCAGGAACAAATCCTTATCAAATAAAGATCTTACAAACGCCCAGTTAGCATGCAGGCTCTTCAAGGACAACATCGAATCCTTTGTCACTTCCAATCGACACTACATCTTTAGAGTTGACGAGGTCTCACAACCAACCTGGAAACTCATACGCCACTTGATCAATAACCCAGAGCTGAAGTCAGGTCATCAAATCGTCTCGATCACAGTGAAATGGCACCGAAGGATTGCGAAGTCAGAGGATACGTGGACTAAGAGTTGGTTCTGGAGAGAATCCGAAATACAAGAACTCAAATCCCTCTGCTACAAATACGAATTCACGGATGAAATTAAACACAACATCTTGCATGGTGGTAAAAATTCAGAGGCTTTGCTGCCCCTGCTATTACGTTTTACACCGAATTTAAGATCTTTGGATCTCGGAAACATAGACGGGCGTATCGTTGATGACACTGAAGCGAATTGTGTTCAAAGCCTCAGCGCGCTTGGATGCCATTGGTATTCATCCCCCGAGCGAGAATATCGCAACGAGCGTGAATCATGTGAAGCCAAGAGATCATTGTTTTTGTTCGAACATCTTCAACCTTGGAACCTTCCACCAGAGCTAAGAGGTATTAGATATGTCAGCATGAGTTGCAAGGATGGAGTTGGTAGTCGCCATTCCGAAAGGACACTCTCAATCATCCTTTTGTTACCCAATGTCGAACGTATTCAGGTTTCGTATAGTACCAATGGCGAATACCGAGATGGATACACCCCCAGCTACGACTTCGGTTTCAAAAAGACTTCACCTGTCAAATATCTAGACCTAGAGATAATCGGCACCGGCGGCCACTCCACATATTATTTTTTTTCTGTCGCGGAAATGACGGGCAACCTTACGAGTGTTAATATACGCAGAAAATACAAATCCGGCGATATTACAAAAACACTAGAAGGGGATGAAGAAATTGCCAGAAAGTTTCTTGAATGCAACAAAACGACAATTCAGAAGTCTGAGATATATATCAATGGAGGTGGTTTCGACGACGACGGTGTATACGATGTAGATGCGGAAAGACGTAGAATGGTTCTCAGGAAACAGAGACTATTCGAACTAGCCCGTTCTCGTGGGTTGAGATCAAATCCGCCTTCACCATTTATCGCTCTCAAACCACTTCTCCTCTCACATATAATACCTTTTCTCACCCGTACTGACGTTTTCAACCTCATGTTATCATGTAAGACCTTGAAAGATATCTGCCAACAAAATCTTTGGTCTATATTTATATTCCGTCCCGAAGATATCAAAAACCATCCATTGGAAGATCGATACCTCACCGTCGACAATTGGCTCCTGTTGGAAAAGAGACTTCAGAAATATGGAACGGAGGATATCAAATATCTGGAAAGATTAGATGTTGGGGATGAAGTTTTCAGTCTTGGTGACGGGGATATTCATGATATAAAAGCCTGCGAAAGGCGGGTGTTCATGGTCTTTTTAGATCAACTTCGAAATGGTAGTACTTCCAACCTCAAACTGGTCAATATTCGGTTGAGTTATTACGGGAGGTCACACAGCGACTCTCCTGACTTTCCCTATCACTATGGCTTCATGAATTTCCACGATCCGTTTGGGGCTCCTCCTAGAAGGCCGCCTAGCCCCGTCCCTAGCAGCGATTGCAAAGAATTCCTTACCCTAATACAAAACCACTCTAAACTACTCCCCGTCACAAGTTTCTCCCTACACCTCACAGTTCATGTCAACGGTCGCTGCAGTAGTGATCCTCTAGCTCTTATGGGCCTCTGCGACCTAACAAAATTAAAAAGGCTTCATTTAATCGGCAAACGCTGCAGAGACCTCGAAGAAACTGCTTTACAGCTCGACAGGCTAGTAGAAATTGTCTCAATGGTATCCTCATCATCATCAAACCAGCAACCGAAAAGCTTAGAAATCGAAGCATTTTACAATCATGATGGTCACTTTGACGAATCTGACGACGAATCGCCAGGAAATCTCGAAAACCCACAGGAAAAGCTCGCGGCTCTGCAAAACTTGGTCTTTGGGTTGACGGGACTAAAGGAGTTGAAGACAAAAGACCGTATCTTCGACCCATCGTTTATTCTCCTTCCTCCACCAAGTGTTAAATGCTTATCTTACACTGTGAGGGATACACCGCCAAGCTGGTGGGAAACGTTCTCAAAATTCTCGTTTTCCGGGGTGGAATATCTTACTTTGATATCTGGATATCGACCTTCATACGCCAGGCTCACCGCGCTAAAAAATATTCAATTATCGAGTTTGAGAGAAATAATAACTACTGATGACGCTTACAACATATATTCCGCTTACTATCCGCCGGGATTTATAAACACCATTGTAAACAACAACCCCGGTTTATCAAAAAGCTGTCTACAAACTATTGCGGATCAAAAAGCGAAGGCGTGTCGTGACGATATATCTTGGAAGATCCCGGATATCGTAAAGTTGTGTAGTGAGGAATTGGAGGGGATGATTGCGACTGCGGTAGCAGGGTACGCGAAGAAACTGATTGATGGAGTTGCGGTGGAGAAGAAGGGGGTTCTGAATGAAGAGTTTGATGCGGAGGTGAGCGGTAAGGTTGTTGGGTTGGTGGTTGAAGAATTTGAGAAAGTGATGATTGAGCGTTTTGCGGAGAAGTGTAGGGAGATTGTGAGGGATAAGTTGCAGGGGAAGGGGGAGGAGGAGAAATAGTTTTGAGTGGAGTGTAGATACTTACTTAGCTTTGAGGTTGAGGGTCTTCCTCTTTTTGAACTATACGAGCGAGAACATATTACAAGAAATTTCAGTGGCTGAGAATGTTATCTTGATTCCTCAGTGGAACGATAAATCGATTAAATCTAGGCCAAGATTTGCTCCACGATAGAAATTTAAGCTTAAAAGTCCCACGCTAAATCTATTGCATCCTTGGCAGGGTAACGAGAGCTATAGTCTGGTGGAGCTCCAAGGCATGCAGCGTCGAGAGCTATAGGTGTACGATCATTAGACTAATTCGGATTAGAACTAGTCTACGGCTAGGTCCCTACCGACCTGCAGCTAACTGTTGGACCCGGAAAAGACCCAACATCGATCATGATCATCAAATTACGAATATTAATATTGATATCGATATCTGCTAGACCAAGGTATCATATGGTCGAGACTCGATCGAGGATTTGGTTACGAGACTGATCGAGGATTCAGTCTCAACACTAGGCAACTTGGCCGAGTCGAGGATTATGATTGGTCGCGAGACTCTAGAATGCAACACCCTCAACACATCGTCATTTGTGAATTCAAAAGCGCTATCCATTCAGTCGATCGCGATCCAACCTGCGCCTGCATGCCATAAGGTGCATTACGACAGACATATTCGGCATTAAATTTGGATTAGCTACCAGTAAGATAACTCTAGGGCCGAAGAATAGCCTGTGGAAACCTTCCACCCAATCAAAGCAGGGCTACGTAGCACTTGTTTAACGTTCTATTTCTTAGAAATGTTTGCAGGACTTCAAAAATCCAGACACTATTTCGTGATCATGGAAGAAGGTTGCTAAGCCAGCCACTTTTTATCCGTATACCATATTTAAATATACTCATGAACCACCTGGTTAATACAGTATAATGGTTTAGGTTTATCCTAGAAGTCGGAAATATAATTGTCGAGGTGCGTAAGGAATAATATTATAATGTACGTTCGATCGAGGCAAAGGAACAGGATATATATATTATTCTTAAATAACGTAGGTGGACCTAGACTCGAGCCCTGACCAACGTTTTCTCGGGAGGTTTAAACTATCTATAAACTCAAAGACTGAAAAGAATTTACAAGATAACTACTTGAGTACTCAATCCAGACAGCCTCTATGAATTCCCATTTCAGATAAACATCTTATACATACATGAGAAACCTTTCAAACATACCCTCTCGCTAAATTGATCATTTCGAAGAGAACCATGACTACCCCTAATGCAATCTCAACCTTTCTTGTAATATATCCCACAAAAATACCACTGACTAAGGAAACAGTTATACCGAAAATAATCCAACAAAGCATCTTACGCTGGCTTACGACCAGAGTCATGATGAAGGTCGAACGTATCCTCGAGTGCGGAGTTGTGCTGTGAATGCAATGTGGATGCCGGCTTCGAAATTCGATCATGTTAGGGAAGGGAACATGTGCCCGGAAGGCTGCTGTCATGTACGGACATTCTTCCAACCAGATAATTCGCACTGGGGCGTTGTTGGCAGGCGTGGGATCGAATGCATTTGAGATTGAACCAAGGATCTAGCTCGTATATATCGAGTTCAGCATTTGATTATAAAGGAATATAAAAAGAGATTTAAAAGGGGATATTAGATATTTACCTCGACTTCCCCAACGGAGATATGAATGTCGTATAAGAGGTAGGGGAAGAAGCAGTTCTGTCTCAGGATGTCCGCAAAAAAGTTCCGTATCTGGTCTGAGGAGGCATTTATTGGTAGGCGATTACTGAAAAAACGGATTTGATCCCGAGTAACCAATGTGATTTCGCATTTAAGGTTGTGAATGGGAGCCATAAAAGTATTTAAATATTTGATGAGTTAAACGGATTTGTGCCACGTTGTCTAAGGAATTTAATAGGTAAGGTATCTTTGATGGCGCTGTACGGTCAAGGAGAAGGTTAATTATTAAGGGAAGAGAAGTAAGTTGTTCAAGTTGAACCCAAGAACTTATAAACATTTTAGTGGGTGAATTTACAGCAGCATGCTGGAGAAATATAGCCTCGCTTCAATTCGGGAGAAATACTGTGACTGGTCAGATCTTTCAAGGTAGGTTCCTGTCATGCATGTTTGTTGTACTACCAAAATTGAAAGGGCATCAAAGAAGTGGACTTTCAGGAAATATCTGTCCGCTACGAGATACTTATGAAAGCGCAGATAATCGAATGTCTGAAAATTGGGCTTCCGCGAATTCAAAGGAATTGGGCCGAATATGTGACCATTCGAGAGCAACAAAACTGGGTGTAAGCGGAAGGGCCAATTGCTTCGTTAACCTTGATGATGCTAGAAATCGACGGGATGTTTGACATATTGTGATACAGAATCAGCTGTCGAGCACTTCTATCGACTATATAGCAGAGCAATCAGGACCATGATCTAGCCCTCGCGATAGAATATGTATTTAGTGTATTATACTTTAGTGGGCAGCATACTAGTGCTGACCTGTAAATTTCTTGTGCGCGTGTGAAGTCGCTAATCCAGGCGGCGTGAGCCGTACATTCTGCAGGAGCGACCCCAGACTGCTGCAGGAGGTAGTCTGGGGGTTGCAGGAGGAAGACATAAGCCGGAGTAAGTGGGGCTGCCAAAAAGGGCTCTTTAATTCGGTTTAGCATGCCCAGTGCCCACGTCAAACTCGTCACCAATACTGAAAAACTGGACTTTCATCTGAGCCGAAGTGCATGACTCCAATCTGTTATAGCCTAGAAGTTAAGGATATCATCCTAGGAGATCTACTAGGAGCAATTTGGGAAAAAGCAAAACTGGACTTTCATCACGAATCAACTCAGAGGCGAGACTCTCGTCCAGTGCATACATTTACGTGTTTTCCGAAAACACTATAGCACTAGTACTAGCCAGTGGAGGATGGGTATAAAATACCAGGGAATTTAAAAGCAAAACTGGACTTTGACTTATAAACACGTCGTAGTTCCTTTAGCAACCCACTAGTATCGCTCTGTGATTCGATTGGCGATGCACGATCGAGGCTCGAGGCTGTGGGTATAGTAAATTTACGTAAACGTGGAACATACAATGCAAGCATACCTGCCATGCTATTAGTCTCGGTGACCCTTCTTGTGTTTGAACTACTATATAAACTACAAGCATTCGATGGGTACAGTCTCGGCACTAGACAACTTGTCGATTGGTAGTTTTACTTTTCCGAGTTGCTCTTCGATCTTCTCAAATATATCTACAACTACGGCGTTAGCTTTGTCTGGCCCGCGAGACCACGTTAGCTTAAAAAAATACCACATTCTCCAACACACTTCGAAGCTCGAAAGTTAATAGGACTCTTCCACATCGCCTTGTACCTAGCCCTAAAACCAGCCGCAGTAGAGTCTAGTCGTGTAACCAATTTCCTTTGTCCCGGATCACGTCATTATTCGCATCTCAGCACTATTGCGTTTAAAGCAAAAATGACATACGACTGGGAAAAACACAAAGAAACCCTCCGTGGTCTATACCAGGCTAGAAAAACATACCACGAGATTCGAGAATATATGATTCTCAATCATGACTTCAAAGCTAGGTTAGCACTTTGTTTCCCACGGTATCAGTTCAAAATTTGCCAAGGAATAATTCTTATTGGGAACGGTTATAAGCTGATAGACTAAATAAAATTAGCATCAATGCGTACAAAGAGATGCTTAAGAAACAATGGGGATGGGATAAATACCATCGGTATGTGCAGCATCGCATTTATATATTTGTTCAATGCAATAGTAGAAAGAAGAACTCGAGTAAAGTTAACTCCTCAAACTGATTACAATGACCGGAACAGCGGCACGATTTCTGGCCGTACCATTGTTAAACGCAAGAGCCGCCTTAAGCAACAAAATTTGGAACGGGAAAATGTCAAAGTTTCACGAGAACCACCAGACGTACCGCCGCCCAGGCTTCAAGAGCAACGTAACAAAGGGGAGAAGAATATTAACCCCTCTAGTCAACTACTACAAAGCACGACCGACACTCAAACAGCCCAGGGTTCAAGCTATTCACCGATACAATCCATCGATAACCCCAGTGAGGGTACATGGCCCTACTTTGCAGGCAGCCTTAAGTGGTGGGAAGAAAATTTTTCTTATCACCACGCATGTGCCTCTTTTGAGGGGAGTAAAACGTCGTATATCGGGCAACCACTAACTAGCCCGCCCCACTGCTGCGATTGCTTGAACGACTTTGGCCCTCGGCGTCGTTTTGGATACTTTAAGCTCTCCGAGAAGCTGAGGCTCCTGAAAAATGTTAGTATCCTCAGCCTTCTAGATACCGATCACAGGAGGGACTATGGGAAAGATATGCTACGGATCTTAGACACCGTACTCGGGATAATAGAATTATACTATGGAAAGCCCGAGTTTATTGACGAAAATCATGGGTGCACGTCATCGTCAACTGAGCTATTTCTGATCAAAAGAGTTCGGAATCGTGCCAGGCGAATGCAGCAACTAATTTTTGAACGTCCAACAAGGAATTTTCTGGGCATCATTCGTTTGGGCCATTTGTCCTTAACACTGATCTTACCTACTGTGGCGTTTGCTTTTCATCGTGAGGAATACATCTCCCTCATCCAAGAGACAGCCTCATTAGTTTGGAATCTGCTTTCCACCTGGGGGGGAAGGTGGGCGTCCTCACTTCACTTTCAAGCGCTCGGAGCAGGTGTCGAGGGGCACGAGAATCCAGGTAGTTTGTTTGACGAAACACCACTCCTTCTGTATGGATCTGTTGCTTCATACTGGAATCAATATATTTTCCTCGTACTTAGGACCTACCTTGGGATTTGCAAAAACCGAAGAACTGGCGGACTGGAAGAGTGCAACCCGGAGGGGAAAACCTCTCGTTTGTTGCGTCCTAACTTCTTCGGGCCTACACGGAGTTTTAAAGACCTCGGGGCCGAAATTCTATCTGGAGAGGTACCATTCAGCTGGATACGTTGGCTTTTAGAAAAGGAAGGATCCGAGTCAGATCCAATAGAACAGCCGGGTGTGGATATGATACAGCCAATGTCAGCTTTCATTGAAAACTGGCCAAAAAGTCCTCCGCTTGAGGAACTACAATCAGCCCCTTTGGAGCTGATAACACCGGTATGCGGGGACTATATATTTCTCAACCAGGCCGGAATACCAACATCAGCAATCACAAAGTTTGCGGAAACAACTAAGCGGCTTGCTCACAGCTACCAAAAAATCGGGGATACACATATCGCTCTCGACATATACAATATATTTCATCAAAGACTCCTTTCTTTTAGCACGGACTCATATTTTTATGCTATTCAGACCAAGGATGCAGGTACAATCTTATCCAGCATTTCTATGCTTTTGGTTAAGAAGGATATGCGACAGGAGAAGGTCCAGTTTTGGGGAACGCATATCCAAAAGTTTATAATTCCGCACAAACCGGAGTGTCGTTTTGAAAATATTATTAAGAAAAAATTCGGTATCACTTTCCAGACAATTCTCGAATTATTTGTCCAAAAAAACAGGTCTAGAATGTATCATGAAGATACCAACCGGCTTGAAAAACAGTTAATTCGAGCTTGTAAAGAATATCTCAGAGAGAAATCCTGAAATATGTATAGTCCACTCATATTCCTTGATAATGGTCGGAGTTTTACCAGCCGTATCTGAGTTCATACTATGTATATACATATATCTCCTATTAAAATTGCTAGTTTATATATGAATTGCCTATCAAGACTAATCCGTCTTGGTCTTCTTTGTTCCGTACTTTGATCTCGAAGTCGCACGATTCGGTACACCTCCCTATAAACACATTAGCATCTTTCCCATAATACTATCATATACCCTTTAAAAGAAAACTTACCAAATCATAAGCTCCTCTGACCAAATGATACCTCACACCGGGACAATCCTGACTTCTCCCACCTCTAACCATAACCACCGAATGTGTCTGAATATTATGTCCTTCACCGGGAATATAAGCGGTAATTACATTCCCCGAAGACAATTTAACTCTTGCAATCTTTCTTTCTCCGGAATTTGGCTTCTTTGGCTTGACGATACCGACACGGAGACAGACTCCTTTCATGGATGGACGGTTTGTAAGTTGTGGAGAAACGGGTTTTCGGTTGTAGTCCTTTTTCTTCTTTCGGCAGCCTCGGAGGACTTGGGAGAAGGTGGCGGATAGGGGTGGGGTGGTCGTGAATTGTCGGAGAGGGGTGATCGTGGTTGTTGTGGTTGTTGGGAGGGCAAGACGGGAAGGAAGGGATTGGAGAATCGATGATGGACGGAGGAAGGAAGTTAATTGACGGGAAAGGAAATGGAGAGTTTTCCGGGTAATCATCGTGACGGGAATTTTCTGTCGTCGTGACAGTGACGATGAGGTTGATGGGTGGTTGAAGTGAGGTTGTTGGAAAAGAGAGATGAGGTTGAAATTAAAGAATAAGATGCCGTAACAGGAACAAGCGAAAAATTCCGAACCGAACTCTGTTTCTTTCCCTCGTCAACAATGTAATGTACCGACCACCACCATGCCACCGCCACGATTACCCCTCCTCCTAACATGCCTCTTCCATCCTCCCCCTCCTACCTCCTCCTCGCAAACCGCCACTCGTTCGCTCTTCTGCCTTACAGCAGCCAAATCGTTTAAACCTCCAATTACCGCCGTCCGACAATTCAGCACTACTACTTCCCGAAATGAAGCGAATACTCAATCGGAATTACCATCGGAGAAGGAATCGAAACGGTTGACCATTGTTAAGAACCTAACGAGTCGATTGGATCATCTCCAGGCTGCGATCTTTACGGCTGGCCAGAAGATTAATGATTTGACGGGATATTCTGGGATTGAAGCGTTGAAGAAGGATATTGAGTTACAGGGTAGTTATTACATCTGATGTCCGTTCCTCGCCGAAAAATAAAAATGAACAAAAAAAATTCGGTGAAGCAGAAGACTTTATATGGATTGATGCACGGTTCTTTGTGGATTACGGAAGCTAATACTGTCTGTGGAATGTTAGAACACAAACTATCAACGGCAAAATCACTAGTCCTCGAAGCCAAGGCCGCCTACAAAGCTGCCATTGCCCGTCGTTCTGCTTCTCAGAAGGAGGTAAACGAACTCCTCACCCGTAAAAACACCTGGTCACACACAGACCTCGAAAGATTCACCGAACTCTACCGTTCCGACCATGCGAACGAACAAGACGAAATCCAAGCCCAGAACAAACTCACCGAGGTCGAAAAGGAAGTCGAAAACGCCAGTAGTTTACTGTCGAAAAGTATTCTGACGAGATACCATGAGGAACAAGTTTGGAGCGACAAGATTAGACGAGCAAGTACTTGGGGTACTTGGATGTTGATGGGAATCAATGTGGTGTTATTTGTGATTGTGCAGGTTGGGTTGGAGCCTTGGAAGAGGAGGAGGTTGGTGAGAAGTTTTGAGGATAAGGTTAGGGGAATGTTGAAGGAAGATAGGGATGTCGCTACTGCTGCCGCCGCTACCATTGCCGCTACCGCTGTTGTGGCGAGTGAGGCTGTGGCTGTGGGAGACGAGGTTGTTGAAGTTGTGAAAGAAGAGGACGACGAGATTAAGAAGATTATTGAGGAAGCATCGGTTGAAGTTCCAGTCGAGATATCAAAAGAAACGATTGAAGGGGAGACGACCGAGACAATATCGGTGGAAGGAGAGGGAGCCGAAGCGACAACGGTTGAAGCCGAGGCCACGACAGCCGGTGAAGGAATTGGTGAACAATCGAAAGAAGACAAGGAAAGCGATATGGGGGTTCTGGATCTTATTATGTCCCGGCTGAATGATTACTTCG
Organism: Arthrobotrys conoides; assembly: GCA_036971725.1. NCBI lineage: Eukaryota > Fungi > Ascomycota > Orbiliomycetes > Orbiliales > Orbiliaceae > Arthrobotrys > Arthrobotrys conoides. The sequence continues at coordinate 1,650,566 of JAVHJM010000009.1, forward strand.
CACATACCACGATCTCGGTGCCGCAGATAGATGTGACGTTGTGGGTGATCGAGGGGTTCGTGGTGGGGGCGATAAGCACGATAACGCTGTTAATGGTGGCCAGCCTTGTGGGTGAGTAAGCTGCCTACCTTACTCACCCATCTCAGTAGCCTTCGGCGTGGGCCGCGTCGCAGCACAAGACTATTCAGTAGCTATCGTGCATACGGACCAAACAGAGCAAAACAAAACAAAGCAAAACAAGAACCCTGAGGAGGCCTGTTTATAGGAATGATATTGGGCCGGCGCGGAGACATCTTTTTACATATTTTCATATTTTATATTTTGTACATTTTGCATGTGCATGGCATTGCATATCAGCGGCATATTTATACACTTTCTGAACATTTTGGACTTGTAATTAATTGCGATAGACGAAAAAGAGGTGGACAGAAATACAAACTTGAAGCCTAGAATGGGGACTGTACATACATACTGACATATATTTTATATATGATATCAATCCAGGCATCGACGAAAGGACGTAATTATAAAGGTGGGCCTGGAGAATTCCAAAGAGTCATGAATCCGAAGTCTGACCGCGGGCTTGTACTTACATCTGTCAGCATTTGAGGGTGCATGAGATTATTATATATCTTAGCTATGTCGCTATCTGCTGATATTAATTACCTACACACGATAGCGAGGTATTTAAGATAAAATACCAGTTGTATTTGAAATCCGACGAGCTCGAGATATTTTATATATACTGAATGCCACCTGATCAGAGCGGAATAGTGTAGTTCGTCTCCACGAGATTTTCCCGTATTCGTTTCAGCCGCTGTTAATGTTTCCATGCATGAGAATGCATCGGAGAAGCCAAGCGCCGCGCTGAACGGCACCCAAGCAAGCATCCCGCCCGAATAAACCCATCTTTCGAGTCGGGATAAGGTATAAGTATAAGTATAAGTATACTGGATTCTGCTATTTAGTCCGAAGTACATACCTCTTGCAAGCTTGCTGGTATAAGTGACGGCTGAACTGTCATGTCCATGTCCTAGCTTTGATGCTGTTGATATAGATAATAACTAGCTACTACTGTAGCATTCGCATAGCTTTCTTTAGCACCAGCCGGCTGATTACAATCGCCCAAATCCCGCCACTTTCCTCCCTCCATCATCATCGTCCCCATCATCATCATCATCATCATTGTTCGGCGTGCATTCAACCTTATAAGACTCATCCAGACCTTACCTTCTTCTTCTCTTCTAGGATCCTGGCATCATCAGCTTCCTCAGACCTATTTCCTAGATATTGTTTCCAGCCGCGGCTCCCTTTTCTGCCCCGCACTCTTCTTCTCCTTCCCTCCTATAAGCTTTTTTAAGCTATTCGATTCTCGCTCGACTAAACAAAGCAAATAATACACACCTTCGTCTGGCTTGCTTAGCTTACTCACTCCGACAGAAGTACCATCCCAGACAGTACAATCCTTCTCAACAATAGAAAATCGGGGAAAGTTAACAAAGGACATTTCCATACCCGCCCGTTTCAGGAACCAGGCACCATCGATAACAAAAAAGCGGGGGGACGGCTGTTAATTATTGATTTTCCCGCCTTGTTTTCCCTCTCCGGGCGTCAGGGACCCTAAGAGGTGGGAGGAGGGGGACTCTTCTTCTTCTTCTTCGTCCTAGCTGCTGCTATTGTCGCTGGTTCTCGGACCTGCCCTTCTGGCCTTGCGGTTTACCATACGGTTTACACTTTGCAGGTTACAGCTTACAGCCTCCCAACTTTTAGACTGAGAGAGGACCGGACCTGATCGATCTCGTCGTACAAGACTATATTCACGAGCTACCCGATCAATCCAATCCAGTCCAATCTGCTACCAACCTCTCCGACCACATAATTCTGGGGCTCTCTTGTTTTTTTTGCTCTTTTGTTCAACGGGCTGCGTGTTCTCAGTTCCTGGGCCGGACAGTCAGGCGAGGCTCTTCATTCTGGGGGAGTGAGAGTGAGAGCGAGAGTCAGAAAAAGAGAAAGAGAAAGAGCGAGTGAGCGACGATAGAGAGTTAAACGGCGGCTTCCTCCCTAAAATACACGTGCGATGACGACGGCACGGGTGAGAGTGAGTGGTCCGCCGAATAGCAACTTCCTGGTTGGATATCCAGGCATCTCGGCCACATTGGTATGCACGTTTCCCCCACCACCACCACCGTATTTAACCTTAAAAGCATCTCAGACAAAAAAATGTCGCATAGCTTAAAAATAATAATCGAACCACTTAAAAACTGACGACATCTTTGAAAACTAAAAATAGCCGCGAATAGAAGGCAAAGTCGAAATTCGACCCGCCTTAGGTCACAGCGCTCCGTTCCATATCTCCTACGTCTCCATAGGCCTCTACCGCCGCGAAACAGTCCACCCACACGCCGATACCAAAATCGTAAACCACCTCGCTGCTCCTCGCAAAGAATGGGCCGACCTTGTTGGCAAAGAGCTCATGCTCTACCGGTGTCACCCTGGCGTTTCACACGAAGAAATACTCTACATGGATCTACCTTTCGTCCTATTCATTCCCTTCAACAGACCTGGTTACGATGCTGTACGATTGCCACCTGCGACGATATCACTTCCCAGCCGGACCTTGGAAACATTCTATGAGCTCGTCGTATCCTTACATCAAGGAAATCAGAATAATAGCGAGATGAAGCGGTTCGCGTTCCCTGTACCCCTGTGCAGGTATGACAGTCTATCGACATTCGGAATGTACAACGTACAGGAAGTACAAGAGAAAACAACAGACCACCTCGTAAATCTTGGTATCAAGCTTCCACGATGGAGTTACGGCCCCGGCGATACAGTACAGATTAATATATACGTCTCCCCGAACCCGGACTGGTCGAAAGCGAAGCGAGTATCGATCCGAAATATTTCGGTGGTGATTGAAGAGGCAATCACGTTTAATCCCGAGGGCGACGAGCCGAAGACTGTGATCAATAAAATCCAGCGACAGACGTTGAACGTGCAACGAAAACTACCGGCTGAAGGGTTCCAGACACATTGTGCGCTGTTATTCCCGAGAAAGGAAGCTAGGGATAATGATGGGTGTTTACCACGACAAAAGCAAGGGTTTCCATTATATCATGTTTCGGGGTTCACAACTACGGCGTATCTTTATAAGATTGAATACTTTTTGACTGTTAAGGTTGGTTACCTCGTCTAATTCTCTAAAGGTACTATTTTACTGACTTCTAGGTGTTTAGGCGACATTTAGTGCAGCGAGAGATATCACACTAAGACAGAGAATAGTGGTTTGCCCACTGGATCATGAAAGCTGTAAGGAAGAGATGGATGCGATTGAACAGGCGGCGAATGATGCGAAATACGTCAACCCGGATAACCCGATGTTGCCCTCGCCGGTTATTATCAGGCCGAAGGACCGAAATGCACTACATAAGCTGGGTATGACATATGTAGGGACGGACAGGAAGCTGTTGATTGAGTAGGAGTAGCATGAAGGGGTATTTTATTATTTTTGGCGATGCGAGGGTTTTTGGGATCAAAAAGAATCATGGAAGGGTCGAGGAGGGCATTCTTTTTATCATTTTACACCGTAACAAGCGAGGTCGGCCTTGCTTGTGCTTTTTATGCCCAAAACATGACCACTTGGATGCGCATTTCACATTTTTACATCAGACACATTTTCTCTCGACGGACATTTGCAAACTAACTGTATATTGGAAACGGTTCACACTTTTTTGGCTCTCCTTTCCTTTGTCTTTTTCTTTTTTCGCTTTCTTTTTTTTTGTTATTGGCGTTGGAGTATTTAGCCACCGACGTCGTATGTTTTTCTCACTCTTCATCCCTCCCCGCCCGACTCATGCATCTATTACTGGCATACCACATCATTCATCATACCTATCATATCATATCATGTCACATCCTGCCAGGGCATTTAATGACAACGATCGATATCAAGAATAAGTACTATTAGAACAAAATTTCTGCATAGAAGGCCGTCTTTGAATCGCATAACCTCTTTTTTTCTGCCGGTATATCTATATATTAGTTGTAGTATCACGATATCAAAGTTATGATTGTATATTTATCAGGAATATATATATTTCATAAAGAACTTGGCCGTTTGAGACACAGGATGATACATACCTAGTTCTTTAACACATTTTTTTTATATTCCTTGATTCTAGAAGGGGTGTATCCACTACTTAATATCTCCAGCCTTGAAGAATAGAATCTTTATACGTATCTCTATTCCCAATAAAAGAACTCCTATTCTTCACCGCCTCTTCAGGGGAAATCAAATTGCCTTGTGTATAGTTCAAAATTTGTGGGAAGATTTCTTCGGGGAGCTTGGTGCCAACCATGGATTTCCGAAGAAGGCCTGAGTGGCGGTATTGGGATTATTGTTGGGGTGGGATTGTGGTTGTTGAATGTGGGGGTTGTGTATGGAAGGGGTCGAGGAGGTGGAAGATCAGGAGGTTGGATCTGTGTTTGTGGGTCTTGGGGGGAATGGTTAGGCGGTGTTCGTAAGTGTTCGGGCGTGGATTTAGGGGTCTTCGGCGGAGCTCGAGATGGAGGGTTGGGGATATCGTAGTTTGGGGGGTGTAGTTGTAGATTACTGTTGCTATTATGCGTTCGTTCTGTATATCGTATATGCATATGATTACTTAGATACCCGGTGTGCGCTTTAATTAGGTGGTTTCATGGAGTATATATTGGAGAAAAAGAACTTACGGCTGTCCTGTCGACATACCAGTCAAGACATGCTATGTCCTCACAATCCGGGTCTTCTATGGGGGGTTTCAATATTCACCAACTGGGTTGTTACTTGAACAGTTTTCCCTTCGAGTTTATTAGCCTCCAGAATTTCTGGTTGTATCCACATTCATCTCCCCCCTAATTCCCTTCTTATTTTCTCATACGATTGCGGTGGCTCCCAGTTCTTTGTCCATGGTGCACGGTATAGATCCGTTAGTACGTGGTTAAACAATGGAATACACTTCGTGAAAATATTTTCAAATATTGGATTGAATAATTCTAGTTGTCCTAAGAGGGTGAGGTTGTTGATATAGGATGTTATTTTTGTTTTTCCGTCGACGGAGATTTGGAATTCGGTGGGCAGCCAGCAGCAATATGGGTCGACTGGGGAGAAAAGAATGGACTTGGACCCAGATTTACCGGCTCGAAAGATGGGGAATGGTGGGAGGAGGAGAAGGAGGAAGAGGAATGGAGGAAGAGAGTTTTTCAGTAGCATATTGGGTACATATAAAGGTCGAGGAGGTCGATGATTTGAGCGTTAGGCTTGAGTGGACCCTATCCTCGGGTTTCGTATGATGTATTTTCGAGGGTTGATGCGTCTGTTGTTAATAAATTTAGTTTTTTTGCTAATATTGGAGGACCTAATGGCATTCTATTCCCGGCGGAGTATATAAGAAGTATATACGTATGTTATAGAGTGTATATAAAACTCACCATCAACCAACCCCCTCCTCGATTCCTGATTCAAAACCTCGTATTTCGTCCACACCGCATCCGCCCTCGGAGATATCAGGTTCTATAGATACTCCTCCCTCTCTCAACTGCAAAATATAGTCTTTATACTCGATTAACACATGATACACATCCTCCGCAAAAACGGCATCCACACGGGCTCATCTTTCTTTTCTTCTTCAAGGCCCCCTCCATCAGTCGGGATTAATGTTGTTATCTCCTGGTCTAACCAGGCTATTGATGCATCATGATCAGAGAGTCTTTCAAGCCATGAGGGTTGTGATTGGAAGTTTACTATGCTTTGGAGGACGGATCTTCGACGGTTTGTAGGGGCTTCGAAAGGGTGGTAGTCGTTTTCGTCGAAGATTGAGGGGTATACTGGGGAGTCGGTGGACATTGTTTTGGGAGGATACCGCCCCCGTTCTGATTTAGGAATTGGTATCTTGTAGGTTGTAGGAAGTCAACTGGAGGGCTGAGGTAATATATATATAAATACTGAAGGATATATAGAGATTTACCTTATTTGGTTCCAGCCTCGAGTCCGATATGGTTCTCTCGGTCTTGTAGAAGACTAGGTAATTGTATATCGGGATATCCTTGTATTTGCTTTGGATAAGTGGAGTGTGTCCCGGGATGCACGGTTTGAAAATGGATTTGGTGAGATTTGGTGACTCAGGTTGGTCTGCAATGGTACGAATTACAAGTTGCCTGCTTGATGTTATTGGTTTATAGTGACTAGATTTCTATTGAAACTATTCTCGAAATGACTACTCTAGTAAATAGCCTTTTTATGTACTTGTCTTGAGTAATATAAAGCATCAAAAGAGAGTCTTGTGCTACGAGACTTGTGACTGCTTCATATGTGTTGAAATTGTTGTACTTTTCCTCCGACTGGCGCCGCAGTCTCGTAACCAAGTCTGGCGCCGTTAGAAGCAGGTTCCTTCGACTGAGCTGAGATCAGTCCCCTTGCGAGCCTTCGCTGAAAGAACTGGAAATGTTTCTATTCAAATCACTTAAATAGGTATATCTATTGTCTCAAACCAGACTTCATGGTATATCTACAATTCAATGTCAATTATTCAAATGAAGAATGGATATTGGTCTTATAATAGAATGGTCAGTCTATGTATAAATAGAAGATGAGTTATGTGTTGAGTGTTGTTGGGTGTTGTCCGTTGTTCCTCAAACGCGAAACAAGAAATCAGATCGCAGCAGCTGCTTCACCTTTCCTTCCCTTCCGTTTCACATCTCTTGTTCCATCCGACTCCTACCAACCCGTCTCCATCGTAAACATCTAAGTACTTTATACATCCACCTTAACGCTACTATACACACCTTGTACCTCTCTCCTTTACCTATAAACCTCCAGCGCTACCTTCTACTCTTCTTTCAATTGCCACTCTACCCTTTTCAGCGTTTTTACCTTTCACATCGACAGCTCCCGACCCCGCGCGACTAACCTGCGATAGATACTTGCTTTGTTATAACCGGCATTGTTTCTTGTCTTGTCTCGTTGACAACTGGAGGTTTTTTTTTTGGCAGGGTCTTCAGCCGCTAGAATACATCATCACCTATCATTCCCGTTCTAGCGCCCACTCACAACTTCTCTCCACGGATTCTCTTAGGTCTCACAAAAAGACATATTTACTTATCACTCTCACGACGCTGGTAGCTCCGATAGTGTTTAGGATTGTTGTTCTTGGGATGATGGTATCGAACAACAGCCGATAAGGGAACCATCCGGCTCACACCACACACACCATCCCCATCGCAAGCGAGTTTTATAGGAAGCAAGAAAGGAAGGGGAATACAAGGGGGGCAGCAGCAGGGCAAGGAAGAATAGGCGAAACAAAAATTCCGAATTCCGACTTTTTTTTAATAAGAAGGTTCGACTTTGATGGAGAGGGGTGTTATGTCTGAATCCTCGATTACAACGGTATCTGCGGCGCGGGACGACAGTAGCACATCATCATCTTCTTCATCGTCATCTACTAGTAGCGTTGGTTCAGACGGGAAGGACGATAAGATAGGGCTTGCGAAACCGTCACTGCCGTCTGGCAAGAAGAAGGAGGAGTCGGCGATTATGGACTTGGCGACAAATTTCAGGAGCATTCTGAGGTGGTGTAAGAGGACCCCTTCTGGTGGTAGGGAGTTAGGGAATCTTCTTGGTTGTGCTTTACTAACGGGTTATTGGGTATAGGGTGGGGCGAAGATAAGAGCGAAAGTAAAAGTGGAAACGAAGGGCAGGATGATCTGGTGGAGGAACGGCAGGATACGGGGTATACCTTGAAGTTTGAAGGGAATTCTAGGAAACGGCGGCGGCTTACTCCACCCCCCGAAGACGATGAAACTCCGCGAAACAATGGTGGGATACAAAAGTCGAGATTACACATATCAGGGACAACAGCGAATGTCGAACCGTCAAGAAACGAAGCCAGGGTACCGAGATACACTTCCGAACAACCGAATTCTGTCGCTAGTATCTCTACGGTTACCTCGGTGCTTGAGAATGGGACCGCGGAACCAGTGTCGTTACTCGAATTCACTGAATCAAAATGGAAGGAGCAATCGCAAACTCCGTCGCAAGCACCCCAGAGGACTGTTTCTGCGCCGTCGGGGAAAGATCAACTTGCTAAGTCGTTAGCGAGACGAAATAAAGTGACACAGCAACCGAAGTCGAGCAACTCGTTGGCCTATTTTAGGGAGTCGCTATTGAATAGTAGTCGGGTCAATAAGCTTAGGTCTACGACGCCGATGTCTGGGAGTGTGAGGAGTCGCAGGCATACTTCAACGCCGCATAGGAGTGTGATAGGGTCAACTCCCAAGCGGTGGATGGAACCGAGCCAGTACAGCCCGCCATCGGCGCCTCTGAATAGTAGGTCTTGGGTTTTGAGCGTATGTTGAATGGCATGGAGCTAATTCAGGGTGTAGCATCATTTAGGAGTTCGGTTGGGTCGTCGGTAGGACGAAGTTCTACATTTAGAAGTTCGGTCGGGTCGACGGGACATGGCTCCCCATTCTTATTTTCGAGGTCAATGAGAATTGAGCAGTCGAATATAAGAAGCGCCAAGAAGCTAGAATCTAAAAAAAGGCCATGGCTGGACCAAAAGGTTAGAGCTATTTTCGACTCAGGTGATTTTTGGACGGTTGGCTAATGTGATTTGGTATTAGAAAACGGCATCCGGTGATAGTTTTGATGGTGAAAGTTTGGTATTGCTCATTCAAAAGCTACAAGAAAATAAAGTCGATGGATTCGAAAACTACACCCAGATGGTGGAGAGGCAGAAGATCATCGATGAACAAATCAAGCGAATGAGGACAATTGCGGTATGCATAAAAATGTTCAGTGGGCGTTCGAGCATATGACGCTAATGTTTGATATACAGAAACCACCACAAGAGGTTTTACGGAAAATCACAGATGGGACGATGCGTGAGTTACACGTATTCCTTAAAGATAAGGACGAAACAAAAGAAGCAAGACGAGTTGGTAAAGATCCAGTCACCCCACGAAACCTCAAGACTCTGAATCCTTCGCAATGGCTCAATGACGAGGTTATCAACTCCTACATCCATCTTGTCAAGGAACGGGCGAACCAAGACGGTAGTCGGAGAATGATTACTATGAATTCAGCGTTCGTCAGCTCTTTCAAGGAATCAGGGTACAACAGAGTAGCACGGTGGGCGAGAAGGGCGGGCGCACAGGGTGAAGAGATACTAAAGTTGAAGGGTGTTATCATCCCGATCCACCGGAATTTCCACTGGACACTAGCGTTTGTCAACGTCGAAAAGAAACGATTTGAGTATTACGACTCATTGGCGGGCAATTGGGACCCCATTTCGTTATTGAGAAGTTGGATGAAGCAGGAAGTTGGAGCGAAGTACGTCGACAGTGAATGGGAAGACTTTTACCCTGGATCCCAAACTCCGCAGCAGGGGAACGGGTACGACTGTGGTGTTTTCCTTTGTAAGACGGCAGAGGTTATCGCCCGAGGTGGGGCTCTGAACTTCTCGCAGAAGGATATTCCAGTAATTCGGAAGATGATGCAGGTGGAGTTGCTCAAAGGGGATTTGGCAGCCCTGTAGGGCTGGTTGTCCACACTATGCGGAAAAGAAAACGACAGAATCTGCAATGTTTTAGAATTCAAAGTGGACCATACATGTTGAAGCGGGGCGGTACGATATCATGCTTTTCTATTTCGAAGAGTGATCTTTTCCTTTCCCGTTCTTTCTGTTTTTCGATTGCGATTGGCGAAATACTGGTGTTCTGGCTGTGGGTTTTTTTTTTTTTTTCTAAATTTCTAATTGTTCTTTGCCTTGTCGTGCTCTCACTTCTCTTCCCCTTTACATATTATATTAATGACGATAAATGTATTTTATCTAGCGGCCCTTCGCATGGCATCTTTTGAGGCCTTTTTATACACAATGATCTGAGGTGCTTTTGATTCGTACATATATTTGTGATGTTGCAATTGGGGCTTCTCTTCTCGTGATGTCATGCAGCGCGTGGCGTTCCATCACTCAATGTGGTTTGCGCGTTCTCCACAATCCGATGAATTTGGGCCTGGACCCGCCTCTGCTCATCCTGTGACACCTTCCAGCCACAACCTCCTCTTCCTCTCATCTTTTCCAACAATCCTAACACTCCCCTCTACACCATGTATACACTATCGATACCAAAATGTACGCCCGATCAATCGCGATAACGCCGCTGAAAATGCCGTCTGCTGGTTCGGCAGCTGTGGCTGCTGCTGCTGCAAAGGCTGCGCCTGGCCTAGATATCCGCCATGACGAATCGCTTGGAGAACTGGTAAAGTGGAGATTGAGATTTTTTACGTAAGAGCAACGGGGAATTATCGTCTTCTAACCAAAAATTTTTTTATTTGTGTAGATATATAAACTTCAAGCATACTTTGTCGATATCATTGATACTCCTTTTACTTTCGATCAATTACGAACTACTACTTTCTCCACCCGTCTACGGCCTCTGATAACAGCTCTCTCTCAAAATTGTCACCACCCGGCGATTGTTGCTGCTTTACTATGCTGTAAAGCCATCTTTGCTAATGAAGATGATGATCGAGGGCTCAATGAATCCCGGGGATATGCTGCCGAAATTGTTGCCTGGAGGTTCTGCGCCCACCTGAACCAATTCACCGAGGTAATCGACTACCTCTGCTACGAAATCCCCAACGACACTGAATCGTTGTCTTCGGACTCCCGTCGTCCGTCTGCCGCCAACGTTAACGAGTCGAGCCCCTTATTGGAAGAATCCTCCGGCTACTTCCCCCGCGATCTAGATAGTGCCTCTGCGAAACATACTTTTGCAGGGCTTTCAACCCTTGAGCTTGCTGTTGTGTGCGATGCCAAGAAATTCTTGTCTCAGAGGACGGTGCAGAATGTCGTCAATGGTATTTGGGACGGGAGTATAGTGTTTTGGCAGGACCTCCGGACCGACTCTCAGAAACGAGCTTCACTTTATAATCCCAAGAAGGCGGATCCATATTGTCGGCTCCGTGTCCCACGATACCAACGGGTATTCGAAGCATGCTTTAATGTCATGTTCTTAGCGTTGTATTACGGGGTTCTGGTGGAGAGGAATATGGAAAAAGTCAGTGTGATAGAGTGGTGTCTAAACGTGATGTTTTTGAGTTTTTGCTACGAGGAGGTTAGTCAGATCACAGATGCTGGAACATTGTTCTATGCAGCGGATTTCTGGAGTTGGGCGGATATATTGATAATAATCATTTATACGGTATTCTTCATATTCCGCTTGGTGGGACTGGCAAAACATGATGCAAACTTGATCAATACCTCCTTCGACGTTCTATCACTGGAAGCTCTTTTGCTACTACCGAGGATATTCTCGCTATTCTCGCTTACCCCATTCTTTGGAACGCTAGTGCCGGCACTAAGGCAGATGACGAAGGACTTCATCAAGTTTTTAGCGCTGGTGATTATTCTATACTTAGGGTTCTTGACGACGTTTACGTTGTTGGCGAGAGATACGTTTAGTTTGGGGGATATGACTTGGTTATTGATTAAAGTGTTCTTTGGGAGTAGTTATGTGGGGTTTGATATGATGAAGAAGATTTCGCCGGTCCTAGGGGCGCCGTTGATGGTGAGTTTTTTTAATCTGCTATACTGATAATATAGGCTTTGACTATGGATCAGTGGCTGACGGTTTGGGATTGTGGCAGTTGATATTTGTTACTATGACGAATATTTTACTTATCACCTCCTTGATATCGTTGCTTAGCAATTCGTTATCTGTGGTGATGAGTAACGCAAGGTACGATACGTTCCTATGCAACGTCCATATCTGTCCTATACTGACATATATCACGAAACATAAAGAGAAGAATACCTCTTCATGTTCTCCACATTTGTTCTCGAATCCGCCACTTCCTCATCACGACTAACATACTTCCAACCCCCACTAAATCTGCTCTCTCTCACTGTTCGTCCTCTACGCCTTATCCTCCCCGCACCACATCTACGAGCGTTACGAATTAAACTACTAAAAGCTACACATTTCCCGCTGGTGGCTATCATAGTAATGTATGAGCGGATGAGAGGTATGGAAGGGGAGAGTCTGAGGGATAAGGTGTTTACCATCGGTGGACAGAAGAGTTTTAGAAGTAGTCTAAAAGCGGCGGTTGATAAACGAGATCTTAGAAATCAAGTTGGGGCGTTGATGGAGAGAAGTGGGAGTGCGGGGAAACATGATGATGGTCATCAACAACATCGTCAAAATCAGGTTGGGAGGAGTGATAACGCAGGGAAATGGAATTCTGGAAGAGCGGAAAGAAATAGACCGCCGCCGACGCCGGGGACTGGACCGTTAGAAACGGGGTTTGTGTGGCCACAGGATGGGAGGAGAGAAGCGGAGATTGGAATGGTGGGTGATGAAGGGGATGTGATTGGTGGTGGACTTGAGGAGAATGTGGATGATGGGGTTGTGACGGTGAGGGATTTGACGGCGCAGATTGAAGGGTTGAGGGAGGAGTTGGGGAGGAAGATTGAGGAGATTGCGGAGTTGATCAGGAGGGATAGAGGCCAGTAATAGGATATGATACTTTTTTTGTTAATTAAGACGCCCGAAGTGTAAGATTGTGGTGACAGGCTGGTTTCGTGCACCGGTCTTCATGGGAGTGTCGGTATGTCTTTCCTTTTGAGATTTTTTTTTTCTGAATATGGCGGTTTAGCGGGAAGAATATGGTATGTGGGGTTTGGACTTTGCGAATGATATAAATTTGTAGCATATATTTTTTATTCTTTTCCATGTAGATGGATAGAAGATGTTATACTATTCGATGAAGTTCTTGATATTTTACATGATGCTTGAGATGCATATATATAGGTATAGTCTTTTACAAAATTTAAAATTTGTGTGCTTATGTGTCGATATTGCTACTAGATCTAGATAATACCTGGGATGCTCTATCGCTCATTTCTACGATCGATGTCGACGATATATCGATATGCAGTCCCGCCACTACTAACAGATGCATCGTACGCTCCCAAGATAAATATACTATATACATAAGGGTACCGATACCGCAGTGCTAACGGAGTATCGATATGTTGATAGATGATCGATCGGTTCACTCGGTAGAAACGCGCGGTTAATTAACGAGGTCAGCACTAATAGGTATTTTGGATAATATCTTTGGCGCATGGTCTCAATCCATGCGTTCCTAGTTAAACATGTGCATATGCATCCCGGGATATCCATGGAGTTCGTGGAGCTAGCTAGATTGTTGGTATACATTTGTCAAGATCAAGAATACGGTAAGATCGATGATAATTAACTTAGTTTGTGGTTGTTTTTGTTGGAATTTTTATGGAAGCGGGAATCGAAGTAGCTCGAGTCGTGCATACCGACATCAATGAATTTACATCATGAAAGCAGAGCTAGATAAGTTACATATACATCTAGAAAGTTTGGGTAATAAGGGGAGGGTTGTATCTACGACCGAGTTAATTTATCTGTAGTATACAAAAGGATCAAGTGGTAATCGCGGGAATTTAATCCGTACCTTTGGTGGCCACAAATTCGATCGATCGACGGCTGGTAGATGTTCGAAGTCACGTTCACATTCTAGATGAACTCTAGCGGATTTCAATTCCAACATTGCATGCATACAATTTATAAAATTCAACTAGTTATGCAGGGATATAATAAATTTGTAACCCTTGAACTAGAGCCGTTACCAACAAAGACGTGTAGTATATGATTAATGTTAGATTCCGAAGAACGGGATCGGTATTGATCGGTCGATGTGATGCTGGGGCGGGTGGTATTAGGGATTACACTAGCATCGTGATGTCTTAGTGAAACAGCTTGAAGTGCTACTATACATGTATAGGTACAACGGTGTGATTCTGTCAGGAATAGATAGCGAGTCATTAGTATGCAGACGGGATATTGAAGGTAGTACTATACTATGTCTAAGTTTTTTGAATCTAGCTGTCATTGGTTAGGTCTGCAGGTACGAGGTATGTATGTTTGTGATGTTGTAGGGGATATATCATGCATGTATGCAGTAGAACGACGGTTACGAGGGGTATGGGGATTTATGGACGCAGGTACTTCTCTACTAGTCTGAATGTTGGATAGCGGGGAAAATATTGGAGTAGAGGTAATTGAAGAGCAAAAAGTAGACTTGGTGAGGGGATTCTTTCACAAACCGCACACAGAAAGAGGGGGGGATATACTTCCACCTTTTCCCTTCATACTACGCTATAGCTCATACCCATCAAGATGTAATGTTGGTGACAAGAGCGCCGCGGTGACTCGTGATAAACCGTTTAATAAAAGCGATATCAATCAAACCGGTGCGAACTGAAACTTCCAACAAACCGGGACCTTCTCGCTCGAGTGTAAAAAGTCGGCTAACTAAGCTAGTTATCGAGTGTTAATCGAGAAGATTCCGAAAGGAATGACTTCAACTTTGAACCGCTGTCTGTCTATCGTTCTTGTAACGTATACTGTAGTATAGTACCCGCCGAAATGCCGGCTTGTGGGGCGTGCGACTCAGTTAGGTTTAGAATGAAGCTTGCATGACTCCATCTGTAATCAACAAGGAACATGACGTCTACAGCCACCCAATCAGAGCCGTCCCCTCATATGTTCGATACACGAGATCTCGATATTTTCAAGCCACTCATGTGCATGCGAAAGGCGTGGTTAAGCGGGTACTGAATCCCAGGTTAACGGGCGTTAACGTACATATATACACGAGCTAGAAAAGAACTTTATGTATATGTGGTAATATGGTGGATGAATCCAGGCAAAAAACAAAAGAAGATTTATAACGTACGAGGATGGCAAAGTACTTCCGTCGAGCATTTCCTGGCGATTAATCGATTGGAGGGGAGGTGGGCCGAAAAGAAGAGAAAATTATCAAGGTATGCAGCTGCATCTAGCGGGGTGCTAAGGTGCGCTGGTGGCAAATTTTCTAAAATCTAGAGAAACTTGTCTCCAAAAGCAAAATATTAAATGGTCAGTTAGTTTATGTGTAGGATTAGTATTGTGGTGGGTTACTTAACATATTGCATGCGTGATTTTGTGTGTGAGTGTGTACCCGTACGTTGCTTCCTTGCTCAGGGCTTTTGTAAGCGTTTTGCGGAAGTCCAGCAGCGGCAGATGAAGAAATTCCTTGTGGGGAGGGTATTAAAGACGGCTCACTATTGGCTTTGCTACTTTTAGAAGGGGTAGATTGATGTACTAAGTACATGCTCAAGCATACTTTCTACCCGAGGATTTCAACGGCTTTGCTTTTCTTCCAGGAGTGGAGATATTGATATCCCTTCAGAGAAAGCAAGGATGAGGACACGTTTTGATAGTGGATACGGGGAAGGATTCGAAGAAACGTTTTGTTGCCTGAAGTGAAATTCGCGATGCGAATCATTATCGAGCCCTGTCGAATCATAGTCAGTAAAATATGACCTGGATGTCATTAGAGAAACACGGGAAGTTTGTCAGGGTCTGGGGTCCAAACGGCTTAATGATCGAAAGTTTCGAAAGGAGAAAATGGGCTCGTGGAATGAGTACCATATGCATGTACATGTCAGTACCTACTTCGTCAATAGAGGATTCTCGGAAGAGGGAAAACGAATCAAGGGGGGGTCACTAGGTTCATTCTGGTTTGGAAGTGACAAACTATGTATGCTCATATGCATCTATTCCTTTCGTCAAGAAGACTCTTGGAAAGGAATTAACCGTTGCAGTATAGTTTAACGGAGCTAGGATCGGACCACGTCAAGAAGAGGTGATCTGCAATTGGAAGCTGAATGAACTTAACGGTTTGTAGGAAAATACATACATGTATGAAGGGGGTATGCGGGTGAACTAGGAAGGACTCATGGGTTTAGTGGATGTGATACGGTCACGGAAGATTTCAGGTGGAAGGAAGGAAGGAAGGAAAGACTGGGGCAAGAGGTCAGGGGGGTAGCAGCTGTCTCTCTAATTGCTATTCCAAGTGCACAGTCTGAAAGACAGGCCTGGAGGGATGTTGGGTGTTCAAGGGATGTTTGCTTTCAAGGATCCATTAGCCTAGTAGCCTCGTATGTGATATTCCTTTCGCTTGGGGGCGATCTCGAGAACGTTTAACATTCGCCCTCGAGGATATTTGCCCTCGGAAAATATACTTCTTTGTTAGTTCTTTTCCAACTGAACTCTGGGGGAGGATCTACTACAACAGTCCATACGATAATGGTTTCATGAATTCGGCCTCGGGGGGATCCGGGATTAAGTCCCCTGAAGGGATCAACCGACCAATGAACATGCTTGCAGCCATATGAGGTCCCGGAGATACTAGGACAGCCTTTCTCTATAGACTAAGATGGCTTTGCGGTGCAGCTGAACAATAGTCTCACGCGCTCGAATAGCTGGCCTCAAGTTGAGTCGTGGGCTGCATGTGGTACGGTCTATGGTTGATGTCTTGGAAATGAATTCATGAAGCGAGGAAAACCGCTGTTCGAACAGGGCACGGCTGTCAACGTGATCTGTGCCAGACGCAAATGTTTCGCAAGATGAAGTTGCCGGTGGCAGAGATACCTTACGGAACGTTTCGCAAGAGAGAAAAATCATTAGTCGGCAACATCATTCGGCGCCGTCCACAGCTCTCGAAGTTCCCAATAATACATCGGATTAATAATTGAGCGTCTGTCAATACGCCAGCGGCACGATACTATTGGTCGGAAGTTTAAAGATATCAATAAAAAACCCAGGTTAAGGGATGTGTGATGGTGCGTACGATGTCTGTGCCGCAAAGTCGTGATGTAAACGATGTTCGAATTGGGTTAAAATTTCAACGGTGCCTCTCCTGTGCACTGAATGACACGCATATCCGAATATTTTCTTGCTGGCTTGACATGCGCTACTACCAAAAAATGACATGATTTGGAGACACCATCTTAATTTTATAGAGATTTGTGCCTAGAGATTCTAGATCTAAAGTTATCTTGCTCTTCGTCAAAGCATGTCGACCCTTGATGCTGCGAGCGGTTAACATTGCATTGTTCAACGGGTACGGGTATGCTGCCCAAACAATATGATAGGCATCCATAGGCAATAAAAGTTAGGATATCTGAGGATTGGGTTTTCTAGCGGCACAGAACGGACAATCCGGTCTATTTTCATGGAAAGCAATCAAGTGTGCAGCATGCAGACCCGAGCCGTTAACGTTGACCAGAACTCGGATTCGACTCAGGCTGAGGAATTTCGCTCTGCAAAATCCAACATGTCGAAGTTTTGGTGGGCTCTTGTGAAACTTGGCAATTGTTGGATTCTGGGGTGTCTAGAATCCAACATCTGTCAGACTTAGAATATTACTTTGCGAAGCCTCAGTGTTTAGGAAAACCCCTCATTGGCATGCTCTTCTCCACGGATGGGCTCCGATATACGAGCGAGCTGCAAGCCTGGCCTAGAAGCGACCGAGGGACAGTGAGATCTTTGGGAACCGAATCGATCTTGGTGTTGGGGGGCCGGTGAGAGGTGCGTCTGCCGCAGCGGCTCTGGAAACTACAGGGGCGGCCAACAGGGTTTCAGCCTTTCGAAGCTCATCCGAAAGCTCAACCAGCAGTAACGGAAGGAAAGGAACGATGTCGTAAATGAATGAAACTTGTTTATCACGCCATGTAAAATTCCAGCGTACTTTTTTTTTGGTTTTTTTCCCCCATTCTCATATATTGCGTCTGTCAAAAATTTCGCCTAGCCAAGTTTGGAGAAGGCTGAGTGGTCAGTATGACCCGCCCTCATATCGAAACGTTCAAGCTCCTGCGGGGGAAGGGCAGTGCCGACTCGTGCCTCGTTAAAACTTTCGAGTTCTGCGAGATTCAAGTTTCTTGTTTCTCCCATTAAAAAATTTATTGCCCATGGGAAGCTTCCGGTATGCATGCGGGGTAGTTTTGTAAGGGGCTCCGGGGTAGCTTACACTCCGGGCTCACGGCCTTCTTTTCCTGTGGGCTTTGAATTCATGATAGGCACAGGAGAGTGACTAAGGCTATGCTCGACACCCTTGCCGGAGTAAGTAGACTCCGGGGTTCGACCGAATACCTCGTCTAGGACGCCTCTGCCTAGACGACCGATCCTATATCACCGATTTCTATTGCATCCATGACGCATACAGTAAGAATATCCTAAGGCAAATTATCGTATGATAATGAACATGGATTCAAAAATCATAATGTTACACGACGTTGACTGATACGATGCCGATGCGCGGAAAGACTTAAGTAAGAGATTGGCACAAATCTTAAATGTAGCCAGATATGATCTGTGGTAGGTATGCCTTTTTATTTTTTGACTCTTGAATTTGAATAGTTCGAGACTTGTCTTAGCCTCAATTTATTCCGAGTGGGTGTGCATGGCATACACGAACGGTTCCGCTGTCCAAATGCCGGTTCTCAACCAAGGGTTGATCAATAGCTGCATGATAGCAAAGTCACGGGAGCTAAGGAAGCAAATATGTGGAACAGAGGAGCCTCACTATGTATCCTGTTGCGGACTAGCCCGAAGATAAACGGCGAGAGCCTCGAGGACCGGGGCTCAATTATTCTAGGAAGTTGACTAGCCCAAATAATCAGCAATATTCGAGAATTTGTGATACAAGGTTTTTTTTACAAAAGTTACGGCTCATAGTCGGTTACAATTGCTGGTTATGGGGTGCGAACACTGCCCATTAGATCGAGCTGGCGATCTCGAAGGAGTAAAGCATGTAAGGTATAGAGCCCCTCATCTGCTCCATGCAACAGCAATTTGAGAAAAAAGCTTGCGGGAGCTCATACAAATGGCAGTGCATCTGCTAGCTGGCAGGCCCGCTTGGGGCGGTGAGGAGCGGCAGACTTTAGTCGCAGAAGTGTGACCCACATCTTTTACTGCTACATACCTCGTTACCCCCCTAGCAGCCGGAAATCGGAAAGGTCATGAAACTGCAGCGTCCGAATTGGGCGAAGGTTAAGGGGCTTATCGAGATGCACATGTAAGAAGTAGCCTCACGCACACATCGAAATTCCCAATGAGCTTTAAAGAAAAAAGAAAAAAGAGTAGGTAGGAAAGAACTGTTGGGGGAGGGATACGAGGTACCCGACGGAACGAGGGATGAATAGAGTGAATACGAGCCGCCGGGAGCGAAGACCGTAAATCACATTTTGAATCTTTCCGCCAGTTAAAAGAGGGTCCCACTTCAAAGAGAATATCGAATTTAGAAATTCAAAAAATAGATGGCCGAGGCAAGCGGGGAGACTAAAAATTCTCGAAACCTGAGGCCAGACTAAATTTAGTAGTTGTTGAAGGTGGGAAATATTAATACCTGCCGCTAGTCCGAATCAAGGACTTAACATCACAATACCAAGGTTGCGGTTAGATCCCCGAGAGGGAGGTGTGCGGCTCGCATTCCGCCAAGGGGGTTACAAGGAAGAATAATATTGTCGTTTGAGTCTATTTGTGCATTGGTTTTCGAGGTGCATCGAAGCGACATGTCGACTCGCGGGTACATGAAAGTCATTGTTTGCGGTTAAGAATAACATTGTAAGCTGCAGTTTGATGTCAACGTCGGAAGCTAATGATGTGTACGGCAAGCAGAGTTACATCAACTCGAGAATGCTGTATGAAATCAGCTGTTCAATGCTGTGAGGAAGCGGCGAGCCCGCCTCCTGGCATCAAAATAGTTAAAATGTCGTCGAGCGTCCAGAATGAGTTGAGTGTGTGGTGTTTAAGCGCCGCTACAAAAGGCAACAGGCAAGTCTGGCCCTGTGAAACATGACAAACTCTCGCCCACATCCCTGTGCATGCTTGCATATCTTCGGCTACGACCCAATCAACATCATCTCCACCCCTTCAACCCCCCATGGGCATGGTGGCGTCTTGCCCATGCCAGAAACAGGTTTCCCGACCTGCGCCCTGGACGATTCTCAAATTCGAATTCGATCTCCCGTATTCTCTGATCAGGCGGTCTGCCTTAACGAGATTCACGATCCCGTTTCGATCTTTCTGACGGACGCAGCTCGTATAGATAATGCAGCGGTTGATCGATTAAAATTCTCACTGCATGTCATGTTGTGTTCTTACAATACAAAGTTCTTGGAGACAATAGACGAAGTCGGGGCGATGCGAAAGCATCAGCGACCTCGTTGATTTTGGGGAAAGTGCCGTCCGCCAGCTCACAGGTTGCGTATCGACCTGCTTGTCCACTTCGAGGGAATACTAAGACAAAAGGTGCAGGCATTCTGGCAGGGTTGCGTGAAGTGGGCGCTTAGGCCACTGCACACTTAACTGCAGTTTAACCGCCTCTAATAATAACATGATCTCCCACACACCTTTCTTACCCCATGCAATGAAGAGGTCCAAAGTGCAATGTGTGTGGGACACCATCTACAGATAATATCACGTCTATTATCAAGAAACCGGTTGTCCATTGACAACGATCGATAAGCGTTCAAAGTTTTTTCTGGCCGCATTTCCGAGTATTCTGGCCGGATCGGAAATCCCATGCACGGATGACGCCAAGGAGGGGGAAGACTGTAACATTCAAAATGGGCATCGCTCGTAAAGCCCTTCAGGGATTATCAGACAACCTCTACCAAACTTTCGGGTTCGCACTAATATATCGACATGATCATTTTTTCCGACCAAATTTGTGAGCCGGGGCAATTCCGGACTTCCTTCTTGACCCTGCTTCATTATTGGTGAACGGACACCACACCACCACTTTTATTGGCGGCGCGGAGTCGGGAATACTACACGAGCGACTCTGAAGTCCCCACGCGGGAAATTCGTTTCTAAAACGCGGTGTGATTCCTTGCCCATTCGCATCGGCGGATCCGACGAATCATTAGGGGCATTCCTTTTCCAAGCTGAAAATACATGGTTATTGCAAATATCTCAGCAGAAGGGAGGCATTTAATATTTTTCCAAGGACGTCGGCTCAATCCTCCACGGATGCCTAAATCAGTTTTCTTTTGCGGCGGAAACCATTACATAGACGATTGTAATGGCGGGTTTGCGGAAGGTGCAAGTCGTCAACCCTTAGCGGCCTTTTCTTGGAACGCAATGTAAAACAGGTTTGTCAAGGTACCGCCGACAGGCGCAAATCGCCTAATGTAAGGATCGGTCCTTATGTCGTTGACCACCTGAATTCAGTGTGTGGGCCCCACCCATCGCAGGCATAGTCTTCAGCCAGTTGCACAGAACCCGAAGCTAACTGATTGGTTTCCCGTCCCACCCAGCACCTAGTTCAAATTTTTGCATGACGATAGGCACACTATGGTGTGGATATGGAACCCACTCTTCAGCGCAAGCTGCTCATATTCTGAGGCTTACTTAGAAAAGTGGATTTTCCTGTTCTGTTGAGCTCGCTAACCCTGTCCAATGTGCGTGCTTTGAGGATGCGTCCTGGCGCATTTCTTAGGTTCGTCTACCGCTCATACCGACCACCCGTCCCTAAATTAAGTGCGGTCAAAACATGCGCGGAGTCAGAAAATGTATTTCGACAAGTACCCGTGACTTTGGACCCCGACTAGACGCACATTTTTTTGACACCTCATGTCGTTTTCGAAGTACTTGGTGGGAACATCCTTGCTAATTGCGCTTTCAGCGGAAATTGAATTGGAGTTCCTGCGCTGCATCTTCTTTTTTATCCTGATCGAGCGATTCAACAGCTGCAGGGCGGGGATCCAGTTTCTGACACCCAAAACAGCCCGACTTCTGTGTTTCCCTTTCACGATTAAATCCCTGAAGCTTATAGCAAACTTCGGCAACCGTATGATACAAGGACTGGCCAAGGGTCAATTTTTTAAAGTACTTTTCCCTTAGTGCGCATACAGGCCATGCATGATGGAGGACTCGAGCTTGTGGGGCAGTTTTCCTATGAAGCCGCAAGCACGAGCTCAGAGGATAACATTCGGGTGCTGCGCCTTGGCTGCTCACGGGTGGTGTCCAGGGAGATAACAGTTTGAAAAGTTAGGCCGAGTTTGAAAGACCATTTGAAATTTAAAATGGGAGCTTTGTCCTTATTCGCTTCGACTTTGCCATGAACCTGCTTCTGGCAGAAGGAAATTCAGCAGCTAAGCTCTCTCGTGGGTGCATACAATGGATCGCATGAAGGACCGTACATGGGCACCGCCAACATCAGGTTCCTAAACGCGGAGCGCTTCTACGTCGGGCACCGCTAAGTCGACGTCGCCACAGCCCAGTATCGACCGAACAAAGCCCTACCCGGACTCCATCAGGGAAATATTAGACGGTCTTTGCATGAACGTTCGAGGCTTGTTTCTACCAGGGCCTGAACAGATCTCATCGTTTGTTCCCTGGGTCGATTTGCCTCGCTGCATTTAGCTCCCCGACACCAGGCACCGTATTGCTCTTCCCTGGGACAGAAAGATACCATTCTACTGTACCTTAAGGCCCCTTCCCATACAGAGAGCAAACGAGACATAAAGACTCGCGTATTTGCACAATAGGAAGACAGCTGCTTTCCTTCTTCGTCGACGCAAACTACATAAGGACCGTCTGAGAACAATTAAGGCCCTCCACACCCCTCTGACAGGCCTCAAAGTCTACTCACTTTAAGACAAGGCTCTTAGTTTTACTTCCTTTTTAATCATACATATCCTTCCTTACCTTTATCGTTCATCCATCCACTTCACTTTTCTCCAAGCTTTTCCACCAACATCCAGCAGGAATTCTTTTGCCTCAAACGTTTTTTGCTTCAACTTCAACAATCTATTTTTCGAAATTCCTTCACGCCATATTTTTTCAAAGAGACATTTATCATAGCTCTCTTTCACCTGCATACCTCGCAGCTACAGTTTGGGTACAGTACATTATAACAAAGGGAGCGTAACCGTCCTGTTGGTTTGGGTCCATTGTTGGATTTTTATCTCCCCGGCTGGGAATTTCGCCTACTACAACCTCGTCAACACTATATCCAACAGAGCGCACCGATATCACGGAATTCGAAACGGTTTACTTCAACGCCAACTTGAACTGTCAACAACAACAGTAACATTTTATACGACAGCTAGTAGGCTCGTAGTGGAATAACTAGAGTAGCCCGTGCATCTACACCCAACAGCAACAGTGCATCAAAGAAGATCAAGGAGCCCACTCTCAAACGGACACAGCCTACTTTTTCCTATCGACCGTCCACGGATTCCTTGCTTTCCCACTATACATCTATAATAGCATCTGCTGTGCACGGAAAAAATTCCCTCTCGATCCAGAGCATTATACCTAGACTACTCCGAGCTTATTCCAATTCGGTATTTTCATCAGCGACGTCCGTGGCACTGCGAAAGATTTCCAACGAGAATAACACGATACGCACATATTCGAACCCTTGAAAACGACTTCCAGTAGATGATCTGAAACGCATACAGTTGGAGGCTCTTTGGAAGAAATTTTGGTCCAACGTTCTTACTACGAAATTTGCTGCCTTTTCGAACGCACAGTAGCTATATTCTAGTCGAGACTTCGCTCGCCCTGCGCCGTAGTTTACACTGTCGAATTTTTCGCCTCAAAGCAAACACCGACGGCAAAGTCTTTCTCTTCAGAGACTCTTTGTTTCGTAAGTGAATCCTTGTTCTGTGAATGCATTCCTGTTTTCCGATCTCCAGATCGCCTCTATTCCTATATTGTGGTTCTCTATATTTTTCTCTTTCGGTCCAGATATTGTCCAACATAGTAAAAAGGCCTGTTGCATCGAAGAACGAATGCGAAACACATAGACTCAAACCTTGCGACTTTCTGGGATTAAGAAAAAAAAACATACTAACAACACCGCATATGTACAGCATCTAAGCCTTGCTTAACACAGAGAGTCTAGTATTACGCAGTTATAGGCCAATAGCTCATTCAAAAGGTTTGTTTGTAACACTTTTGCTTATAAGTGTGGGTGAATCGCCTACTGACAAATTACACCCTTTACGAAGAGTCTAGATACCCACCCTCCCATCGATTCCTACCTCGGCTGCTTGGATACTACATTCTTCCAAGGAAAAACGTAAATACTTGCATACATCTTAGTCTTCTTGAATCTTGTTGTGAGTTCGTGTCAGTGGGCTTTTCGGGGTCACTGTCAGCTTTCAAGATATCCTCATGACTGCTGAAGCTCTATATCCTATTGCGTTCCCTCAGGAGTACGCATACTTTGGGATGCCGAAGCGGAAGACTTCAAACTTGGTCATTTCATCTAGCTCCGAAGACGCACAGGAGTATGGCATCTTAGATGAAAGAACCCTTTTCAAACAACCTCCAGACAGCTATTTGAGCACACCAAGAACGTCGCTATCATATCACTCTGATATCTACCAAGACGATTCAATTCATTACTCGTACTCTGGCGTTGACACAGCAAATATCCCAGCTGGATACTCAGGCCACTCAAGTGGCCCTGTCTATATGCCATCTCCAGAACATAGCCTTCATCCCTTCCAAGACGACTACAGCATGAGCCCGAACTCTCTTTCAATCAGCAGTGTTCCGATGCAGCATCAGCTCTCTCATGAGAGTGTCTATTATCATACTCCTGCTCCTTCTACCGATGATGGTAACTCTTCAGTTCCACCATCTACCCAGAGCCTTTCAGACTCTTTTAATCTTTCTGGTGCGCTTTCTTCTTCTTCATCATCTTATTCTTCATACTCTCAGCACGATAGCGAAACTAAGACAGAGAACCCAGATCTTTCTGTGGCCTTACATAGAACTATGCCTGGTAACCGTGGTGATAAGCCCAAGCGACAGTTTACCTCTGCGGTTGAGGCTGTCTATACCTGCTCAGCGCCAGGCTGTGGTAAACACTTTAAAAGGATATGGAACTACAAGGCACACCAGGATACCCATGACCCAAACCGCCTCAAGCCTTATCAGTGTTCATATTCTACTTGTGGCAAGTCTTTCGTGAGGAAGACAGACAAAGAGAGGCATGAAACTTGTGTAAGTTCAATAAACTACCGTTATTTCAATACAGATTGCTAATATTCTCAATCGCTTAGGTCCATTCTAAGAAGAAGGAATTTAAATGCCATCTATGCAATAGCATGTTTGCAAGGAAGGATACTCTTCGAAGGTAAAAATTTAAAGTCTAACCCACTATCCAACTGTATCCAACTAACATCTTCATTCTAGGCATGAGGATGATGGCTGCGCAAAGCGAAGTGGCTTTCCAAAGTCCAAGCCAAAGAAGAGAAGAAGCCCGGTTATCCCAAACCGTGAACCAAACCCATCCCCAATGAAGTCTTGCTCTTCGTCCAGGAGCGGCTCCAGGAAGTCCTCTTTCGGGTCTCGCCCACCAATGGAGGCCCACCTTTTAATGAACCGTGCTTACAGGCTCGACTTGGAACGGTCTCCTGGTCTGCACCTCTGATTGCCCTCAACCACATTTGAAAAAGTTCTTGTTTTACTATGAAGCATTCCTCTAGGCATTTGTTTTCTTAAGTATCATCATGCGGCGTTTATGTGGGAGGCACCCTCATTTGGCTCTCCGAGCTGTTGCTTGCTTTGCTGTTCTTTCCCTTTCTTACCATAAAATTTCCTTTTTGAGGTATTGGAGTTAGGTACTGGTGTCACTCGCTTCCTCATACACATACAAACATGTTTTCCTTTTTTCCCCTCAGGCGTTTTTGTTAGAAGAGCTTACAATGTATCTGCAAAGAACGCCATTATTACTTATTTTAGTCTGCAAAGCAAACCTTCAAATCTGTATTTGCCTTTTCCTATTTCTTCCTATTGTCTTTCTTTTCGTTTTCGTTTTTTTATTTTTTTTTGGCGTTCTGGTGTTCTGCTTGCAACCCTTCTGCTTAAACGCATTGACTTTAGTATATTTCCTGTTGTAACTGGGAGGTTAACCGGGTTTTGGAAGTTTCGTACATATTACTTAGTAGTTACTCTTTTACTTATCCCTTGTACTTACTTACTACTTCTTTACTTATTCGTATTTTTCGGGTACCTTTTATCCTATTCCTTCACTCTTTTTTTTTTGTCAATCGATTAATCATTTCCATTTTCATTTTTCATATTTTCGTTCTTTCTTCTTCTCCGTTTAGATAGTCACTCGTTTGGGGCTAGGCCGCCAAAACCATATTGTTTGATAGTAACTTTACGCTTCAAGATTTTTTCCCTTATATATTTCAAATTCATGTATTTAGCACCATACAAACTAGGCATATTAAACCTTTAGAGAAATCCATTTAGCACACAGCCAAGGTATTCGGCATCTCCATTCGCACTTACTACTTCGTCCAGGATAATATCATTCCCAATAGTTCTCCCGCTTCGAAGCTTCACAATCTTTAATTCCGAGCACCTGTTTGAGATCAAGAAACTCCGTATCCTTTTCATATCTAACACGGCCCCCCTTGCGCATGCGTCTGTGATCTTGTTTCCAAAGAAGCCGGCCCCTTCCCCAGAACCAGGCTCGGATAAAATAATACATCGAGATCGAACTTAAAGGGGGGAACTGCGTTAAGTCCCTTTCGACCCCCATGAAAATGCAAAGAAGGGTTTTGCATGGGACTTTACCTTGCACTGGGTAGACTTATTACCTGTTAGTCGAGGCGGAAATTTATTGTGTTGGCGCCGTTAAGATACGAGATTTCGACGTTTTCCAACCCCCCAAAAGATGTTCTGTGTTACTTTCCCTGTGCAGCCAAATACCCAATTGGTCTTAATTAACTCTTCCGCCATTTCGCAAAAACTTCAGCCCCTCAGACCTTTTTTTTTTTTTGTAAGCCCCTAATCCCTGATGCCGATTTGTAAAAAAATCCCAAGGGCTTTGACCTTCTTATTCTTTCTTGTGAGTACTGGATATATTTCGGATTATCGGTATAATTATAACTAAGATATTATTAATTGTATTGAATTCGTATGTACAAGATGTAAGTATACATTGTTGCTCCAAATATATTGTTAATATGATCGGATCTAGGGACCGCGCAGATACGAGGATGGAAGATTCACCGGGATAATAGGCTGGGGGGCCAGCAGAAAAATTAATTATGAGCAATCACGCGGAAATACCCAGACGAGCGTGAGCCAGAAAGGCGACTGACCGACCGCGGGAGGGCTACCATCCGCGATAAACAAAAAAAGTCCAACCCTCCCTTCCCTGGCCTTAATTGTGGAGACCAACTCCTGCAAGAGTCAGGCCAGAGAAGAAAAGAAACTACTTTCTTAACTAATAATTTGAGAATGTTATGCATGGACCGGATCTAGCTATGGTAAACTCGAGAAAGAAGGAAAAAGAAAGGAAGAGTGCGAACTATTAATCGTCGATGTATGTATTTCGTTCGTATAGACGTTTCAATATTCGGAATGGTCTTATTGCAAATGGCTTCTTGTGCTCTGCATGTTATCACATAATCGAGAAGTTTCTTTTCCTTGTTTGGGGGTTGTTTTCGGCAAAACCGCATACCGACTCGCGACTTCCCTCAATCGCGGACAAAGACATTCACAATGCATCAATTGAATTGTCGGAAACTGAAGCAGGTAGTAATCCAACAGGGACCAGGGGTCTTATGAAGAACTAGAAAAGAAATCTCTCAAAAGCGCATGTCATGGTCTCTGTCGTTCTTTTCCGTCTAACGAATTGTCTCTCATGCCAGACTTCGTCTAATACCCATTTACCCCTCCTCGTTCCCGCTAATCCAGAAAGATTAAAAAAGGATATCTCTCTATCATCGCTTTTGCGATGAGTGCAGTGTTGGATTAGCGTCCCGTCTATCAAAAGTGTGTAAGTACCAGGTACTTTTACTCTAATCCCACCCCGTTTAGCAAGAAATCAAATCCCATCCGCAAGAAGCAAGTTTCATACACGCAAAGCCATGCACGGCCGCGTCAGATCTTGGGAAATTTTTTGGTAACCATTTTTTTTTCTATCTGAAAATGGCCGGTCCTGGTCTTTGCATACACAATCCATGTTGCATATGCACAACGAAAAGAATAGGCCCTTCCATCTTTAGGCGGCGGGTACAGCGTAAAAATAAAAGAGGGGAGGGAAAAATAGAAGCTGCACGTCCGCATTTTTTTTTAGGAGGAGGGCGGGAAACCGGCTAGTTTGTGAATTTTTGGAAATATTTGTGATCATGGGTCCTTGTTGTTATTGTTCGTAGACGTCGACGGGTCCCGCACTCTTTGGAAAACCCTCCGTTCATTGTTGTATATTTGGAAATGCATGATACAAACTTAGATGATTACATCCCGAACAATATCGCTTTGCAGCACGCTAGTAGCACCCTACATAGGCGCTATGTTCAATAGGTCAAGTCGTGAACTTCACCTATCCGCAGCCAATATGATAACGGCGACGAAGGAAGGGTAGAAAATACACTGACCATGCTGTTTGATGTATGTAAGCGGGCAGGAGTTCCGCGCACCTCGCCTGAGGTTGCAACGTATCTTATGACCCACTATTATTAGTGTTGGGTCCTTGAATAACTCTCAGATATTCGATGATCGATCTTTCTCTGAAGACTTTCGAGCCGACGGTCAAGGGCGAACGGTGTCACGTTGAATCATTCCGATGTGCTTTGAAGTAATCGAATTGCAAATTACCGGAGGCGCAATTTATCGATAGGTTTTCAGCTCATCCAACAGAGTATCCTTACAATGAAGGATCTGAGGAATGTCACACTTCCACAGAGGTAGGATATGATTCGTCGGTAAGTATTACCGTCGATGTTGGTGGAGCTAATAAAAGAGTACCAAGATCTCGCGGACAACTCTCAGCCGTCAGGAAGTATTCCCGTCTCCCTCGTGGCATTGTATTGTGAGGTTCTATTAATGTCGAGGCATTGTATTGTTCTTCATAAGGGACAGATTTTAAATTTTCTTTCTTCGAAGCTTCTTTAATCAGAGCTTTGGGGCTCCAAGATTTTTTTTCCCCAATACGATGCCAATTCGCCTTGCCCAGACAAGCGGGGGAGCCGCAGCATCGATGAAACAGGCACCTCGTGTCGATAGCTACCCGAAGTTCTGGAACACTTCGGACCCGCACAAACACTTTTGCGCCAAAAAGGTTCGAATTGAGCCTTGTCTTATGCGATATTCCTTTCAGCAGAGAAAAAAGAACATTAGAGGCATGTCATCAAATTTATCTGGACCATCCTCTTCGAAACCATCAGATTGCGGTCATTATATACCAACGATCGATAGGAAGGCCTGGACGGCCTGATGTTTGATTCGTTCTGTCTCTTTTCAGGCACTTGGGTTTGCATTGAATTCAATGGCAGAGAGCAGCATGCAGGTCGTTTCATCATTCGCCGGAATGTGGATTTCGGTGTTTGCTCTTGCAAGCTTGGTTCCAGTGCATGTCCACGGATCCAGCCTTCACTGGGAAACTATTGGGAGGCTTGAGCGCAAACTTGAAGCACATGAATTAACCTGCAGTGCAGTAGACCTTCTAATATCCATGGATAGAAAAGGCGATTTTGCAAATTCTAAATGGCTAGTTCGCGTCTGTCGTATAAGGTGACCCCGAATAATAATATTTGAGATGGCGCTCGTGTAGCCATCGGCATCAGCGTTAGTAGGGGGAGCTGCTAGTCTCGAAGCGGTCAACTAGTGGTGATTTGGCCTGAGGAGCCTTGTCCAATGCAACAATAGGAAACCGCGAGCTACGTAGTGAGATGATGTAAGCTTGAGGATTGTGTCTCTGCAATGCTGACAGAATTTAAATGCAAATACTTATCAATAACAGGCTTCTATTGGTATCAAAGCCGTCGCTCTAGCGTTCTAGGATCCGGATCGTCGTCGTAACGTGTAACTAGTACTAGCCCATGATAAGTGGAATCCGGTAAGACAACTTTCGAGGTTTTGAGACAACCGTTGCAATCTTTGGCCGACAACACATTTCCACGATCCAAGCTCGAGGATTGGCAACTTTAGGCTGACTTTGGGGATGTGCGCATAAACTTCCAAGCGCCGTTAGACAAGCCAACCCCAGCACTTACAGGTTGTGAGGGAAACATCTATTAACGTGATCCATCTTGATCCCGATTGCCAGAATACTGTCAAACGGCATTAAATTCCTTATGCACGGTGTCCAAGGTGCCAAGTCGTCGCAGCTATAATAGCTCAATAGTGGTTTGGAATTCACAGGGGACTCACACAACTGGCTGCAAGTTAAATGCATATGACTTGAGTGTGCAGTGGTCTGCCTTTGTCTCGATGCCACCTTTTTCGATTCTCGTTCGCTCTTTCCTACTGTTCACAAGCCTAGCTAGGCCGCAGTCTGTACACATGAACGGCAGACCATACCCTCAAGGTAACGAAGGACAAATTGTACTATAAACGGGTACCTCCAGTACCCATATACCCCCTCCCTCGACAACGATTGGTCATTATCACTTCTGTCATTTGACATTCCAGGCACTAAAACTGATACCAAAAGCAGCTAATATGACACAGCCTGCTGCATCGACGGTGTCCAGATCCTCATGTCATAAAATTCATTTTATTGGCTATGTCGAATAATGAACGGATAGGGGGGTCGGTCGTCTTGCTCAAGTGGAGCTCCACCTCGCGAATCCTTTCCGTACTGCCTCCTTATCTCCCTCTCGCTCGCTCTGCCCTTGTCGTATTCCGTGCCGTGATAAGGCGTTCTTAACCTAGCTGGGCTAGATGAAGTCACCGGACCCGAATCCGCCAAAGCCACCGCCTGGACCCCGTGGGAACCCCCCCCGAGGTCCCCCAAAGCCTCCCTGTGGACCCCCTCCGGGTCCTACGGGGTCATACCTTGACCCGGGCGGAAAGCTATACCCACATATCAGCATCACAAGTAACAAGGCCCATACGACTTCACAGCCTTCTCCATGATTATACATATTCAAACATTCTTAGAAGTAGGAATGATTATATCACTTACCGCGGATCCGGCACTCCGCCGCCTTGCCTTCCACCGAACATAGGGTGATCAGGGCCCACATACATCCCATTGCCTCCTTCCTCTCCAAAGAACGGACCTCGTAACGACGGGTTCGCCCCCAACCCAGGCGGATTCAGATCATCGTCTCCAATCCTATAGGGATTCCTTCCGCCTCCGACGCCACCACCAGGGAATCCCCATGGGTTTCCAGGCGGGCGATTAATCTCGTATTCATCTTCGAAGCCAGGAGGGTCTTCAGGGCTCCGGAACGGTCTAGGTGGACCCCCCCTCGACGGTATACGTAAAGGATCGTAGTCACCAGGACCTTCCATCCCGGGCGGGCGGGGAGGTCTTCCGCTTCCTTCTCTTCGTTGATTTGAGCTTGATGCAGCTGTAGATGCAGTTGTAACCGCCTCTGCCGCTTCCTCGTATCCTGGTTTATGTAATGCTGGAACAAGTTTCTGTATGATATGTGATTTGAAATGGGCAATCAGGTCACTGATCCTTGAAGGAGATATGTAGGCTTCCTCCACTGGTCTTCTAGAGTCGGGTGACGATGTGTCTTCGGAAAAGAATGACTCCGATATCCAATCCTTTGTGACAAGTTCCAACGTGGCAGTTTTATCATCCCCCAGACCGAGAGCCATAACCACTATCTTTCCACCCAGTCGATTAATCCTTAACAGGAACTTCATAGCCGATTGATTATGGGAGTACCGGAACCCAAACGATGACGTTGAGGAGCTCCATTGTGATGGCAATGCCTTTAGGGATTCTAGGTCAATAGCCTCGTCTATATCTCCCAAGAAAGTACCAGTACATTAGTTTCCATGTGATGCACGATATCCTGAGAAAGGAGACGTTAACGCACCTATCCTATCATCCTCTTCAAATCCTAATAGTTTGAAGCCAACTGCTATCATGCACGCATGTGAAAGTACTGCGATGGCCTCAGTAGCATTGCGAAGCGGGGCTCTGGACGCGGGGTTCTCTTCGGCCCCGCCTAAGCTGTTCGTTATTATCCTGGTAATGTTCGATCGATCTAACGGATTAGACGCCATTTTACAGACGCGATAACGTTGATAAAGGAAAATATTTGACGCTTGTTCTCTTAGAGTTATTGTTTCGCGGTTTTTTTTTTTTTGTTTTGGTAGGCTCGTTGATGGAGGTTTCGTGAAGCTTGAGCTTGTGAACGTGATTTTTTGTTGGAAAGGTTGACGTCGTCCTGATTCGTCATCGACGGTTCCACAAAGAGGCCACTAGTCCTCATTTGGAGTTATCACGTGATTCACTGTTGGATTTTGTATCAGACCAACACAATATGTTGTTTCAAACAGTTTCGAAACGGTTCTGGGACTTAACACTGTTGGTGGGAAAGGCTCCCAATGTCGGCCTATGAGTCGTAATTGAGGCTATGTATGCTTCGAATTGGATCTTTCTTAACATCTACTACTAGAAACAAGACTACTGCTACTACAGACACATCTTGGAGACCGAATATTGCGAGTTTGTCGTGGGTTCGGGCGGAGCCCCCTAGATTCCACTTCGCCCTAAACTCTATATACCCTGTTAACGTCGACCGTAGACCTGGTAGTTATGTATGACAGGGAAACATGAATTCCAATCAGGATATATTCAAGGTTATGGTGATACCATAGCCTCGGGTGCTCGTGATATCAATGTGGAGGTGATGCTGCACCAACTTCTAGAAAATGCACAAAAAGTACATTTAAAGGTCACTCCTTGGTATCGATCCCTGGGGTGCGGTGGGGACGTGATGTTGGAGATCATAGTGCATCTTCTATAGATGTGTACTTGGGATGAACATTAAAAACCATTCCGGTTAGAAGAAGCTAGGCCCCCTTTGTTGGGTGGAATTTTACCTGCCCTTGAGCATTAACTAGGCCGCGGCGAGCAAGGCGTGTGTGGATTTTAAAGAGGAAAGTTATTGAGAAGACAAATACCTACATATGTGGGTCCTCGGATGACTGCATATCAAAGTCTTTTGTAAAGAAAGGTATCATGCCAAAGTGCTTTTGTAGGCATGCATTACATTGCATTTGTTAATAATTGATATCTCGAGGCTCTTGTATAGAACATTGGTGCAAAAGCCACCGCGCGGTCCGGTCCCACCACCATATGTATATATCATCCACAATGTCGATATAGAATATCGCCATCATACACGTGTCTTCGTCCCTCATAAAGGGATGGATAACACATGACAGGAAGAAAAACATAGACATATAGGCAAAGCAGGAGCTTGAAAGGCAAGGAGGGCAGTGGCTCGAGGTAAAGGAAAACAGGGAAATATGCAGTAAAGCCATCGCGAAGGAGTGAGCTGCGCGACAAAAAAGCAGTAAACCACCACCCCCGCTTTTGAGAAATATCGAAAAACCTTTACCATAACATCATGAATATAAACAGAAAAAAACAGAAAAATGGAAGCCCTCCGAGAAAACGCCGACTCCGCATCCTCCAAATAACAATTATATTCGCTAAAAACGGCACGCTGTCGAGAAATTAATTAGAGTAAAAGTCGAGTAACGGGAAGAAAAAGAGAGAGAAATTATTGTTGTAGACGAAAGGAGGCCATCATGAAAGAGAAAGGGATATTTAAAGAATTAAGGCCATAACGATAAAATGATACTGACTAGGAGTAATACTAGTTGAGGTGATATAAGGGGAATATCTTCTCTCTACTTCCTCTTCGCAATCTTCGCTGGACGACGAGCAACAGGCAAATCCGGAGCTGGAGCGGGCTTAACGCCATGAACTGCGAATGCACCGGCTTGTGGAGCAGCGTCATGAACGGCAGCGTTAACGTTGATACCATTATCAAAGACGGGCTGGGGGTTCTGGTTAGCACGATTGCGGGCGGCTTGTCGGCCCCTGGCTACCAATCTATTTCCACCGAAGTTTCGATGGATGAATCCAAGGTGGGCTTGTGCTTGTGCTTGTGCTTGTGCTTGTGCTTGACCCTGTGCTTGAAAATGTGCTTGGGCGGCTTCGACCCGAGCCAGCAGTTGATGGTCTCGAGCTTGACGACGTGCCTCTAGTAACTGGACCGGCTGGTGAGCAATCGGAAGGCCATATTGATTAAAGGGTCCAGGGAGAGCTACACCATAGATACCGTCTACAACTTGCGGCTGTGGGGGGGCCGGAATAGCCGGGATGTGGGGAGCCGGAGCAGCCGGAATGGGGGCTGGTTGCGCCCGTTGTGGTACTCTGTCCATTAAGCGTTGAAGGAAACCCATAGGTTGCTGATGAGGCGCAAATCCGGGAGCGCCTTGGAATGGAACGGCATTACCGAAATATGGAAGTCGATTTACCTGGATCATTGGGTTCCTTAGCATTTGTAGTTGGTACATCGGAACTCCAATTCGGAATCCTGGATCTAGGGGGAATGCCGCGGGGACCTGCAGCATGGGTTGGAATGGCATCCGTATCATGGGGTTCATTACCTGAAGAGCTGGTTGTGCATGTTGGGCCTGATGTCCATTTGGTCCTGGTCCGGGCGGAAGCGCTGGTGGCGGGGCGGGTTGACCTAATGGGAAGCCGCCAGGTGCGACGTACTGGATCCTACCATGGTGGAGGTGGGCCCTAGGAGCATGGTGATTTCCAGCCTCGATTTTCTGTCGCTCGTCATCGATAATGACCTGTGAAAGTTGGATCCGCATTTGTTCTTCCGTAATATCTGGGTTCTCAGCCCTAATTTTAGCAATCGCGTCTCGCTCTGCGGCTTGAACTTCATTGTGGTGTCGCTCGTCGGCTACAATGCATTAGTATGGCTAAGATAGAAGATGGATCTATGGACAGCCTTACTGTTGTCGAACAAAAGACAGTTCCCAGTTCTCCCACCCCGCGAAGGGTCATTGAAATGATTATAATCTCTAATTACTTTCGAGCACAGGTAGCTAGGGGAAAGGTTAGAGTTCGAATCTCTAATCAAGAACAAGTTGTACGGCCTTACCAATTCGTGGCGCTGCAGCGAGTGCAAATTCTGGAAGAAGATTAGTAGATGCAAATATTGGGATGGGATTTCTAAGCTGAAATACATTTTGTTGCATCCGGTACTTTCCTTCACGTAAGGAAGTGAGCATTTCCTAGTAAAAATTGATATGAGTAAGACCTCTTTTTATCTTCTAAGGGCTTCATACCCGCATTTACGAAGCAAAGCATTCGTCATTGCTTCTTCAACCTCCTTCCTCAAACTTTGTTTTTCGTCTTTGGCGGTTTCTTCGCATGAATAAGGGACGTGAGTTAATTTGGAGCAAAGCCGGCAGCTGGTTTGCAGGCAAGAGGGGTTTTGGCAGCGAAACTCCCTGTCATCCTCGACGGAGGACTGCATGATGAGAGCAAATTCGCAAAATGGACATTCTACGAGGTCCTCGATGCCAGCCTATCATAAGATCAGCGTGAGTATCTTTCGTGTAAGGGTAGGTAATACAAGATAAAATACCTTCATGATCATATCCCTTTGCTCAAACTTATCCAAGGCTGAAATCATCTTCTCGTCGCAGAACCTTCGGATTTCACGTGGCGAAAATTCCTTTCGACACCCAGATGTATCCATGCAAAGCAGCTTGTACCTTTGCTGACCGATCTCCGTCTTGGCATTTTGCTTTCCGCATTGGAGACAGAAGAGATGGCCATCTGGGCACTGAGTAGCTTGTGAGGGGGGGACTTCGCCGTAGCAGCATCCACTAATTTACCGGTTTAGACATTAAAAAATCATTAAAGTACAATCCGAAGGGGAGGTAACTCACCATTCAACGAGCTCTTCGCCGGACTGGTCGGCTGGTCCCACACCAGCGCCTCCTCTGACTACGGCAATGGTTAACACTTTTCTCATCATCGATATTCGTATTTAGATAGTTAAACTTACAGGTTATTGGTTCATATATCCTCTTGGCCTGTCCCAACTCCTCCATAAAGCTATTATATTCATCCGGTTGTATTTGGTTAACGTAGCCTTTGAGTAGTTCATCTGGAACCGCCTTTCTGACTCTAGTAAGCTTCCTATAAGGCTGAACGAGCTCTGTATCAAACTTTGACTCGGTTTCGGCGAGTACTTTGAATGCTCCAAAGATATAATACCGGCTCCTAGACAATTCCTGATCGATATAGGCGGCGGGAATCAATGGGAATGCATTCCGAAGCAGCTTAGAACTAGAAAACCGGAAAACATTTTTGTTAGTAATCCACATCAAGAAGGTTGCTTTGTGTTTGGAGATGTATGAAGCGTGTGGGATGCAGTTTTCCCATTGATCTCTATCCTCAAGTAATATGATCTCATAGTATAGCAACCAACCACGGGCTCAAAACGGCATCCATAAATGCCAAGATATCATTTGAAAGAAAGGCAGGCTTTGGTTCAGAAAGAGCACTTACCTCAACTGGCGGAGGGGCATTGAAGGGACGAATCTTGTAGGATCGTTGCAATATTTGTCTTCTAGCTCTTGTGCGTTCATTTCCGAAGGACTTTGTTCTCTCTTCCTTTTGGCCGCTCGATCCTCTCGTTTCAACTTAGGATAGCGACCATCTGCCTCAAGAACTCGATCGATTAAATATTCATTCATGTCCAAATTTTGATTTTTGACATCGTCAAGACCTTCTGCGTAGAGATCTAGGATGTAAGTGTTATCGATATCGGGGAAAAGAACAAGCAAGGTTGCAATACATTCATCTGGAGAGGGAACTTTGAATTCTGGGGGAAGAGGTTGCTCCTCCTCCT
The DNA here is from genome assembly GCA_036971725.1 of Arthrobotrys conoides. NCBI lineage: Eukaryota > Fungi > Ascomycota > Orbiliomycetes > Orbiliales > Orbiliaceae > Arthrobotrys > Arthrobotrys conoides. The sequence goes on from JAVHJM010000009.1 coordinate 1,687,153, forward strand.
GCATTTCTAGATCCGGAAGTTGAAATGCAGCAAAGAAGTCATCATCAACCTCAGGATCAACAGGGCCTCCGTTCCCGGCTCCTGGAAGGAGAGGAGGAGGAGGAGCAGCGGGTGAAGGAGATTCGGATGAAGATATGACAATGACATCAGCCATGCCAGGTTGTGGTGGTTGAGGAGGTCGAGCTGCCATGTTGAATGAAGTTGAAAGGATGAATGTGAGGTTGCTTGAATGCAAGTAGGTTGGTTGTGAGGTGGTGTCGCGTCAAGAGGAGAGAGATCGATGGAGGAAGGAAGGGAGGGAGGGAGGGAGGGGATGAATGGAGAAAAAGGATCAAGTCGTCAGTTCTTAATACAGGTACCTTCCTACACTACCAGGTTCGAGAGCTCGAGTACAGAGCTATCATCGTCAAAGGTTTGCCTGCTGGTGGATAGATGAAGGTTCTTTAAGAAGTACGGACGCGAGAAATATTTGTCTTGTAGACGTTTGCTTGGTTGGAAGGTTAAGAACTAGTAGTGGGTAAAGAAATGGTTTGGAATCGAAAGACGTCGCCGAAATGCAGCCACCGTCGAACAGCGGCGTCGTATGAAGCAGCCCAGCTACCAATTCCCTACTACTACCACCATTCACATCCTCATCTGCAGCCACAACCACATCAAGCAGGTATGATATCTCCCTATATCCAAGTGCTTGAAATGTTAGAGCCGGTTTAATTACTAAACGAGGTCCTGTTGCAACAGGGGAACCGAAACCAACTTACTGCTCCGAATATTCGAGAAGACGGCGGCGGCGGCGATGGCGAAGATCCGGTAAAGAAATATAATCCGGCACGGCCTAGAACGAATATTATACTCGAGTCCCGACTTCGAAAGCCTTCTTTCTTCCTTCGCGAAAGCGACCGATGCGTATGAGGGTCGCCCTAGTGCTTAAAGCAAAACAAAACCGCAGGATCGAAAACCAGTTATGATTCAAGACGGAACCAACAAGAACCAGCGAACAAGCGAACGAACGAACGTCGGTATATATGCGCAGACAGAATATATGATGATACGTCGATCCTTGGGGATCTCCGAAGCCCTTCCTTGCGGCTGAATGGATGGCCAAGCACAGGGATTGCCTAGGCCGTCGGTGTTGGTCGCCACTGCACTGCTTGAGGCGGTGGATTGAATCGGTATGATGGGGTGATGGAGACGTCAAGATCAGACGAAAGCAGTCGGACTGCGGGGTGGCCTCCTTCTTATCTAAAGGAGTCGATCGGCTAGGCTAGCCGTTGGCTTCCTGTCGCTGGAATTCGAAGTCCGACCGGGGTTCTGCTTGTATGCAACTCTAGCTCCTTGTCTGTCTGTCAGTTTTTGTCATGTCTTGTCTGGCTTGTCTCGTGATACACTCACTACAACAGCTGCAGCGGTCGACGCGTGAAATTGTTACCCGCTGGCTGGGCTGGGCTGCCAATGGTACCGATAGCTTTAGCTTGTGGGGGATTGGCCCGCCGGAAAGGTCCAACCCTGAACCTTTGTGGCCGGCTCGCTAATGCTGGCCGATTGCAAGGGGAACTATAATTGGCACCGGAAAAACCCTCGAAGGGGAGGATTAATTGACGAGAAGGCTGCAGGGCGGACACTCCTCCTTATATAAGTGTCAGATATGGTTCGGAATTCAATTTTACAGTACAAAGTAACGCGAGGGTTTCCGGCTCGTTCGGCTTCCTAATGGGTGCTTCATTAATTTTTATCTTAGGCACTACCCGGCACGCCCTTGTGGTTTACTTCATATCACGGGACTAGATACCCATTCCTGGGCACTTAATTTTTGAGTATTGAGAGATATACTGCAATACCCTCGGCTGATAGATCAAAGGTTGAGGGGCGGGCCTAAACTCGATGCTAGCGCTATAAACTTTATGAAATAGGCATATTGCTGACTAGGGATACAGCCTATTAGTTTGGCTGGATTGGTAGTCAAAGGATACTTAAGTAAGTACCTATCCGTAGGTACATATAAAAGGGTAGGGTAATAAAAGGGTAGGTATTCTGGGGTATGTATGAAGACCTATAAATTGAGTTCGGCCATATATGGAACTATCTTCATGATGATACTAATTCCCTCAAACCAGTCATCTCACCTATTCATAACCGGTTTGCGATGCGATGTAACGCGAAGTGCGATTTGTGAGGATATGGTCATAGTCACTTTTGATAGAAGTCGTTTAGCAAAGAATACATGTACGAATATGTAAACATTCAAGGCAGACGTACTCGCCTTTTTGATTCATTCAGACGATATCAGTCTATTATATGTTGGAAAAAGCATATGTCTGTCTGTCCATTCTCCCTCCCCAGTTTCGGCAAAGCTCGAGAGTGCATTTTATGGGAATGCTTGAATGCTGCTCCGGCCAATTCATGTTCGCCATGCATCGACATCTTAATTCGATCGCCTATGGTGAAAAATCGATGTCGATAGTTTCTCCTTTATATCCTCCTCTTCTCCATGCCATATGTTTTACTGATATAACAATCATGGCGCCCCTCATTCCTTCATCGCCGTATCCTCCGACTTCTCTTGGGTGGCAGCAGAGATCCATAGGACATTGTTACACCTGTCGCAAACCCCTCTAATCAGCTTGATATTCACTATTAAGACGGTGCTCTATAGGTGTAGTCTCTACCTGATCATAACTTGTCCCAATGTACCAGTGCTTTTGTTGTCGATGAACTCCTCGGTGTCCGACAGCTGGATGTTCATGTACGAATCCACACTAACAAGTCGGCCTTTGTATTCGGTCTGGCCCCACTTCAATCTGACGATAACGAAGTCATTGATGCTATAGATTGTCGAAAAGAACAGGTGGTTAGCTCCATGGTATCCGGCTTTCGATCAGGATTCAAAAGTGAGTCGATGTTGACATACAGGCCTTGCAGCATCGGCCGCGGGTTTATAGGTTGGAACTATCACCAGTATCAGTCAGTATCATCCAAATAACAATCATCCAGGGAAAGAACACCTACACTCATGATGTCGGATTGGGGTGTCGCGCGATAATATCGTAGCTATCGGCTCAAGCTATTGGGAATGATGGGAAGTCAAACGCGTCTGATTGTGGCCAGTAAATTTGCACCGAGCGCCAAGACCCGCCACAGGGCCGACCAATCAGACAACCGACATTCCGACGTCCATCCAAATATTTCCGTCATAGAAAGAACAACCGGAAAGACCTCACTCATCCCACTTCAGACCACCGATCGACTACCAAATCCCTTCTGCTCTTCCCTCGAAGCAAGAGCCTTCAATTGCTCGCCTTCCTCTTCTCCACTCCTACCATAGACTTCGTCCACAATGGCCACCCTCCGGTCCCTTTCGACGGCCGCCTCCAGGTCACTCCTCCGCTCCTCGACGTCTGCTACTCCCCTCGTCCGAGCGACCGCTATAGCCTGTGCCGACCAACGTCGCCAAATCACCACTCCAACATATGGCAAGCCGACGACTACCATTCCTGATTTCAGCAAGTACAAGTCCAAGAAGTCCGAGACCTCCAATAAGGTTTTTGGATACTTCATGGTCGGTACATTGGGTGCCTTGTCTGCCACCTCTGCGAAGGCTACCGTTCAGGGTATGTTGCCCCATTCTTCTCGGCTCAATATCGCTATCTATTATATTCTCGGTCGCTTATAAATTTTTGATGTTGGAATATAGACTTCTTGGTCAACATGAGTGCATCTGCAGACGTTTTGGCCATGGCCAAGGTCGAGGTCGCATTGAGCAGCATACCGGAAGGCAAGAACGTAAGCCTTGTCTAAATATACCTCTAAATCCTTAAACTACAATTATCTAATATTCTTTTATCAGGTTGTCATCAAATGGCGTGGAAAGCCTGTCTTCGTCCGACATCGTACCGCTGATGAAATCGAGGAAGCCAACAACGTCAACGTTTCTTCCTTAAGACATCAGGAGACCGACGACGAGCGTGTGAAGAAGCCGGAGTGGCTTGTTATGGTTGGTGTTTGCACGCATTTGGGTTAGTTCTCTACCTTCTTCTTTGATTCGGATTTCTAGAACTTTATATTGACTATTTGGAATTAAATAGGTTGTGTGCCAATTGGTGAAGCCGGTGACTACGGTGGTTGGTTCTGTCCTTGCCACGGTTCTCACTACGATATCTCTGGCCGTATCAGAAAAGGACCAGCTCCTCTAAATCTTGGTATGTTGTATTATACTCCTACAGCTGAATCAAATTCAATCTAATACTAACATTTCATCTAGAAATCCCTGCATACGACTTCCCAGATGATGATACCCTCGTCATTGGTTAAAAAGCCATCATCCTACCCTCATGTGCCAACGGTCTTCATAAGACCACCCCCTACTGTACAGATAAGTTTTTGGTGAAACTTTTGAAAAGAACAATCACTACTACCACTACAGCAAAATAGCTTTGTTAGAAGCGAATGTTTTTTTTAAACCTTCTTTATTTTATTTCTTCGCCTGTTTATACCTTTCCAATATCTCCTCTAGTATATATAAATCCTAAGTAGAAATCACCGGAGATTGCATACATATATCTTCAGTATAAAGCGGTATAGAAGTTCATGAGACTACTCTGTCAGTGCTTCAACCAGTACACCAGCTTGCTCTCTCACTAGTCCATCATCATCTGTTGCTCTAGTATACCCCAAGACCCTCACGATATCCTCAAGACGCTCCCTCGGTATGACCTTCAACAGTTCTACCGTTCCCTCCTTCTCCAATCCGTTCAAGACACTGGATACCAAATGTACCGCAGCTCTCCTTACCGTTGCCTGCTCCTTCCCCCTTTCAAGTTCCAAAATCCTTAATGCAACTTCAACCGCAGCAAGAGTAACACCTACCGGCACACCAGCAGCATTTGTCTCGAACAAAATACCTAAAACCGATAACGCTGACGTTCTAACTCTGTAGTCCTCTTCCCCGACCTTCGAAATCCACTGTTCATCATCTTCGACCTCTTCTGTCTTAACCTTCTTTCCATCTGCAGTATCAATCCCCGCTTCAACTCTTGCTTCACTTAAAACCTTTCTATACTCTTCATCCATTTCCCCTTCCTTTTTAATCCTTCGCTCCGCCTCTTCTTTCTCCCTTTTAACTTCTCCAGCTTCCCTATGTCTCCTCTTCCTCCTCCCTGCAAGCCCAACCATAACATTCCCCACCTCCTCAGCAACTTTCCCAACCGCCGTCTCCCCAAGCCTCTGCACCGTCCCCATCAACGCCTCTCCAATCTTCAACCGCTCATCAATCCCCATCTTTTCTTCCTCGTCCACATAATCTCCCACCAACATCCCAATAACCGTACCAGGATGCTTATCAGCCAACTCGCAAAGCGTCTTCACAACCCCCAAATACACAAATGACTCTTTATCCTGCAGCATATCAATCAACAGCTTCGCAATCGTCTGGATATCGACCACTGAGCTTCGCTCCCGGATCAATTCCTTCAACATCTCCAATCCATGCGCACGAATGGGTACCATTTGATCTCGTAGATATAATAACGCGGTTTGTAACGTTTGTTGTTGTTTCAGAACTTTCTCGTCGACTGGTTTGATATCCCCATCCATTGGACCTGTTAATGGAATATCTTGTGTCGATATAAAAAGCCCCAAACTCCTTGTTAGAGAGGCAATGGATCCATCTACACCTCGTTCGGAGGATAGATACTTCAATGCAGGTTGTAAAGTCGATAGTAGTTTCTTTTCTTGCTCGGATACAGTTCTTGAAAATGAAGTCGAGACGATAGAATTTAGTAGTTGTAATGCAATACCTATTGCATCACCACCACCATTAGAAGTCCCGTCGTTATCGTCGGGGTCGAAGGAATCCAGGTCTTCCTCTTCATTCGTTATCCTTCCGAGAGTATTCATTGACGGGTTTTGTAACGCTTCAAGTCTTTCCTTTTCTTTCTTCAACGTCCTAACACGAGAGTCCAGAATCTCTTTAACAAGGATAATGACTTGTTCCGGCCGCCTGGTCAACCTCTCCGAATGATGTTCCAGTATCCCCTCCAAAACCTTCAACTGGAACAACAACCCAAACGCAGCTTTATCTCCACCCTCAGCACCTATCGTAAACCCACCGCCCAACCAACGTCTACACAAACCCAAAAAGAAATCTGTGAACACATCATCATTTGCTGATAGCGCTAAAGATATGAAACTCGGTGTTCGTTCTTCAATATCTTTTATTTCAATCGATTTCGTCGGTAGACTTGCATCCCGTACTATAATTTTGACCTGTCCCATTTCTCCCCGAGTGAAGATCCAATGGTCGTCTCCGTTATAGCCAAAGTTCTGTACTATTTCGTCTAAAGCCGTTGAACTGGGTTTGAGTTTCATATAAGCTGTAAGGAGGTCTTGTGGTGTTTTTGTAACTGTCGGGCTAGTTGCTTTTATTGAAACGGCGAATTGCCAGAGACCCCAAAGTGGGAGGGTTAGGGTGTCAATAATCCGTGAGGCGAGGTAACTTTGTCCATTCGATGATTGGAAGAGTGATGATATTCGATTGATCGCTCGTTCAAGATCTTCTTCCTCCGTTAGTGTAATTATATCACCATCCTCTATTTCTTCCGCTGGCGGAACCTGTGACTTTGCTGGTCGTAAGGGACGGAGAAGTCTTGGGAAAAAGTATTTTTCAACACCCTTTTTTCGTCGTTCAAATACATCATTGATAACTATCGCTGCCGCAAGTCCCAGATTTCCGACTTCATCTAGTAGCTCTAGTAATTGTGGTGCAATGACGGAGAAATATTGATCAGGGGTCGAAGAGGTCGGTACTGATCCTATAAGCTTTGATGCCTGTTGGAGTGCTATTCGCTGAGTTGGGATATCTTTAGTTGGATCTATAAAGAACGTTATTTCGTCTTTTACGCCGCCTGGGCGGACTAGTGGGATGCTTGAGAGATAGGTTGTTAATGGTTTCTGGAACCATAGCGGGGTTGTTGGAAGGATGAGGGGGACGAGGAGGGGTAGGAGAATAGGCGTATGGATACTGTAGTAACTATATCAGCACATTTTGATCACTTACAAAGGAAATATTAAATCTGGAAAGAAAATGACATACTTATCCAAAGCACTATAAAACCTCTTCCGCCATTCTTCAGACCCAGTCTGTGGATTAAAAGCCAATTCACCCAAACAAGCTACAAAATCCATCTGCAGCCTTTCTCGCACAGCATCGCTAACTTCGTTTGATGCGGTCGCCAATATAGGTTGGATATTATCCACTATCGCTGCAAGTAGCTCGACATTGTGACTACTCGTTCCATCGTCCTGCTGACTAATTGATGCAGCGGCGGCAGCAGCCTGTATTTGAGAAAAGTATCCAGAAGACTTTGTACGCCTGTCTAAGGGCGGTAAGATCCCAGATGTGGTATTAGGATATATCCCTTCTAGAAGTATTAAATCCGCTAATCCGAGGATTATACGTTGATCTCGAGGTGCGAAAAGGGCGTCTGGAGATGAGTTTTTGGAAGTGGCGGACTCGTTGAGTTTTGAGAGAAGTGATAAGGCGTATATTATCACTTTTGAGGATTGGAGATTATATGAAGGAGCTTCTACTGATGATGAAGCTGAGGTTTCATTTTTAGGGAGGGTTTGGTAGAGAGATTCGATGATGGAAGTATGCTGTCTGTTTGGTGCTTGTGAGAGTTAGAGTCTGATATTGAACCAGAATTCTGGGAATGAAAGGGGAATGTTTAGACCCACCATTTTGGGGTTTAAAGACTGGCTGGAGAAAAGTAGCAGCTGTAGTGAGAGTATTTTGGAAGGTCTTTTGATTGGACATGAAGTTATATATTCCTTGAAGTCGAGATCAGTTTTAGTGAAGTTCGTGAAGTTCTGAGGTCTTGAATTCGTGAGCTGAATTGAAGGTTGAAGTTGGGTGGAAGCGACAGAGCCAAGCCTGTGTTTCCGGCGCTGAAGAAGAACCCTGTCCAATTTTTTTCTGATGACTGAAACCACCACCATCCTCTTCCTCCTTCGCCTCTTCACACTCCTCCATCTTCACCTTTCTCTTCTTTTCACTGTCACTTCAGAAGCATTGTTGGAGAAGGCATAGAAACAGTCGCTTTCGATTGAATCCGTGGCTTTTTTCGAAGTACCCTTTTGGCTGTCTCTTAACTGCTACCTCTTATCAGGCGGTTAACAGGTCGTATTCGCGAACACCACAACCAGCTGCACCACGCACCGACTCACGATCACCAGTACCTCCCATCAAACCGTAGCAGCTACAGTAGCTATCACAAAGTCCCGTCCGGTCCAACTCTCGCTATGCCGGGAGAACGTGAAATCCTCGATAGCGACCGACCGACCAAAAAAGCGAAGGTTAGCGCCGCCATTAACGGGGCTTCCAAAGACATGGACAATCCTTACTTGGCTCACATGTACGCACCTTCCACTGCCTCGTCGGCAGGTCAAGATCTATTTGCTGGGCTTACTCGCCATCAGACAACTACCGTACAGGCGCAGAAGGCCGAAGATGGACCGTTGAATCCGTTCACTGGGTCACAGCTGTCGAAACAGTATTTCGATATCCTGAAGAAAAGACGTGATTTACCTGTTCATGCTCAGAGGTAAGGTTCCGCTTATTCCATTTGATATTGCCCCCATACAGCGGTCTAAATTCGCTAATCGGTATTATAGAGATGAATTTCTCCGACTCTACCACGAAAACCAAATCCTCGTCTTCGTCGGTGAAACCGGTTCCGGCAAAACCACCCAAATTCCCCAATTCGTCCTGTACGATGAGAAGCCCTTCGAGACCGGAAAGAAGGTTGCTTGTACCCAACCTCGAAGAGTTGCCGCTATGTCCGTCGCAAAGCGTGTCGCTGATGAAATGGATGTCACCCTTGGAGATGAAGTTGGTTACAATATCAGATTCGAAAACAATACATCTTCCAAGACCGTTCTACAGTACATGACAGACGGAATGTTGCTTCGAGAGGCGATGAATGACCCAAATCTTAGCAGATACTCGTGTATCATTCTCGATGAAGCTCACGAACGTACTCTTGCGACGGATATTTTGATGGGATTGTTGAAGGAAGTGGCCCTGAGACGGCCGGATCTTAAGATCGTGGTCATGTCTGCTACTTTGGATGCGCAGAAATTTCAAAGATACTTTGGAGTTAAAGAGAATGACTACAATGCTCCTTTACTCGCTGTCCCTGGTCGAACTCACCCTGTCGAGATCTTTTATACACCGGAACCTGAGAGGGATTATGTTGAGGCTGCTCTGCGAACTGTCTTGCAGATTCACGGAAGTGAACCGGAGGGTGATATCCTCCTCTTCTTGACTGGTGAGGAGGAAATCGAAGAAGCTTGCAAGCGCCTACGCGCCGAGGGAGATGAGATGCAAAGGGAGTATGATACCGGTCCGTTGAAGGTTTATGCACTTTACGGTACCCTGCCTCCCAATCAACAACAACGTATTTTCGATCCAGCTCCCCCACCAGCCCGCGCCGGTGGAAAGCCAGGCCGAAAAGTCGTCGTCTCTACCAACATCGCCGAAACATCGCTTACCATCGACGGTATTGTGTATGTCGTTGACCCAGGCTTCAGCAAGCAGAAGGTCTATAATCCACGTATCAGAGTGGAGTCGTTGCTTGTTTCACCAATCAGTAAGGCTAGCGCACAACAGCGTGCTGGTCGTGCTGGTCGTACACGACCTGGAAAGTGTTTTAGATTATACACAGAAGACGCATTCAAGAAGGAACTTATCGATCAGACATATCCTGAGATTCTGAGGAGCAACTTGGCTAGCACCGTGTTGGAACTAAAGAAGCTCGGAATTGACGATCTGGTTCACTTCGACTTTATGGACCCTCCTGCCCCGGAAACGATGATGAGGGCGCTTGAGGAATTGAATTACCTTGCTTGTTTGGATGACGAAGGTGACTTGACAACCTTGGGACGTATGGCTTCGGAATACCCCCTCGACCCGGCCCTCGCCGTCATGTTGATCTCCTCCTCCGAGTTCCAATGCGCCAGCGAAATTCTTTCTATCACCGCCCTCCTCTCCGTCCCCCAAGTCTTTGTCCGCCCTTCGCACAAGCGAAAGGAAGCCGACCAAGCAAAGGCGCAATTTGCGCATCCGGATGGTGACCATCTTACTATGCTTAACGTATACCATGCCTTCAAATCACTTGAACAGGGTGCCGGTCAAAAATGGTGCAGTGACAATTACCTCTCCTTCCGTTCACTTACCTCGGCCGACAACGTTCGAAATCAGTTGAAGGTTATCATGGAAAAGCAGGAAATCGACATGAAGACTACAGCTTTCACCGATCGGAACTATTATAACAATATACGTCAAGCATTGTGTGCAGGCTTCTTCATGCAGGTAGCGAAGAAAATGTCTACGGGGAAGAGTTATAAGACCGTTAAGGATAATCAGGACGTTCTTTTGCACCCCAGTACAATGTTGGGGCAAGAGAACGAGTGGGTTCTTTATAATGAATTTGTCCTGACAACTAAGAATTATATTCGAACGGTCACTAGTGTCAAGCCTGAGTGGTTGATGGTAAGTTTATCGTCTTCTCTACCCAAACTATTGATAAAATATAATTCTAATGATTTTTTGTTATAGGATATTGCCCCCAACTACTACGACATTGACTCTTTTGAAAAGGGAGAAATCAAAACGGCACTTGTGAGAACTGCTGAGAAGATCGCAAGGAAGGCGAAGCTGGATAAGAGGCTGCAGAGGTAGACCTTGGGAAACCCTTGAAAACTGTTTTTTCTTTGTGTCTTATTATTACGTACGACTGGCTTCATACTTCGATATTACATTAAGGGCTCCTAGTTGGAGTGGCCTTTTATTTTTATTTTTGTTTTTTCTTATGGGTGATTTGTTAATGGCTATGGTAAAGTCGGAAGTTACCATGATGCGAAAAATAGCACCGATTGGTATAGACCCATGGTGTCGCTGATGTAACTCTCTTACCATCATTTTTCCCTTTTCTTTTCTTTTCTTTATATTTTTCTTTTCACTTTTGTTTTCATAGAAAGGAATTATCTGATGGGGTTTGATGGAAAAAAATATAGAAGGAAAAGTTTGAAACCGGACTGGACCATGGTATCATTGCAGGCTACCCCGTAATCTGGAGATGTCTTGGAGTGATGCATCAGATAGCGAGAGAAAGCCCAGCCTCTAACGCCACCACCGCCATACCAATCCACATTAATTACTATTTAGTTAGCGGATAAGATTCCGTCAGCTGGCAATAGATCGCGTGCCTTCTTACTTTATAATAGCTGACCAAACAGATTCGAACATGTACTGTACAGTAGATAAAAAAAATACCAGAAGGCACATAATTTCACTCGGTGAAATGGAATTACCATGTAACATCTTCGTTCTTGACATACCTCAATTATACATTTACATTTACATTTACATAGCTTATCAGTGCAGGTGCCCCAATAATTGACAACCAACGAATTAAACATGCATGCATGCAGCTATGCTCACTATCCTTGCAGTCGTGGCTCTTCCCCGGATGTTCCCCATCCTTGTCAAGTCAAGTCAAGCAAGCAGCTCAAGCTTCGAAGCTTCTGGCCCCACATCGTCTTTTAACAAAAAGTAAAGTCTCCATACCTAACCAACGTCCGATGGCCGACCCACCCCAATGCTCAATGTTCCAGCCCCCCCCTTCCTTCAAGCGAAAAGGTCATCGGTTAGGACTGACTGGTGGCATATGAACCAATGGTTCTGGCACGTTAGAGGAGCCAATCACGTCGATTTGCCTGTGAGAGACATTACATGGGTGGGTGGGAATTGGGGGCAAGAACAACACCATGAGCTTGAATTCGAGTGATGCATGTGGCATTCTCTCGATGTAATGGTGGATTTGGAGATATATTTTTGGATTATCGGAAGTACTCGGGCGTCTTACTGTTAATACTGTTAGTCCAGTATTATTATTTATTCAGACTCCTCTCCTCCTCCTCCTCCTTTTTTTTCAAACCCTGGCTTCTTTTTAATTCTTCATGTTCTTCCCTTTTTCTCCATACCGATGTCTTAAAGAAAGAGGTGGTTCCAGAGCTCTGCATGATCACATTCTCCATCAGCAATAACTCCACTTTCCTTTCCTCTTTAACCCAACGCCCGCATATATCCCATCATATCAGCTGAGCCAGCACCCAAAAAAACTACAAGGCGAAAAAAAAACAAGCTAAGCTTTCTTTTTCGTTCAGGGTCCATCGCATTTTCCGGCGCAGAGAGGTGATCTCCAGGGGTCAAAGACCTTAAAAAGAGGCGTTCCGTCGAGATATTATAAAACTTGTGTGCGTGTGTGTCGGCGAGTCCCCGCGAAAATAAATTTCGTTTCGAACGTACATACTCCATCCACCCTTAAAACAGAAAGAAGGTTCCAAGCGGAGCGAACTCCTCTCTGACCCTATATCAGTTTTTTTCGGACTTCGGACGTTTATTCTCGAGCTCGAGTTCTGGACCTTGGGGGAGAAAAGAAAAGGATAGTCACGCGGCCGGTGCCAAATTTAAACATAGTTTAGTAGCTTATTTGAACGAGAGAGGGTTTGGAGATATAAAAGAGAGCAAAAGTGTGAGGAATCTAGAACCACCTTAAAACTTCTTTTTCCTCTCCCTTTCTTTCTTTCTTTCTTGCTTCCTTTCTATCGATAATGGACATTTTGCTATCTAAAGTATCATCACGACATCATTGGCGGTTCGATCGCTTGTGACCTTTTTATTACTTGCAGCTTTGCCCGTTTCAAGCTTCCGACTTAGAATTTACAACAAACCTGGCAACTTCATCCAGTTTACCTAATTCCTTTAGCTGGTCGGGTCGATTTAGATTGATAATAAAAAAAAGTTAAACTTCGACCGCGACAGAAACATACTTCCGAGCAAAACCCCGTACAAACACCAAATCAAATAATCGATTTTACCGCTTAGAGCTTGAGGAAGATCTCCCGCCACAATTACACAATATCGATTCACATATAGCGTTTCAGGAAGGCGCAAGTGTCAAGTACCAAGTACCCATTGCAGGGTACAGAACCGCGACCTTGGTCCCCTGAGGAGGGATTGGACCGTTTAGGAGGAGCAGTTAGTCAACTACCAAAGAGGAGGAAGCTTCATTCAAGGATTTTATTTCAAGATTTTCTTGTTAAACTAAGAAGCAACGATGAAGTTTGGTCAGAAGTGAATATTTACCCCTCTCATCCTATCTAGTACCTTTTGAGTGCTGTTAGCTAACCCCCTTTGTAGCCTCTACCGTAACGTAGTGCCGGAATGGCAGGCATCGTATATCGACTACAAAGGCCTCAAGAAACGCATAAAGCGTATCTTGGAGAGCACACAAGATGAAACAGATCCAGATCTTGCTCGTACGTTCCATTCCTTTCACTTCTAAAGAATCAAATACATTATTATATATCCCTTGGAACCTAACATAAACACCACTATCAAAAAGCATTTATATTCTCCCTCGACCGCGAACTAGAAAAAGTCGACCAATTCTACAACAAGCGATTGGCAGATTGTACCAGAAAACTAAAGATCCTAGGAGAAAGACATAAAGAACAGTTTGAGAACGTAGATAACATTCCCAGACATGAACTCGAAGAACATGCTGAGGTATTGCTGGAGTTGAGGGGTCAGTTGAGGAAGATTGCTTGGTTTGGAGGTAAATGATGGTTCCACGAGATACAGATAGCGTATAAGGGTAGAATGCTAATCGGTGGCTACTCGGTGTAGACGTCAACCGACGGGGATTTGTAAAGATCCTGAAGAAGTAAGAGACCTACCCCTTGTGTCACATACTAAAATAGGTAGGCTAACAGCTCCTCGCAGACTCGACAAGAGGCTACTAGTCAAAGTCCAACAACGTTATCTAAACTCCAAAGTCTTGATAAAACCCTTTGCGGCATCGAGCGAGGTCACAGCTGCCGAACGGACTGTAAACGAGTGGCTCGAAAAGCTTGGTTTGGGAATCCAAATCAAGGGGATATCGGAGACAGAGAAACCCGACGGACTATCTTTCAAAAATTCGTCTGCTGGGGGTGTTAGCGGGTTATCTCAGGAAGTTTTAAAGACTTTCGATATCTCAATCAAAAATGATAACAGCGAAAGGCTGGATAAGGCACTGAAGGATATGCACCTCTCGAAAGACCAATTTTCGCAAAACTTGATTTTGAATCTGTTGCAGCGTGCCGCCTACGCTGAGGCATTCAAGTGTATCGACCTGCTGCTCATGCAAACCGAGAGTTTGAAGGATACAGAAGATATCAACGAAAGGAACTTACTCCACCGAATCGTCAGAGCAATGGGAAGGAGTACATCAACAAAGATGAGAAACAACCTAGCAAATTACTCGGAACTATCGGTATCCTTCAGTCGTGGTGACGCTAGTCGAGCACTACCAGAGACTCCCGAGGAACAAGATGAGCTACCGGGAAGTTTTGATGGAATATTCAAGGTTCTCAAGTACCTCCTCGCAAACTTCCCTCCAAGCTTACGAGTAGCTTTAACGGATCGGGATGCTTATGGACGGATACCATTGCACTATGCTGCTGAATATGGTATTGTCCAGGTCTGTCAGACGCTAACGGAGTATATGCACAAATGGGGTCAGATCGATGGAAAAGCCGGTATTGATAGCTCACCGTGGTGGGATAATGAGGGTCTTGCTCCCCTCCATTTGGCGGTTATAGGACAACATCCAAAGACGACTAAGATACTACTCGATGCGGAGAGGCTGGAAGGTGATCCGATTGAGATTATTGAGGCTAGAAAGAGCGTTTCGAAGTCTTCTGCTGTTCTGTGTCTTGCTACGCGGAACAATGCGCCAAAGCTGGTGGAGTTGCTAGTAAAGGCTGGTGTGGACGTCAACTTTGCGGATGAGAGCGGAGAATCGGCGCTCTTTATCGCTGCGAAGTTGGGACATCTTGAGTGCGCGAGGATTTTGTTGACGGAGCCGGAGACACAGAAGGTTGATATTGAGTTCGCAGAGGCGGCGTTTGGATGGACTCCTCTGGTATGTGACACTCAAATATCGGATTTTTATGCAATTGCTAATATTTGGTGCCTAGTTTACTGCCGCTGTACACGGCCATGCAGAAGTTGTAGCACTGCTCCTCCAATACGGAGCCGACTACGAGCGACTTGACTCGTCAGGATGGTCCGCCGCAGAGCATGCCACCCTCAGAGGTCATCTCAAGATCACAGCAATGATCTTTGACCAATCTCAACCATCAGATGGCTCCGACACTCTCTCTGATACCGCTAGCACGGTTCAGCAGGCAGTTTCGTCTCTATCTACATCACCATCGAGATCACTAGCTGAAGCCGGTTCTCCACTTGAGAAGGCGAAGTTCACACAACCGAACACCAAGCCGATCAAGACTTTCGGTCATAGGTATATTCGAGACAAAGCCATGGTTCTCGTAACCCTTGGATCGAAGGACCTTAGAACTCCAGTCGACCCCGTAAAACTCGAGCAGATTCCTCTGGCACTGGCTCATGCCACGCAGCTAGATACAGCACTTTCACTAGTGGTCTCAGCAAAGGGCGCAGAAGGCGAAGAAAATATCATCGATCTCCCACTCCAGGGTTCAATCCTCACCGAACCCCTCGTCTTCGAAACCTCAGATTTATCAAAAGTCAAGTTGATATTCGACTTAGTCCCCACCTACTCCGGTAGAAACGACAAAGTCCTCGGCCGTGCCGTCGCAGTTCTGAACAGTCTACGTCCCGAGAACGCCGGTGGAAAAGTCGCCTTGCAATGCGGACACACCCTCCCAATTCTCGAAGTTAGTACCCTCGAAGTCATCGGCTACGTCAACTTTGAGTTCTTGGTCATTACTCCATTCTCTCATGAGAATATGAGTGTTACCCGTGATCACACATATTGGAAAACACTTACTGTTCCATCTATCATCGGCCACCGTGGTTTGGGTAAAAACATCGTAGAACGTAAATCCCTCCAGCTGGGTGAGAATACGCTTCAATCTTTCATTTCGGCAGCAAACTTAGGCGCCAAATACGTTGAATTCGACGTTCAATTGACAAAAGACCACGTACCGGTCTTATACCACGACTTCCTCGTTTCAGAAACCGGTATCGACGTCCCAGTCCACAGCTTGACCCTCGAACAATTCCTCCACCTTAGCGAACAACAAATGGGCTCATCTCGCCCTGTATCCCCTGCCCTCTCCGACAAACCCGGCGACAAAGGCCTCCCCCGCCGCTTCAGATCACTTTCCGTCGGCTCTAGCAGCGACGACAGAACAGTAGACCTCCTAGAAAAGATGAAATTCACAAAAGCCCTAAAAACCAAAGGCTTCAACGCCAACACTCGAGGCAGTCAAATCCAAGGACCTTTCCAAACCCTCGAAGGGGTATTCAAGAACCTACCAAAAGACATCGGCTTCAACATCGAGCTCAAATACCCCATGCTGGACGAAGCGCAAGCAGAGGAAATGGACCATCTAGGAATCGAATTAAACACCTGGCTCGATAAGATCCTAAAGATAGTATACGATCACGGCGAAGGGAGGGATATTATCTTTTCCTCATTTCATCCTGATATTTGTCTTATGGCGTCTTTTAAGCAGCCTAGTATTCCTGTTTTGTTCCTGACAGAGGGGGGTACGGCGTTCATGTCGGATATTAGAGCGAGTTCGTTGAAGGAGGCGATTAAGTTTGCTAGTCAGTGGAATTTGATCGGGATCGTGTCGGCGGCCGAGCCGTTGGTGAGATGTCCACGGTTGATTAGGGTGGTTAAGGAGACCGGGTTGGTGTGTGTGACTTATGGAACGTTGAATAACGATCCGGAGAACGTAAAGGTGAGATCCATTCTGAACCAAAATTGATATAATAAGTGTGCAGGTTACTAATATAAAATCGATAACGATAGATTCAAGCAAGTCAAGGCATAGATGCGGTGATTGTGGATAATGTTTTAGCGATTAGAAAGGGGTTAACATCGTATAAAGATGGGTCGACTCCAGATGGAGGAAAGGACGGCGTTAAAGATATTATTATTGAGGTTAAGGCGTAGATATAAAATTTAAAAGGGGATTGGTTCTTCATTTTTTTCTTTTCTTTTCGATTTCCAACTATCGGGGTTACTATGCTTTTACAACCTTATATGGAGGATAGGGGGTTACCATTGATACAATGGGGATGATTGATATGATAATATACTTTGCTTTACTTTTGCATTTTTATATCTTGGGTATATTTTTATATCTTTTTGATTCTTGGTTTATTGTATTTCTTATTTACCTTTCTTTCTTTCATCTCGTACTTTGGGGGTTTAGCTATAGGGGGGTGAAAAGTTCAACACTACACTAGTTTCAACTATTATATTCTGGTGGCTTCGAAGAAGAAGTTTATTTTGAAGTTGTCTTATCGGAGACAAAAACTCAATATATCCATTTTTAAGAATAGCAACATCTTGAAGACAGGAATTCGAACTAATACGTATACCAGTTTATAATTTATTATCGCGGGGTGACGTTCAAGTCCGCGTGGCCCATTTTCGCCCCTCGGCTATCGTGACTAGAGCTATAGCTATAGATCCCATGTCTTGAATAAACAAAACGAAGCTGTCGGTTGGAAGAACCGAGAAATTCAAAGAGCCTCAGGTGACATAACTGATTCAGAATACTGTAAATTTTATTTACGGACAAACGGTGAGAATAACCTCCGAAGGGTTAACATATTATGCCACGATTGAAGATTTCAAACCGGCTTATTAAATCAGACGGTCTGGCCACCGCGAGAGAACAAGATTATATTTAAAAAATGATGCAGTATCTGCGTTGAAACCATGCAAATGCATGATCCATAAACTAAGGCGTCTGGGAAACATATTCCCAAAATTGCCAAAAAATGTCAGCCCGTAAAAAAAAAATTGGGGAAGAAAAGACCGGCCAAACGTCCCACCGATTAGTAATTTGAGATGATTGGTTAGTCGGCGCCTAAGATGGCCGACATGTTGGATCTCTGACCCCCTGCTGCCCCAAGAAACTCGAATGGCCGACTCTCCGATGCATTAGCTTTGATTAGTTCGCTTTAACTAAGTTAAGTTCTGCCCCAGATTTTAATACTTCTTTCTGGACCTCATGAGGTAGCGCCACTAGCTTAAGAAATCTGTTTCTTCGCACGAAAAAAAAAAGATACCTGCAGGTCTGAATGGTATACTCATGAGTCGCTTATGTCTGGTTTCGTAATCTTATGTTCCGTTTCCCCATGTGGGATTAGTATTCCGATAGAGATCGAGATTGTTCGGCCCGCAGGGCGAGAGATTACATAAATTGAGGGAGTTCGCTGCATGTTCGGGGTGGTGGCCTGTTTATTGTCCATACTATTAATACTATACTCGAGCTCTTTTAAATTTCTCGTGTCAACCATATGATCCTTTACTTTCTTTCTACCCTATAATACTTATATGCGCGACTAGTGCAATTTATTCATCTTTGTTAAATTTTCACGATCTGACAAGAACGTTAACGTTAACTTTTTCAATCGAAATCGCCAACGATATTTACAACGTCACACGAAACCCACAGCTATCGCGGACCTTTCCAACAGCCTCAACTCATCTCTGTACAACCAACTCCCAAACCCTCGGGTCTCAGTACCCACAAACCCCAAAACCCTCATATACACTATTTCCCTAAAAAACCGAAATAGTATATATATAAAATAAAAAAAATGGCCTTCCTAACCCCCATGGCAATCCTAGGAGGCATCCCCTCCAGAATCCCGGACTTCCCAGCCTCCCTCGTACTAGCCCTCCTCTTCCTCTCAATCGCCATAACAAACATCATAATCTTCAGAGGCAACCTCTCTAAAGGCCATAAATTCAAACTCTCAATCTTCATGATCGGTTTCTCCATGTCCCGAGTCGTAACCCTATCCCTCCGCAGCGCCTGGAGTTTCGAACCCACAAACATCGACCTAGCAATCGCAAACCAGGTCTTCAACGCCGCCGGCGTGATAGCCTTATACATCTTAAACCTAATGTTCTGCCATCGACTCTTCCGGGCAAGGCACCCTTCCGTGGAACACGGTAAAAGGAGGAAGGTGTTTTATGGAAGTTTTGCGGCGGTGTATACGTTGATAGGGTGTACTTTTGTACTTGTTATCGCGCCGACTATTTGGAGTTTTTTCACGCAGGATACGGAGTTACAGAGGAAGTTTTTGACGATTAGGAAAGTTGGCGGGACGATTCTTGCGGTTATTGCTTTTTTGCCGTTTGTTATTGTTCCCGTTACTTTGTTTTCGCCTCATAAGGGGGTGGAAACTAGTTTGGGAGTTGAGAAGAGGGCCGAGGGTGGGTTTTGGTTGAAAGGGCTGATTATTTTGGTTGGGGCTTTTTTCTTGGGTGAGTTTAATATATTCTACTGATAATCTTATATGAGTTTGGGATTTTTTACTAATCAGATATTATGGATATATAGCATTCGGCGCCGGCTTCAGAGCAGGAGTTGCGTATACCCACCCGAGACTAAGAAATAACCCGGCATGGTTCCACTCGAGAGCAGCATACTACGTTACCTACTTCGTATTCGAATACATCGTAGTCCTGTGGTTTACGGTCATGAGGGTCGACGAGAGGTTTTCGGTCTACGATAAGGAGGATAGATTGGAGACTTTGAAAGATAGTTCTGATGGAACTTTGAAGAGGGCGGAGGCTGGTGAGGGTACTAGTGTATAGTTGGTTGTGAGGGAAGAGAGAGGGACTCTTGATAAAAGTAATGCATTTTGGGAAGAAGGGGGCTTATTCTTTGCCTGTGCGGTATCGGGTTTGCGAATTTGCATTTAGCGGTTACTTTTGCGGGGTATTTTCTATGCCAGATATGTTTTTTTTTTTTTCACTATTCATATGATAATTTAATGTTTATTAGACCGATGATGGGATGTTTAATGTTCGGGATGGAAGTTGATGCAAATTTGAAAGATGCAAATAATGTATATATTTCAGCTATATTCTACTCATACCCTCCGGTATCCATCAAAAAAGCAACTAAATTCGCAGACCAAAAAAAATCCATTGCAATCGTACTATATCGTTAAATACATGACCAAAACATCTAACCCCACAGTTTATATATCTATATCTAGATCTACCCTATAGTATATCCACCCTAAGCCTTAACAAGCCTCTTAAGAAACCCCATCCCAGCAGTAAACTGGTTATTCGTAAGTGGGAACGGAGATCCACCCAACATCCTACTGGGAGTAGCTCCCACAAGCTCCGTGCCAATCGCGCCGGGTCCTTGGGTAGCGATATCGGCGACTTGATCACCGAGCCATCCCCAAAACTGAGGGATTGGGAGGGCGTTTGTGCCGGTGACGGCGGCGGTGGCGAGGAGGAGGATGGTGGAGAAACGCATTTTTGATGGTCTTTTTTTATTTAGGGGGTTGGGAGGTGGAGGTGTTTTGAAGTTGAAGTTGAAGTTGAGTTTGAAGATATATGGAGAGGAAGTTAACTTCGAGGAGGGTTTGGATAGAATAAATAGAAGAAAAAATTGAAAAGGTTCGGAGAATTGAAGAAAGGAAGCGGTACCAGCCCGTCGTATCCTTTGTAAATTAAATAAAAGATTTGTAAAGTGGGAAGAAGGCCCGGAAGATGTATTGCTATGAAGATTGATTGATTGTTTGATGATGATGAAAAAGAAGAGTATAAGGGAGTAGGATCGATACGTATTTATACACAAAAATGTATACTAGTTTATACTAGAATACAATATTCAGTCTCTATAATCCAATCGATCACGAGATCTAAAATAGGTGTATATGCATATATGAGTAATAAGCATGGTCGCAACCGGGAATACCGATGTCTCGTACTAGAAACTTCCTCTGAAACTTCGCCTATTCAGATAGCTCTACCCCATTCAGCATCCTGTCTCTCTAATTCTTAACAATAATAGAGATATCCATATGCATATATACTATGTACAATTCGTAGAGAAATGCATACTCTGAAACCACCAAAAATCTCAATCCGTCCGTTACACCAGAAAGCGGACAGGGATTCCGACCCGTCTTGGATTGCCTATTTAAGATTAGCGACGGTCCATCACTACTACATACAGTCTAGCGCTTCCCCCTTGAACCGTCTCGATTCCAGAATACAACATCAACAAGCCATCCGACATCCCGGACCGTGGACTAGGCTAGACTGCCAAGGGATGATAATAGATGATTGTTATCATGATATCCTTCCACGGAATATTAATAGTTAGTTGGTAACCTTGGGTGTGAGGTTATTTGAAACTTGGGGGACAGGTTATAATGTGGTATAGTATGATATCGTCGTAATTTCGGGTATACCGATTAGATTATATACCATGGTAGCCAACGTCCGGCCAAAACTTCCAGATGTTTTACAGGGTTTACATACCTTAGCTTAGACCACTACTCTAGCTCTAGAGCTGAATTGAATTGAGTCTACATGACAATAGTCGACAAAATGTATTGTACAGATAGATTTCATGTCGAACATCACACATCTTCAGAATGAATCACGGGAGCTTGGAACTTCTAGAATCTAAAAATAAATCTAAAAATACATTCTTCCATAGATCTCTAGAGATAGATACCTGTACATCGGTAGCATACTCTGTTTACCTGAAAATTGTCTATATAAACACCATCACCAGATCCAATTCTACACTTCCCTTCATCATCACCAACATCCACCAATCCAAACAACCATCCAACCATCCAACGTCCCGTCTAAACCTCTGGCAGGTCCCTAGACATCTTATCTTCACTTCTTCATTTCCAATCTCTATTATATTTTATAAAATCTTTAATCAACCTCCTTCCATCTCCACAGGCCGGCCTACCAACTACCCACCAAAAACCTCCACCTCCTCTATCTCTTAACCAAACACCAAAAACCAAAAACCAAAAACCAAAAACCAAAAACCAAAAATGCAACTCCCCTCCCTCCTCCTCCTCTCCACAACCACCCTCCTCCTCATAACCTCCTCCACCACCATCGCCGCTCCAACTCCAAATCCAAATCCAAATCCAAACCCAGAACCATGGATAGACCTCAACGCCGGCATAGTCCAAGACTTTACAAACTCAAACGGTCAATATTATAACCCCACCGCCGGTGCCAACGCCGATACTCCGCTTTATGGACTTTTTACGAATATCAAGAATTGGTGGAATAATTCCAAGAAGTAGTTAATTATATTTTCATTACCTGTTTTTTTGGGGGGTAGCGATGGATGGGGGTTGGCAATTGGTTTGGTTTAGTGATGTTGGTTATTTGAGGAGATATATAGAATACATTGGAAGAACGTTTATGTGGACTTTATAGATCAAAGAGGCAGAACTATACAAATGGTATATCGATATCATATCATATAAACTTATCCTGTAACTACAATAAAATAAGAAAAGACAAAATCTTTGTTCTCTCTTCGCAATCAACCATTCTTCAAAAAGAAAAAACAAACCAGTGCTGTAGCTTGTTCACCATCCACGTAAAAATATATGTCCAAAACGTCAGTATTGTGTTCAATCCAAAAACGAAAGACAACAAGTCAAATAATAATGACAATAATAATAGTAGTAGTAATAACACACTAGAATCAGAATAGTCGTGATAATAAAAGTCAAAAAATAAGAATAAAATAAAAATGATGAGATAGTCGTGGACAAGCCACCGGCACCAAGAAGAATCGTTATTCGCAAAAAAAAGAATAAAAAAAAGAATAGAAAGTCCGATCATTGAAAGAGTCCAAAATCGCAAGGTATACTTGGCACAAAGATGAAAGAAACGCCAGTGCCAATTTTCCTACTTCAGCGTTCAACCATGTTTAAGAAAAATCGATAACCAAAAAAGACAACCTTTCCAACAAGAAAATAAGACACATTTAAAGTAAACAGTAAGATACGGCAGTAATAGTTTTGTTCAATTCAACGCCTGAAAACCCCGAGAATCAATCCCACAGCAACGTAGCAAGTAGCAGAGGGGAACAGTTCTCAACAAAAGAAACCCAGTCACAAGTCAAGCTTCCAACGCAATCCAATCCAATCCAAACACCACCATCCCACTCGCCCCCCGCCTGCCAATTCCCAAGGAAAAAAAAGTAAAAGAAACCAAAAAAAAAGTGTCCAGAGAAATCACCATTAAAACCAATAGTTGTAACTCCCAAGAAAAAAACAGGTCAAGAAAGGAAAGCTCGTCGTCGCTTGTTCGCTAATTCAAAAAATAAGAATGATGATTTAATGTTCCGTTCTTTCTCAAACCACTTGATAATAATACGTTTTAACTGTACTGGTCGAACGGTAATAGCTGTGGTCGGTAGAAGAACATCACATCTTACCTATCGCGAATATGGTCGGTTCATCAGTGCGATCTCTCGTGCAATAGATGGCCATTCAAGTTCGCGCTTGATACCGAGGTTGCTCCCTGTTCGCTGAGCTTCTTCCCACTTCAGCAATTCGTACATGAATCGGAGATGAGGTTGGATGATGACATTCAGACGTCGAGCTCGGACATAACAGCTACATCCATGTTAGTATATATTTAGTTAGTCAATAAACGGACAGGAGGTCTTACTATGCTCGGGGAACGGAAAGATTGAGTCGTTTCATTACTTCCGCGATACAAATAGTTGCAGATCGTGAAACGCCGACACGACAATGGACGAGTGTAGCCTCTCCAGCTTCTTTACCAGCATCTGCAAATCTTCGTTAACACCTATTGTGAAATACCGAGACAAGAGCTCTACATACCGATAAAGTCTAGACACTTGTCCAATCGACAAGTCAAGGGATCTACGCCATTATCTTGGATATTCTCGAGCTTCATAATCTTCTCCGACGGCCATCCCGAAATCTCATCAGCTGACCAGTTTGTAAACTCGCCAATGCTCAAAATCCGTTTGATTCCAAGCTCTTTCAGCATCTCCGGATTATTCGCATGCCCTAGGTTACCCAGATACATGTGTGGCAGGATCCTACTAGGCAAAGATCCGTCCAATTTCGATACCCACTTAGGGATAGCAATACTGGCGATGAATGCAGTAGCGTCTGCTTCATTCTTTAGGGCCGGAGAAGCTTTGAGAATTTCAGTTTGTGCGTGTAGGAGAATTTGGAGATCGGTTTGGTAAGCAAAGAAGTTACGTCCCTTTTCACGGTGGAGATGGATCCAAGCGTCGTGAACTGGGAGGCCTTCAGCGTACATGAGATATGCAAGAGCCAAGAGTGAGGTTTCGGTGTACCCGTCCATGCAGTGGATGAGAACACGTTTGCCATGGTCGTGGTCTTCCATTGCAGTGTCGCCATCTGCGTCCTTGATTATGATGGGGTTTGCCGAGAAATATATCCATCGGCACATATCGATGATGGCATCGATATCGAATTTTGCCCAGTTGGAAGTAGCAACGCTTCCGGAGGCAGGGAACTCGATATCTTGAACACTAGTGTGATCCTTCATACGGCGGGAAATCAACCGTAGCATCGGCGCAGTTGGGAATGGAGCTCCATCACAAGATTCGATACAAATATTGAACAGACTAGAAGTGTTGACGGCTTCCTTATCGCTTGTTGATCCTAGCCAGACGTTATGTGCGATCTCAGTAGCCCTTGACATCGTACACATTTCTTGGCGTTCAAGATAAGGAAAGTCAGGGATGGACCCAGAACCTAGACCTCTCGAGTCGAAAGCGACAAGTTCAGGGTGGTTCTGTTCGAATTCGGAAAATGGACTGGAGACGATAAATGTGTTGTATTGCGGGTAGTCGAGGTCCGGGTGGTTCATATGCATGCTACGGTGCTTAACCTGAGCTTGTGCGATCCGCCTAGCGATATTCTTGATGGTATCCTTACTCGTTCGGTCGTCGCCGTATACAATGATATCAGAAACAGCAGCGAGTTTGGCGGTCTGGATATGGAAGTTCCGGACGCAGAAGCCCTCCTTTGGATCGACTTCGAGAAAGCCCTGACATCCTGGTGTGGCGGGGAGAATCTCAGCGGGATGAACCGCACCACGCAACTTGGAACTTTCCAGAGCTCTGCCAGCTTTTACAACGGTGACACCTCTCCAGCACGACGGTGTCCTCTGGTGAATCTTCCTCCGAGCGCTAAAAAAGGTAAGTTGAACGGCGTTATCCGAGTGAAGACCATGAAGCCATGGGAAGACCTTATCAGCAGGAGGAAGCGGATGACAGGCAGCCTGGTGGATTGCAGCAGCGGCCGTAGCAGCATCAATCGAATAGATGGGGGGTTCTATTGATACCTGCTGGTAAGCACTGGGAGGGTAGAGGACCGATGAAATGGGAAGGAGAGGAGTGGCCTTCTCGGTGGGCGGCGACGCAGGCGGGGTGACAGGTGACGCAGACACTTTGGTGGTAATGGTATAAGTAGGAGTGGGTAGATGCTTGTTGGGGATCGCGAGAGGAACCGAAGATGCTAAAGCGAGAGCCATTGGAGACGGTGAGTCTTCAGGAGGAGAAGGAGGAGGAGTGATGGATCGAGCAAGAGTTGAAGGACTGAGAGTGAGAGTTGCGGTCGCCATGGTGGGCGGTGTGGTTCGAGGACGATAGCCTGAGCGCTGGCTGGCCGGTTGGCTTGTGAACGGGTCAGATCAGATCAACCACCAAATAAATTCAACTTCTGTCTATAAACGCTGGGTTATATCATGGTTAGTATAATTATAGTGGGTATCTTCAAACAATTACAAGCTATATCAGGAAAGCAATCAAAGTATTGTGTTTTTTTAAAAAAGGGTTTAGAGCAAGAAATGACAACATGGAAAACAGCGACAACGAATTACTAAGTACTCAAAAAGTGGCGAATCGAGAGGTGCGCTGTTTCGAACATATCACTCGATTCCTCTGCGTAACTTTCAGGGCAATTGCAAGCATGCGAGACCGACTAAAAAGGCGACAAAGCACATCTGACACACTAACCCGAACGAAAAGAGAAAAACCCGCAGGGAAGGGGAGGGTAGACACCTATGGCAGTGCATGTAACAGCGCAGGGAGAGGATTTACATTAATTAGAGGTATGGGGGTATGGGGGTATGGACAAGTGTCTGTAGACGCAATCTAACGATTGTGGATGCATCACTTATGCATGAACATGCGAGTAGGCAATAGTATATCAGAGCTATAACTATCTCAAGGCCGATAGGATAGGACGAACAAACAGGAAGATGGTGGGATGCCCATGGTATGGCCGTAAGGGATAATTGACAATTGTAAGGATGGCATGGTGAAATCATTGCACGGCACTTACCTTTGGTTTCTTTTACTATTTCCCATGCAACTGTGATATCGATATCTGACCGATCCTGGCGCTGTACTGCAACTCTGATTCTTCCAGGCGAGGGATTTAATAAAACACAATGTTCGAGAAGAGGCTACAGCTTGGTTGACTGTACTGACTCTGGCTCCGCGAGCTAACTTGGCACCAAGGTGAGAGTTGAATCGAATCTTGCTGCCAGGATTAAAACTTCTCTTTTGTTCTTTTGCAAGAATAAGAAATATTTTTTTTAAAAAAAATCGCCTGAAAAGATAAAGAATGTATATGTATATTCCGTAGGATAGAGATAGCAGCGTAATGTATGTGAGAGTGCGTATGTGTATACGGTGAAGAAGGTTCCAGTTCAGGCTATTATCCAGATAGGTCCTGGAGCTAGTTTGATCCCAAGAGATAGCAGAGATATGGCTGAAGATATCGAGTTTGATATAGTAATGGTGGTGGTTGTGTTGTTCTGTTCGCCCTGAATGAATGTGCTACCACACAAGATAAGACCCACAACTGGTATCTTTCACCAGATTACCTCCTTGCAGGTTCCAATGAGTCGATGGTGTATGGATGTAATGGTTGTGGTTGTGGTTCGTGCGTGAATAATTGGATTGCGCTGTTGTGCTGAAGATAAAAGAGAGGCGAAATAAAATAAATTAAAATAAGAGAAGTATGCGGCGCAATTATACTATCTCCAAGTTCGGAATAGGATACCAGAATATTATAAAATAAAAAAAAAGAATTAAAGGAGATGAAAAGACTCAAAGATCTAGACTTTTATTAAAGCTGATCTCGTGATGCCTCTGTGTAATTATATCAAGCCACCCTCTTCGTCGGTCTACAACATCAGCAGGGTATAGCGTCCAGTGGCCGGAGATACCAAGCGGTGATGTTCCGAGGAGCTCGATTCAAAAAGAGAGAGTCGGGCCAGAGTTAGGTGATACCCGTTTGCTTTAGGCCCAAACAAGATTCCCTCCGTCGTTTGATTCTGGTCAAGTGGGCAGTGATTATGACTATGCCGGGGAAATTCGTCGTTCGGAAGTTTTCAATTGGGAAATCAAATAATTTCCCTTGAGAATGAACCTGGATACCGGGAAGCCTTAGGGCCTTTATGGATTTTTATGGTGGAGTGAAATGCGGTTTCGTTTCCCTCCCTCCTTTGATGGGTAAGGATGAGATGATGCTGTGGCGGATCGAGAGTGGGCTAATTTGCGGGCGAGCAGGCCAAACTCGTTTGTGGTTTTTGGACTTGACTTGACTTGATTTGACCTGATCTGACTGGGGGTAACTTTGAGACGGCTGATACAGAAATAGAACGGCTTCGATGGCAAAGTTCAAATACCACTGCTATCAGGAGGTGAATTGAGGAATTTCAAACTCGAGTAATGTATATGTGCCAGATAGATCTCTTCAATAGCTGTTTGTTACTGCTGTGCCGCTGTCAGTATCAAAGTTGTAAGTAACGTTGGCTTCGAACAAGCTGCAAGACTGAAAGGACTTTAAATCGAATTGAGAGACGTGAATTGGACAATTGACAGCACAGAATACCAGACCAGATCGAACAACTGTAACAGCACAGAGCGGCCAAGAATAGAAAAAAGAAGAAGAAAAGTAAATGCTGGGATGCTTTTTACTTCTTCAATGCAGGCGAGGTATTGACAAAGAACGGGAGGGAATAGGCACTATTTCAATAGTCCGGCCTAAATTTAAATGAAAAAAATAAAGATAAAAATAAAATAAAATAGAGCAACGTGCGTGCTGTTGTCGCTGTAAAGCATCAACAGAAACCCGACTCGAACAAGACAAGCCAATGGCGGAAGCAGAATCGGTTGTGCAGTTGCAGTTACTCAGAGATCAAGTAAAGTAAAGTAAGCTGGGCTGAAAAGGGTGGTGGGGAAGCTCTCACACCCCACTCTCTGTAATCCACTCCAGGCACTCTTGAATCATCGGCTAGCGAACCACCCAGAACAGTACCAAAGCCAAAGTGGGTAGTGGAGTTGATAGGTACTGCGTATAGGTATACGAAGATACTGAGGGAAAGAAGGAAAGAAAGGTCGAGAGAGGGAAAGAAGAAAAGAAGAAAAGAAAAGAAACTACCACACCAGCATGCATTGCATAAGAAGAGGGAACGATGATGTACCAGGGCCAAATGTCAAATCGTTGCGGACCACACCTACCTACACTACAGATACGTTCATCTAGCCTTCCCTTATCCACGAGACCTGCAGCGGTTCGAGGGACGTATGTACTGGGCGATTCAGTGATTGATCCCTGTAGACGAGACGTCTGTCGAAACCCAGTTTTTTCTGTGCGGAATAAGGTACAGTCTCTCGGAAGCAGTACAAGTCCGTCGGTACCACCTCCCTCAATCTATATCCCAGGCCTCCTTGTGCGTCGGAGGGGCGTAGATTGATATAAAAAGAAGCAATATAGTATGGCTGTTATGGCTTATCCACGTCGCTAGATGTTGGAGCTGTCTTGTAGTATGTTCCGGCTGCTCCTTCCCTTACGTTGACTGCAAGAAGTTAGCGAGCAAGCCACAAACTCCGAGAGAGAGTATGCGACAGGTCGAGGGATCGTTCTTTTCTTTCTTTCTTTAGTTGGAGGTCTTGTAGGTAGTAGATAGTGGAGCAACTCCGGGTATTTGCGAGCCCGAGTGACTTTTGAAGAAAGATGCTGTGACTTCTGGAGCTCGAGGGAGATGTATATTCGTACCTATGTGGGTATGGTGGATGGATGGGTGGGTATGGGGTTCCAAGGAAGGAATCTGCTCACGTTGATATATAAGGATTCTATCTATATCAAACGACGCTCTAACACGAATCGAATGATATCAGTGTCGTTTGAATATCTCCTGTAACGACCAGGTCAGATTGATGAGACGGGACTGGCGACAATTCACAAGTGAATTATTGGAGAATCGAAAGGAATATTTGGCAGAGACTGAGAGCTGGGAACCCGCTACTTTACATATGGTTCTTTACACGCTGAGGACCAGGAAGTACCAAGTACTGAACGAACATCCAAAGCGAACGGAAAGCGACAGTCGAGCAAGAAAAGCAAATCTACGATAGCAAAGCAGCCAAACCTTGCATGTCTGTAGGCCTATTTTGGGCCGAGACTTTGAGCTTGTTGCGGAGAAAACCACAGA
The DNA here is from genome assembly GCA_036971725.1 of Arthrobotrys conoides. Classification (NCBI taxonomy): domain Eukaryota; kingdom Fungi; phylum Ascomycota; class Orbiliomycetes; order Orbiliales; family Orbiliaceae; genus Arthrobotrys; species Arthrobotrys conoides. The sequence continues at coordinate 1,716,585 of JAVHJM010000009.1, forward strand.
CTCTGAGGAATTGCACCCGATTGCTTGCGGCCTTCTCCCTCTTCTGTGATCGTCGAAAGCATTGTGATTCTTTCTTTATCTGTTGTTCAATTCCTTCCAAAGTCCCCGTTTATCTACTCTTTCAAAAGACATATTCAGTGGCAGCGTGATCCGTTCTTCACATACCAATGACCCGATTTGTGGTTTGCCTAGCTCGAAAAGTTCCCTTGTTCGCTGCTTTCAGCATTCCGAGCCGTTGAAAGATCCCCCTAGAATTGAACGAAAGTGCAAAAGAGGGAAAGGGAAGGGAAAGGTTGGCGGACTGCAGTGTGGAGCATATTTCGGTACCTGTAGAGCATCTACAGATACACTCCGGTTGGTACCAAAGTCAATTGACGAAAATGGTACCTTTCCTATCATTCGCTGCAAACCTCAAGGATGTGGGCCGAACCTCGACCCACACAGTCCTTTCGAACAGCGAGCTATCGACCGGGTATGCCCATGCTGACGGAATCAAGAAGCTCGAGAGATACTGGTACTTATTGCAGGTACACTCGTGAAGGCTGTATAGATGGAAGTATTTCTAGCTGAAGCTTCTTTCCAACGTAAACTCAGATCGAAGCTGTAGGGAACGTGGAAAACATGGCGACTGGATGGCGACACAAAACGTCTGTACGTACTTCCTCGAGGCCGTCGGATGTCTCTTGTCTCACTCCTACCGCGCGTCGAAGCTTGCTTTCACCTTCCTTTTGTTCTCCAGACCCCCATCCGAGCCTTCCAACAATCGATATCTAGACTCTCAAGATCGGCAGAATCCCATAGAAACTCTAACCTAAACATGTTAACACAGATAGTCTTGCCTGTGAGCTATAACCAAACCTATTGGCAAGAAAGGTATAACGGGCCTGTTATCTTCCGCAAACGACCTCACCCATTCCAAAGGATACGGAAGTTGATCGTCAACATGGATTGTATCGTGCCTGTGGAAGAAGTACCACAAGTTCCTGCCAGCCGTCTACACGCCTCCTCTCCTCTCTCTCCTACCCTCCCTTTGGAGGCCTTGCAAATGTTTCGCGGCATTGAATGCTCCCTTCCCCCCGATGAACTAGACCAAGAGTGTCCTGAGAGAACTGAGCTACTTTCTCGATTCCTCTGGATTTCGTTGCATTTGGCAGTCATTTTCGGCAACTTCGCTCGCTCAATTCTCGCTCGCTTCTGATCTGCCTGCAGCAACATCGCTACGAACTACGGGGTAATGCCTTCATCCTTGTTGACACTACCCTTGTCCGTATTCTGGTAAACCAGCCAACGCTGGTAAAATCTATTCCCGCTGTGGTAAGTCAGTTTAAATCGGAGCTGTAAACTGCAGTCCGATTACGCAAACCAGCATTAGTTGCGACAATAATTGGTAAGATTATCTGGTGAGGTCGACATGATCGTTAGCTTGCTTCCCTCTTCCTTGCTATTCAGCCTAGATTGTGGAGTTGGCCAGAGAAATTAGTAACCAAGAAGGACATGTTCGTGATCATCGAAAACCCAAGCGACGCACAAGCCAACGCCTAGAAAGGGGGCTGTGAACTTTAGCTTCGGAGGTCTTGCATAAAAAGGCCTTCGTTCTTTTTTTCTCTTCTTGTTTCTTCATGGTAGCCCTTGTCGATGCAATGACGGTTGGGAGCGAGTGCAACATTCCAGGAAGTTGGATAAAGAGGCGTTTAGTCTGTGCATGCATGAACGTTGGTTATTCCCGCGGGGTTTCCCATAACCCATACATAACATACATGAACGACATTACATGATCCATTCGAATAATTCTAATCCAACAGTTGAAATTGTATCATCGATCAAATCTGATTGGAAGGCACCGCTGTCAAAGACGTTGGAATGTCTTGATCTTCTTTTGGGTGATGGATTTTATAGGGCACATCATCCAATGAAAAGAACGACCATGGAGGGGGTCCTGGTCGCAGTTGTGATAGTTAACCCTATGACTTGCAGCGCGATGACGGCTAAGTGGGTTTGAAACGGGCGATCTGATGATTTTGACGAGTAAGAAGGACATCGATATACCCGAGAATTCGGGATGTTAGCATTATCATGTGTGGAGATGCTTGGCTATGCATTTGGTATTCGTATTGAGGTTGAATTCTGGCCTGGTAATATTGAAGTGGAGCAATGTGTTGGGCTGGTGTCGTAGACTGCAGTTCACCTACCCGCTATCTGCTTCCAAGGCGTAGGCACAGACGGGTTCGGGTCAACTAACGTAATTGATATTATAATTTTGACATCAAAACTCGAAACTGAACGGATTTCCGAAGGTTTGTGGCTAATACCATTTTCCTTGTTATCAAATACTATTTTTCTCCTCTGATTCGTATAGTGCCCAACTTTGCATAGGATTAAGTGCTCAACTGATATCATGATAACATCTCGATCCAGTTTGCAAGTTTGGCCGACTTCGATGCATCCACATGCACTAACTAACATACATCGCCTCCACTTCCAAGGCAAAACGCAGCAACATCGGTCTACGGAACTTAGCTTCCCCAAAAAATTCCTAACTTTTGATCCTATCAAGCCCATTCACGCCAAATTTTTACTAAATCGCTACCGATATCATATCACACGAACAAAGAAAGAAGACCCTGGATTTAATGTGGATCCCCATCTTCCTGCAGTGTGTGACAGCCCAGGATCACAAAATTTGCCACATGATCCCATGCCCACTTTGTGGAACGAGACTTTCAGATTGGCTACTTCCCTTTTTTTTCCTGGGGGAGGCAAATGCACTTGAATCTGCACGGAGCACTCATTGATGGCAATTAACATGCCAATGTCACGAAATCGGAATTAAATGCTTGGATTTCAATCGTTGAGGATACTTACTTGCTTTGGAGGCAAATTGTTGGATTTCTGATTGGTTTCGAATAGTCCATGACAAGAACAAGAACCATGGCTTCTTCTTCTTCTTCTTCTTCTTCTTCTTCAGCTGTTTCACAGAATCGACCAGAACACTAAAGAGCAATCACGGATAGTATCACGGAAATAACCTGTTATTCAATTTTCCATCGAATCAGAACACTGCGAGTTCGAAATACCACCGACAACCAAAGGCTCCCAACTACCCAACGTATATATTACACGCACCTTCCCTATTCAAGGTGATAGCTAAAAATATAGAAATCCCTCTTGAACGGCATTTTCCGAACCCTTCAAAAACTAACATTAGACAATAAATAACCACCCGGCTACGCTTTTAAAGTGTGGTTTTTTTTTTTTTGAACTTCAGCTGTTGATATCATTGATAAATGAGACTGTCGTCATAACCCCCAACTTTCCAACGGGGTGATATCATAGCGCAGTGTTATGAATAGGATGGGTCGTCGTAACGAGTGTGTCCCATGTGCACCGTGCGTCAAATAGTTACATCAGAAAGAGATATCTGTTATGAGAATAATAACCTGGTAACTATGAAAGGAAGGAAGTTATGGTAGACATATAACCTGCCGCATCATACCAGTAATAGCGGCGGGATGGGATATAATCCCGCATCTCGAGAATAGCGTACCATCGAGAGAGAAGCCGTTACAGACAAGAAGCAAATGAACAAGATACTCGCGTCCCATGCCGCATTTCAAATGAAACACGTCCATCCTTTCAATAAAGTTACCGCAGTGTATAAGTACGGTCTATAGGGACTTCAGGCCCGATAATCCCCTAAGCGCCTTCAGCCCGTCTATCAATCCCACGGGTCCCCCTCCAATAATTTGAAGATCTAGGCAGGAAAGAGGTATTCAGTCACATGCAGCTTAAAAAAAAAGAGTACTTATCGTCCCCGATCGCAAGTACCCCTTCAATCGAAAGGTCTCAGAACCCTTTCGTTTGCAAGAGATCTGAGATTCTGGAAGAAATTTAAGATCTTAAGGGCCAAATGGGCCCTTAGTTGGGAGTTATGGATCGTCATCGTGCATGTGAGGGTGCAGGGCAGATCGCGCCACAATCGAACAAATGTGGCAGGCTTTTTTTTTTTTTTTAATAGTGTCTCATATTCGTGGTTAGCCGGTTGGGGATTTTTGGTTGGAAAAGTGAGGGATGTATGGGAATTCAAGTTTGGCATTTTTACGGTTATCGAGGATTTGAGAATGTGATTTGATTTTTTGTGAGCTCCATGTATTGTATGTTAGCCATGGGGTTCGTATTTGATGGGCTGTTCGAGGGGCTTCGCGATATCATCGGGTAGATGTCTGGTGATTCGATTTCTTTCTGTTCTTCCTTTTACGTGATATCTTAGAGAAGCCCGCGTGAATTAAAATTTTTATAGTCAGTCATTCAGACGTCACAAAGGGAAGAGTGCCAGCCATTGCATTCGAACGTGGAAAGGAATGTCGGTGACCTATTATCTATTCCCCCAATTGACCAACCTATCAATCTATTCCTTCATTTGATTCTAAAATCACAACTCAATGCATTATTACCATTAGTTCGCGTGTAATACCCTACAGCATTAGGAAATAGAAATACACATAGTATGAAATATCCGGTCAATACCGTGGATGATTCCTAATATATTCAGTCTCTCATCCTGGGTGGCAAAAAATCAAAACCCACGATTCGCCTCGAGCTCAACGTATGAAAGTACGATCATGCATTGATTCCCGTTGAAAAAGCCTCCTAGTGGCCAATCGATAATCGATATCAGCCTCTTTATCGCATTCGAACTCTTACCTTTCCACTTCAATTTTTGTCGTTTCAAAATTCTCAATTCGTGATCCCTGTCCGTTAAATTCCCAATTGGGTTTCAACCGTCACAATGTATACCACATTCACGCAGAGACTTACATCTACGACCACAGAAAGAGGACTACTGCGTATCCCGTCCGCTCTGCGCTACATAAGCCTCTTATCGAACGCTCAGTATTACCGTGGGTGACCAGGTGAGAATCGCGTTTGTTGTAGATACTTCATTTTTTGGTTTTTTGGGGGTCGTGATATTTTTTTCGTGGAGTTTTGAAAGTTTCCCACACGCACACTGACCTGGAAATTCTTATCTTTGTTTTTTTACCCTGTGCAAAGCCGAGAATATTCCGCACACAATCAATCAGGCGTAGAGAGGCTTAATTGATTGTCCAGAGGCTTATGTCTATATCTAAATCTCTATTTTGGTGTTCATAGTTTCGAGGCTTTCCGCAAGTGGGACAATATGGCGTTAACCCCCACATTTGACCCTGTTGATATCCACAACGCAATATACACTTGTTGTAGATTTAAGCCTCATTTTCTTCGTTTTGTACCTCAAGCTTTCGAGGATTCTCAGAGCATGCGACCTTCTGGGGATTCCGGAGCATGCGGCCTTCACCAAAACAATCAAAACTCATCTCGAATCGTCCAACGGTTTAAGATACCCGCCTGTCACGCGGGAGACCGGGGTTCGACTCCCCGTTCGAGAGCTTCCTTTTTCCTTTCGACATTCGACAACGATTGAAAAAATTTTTTTGTTCTTTCTTTCCTCGAATCATCCAGCCGCCAAATTGATTTTTTCAGACATCTACAGTATCTAGATACCTATAGTAGATATCTCGTCCGGGCTGGTATATATATCCTCCAAATTTTTTTGTGTTCGCGAGAAGTAACATTCGACTTTACCGTAAAGAGTAGGACAATATAGTTATAATCCACGCACTTTCCCTGATTGATATCTACGACCACAGAAAGAGGATTACTACGTATCCCGTCCGCTCTGCGCTATATAAGCCTCTTATCGGTCGTTCAGTAGTCTCGTCGGTGACGAGAGGCGAATCGCGACTGTTGTAGATTTCATTTTTGTTCCTTTTGTATCTTTTTGTCGTGGTTGAATCGAATCTCTTCGTGATGTTTTTGGGGGGTTAGAAAATTTCTTCATCACCTCTAGAAATCAATTCCTCACGTACACGAGCATGCGCAGCCAGTTTTTAGTAAACCATAAGAATAAATAACCAGCCAAAAATATCTAAAGACTCTGAAGAGAAAAATATTTTCCTTGAATTCCATAGATCCGTATAAAATATCTAGAAGTTCTTAAACTAAATCGATATCTACGACCACAGAAAGAGAGTCAGCTACGTATCCCGTCCGCTCTGCGATATATAAGCCTCTTATCGACCCCGTAGTAGCAAAGTCGGTGACGATTTGCGAATTGGGATTGTTGTAGATTCGAATATTCTTTTTTGTAAAAACTTTTTGTGTTTGGGGGGCGCCTTTTTTGGTAGGTGGGGATTAGTTTTTTATATACAGACAGGGGTGTACATGTATCGTCGAATGTCGAGGCCCCCAGATTCTTGTTCATGGTAATAGAACAACTTGTACAAATGCCCAGTGAATTAGACTGCTGCATCTGGAACAGATCTTGCACATGAGTGGCATTTGGTTTTGCTAGATGAGTGTAGGTCTAGCCAGGGCTCTTATATATACTCTAGCTGTGAAGTCTTGATCTCATATAGTTTAACGTAAGACAGTCCCTTCCAAAACTAGAAAGCTCAAAGATATATCGATAGTTGTTCCTGGCTCATAGTTTAAAACTAGTGCACGCGCCCAATCCTTTCATCAATATTATCTCTTGCCCTTCCTGCCCCTTCAAATTAATACCTGCCATGGAAACTAAATCTTCAAATCTACATACTCGGACGAGCAAATCCTTGCCCATTTAACCCATAGCATCCCCTCAACACCATCTACTTGACGGACCTTTGAGATATAAAATCTTGCCTCTACACGCTCCCCAAGCTTCCTGAGAATACCAGCCATTAATAAATGTGCAACAGCTTCCATCTGTGCAGAAAACACATTTTCGTGCTTTCGCAAATGGCCAATATATTCAAATAATCTTTTGCAACCCTTCTTCGCGTTGCCAAATCTTGATTCACAAATGAAAGCAACCGTGCTGGAAAGATATATGATAACTTTTAAAATTTTCCAGCGCTGCCCCAGGCTGTGTCGCTGAGAGAGGGGTCGTATCCTTACTAATGCTACATCTATACTTTGTATCAAGGGCCCGGAGGATGGCCCTGAATACGCCCTAGAACCCGTAGATGAGGCGGGTATTCCTAGATTTACCACGATAAAATCTCTGCTTTTCATCACCATCATGTATTACAGCCTCTGTTTCCGAAGCAAGTTCCCCCCGAAAGAGATTATAGGCTACCTCGCCGCTCTCCCTGATAAGCTGCCAGTCTGCGGCTTTAAGGCCCTCGAGGACTTCGATATGGTGAAACTTTAGACGCTGAAGTGTCATTGATACAGACTCCGGGTCTTCCGGGTCTTCTTTGTCGAGATCTGAAGGTTCGTAGTTACCTGACAGCCATTTTAGGATTATAATGGCGTCTTCGGCATTCCTAGCAAGATAGTCCATGAGCCATAGTACTAGTACTAAGTCTTCGCGTTCGTGCTTCGAATCGGATTCTGTAACTTCATCTGCTTGGGGTTCCCCGGCGAGTGATTTTCGTTTTTGTCGTAGTGTCTCCTCGCTTGTGACATTTTCAGTAGTTCTGGTCGCCTGAGTGGTTCTACTGGCAGCTGTTTCGGTGGAGGATGAAGTGATTTTCTTAATGATACTATGAATTCTTTTCTTTTTATTGGCTGGCGGTGAGAGGGCCGATGAGGATCTATTTCGCGTCGAAGCCTCCGAAGTTCCACTGTATAAAGGGCCCCCCTTGCTACCAGGACTACTCATGGGAAAGCTATGCTCTTGAATCAGTGGCCAACTCGATTGCAACTAGATGGGGACTATACTTCGATATTCTTTCCCGACCAGCTGTAGGCGTCCTAATAATTGGAATAACCGCGGCAACATGCTCTTGGTATTGGTATTCGTCAAACCCCGACTTTCTAACGTTCTCTAGAGCTTGACTCTTCGAAACAGGTTGCTTTGCATTGTTTTCAGAACTATCAAGTATGTGTTTGCGATGTTTGGGGCTGGCTGATTCCTGATATCGTAGCGGGGCAGCCTTGTCACGGACTAAGCTTGAGTTCTCTACTCGAGACATTCTAGTGTATGTAATGTGTGGTAGCCCTATGGAGTCGAACTAAGTGATGTCGGGGATCGAACGTTCGAAATGATCTGGCGCCTGATTTTCACCAACTGGCTTCTGATAGTTCTGGATATATACATACACTATAGGCTTAATTTCGAGTGTGAAAATGTATGATCGAGGTGTTTAGGTATATTATATTATTATTATTAAGGCTGAAAGCCGGCCCAGTCATTGGATTAATTGTCGTGTTTTCAATTGAATGGGTAGGTTAACCGGTTTCTGGGGGCGAGAAAACTGGCGGCCTCGTTATGTCAAACCGTGCATGCGTGGTATCGCTATAACTCCGCATCAAGCGCCTAAAGTCGGGGCTAGGCGCGAGGCTATCAACATTGCATTGAAGTCTTTGCACCAAAAAAAAGAGAGTAAATCTACTTAGATGAGGTATGTGCTTGGATATAATAATAACTACTGGCCCTTCGAGCTCGAGGACATAGACGTTCAGTTAATATAATTGATGGTTTATATAATATATAATTATATAAACTGAATATATTTATAAACTACTTAGTTCCGGATGATATATATAATAAATCTAGATGCCTTAGTACTAAGTACGGAATCTATAAGCTTGAATTTATAAATACTTTGCCGGAAAATGTTGTATCTCGAATATCAATGGATTCATCTTCAATACTGTTCTAATTAGCTAACCCGTTGCATTGAATTACCATAAGATGGCGGGGGAAAAAATACCAGTATCGATATATATATCATATCAATAAATATCTTCTGGCACAATACCTAGGTACTTAGTGCCTATGCTCACCCACGTTAGCTATCACGCATGGTGCTCGTCCCATTCTGCATTCTGTTGTTACAAGAGTCAACTGCACCGTGGTATAGGACCACTTGGTAAATCATTCCCATATTCTGTATTCAAACAATTTAAACAAGGAATTCATTAACTACATAAGTAAACTTGACATGAAGTTTAATTTATTCCCCTTGGTAGACATAAAAGTATATTGGTAAGGGGTACTTAAGTAAGTAACCAACGAGACTGATTGTTCTGACACCGTGTGCACGTGTGCGCCAACGTCCTGCAATTGCGCATTCGCTCTGACAATGTGGTATTTTGACAGCCCACTCTCACCAACATACCCCAAATCAACACTTTTAACCATGTATCATCTCACAGTCGGCACTTTCGAATAAACCTTCGGACTTTATCCCCCACCGGACCCGATAATTCCTCGCCAAGACCAGCCAAGACCAAGCACCTCGCTGACATTGTATTCCATTTCTAGTAATTGATAGGGATGTAAGCCATTTTTCTTTGATGACAGAACACGGCTGGGCTAAACGCAAAATTAAAAAGATCTAAAGATGCGTATTGCGTCGCCCCGAACCATTATTAACATGTCATTTGCTGGATTTGGAGTATTATATAATAATAAACGGAGGAATTCGGGGTCCGAGGGGGGTTTTTAAATTTTAATTGTATGGTGGGATTGATTTGTATAAATTGGTAATGGGTTTCCCTTGGATGCATCGATGATATTGTGATTGGTTCGAGGGATTCACTTATTTTTTATACTATTCATTTATCTTATATATATTTGGATATTGTTTATTACTTGAACTCGACTATCTTTTATTTTTTTTCCATATTATTACGCTATTATAATTTGGTCTTCATTTCATATATCTCATATACTTATATACGCCGATAGAGTGTACACGATGTGCTCAACATTCTCAGTAGACTCCCTCCCGGACCTCACCGGTCGTGTCTACATCGTCACAGGAGGAAACGCCGGCATGTAGGTTCCCAGGTCACCTACACAATAAAATAAACATCATAAAACCCCACACTAACTTCAAATATTCCCAGCGGCTACGAAACAATCCACGGCCTAGCCTCCAAAGGCGCAACAATCTACCTCTGCGCGCGCTCCCCCTCCAAAGCCACAACAGCAATAACCACCCTCCGCTCCAAACTCCAAAACCCCGATGCACCAATCCACCCCCTCCCCATGGACCTCATGAACCTCTCAACCATCCAAACCGCCGTCACCACCTTCCTAAACCGCGAAACCTCGCTACACGGTTTAATCCTCAACGCGGGGATAATGTGTACCCCCTGGGAAGAATCCACCGACGGTTACGAAGCCCATTGGCAAACAAACTATATAGCGCATTATCTATTAACATATCTTTTGTTACCGGTTTTGAAGGAGACGGCGGGACGGTGTGAGGCTGGGGTTGTTAGGATCGTGGAGTTGACGAGTGGGGCTTGGCAGATGGCTAAGGGGCCGGGGATATGGTTCGATCAGGTGGCGTTGAGGGATAAGGAACCGTTTGATCGGTATTGTCAAAGTAAACTTGCGAATCTTTTGCATGTTAGGGAGTTGCAGAGGAGGGTTGGGCCGAAGGGTGGAGAGGAGGAGGAGGAGGGGAGGGGGGAGGTTTGGGTTGCGGCTGTACATCCGGGGTTGGTGGAGACGTGAGTTATACCCTTTCCCTTATTCTTTGGGATCTTTATGATCTTATATAGTTATCTATAAGATACTAATATTTTATGTTATGATGGTATAGAGGTCTATCAGCCAACTACGCAACAACGAGTATTCTAGGACGTACGTTACTCAAAATGGGTATGGGAGCACCACCGGATAAAGGAGCTTTGGGAACGTTATTTGCAGTGGCGAGTAATGATTTTAAGAGAGACTGGTCGGGCAGTTATATGGTCCCCACCGCGAAGAAAGGATGGACGTGGAGATGGGCGAATGATAAGGATTTACAGGAGAAGCTTTGGAAGTGGACGGAGGACCAGCTGAGGTGGAAGGGATTTTTGGGTACTTCGGATCGGGCTTAGACCGTACTTTTTTATTAGTTCTCGTGGGATTCATGGGAAGGTTGGGGTGCAGGGTTTGTATTTTGTCAGGATCTTATCGTTGATATGGTGGATTTGTTTGGAAGTTCTTGAGGCGGCGAATACAGAGGTGTTCAATGGCATGATAATTAGAACGTAAGAACATGCTAGGATCAATATATGGGGAAGAAGAGAAGATCTGATTCAATTGATAGAAGTAATAATGAGGATAATAGAATGGTACAGGAAAGTTCGAATTAAAGGGGTAACATGGTTGATGAATAAGGTGTTTTGAAATGAACAAAGGCAGAAAAAATCAAGTCGCTGATGTACCGTGTAAGAATCTCCAGTGCTGATGCATGATGAAAAGAGTAGAAAGGTAGCAGTATTGGAAGATTGAAATACAATACTGCTCAGTGTCAGATCGAGAATGGTAAAGTCAAAATAGCGTGAGTGAGACAAGGAATTCTTTGGGAATTCGAGATTCTCTCTGGACGCTAGATCTTGGGTTCTTCTGTTCAAAGACATGATATTAGCTTGAAGTCTAATACATATAAAAAGGGGATTGAATCCTGGATAAGTATGTAGAGGATGTAAAGAAATACTTACTACCCCAAGGCCATTCAACTAGATCAGACTTCTTGACGTAGGGCTCAGACTTGCCAATTTGATACAGCTCATCTGGTAATGGCATATCCAGACGGATGACTTTGCTGAACTCATCGTAGGAGAACCTACAACCAAAACAAGATACTTATAATCAGTAAAGTCCATAGTAAGGATATAAACTTAGGTATATATATACACACGTGTATTCTCCCTTCAAGTTCTCTTGGGATTTGAGAGTGGACTCTATTTCCGCCGCCAAGACTGGTTCGATATCCTCGACAGTCATGAGAATAGTTCCATATATCTTCCTCGTTCGGATAGCAAAGATGATGTCGTGCATGAATTCATTCGACTGTTGGCAAGGCATCTCGGGTTTTCTTGGTAGTGGATTAATTGAGGTCTTTGGTATTAAGGATTAAGGATTGACTGGTTCTTTAGAAGATTGATTAGGAATGTGGATGGTGGGCCTTAAGTTGATTGGAGATATGTTTAGGATGGAATAGCTGGAGGAAGGTTTGAAGGTGGAGACTTTGATGATTGTAAGAATGGAAGGAAGGAAGGAAGGAAGGAAGGAAGGAAGGAGATGGATAGAAGATGGTCTAGAGCTGGGAGGTAGGAGAGGAGGATATTCCCTTGTGACGGTGGAAGGTATGATGTATATACATGATGGCTTTTTCATGCGGTATATTGATATCAGATGAAGTTTCCGCGATGCATTTGTGTCTATTCGCATCTAATCTTATCTTAATATTTCATCTTTAATTTATTCTAATACAATTCGAGACGGGGTGTGGAGGCCAGATGCCGTAGACATGTTCTGGCTTGGTTAGGATTATTGCCTACTGATATTTATATTAACCAGAACAATATTTACCAGGTTGGCCATTGCGTATCTGACTGTCTCTACATCGTCTACTTAAGTAGGTATTTATTGGGTAGCCTATTAATTTAAAATATACCAATTGATCCCAGACGAAGGCATAATTGATATCTAGGAGGAGGAGGACCACTCTCATCCGAATTACTGATAAATGTTATTCTTGAGTATCTCCCTTCCATATTAATGAATACTCTACTCGAGAATAAACGTTTGAAGACGGTATTACAATAAATGCTATATTATATTGTACAATTGCGTCTACCATACATATTAATTGATATCCTTCTCCTAGTACAATAAGGTGGTATTTAGGTATTCGAGTACCCTGTATGTAGGTACCTAATATGTACTTTGGTAGGAGGTATACCCCAGTATTTGATCAGTATCTACGGATATCAGATTGATCATATTGAACTGATAATAATCCGTAGCTTTGATTTGCAGATATCGTAGAATTCTTTTATACTCTCAGAATTAATTAATTGAGTCTGGAGAGATTCACAAGACGTATTATTGGATTGTCTTTTGCTTCACGAATTTACTCGAATCTAGACCTTGTCGTCGAATGTTGTGAAACGACGGGATCCCTGCTCATGACCAAAATGGTAAGTACCCCAAAGCGGAACCGTACCGACTTATAACTGCACTTTTGGCCGGGCTGGGCCTGCCAACTAGGCTGTGCATGATTCCGGCTCCATCGCTCGCTAACTCTTATTTCAAGAACCGTGAATTAATTCGAGGCTGAGGACCCGGCGTACTTGCAATTGAAGTTACATTGGCACATAACCACTGCAGTATAACCCCGCGCGCGGCTGTCTAAAAGAGCCTTTGGGTGGTTAGAGTTCAAAAAGTCTCGGGAGATGCCTGACTATAGGGAAATAGATAGGCACCTTTGGTGACTCATGATCATAACGTGTTTTGGCAATAATGACTGCGTAATGCTACTTTGGATCTTCTTTTCTTCGGGATTACTGTTTTAACTGATCCTTGGCTAGGCTATTGGCGCAGAAGTTGGAGGTTTAAAAGGCGGGTAGATGTCTGTTGAAGTTCTGTACTGTTGATATCAGTATCATTGCATCTCTGCCATTAATATTAAACTTCCACCGTAAACTACAAACCACATTTATATAAAAAGGTAATCCACAATGAAGGTCGAAGTCGAAGACCCACCACCATACGAGGAAGCCGCCGGCATCAAGCTCGACATCTCCGAGCACGGTTCCAACAACTTTCTCGTCTCTGTCATTCCCCCGCATCAGCCGGAGAAGACGGACAAGGGTGATTTCAAACGGGCTCCGCTCGACTTGTGTTGCGTTATCGATGTCTCCGGATCCATGGAGGAGAGCGCTCCTGCGCAAAGCGAAGATGGAAAAACGAAGGAGGATACCGGATTGACCATTTTGGATGTGGTTAAGCATGCTATGAAAACTATTATTGCGACTTTGAATGATGATGATAGGTTGGCTATTGTTGCTTTTGATACCAGGGCTGAGGTAGCTTATTCCCATTCACTTCATGTTATATTTTATAGGTTGACTAACAAGATTTCTCGAACATAGCTCATCACAGACTTCCGGTACTCAACTGCAACTGGAAAGAACTCCTTAAACGGCAGTGTAGACCGTCTAGAGCCAAAGGCTTCCACAAATCTCTGGGATGGCTTGAAAATGGGCATGAACCTTCTTCATGACCTTCAACATAAATCCGAGGCCTCCGGTTCTTCCTCTTCAACCACAGCAAAGAAGGCAAACAACCGTCTTGCCAGTTTATTCATTTTGACAGATGGTCAGCCCAATGTTAACCCTCCCCGTGGTCATATCCCCATGCTCCAGCAATGGCTAGAATCCCACCCGGATACCCGATTTGCCATCAACGGTTTCGGATTCGGGTATGATTTGGACTCTTCGTTGATGTCTGATATCGCCAGGACTGGAGGTGGTCATTACGGATTTATTGCAGATGCGGGAATGGTTGGTACTGTTTTCGTACATGCCTTGGCAAATCTCTTCTCGACGTATGCTACTGCCTGCCACCTTAATGTTGAGGTACCGGACGGTGCAAAGGTTAAGAAGGCTCGTGGTGAATTCCCCTTCACTGAATCGTCTTGGGGAGCAAAGATTGATATCGGTGATATCCAATACGGACAATCTCGAGACTTTATTATTGAAATCGAGGGTCTTTCGAAACCTAGCCCTGAGGATATAATCGTCACACTCGTGGCAAAGCCCTGGGAGGCTGAAGAAGCTATAAACCACGCCGTCACAATCACCACATCTCCGGAACCAAATGAAACAAGCAAGGACTACGAATATCATCTCCATCGTCTGAATTTCGTCACAACGGTCTATGCTCTATCAAAGGATGCCTACAAGAAGGTCAGCAACGATCTAGCTGACGCCCTTAAGGCAGCCAAAGCAGTCTTTGAGGAACAAGCGAAAACAATCAAAGAGAACCTGGGAGACCATCCCGCTGCCGAACCCCTCAGTACGGATATCGGCGGCGAGGGCCTTCTCGCCGTTGCTCCAGATGGTGCAGCCTGGATTAAATGGGGAAGACATTACTTCCCCTCCCTTGCTCGTGCCCATCAAATGCAGCGTTGTAATAACTTCAAAGACCCCGGTCTTCAAGTATACGGCAAGGATTCACCGCTTTTCATCAAATCTCGCGACTTTGCGGACGCAGAGTTCGATAAATTACCACCACCGACACCAAGTTCTACACCAATGCCCGACTTCTCTCGTATCGGCCGTGGCGGATACAGCCACGCCGCATTCTCAGCCCCGAGGGTGGCCTTGGCGAGTATGTCTCGGTATAACGTCAGAGGGGGTGTCTGCTTTACTGGTGATTCACCGGTGACCCTTGCAGATGGTACAAAAGTCCGAATCGACACTTTAAGAAGAGGAAGTGTCATCAAGACCGGTCGAGGGGTCGGAGAAGTCAGTGCCATCATCAAAACAAGAGTTTCTGGGGCCACAGATATTTGCACCATTGGGGATATGAAGGTCACACCCTGGCATCCAGTCCACTATGACGGATCTTGGAAGTTCCCAAGCGACATAGTAGAGTCGGAACAAGTTGAGTGTCAGGCGGTATACTCCGTACTCATGATGCCGAGCCCGTACGTCGACGACCACTCAATGTATGTCGATGCCATCAGAGTGGTGACATTAGGACACGGATTGGTGAATACAGAGAATGTGGATAGCGATGTAAGGAACCATGAGTTCTTCGGGAACTATTCAGCGGTATTTGATGGATTGAGGGAGTTGAAGGGGTTCTATGAAGACGGAGTTTGTGAATGTGAGGGTGTTCTGAGGGATGGAGAGACTGGATTGATTAAGGGATTTGCTAAGCCGGTTGAGAGGAGGGAAAGTTTGGTTGATATGGTCGTTGGACAGACTGTCCGTGTTCATGCTTAGGTGGTTTATACACCTTATGTAGTCGCTCTATAATGAAGTTATGATCTTTGTAGTGTACTCGGGGCATATCATAGCTGTACCGCTCCATTGTTGGATTTTGGAACTCTGGTGTTGATTGTCGTGATTGTGTACTGTTCTTACTATAGTTTAAGGGATGAATGGCAAAAGTTACGGATTTGTACAAGACACCATCTCATTACAGTTCCTCAAAACCTAGAAATGTTCTTTGTTCTAAAGTAGGCCCGGGTCGAAGCTGTAAAGTTTAATTTCTAGATCTAGGAATGCATCGAATGGTGTTGCGCCGATGTTGATCGAGATCTATTTCAGGCTCTCTACAAACTCCACCCGCGGACCTCCCATCGTGGAACTTAACTTCTACCTCTACATCTCTCTCAATTACTCATTCACTGCTTCCTTCTTGCTGACAATCTACCTACCAACATCACATCGTAAATCAAACCCTTCAATTCCATCATCAACCTTCAATTGATAGACACCCTTACCACCCGTCTACAACGACATGCCAATGCATCCTGCAACCCCAAGCCAAACATCCGTCACCGGCCCTCGTTTCTGCACACCAGATCATTGGAACGAAACAGGTGAAGAGATCGAATTCACACCGTGGGAGCAGGTATCCTTCCTACCTTCCTACCAATCAACTCTCTCATCATCACCACCACAAACTAATCACTAGTATTCATCAACATTCTAGGACGCAATATCACTAAAACCAGGAACAAAGCTCAAATCCATAATCCCAAAGCAACCTAAAAGACCCAGAGGTCGACCACCAAACAAGTCCAAGGGACCTTCCAACAAGTCAAAAGCTTCACCTGCTACAAGGACTTATAAATCTCGTTGCAAAGTTGTCCAACAAACCAAGGATTCGATGGAGACAAATCTCACAAGAAAACCGAGGGGGAAACGGGTCCTTCCTGGTCCTGAGACTTTGATGTTGACTAGATTTAAACCCGTCGGGTATTCGGATCCGATTGAGAAGGCTGGTGCTAGAGTGGGTGTTTTTTTTTCTTCCTTGTTGTTTGTGAGATTGTGTAAGGAGAAGGGAGGTCTGATATATTTATGATGTTATTCTGTAGGCAAAGGGTACCACGTCAGAGACCAAGAAACTCGAGATCACGAAGAAGCCGGAGAATACAAAGAAAGTTGAAAACAAGAAGAAACTCGAGATCAAGAAGAGACAGCCACCACCTCAGAATAAAATGCCACCACAACGATCAGTACCAACCGATGTTGTTCTTGATAGGCCTGGGAGACCTAAAAAGTGGTTTGAGGATATTGACGAAGATCTTTTGAGGGGGACTAAATGGGCTAGACAAGTATGACCTTCATTTAGATCATTACTACATAAGCCTATGCTCTGTTGCTAACTTGAAGCTGTGAAGCTCAATCAAAACTCCCTTCAACGGGAATATGGAAATCCTGGAGTTCTGCCCCAGGATAGAATTCGGAAGACGTATAATGATAGCATTGCTACGAAGCAAAATGCAGCTACAATTGTCAAGCCTGCCCCTCCTGCTCCTCCTGCTACATCAAAAGAAGCCCAAAAGAAACCGGAACAGACGACGCCAGCGAGGCAGGGGCTCGACTGTATTCGAAAGCACTCCCTACAGCCCATTGATACCGTATCTCCTCATCGCAACCAGCAAGCACAAAACAAAACTGCCTTAAAGCCAAAGGAACAACAGGCAAAACCCCAACTTTTCGGCTTTGAGAGCTTCCAATTCGATGATGTTTCTGAAGGAGAACTTGAAAGACTCGGAAAACCCTTTAGCGGTGCTCAGGAGGATGGTTAGAAACCATCAGCTCTCCTCGATCAACCTAACGAGGCTCCGAAGGACAAAGCTCGGTTTACTAGCTTTGACAACTTTTCCTTCGAGAATGTTTCTGAATCGGAAGTTGAAATGATTCGAAAGCCTATTACTGTCGTTCAGCAGGTTCCTATCGATAAACCTGCTGAACCTAAGAAGCAAGCTGATAACTTCGAAAGCTTCGCCAATTTTTCATTTGAGAGTGTTTCTGAATCAGACTTCGGATTACCAAAACACCCAATCAATGTCATCCAAGAAGATGGGTCGAAACCCTTCGTCCCTGAGAAGTTTGGTCAAAGCATAAACTACAATGACACCACACATATCGATATCGACTCAACGGCTGTGACGAGAGTTCCTAAGACGTGTCTTCCAGCAGCATCGAAGTCTAGTTTCGATTACAGCCACAACGGCAATGAAACTCCGCAGATGGAGCTTCGTTTGAGAGAACTTGAGGTTCTTCGTCAGAGAAGGGATAGGGCATTGATGCAGCAGATGGAACCTGGACCTGCTGGAACACCCTATGTTCAAGTGCCTAGGACGCAGCCGGTCCCGGAGGTTGTCAAGAATACAGAAACCACCAATAGGGTAACAAGATCGGTGACCACGAGTGGGAAGAAACGAGCGCGTGGTGGTGATATGGAGGAAGAGAATGAGGAGGCGAAAAGAAGGAAGTGTAGTGCGGGTACCCGCGAAGGCGGTGCTGGAAAGCCCGGCTCAGATGCTGTACGGGGTATGGATATGACGGATAGGGAGGGAAATAAGCAGCTAGGACGAGGGGCGAAAAAGACGTTGAAGCCACGGGAAGGAAACAAACGGGCGACGAAGAAGAAGGCGAAGAAGACGCCAATGGAAGTTGAGAGGGCGCTTACGTGGGAGGAAGCTAAGCGCCTCGCACGCCAGAACCCGGGGAAGCAATTCGCGTTTGATCTTGATGATAAGTCTCAAGATTAGACGGCGAAGCGTGAGACATTGGGGTGTGGAATCTCGAAGGATATATAGGGAAATATAGACGGATGTTTGTGGTGGCCGATAGAGGGCCTCTTTGCAAAAACCATGGCGAGAGGAAATACAATAGAGAGATAGATAAAACGCTAATGGGAATAACTTATGGGTATCATCTATAATACATACCGGGCTTCGTATCGTACAATCTAACATAAAAGTGGTGAATACCTTGGACAAGTAGCTCATGACTGAGTAAGCTACTCGTCATCATCGTCTTCGTTCTCACTGTCCACAATATCCACCACCATTTGATCCTGCTCGTCGTCATCAACTACAGTCGCCGGCTGCCCCGACTTCCCTCCACTAAACACCCCAGCTACACCCTTCCTATCACCACCTCCAGCACCACCACTTTTCGCAACCCTGACTTCTCTCTTAACCCTTCTTATTGCCTCCTCCGCCAGTTTTACAGCTTCGAGTTCGGCTTTTACGATCGTTCCAGATATCCTAACGACCTTTATAACAGCTGGTTGACCACATAGTTCGCGTATATAAGTTAATGCCGCCCATAGAGTACGATAATTTTCGCGTGTGATACGGAGGATCCCCGTTGAAGTTGCTGGGGAGAAGTATTTTACTATTTTTCCTCCAAATACTCTTGATGTTAGTTTATTTTCAATGTCTTGGCATTTTATAACTTTTTGGAAGTAGGAAGGGAAGGGGGAATGGATGGATGGATGGATGGATGTACCGGCGAAACTACCACATTGTCCTATACCCCAGTCGCCGAAGTTTGTGGATATTGAGGAACGGATTATTGAGGCTAATGTTGTTCGGGTGAGGTTTTGAGGAGACGGGGAGTGGAATTTCATGGATTCTGTGGGGGTTTTTGAGGATGTGGATTGCGTTTGGGTGGAGAGGGGGCCTGAGGGGTAGAGGATTGTGAAGAGGAGGTAGCGCTGTTTGACGCGGACCATTGTGGCCGGGGATTATCGATCTGTCATCGAGAGAGGGGGGTATTGGTGGTGGT
Organism: Arthrobotrys conoides; assembly: GCA_036971725.1. Taxonomy (NCBI): domain Eukaryota; kingdom Fungi; phylum Ascomycota; class Orbiliomycetes; order Orbiliales; family Orbiliaceae; genus Arthrobotrys; species Arthrobotrys conoides. The sequence goes on from JAVHJM010000009.1 coordinate 1,736,160, forward strand.
GATGGTTGTGAAGTTGGTGATGTTGAAGCTGGGATGGGTTTCGGCTGGGATCTGGGCGTTGGAGTGAAGTTGGTCCAGAGTCATCTTGCCAAGGTTGCGACCTGACTTGATCTTGACCTCATACCACTTCTACTCAACTTCCACTCCACTTCAACCTCCACACCAACCTCTACAACCTTCATCAACGATACCCGAACATCATCGCCTTCAATATTACTGATGATGGCTAGCGCTTATGTCAGTAATACTTGACTACTATCACGATGAAAGGAAGCTCCCGATCAAGCAAGCTGTTCCTCAAGTCTCTCCTAACACAATCCAAACCTCTGGGTCCCCTCGGTAAACTCAGCTCCGTCTTCAACCACCCAGTCCTCACCGACAGCGAATCCAAAATCCTTCTAAACGAAGTAAACTCCTCCTTCCGAAATGCACTAAAGGAATCCCGCCATCCGGACGATATCCGACCTCCTCCAAGCATTCACAATGCGTACGCGAATAAAGCCGATAATCTCATCTACCAAGTCCTAACAGACCCACGACCGGCATCACCACCGAATATTGGAAGTTTACGGGATCTGTTAGACTCTGAAGCGTTAGTCGATACTCCCAATCGTCTGGAGAGGCATGAATGTTCTCCCATCACGACTTTTCAAAATCATCTGCTTCAGGGTACTGCCGATATCGATCTTGCGGCTCAATGTTGTAAAGAATATGTTTTCAATCAACTCAAATCGAAGTCCGGCTATCAGAGCAATGAAAATGAGGGTGTTCGGATGTGTAGGATGATACGTGGGAACTCAATATTCCTGGATCGCTTTGAAATTCCTCGCCCACCATTACGTGGATGGCTTACCGCTGCTCTACTACTTTCCCGACGACCGTTGGTCCCGTTTCAATGGCTGGTGAGATTATTAGAGGCTTCTCATTTTAAAGCTTTTCAATCGGTATTGTCTGAAATCATGACATCGTACGGCAAAATATATAATACATCGGAATCACCGAACGAGGATGTTAAGTTCTTTGTTCATATACTCAAAGCCAAGGATCCGGATTATAAAATGATGGTTTCGGAACATCCAACTACGAAAACCAGTCATATTCTTAAACTTACACCGCTCATAAATCTACATACCTCGATGCAGACCTTAAATACATCGCGACCACGACTACATTTATTCGAAAGCATGGCGGAAAAGCTATATAGAACCAAAAACAACGAGGGGAGACGAATGTTAGCTGAGAGTATGGATCTGTGGAATACGACACAGAGTCCATTTGGCATGGAAGTTCTGATTGGGTCAGGAGACTTTGCGGGTGCGGCGGAGTACTTGGAGAACTTTCCTCGTTCTAGACCACCGAGCGAGCTTTGGCAACATATAGCCCTTGGATTAACGCTGGCTAGACAGTTGAAGCTACTGCAGCAAGAAAGTGGATTGTTAGATCGGGTTAGGGACTTATTACGACTCATAGTGGAGCATATTGATGATATGACCAGTATTGAGGACGATACTGAGTCGGTGGGGTCATCGTTATCGAACACGATTATGTCGAAGTGGGAGCAGTATAGAGGGAATCAGATGAAGTATGGTCCATACGTACAGTTGGAGTTGGATTATCTGGAAAAGAGGATACGGGATGGTTTGGATATTGAAGATCCATAGGGGTTTGTATTTTATTTTCGATGGTTAGGTAGGTTTGGGGTTTTTGGACTGGGATTGTCTGGTTATTGGGCGGGTTTTTTTGGCGTTTTAGTTTCTACTTCTTTACATTTCGACTGTTTGATTTGGGTGATATCGGGGGATATTTGGCATCTTTGGCGTTTATTTGGATTCTCTCTATTCTATTCTATTTTATGTTATATCGTGTAATGATATCTGCCATTTGAATACGATTTATATCAATCTGTCTGTAGAGAATATAAGCATTGAGGTTAGAGCGTATTCATTAGTCATCATTTAAGTAGCGTCGCCGCGTTGGGTTTCAATGTCGATATAAGAAACCTTGCTCGTTATACTCCAAACTATCTTCATCCCCACAATATCTCATCCATCCATCCATCAGTCATCGACATCAACTGTAACCATGCCGTTCGCGCAGGTGCGCATTACCCTCCCCATCGTAATACCCTAAAACACCATCTATACCATCTACAGGAAAACTAACGTCTACCATCAAGCTCGTCATAGGCCCACCCGGCTGTGGCAAGTCCACCTACTGCGCTGGTAGTAAGTTCTCCCCCTCTCCTCCAAAACTCCCAATCATCTTTTTTTAAAAAAAGTTAGATTAGATATTGATATATAGAGATGGGGGTAATATAGTGCACCAGTTCATGTCAGCGATAGGACGTAAATGTCAAATCGTGAACCTCGATCCGGCGAATGATGCAACACCATATCCGTGTGCGCTCGATGTACGGAAACTGGTGACTTTGGATGAAGTTATGGATGAGAATGGGCTTGGACCTAATGGAGGGATTGTTTATGCGCTTGAGGAGTTGGAGGAGAATGTGGAGTGGTTAGAGGAGGGGTTGATGGAGTTTGGGCGTATGTTCTTCTTTTTATATCTATTTTGATGGTATGGAATTGATACTGATATTGGGGGTTTAGAGGATTATATTCTGTTCGATTGTCCTGGTCAGGTGGAGTTATTCACGCATCATAATTCTCTTCGGAATATATTTTCGAAACTTGAGAAGCTTGGTTATCGCGTTAGTACCATCCTCATCCTTCATCCCTTCAAAACATTCATTTGTACGAGCTAACGTCTATTACTTAAATCCAGTTAGTAGTAATCCACCTCCTAGACTCCCACCACCTCGCCTCCCCTTCCCAATACATCTCAATCCTCCTAACCGCCCTCCGATCCATGCTCCTCCTAAACCTCCCGCACATAAACGTCCTCTCCAAACTCGATCTTTTAAAATCCCACGGTCCCCTAGAATTCAACCTAGACTTCTACACCGAAGTCCAAGATCTATCACACCTCCTCCCTCTTCTAAACAAAGAACAAGGATCTCCCAAATTCGAGAAACTGAACGAAGCCATCTGTGAATTAGTCGAAGGGTTCGGATTGGTTGGGTTCGAGACTTTGGCAGTGGAGGATAAAGCTTCTATGACGCATTTGTTGCAGGTTATTGATCGAGCTGGTGGGTATGCTTTTGGTGAGGCGGAGGGCGCGGGCGATGGGATTTGGACGGTGGCGATGAGGGAGAAGTGGGGGGAGGCTGTTGGGGGTGTGGCGGATGTTCAGGAGAGGTGGGTGGATGCTAGAGAGGAGTATGATAGGTTTGAAATGGAGAGGGAAGAGAAGGCGGAGAAGGAACGGGAGAAGGAGTGGAGGAGGAAGAGGAGGGAGGAAGGCGAGGATCTGGAGAGTAGTGATGAGGAAGGGGGGTGATTTTCATGAAAAAGAAGGAATCATCTACCAGAAACGACGGCAGAAAGGACCTTTTTTTATCTTAAGGAGTAGGGGGCAAGAGGATTTGGGGACCTTGTTTGATGGTAACTACGGACCTGAAATCAAAAGATTTCTATTTCCTCCCGTACGGTTCCTAATACAATGAGGCTGGATGAATGGAAGAAAGGACGACACCAAACACCCGCATACATCCACATCACCAACCCTCCATAAACTCGAGTTCAGAAACCTCCAAAGCAGGGTCATACAAACCCCCCCAACGACCGAATCAATCAAAAAATCCACGCATACTAAAATCCAGCAAAAAAACGGTGTTTCAACGGCGCTCAAGGTTCTATCAACATTTTGTATCTACCAAAAAAAATTACTCTTAATCATAAACATCATAACTTTTACGCGGCGCATATTTTAGTAATATAATCCAATCCGCTGATAATCCTTACCCCCCCATGGCCATGTTATAGCTCATACCCAAACGCCAGGGATGGCTATATATAAATTACATTACATTGACGACATACCTTGCATTGCTCTCAGGCTAAATACCACACCGATACGCGAGTTATTGTATATATATACGTTATCGATAACTAACGATATTAATATTGCCCCACTATCATGATATCATCCCATTTTGTTACTCGAGCATATATATATTTTCCACCCAAGCTTAAGCTGTCACCGTATAAAAAATATCATCAAAAATAAAATTTTAAAAAAAGGGATAGTAATTAGTAATAATTATTGGGGTTTTTCCATCGCTTCATTACTGTCTAAATAAGTATTTTTCTTTTCCATCGGATGGTATGGTATAGGTAGTGGTTGGTAGCGGTTGGTAGCAGTAGTAGTAGGTAGTAGTTACTAAACACGAGCAAATAGGAAAAAAAAGAGTAACAAAGGACGTCGCAGGTTTACACACAGGCGATAGAAAAGACCAAAAAAAAAAAAAACAGCATCTCCGCCAAACTTGAAAAGCACAAAAAAGGTGGGGTTTCTTTGAATAGAACGAGAGCGGTATGAATAGGAACATAGGTGGTGTGTTTTTTTTCTTTCTCTTTTCTCTTTTCTTAAAAGTAAGTGGGTTGGACGAGCTAGACGATAATAATAATATTGGAACGTCTAGAACGGGGAATTATGTTTTTTCAAATCAACGCCCCCAATAGCTTATGTTTCTTGTTTTTTGTTTCTGACAGGTTTTTAAGTTGTTAAGATCATATTGTTTTGGGGGGAGGTATGTGAAGTAGAGGCTGTGGGGGTATACAGAGAAGGGGGTTGGGGTTACAAAGAGGAAGAAGAAGAAAAGTCGTGGTAGAGAAGTAAAGGAAACCAAAACAAAATAAAACCATCCAAGCCTTTAGACTGTCGTTGTAAACAGCCTAGTGTCTGCCATCCATGTCGAGAGAACACAAAAATCCGAAACAATGAATCTAAGAGGGCTTCCGTTGGTGATGCTCTTAGAGGAAGTAATCAGGTGTTCGCCTTGAAACCATCGGTTCGCCGGCTCTCGGGCATGGGTCAAATTGCAAGCTAGAGGTGAAGTTGTTAGCACTAAGCTCCTATAGGTTCCTAAGAGAGCTTGAAAAGGGTATACATACAATGAATACTTAAGATGTTCGTCAATTTCCATGATCGCGGCCTGATTACCGCATCTGTAACAGTAGTTTGGTGCTAAAGACAGGTATTAGTCTTCCAGTCGCGTGTCTTGGCGCTATACTGTGAAACTTACCAGAAAATATCGTAACAACGTTACGATCTTGCGACCAGTTGTATCCCTCCATAACCAACTGATGTGCTCTAGCAACGAGCGTCAACCCATTGTTATGATTGAACGCCTCGGAGATATCCTGTCCAAACGTGTATCCAGCACCTCTTGGCGAAATTCCCCAACCGCATCGATCATCAGGATCACTCCATAGCAAATCGCACATGGGGCCTTCATGTGGGACTTCTTGAATCCGATCCAACGCTCTGATATTATCAAGCGTATCAATGCTCGGAGATAATCCTCCATGCAAGCAGAAGATCTGATTATCGATTAAAGCGGTCAAGGGGAGGAAATCGAAGAGGTCTGTGAAGTATTTCCAGACATTTGCATTGCCGTATTTTCGGAGGCATTCGTCGTAGAAACCGTAGACTTGGGTGATTTGACGGGATTCGTGGTTACCACGGAGGATGGTTATGCGGTTCGGGAAGCGGATCTTAAGGGTGACCAGGAGGGTGACAGTTTCGACAGAGTAGTAGCCTCGGTCAACGTAATCGCCTGAGTAGTTTGAAAGGTTCCTTTTGTTAGTGATAATGGTGTTGTGAGGTGCAAGATGGCCTAGGAGGAGGAGGGGTACTCGTGAGACGTACCCATGAATAGATAGGACGTGTTCGGGCAGCTACCGCCGATTCTGAATAACTCCATCAAATCGTGGAATTGGCCATGAATATCTCCGCATACTGTCACGGGGCAACGCTAGACGGGTAGGTAAAATTAGGCATTTTGCGTAGCAGTACAGTGCAGCAGGCTAAGCAAACATACCACAGGTTGCACATTTGACTCCTCCTGTAAGATCTCTCGTGCCTATAGATACCACCGTCACATCGTGTTAGTACTCTCCAAGAGGAATATAATGAACCCAAGGTGGGGTGTCACCATCCTGGGTTAATTTTAGGTGGAAAAGGTTCGATAAAAAAAAAGATGGGAAGAGGTGGTAGGACATGCCTTCTCGCACAGCCGCAGAATATCAGCCTCTGCGAGCTGTTTGCACTGCAATAGCTGATCTATCCATGAATCCAATGTCGATATTTCAACAGCATCCGGTAAGGAAGCTGGAGCTGGAGTTTTGGTCTCGGAATCTACTTCCATCATCTTGCCGAAGTTTAGAAAAGGAAAGGAGTAGGGGTGGGTCTCGTGATCGGGCGGGGGGGTTTGCTAGCTAGGAACTGGCTTTCTGGGAGAAGTCTCGAGGAATAGGCGACAAGGATACCGTTTATAAAGACACGTAGAGATGAATTGACGGTGGAAATTTCGACGTGAAAGATGGCGATGTGATTTGTCAGGGTTATTAAGGGAGCTTGGCTAGCAAATGTCTGCAGCGAGGCTTTTCGAACAGCGGGGAAGCGTTACAGCCCAGATAGGCTAGCTAGACAGACTGGTAAACGGAGTCAATACGCTTGATTGGATGCTGAAGTTCTGTCGATATGCGCTCCAGAGAGCCGTGGCAGATGGAATACTTGCTTTGACGATGGTGGCGAGATAGATGGCGGGTGAGGTTGAGGTTGAAGTTGGTCTTTTGAGGAGGATGGTGATGCAAGCAGGGTTGGCGCTTGTTTTTGGTGAGCCAATCCGAGCTCTCTACCACAACAACAACACCATCCTCTGCTCACTGCGACCAGCTAGACTTCTAGCTTCTACAACTTCCGAGATCTCATGCTGATGTAGTTATATTGGCATTGTTTTCTGGGCGATGATACTAGCTACCATCTTATATATTGTACTGACACACCAGTAGGTTTCATATCTAAGAAATTGTTTGAAACTATTAAAAGTTTATATTCTGAGAGATATCGCGAGTATGCATTTGCATTGAAACCTTAAACTGGTCTTGTATCCAGTATGCCCCCTCCAAAGCTTTTCTGCTTTTCTTCTTTTTTTTAAATCATTCTGGATGGATACATCTTAGTGTTTTGATGTGTTTAGTCTACAAAATATACTTAATTTGTATTGTAGCTCAAGAAAGAAAACTAATATTTGTATTTGACCCAGAAATTGAGAGGATATTCTCAGTGGTTCTACCAGACTTTGATACAATCAACGGATCCCATCTAACACTAGGAAAGTTAAGACCTGTGCTGGCCTAATTTCGGCAATATAAAGCTAGGTTGAGGCATCATTGTGGATTTATCGCTCCTGAATGTATGTATGGAGAAAGAGGACAAGTTAGCTCGATGCGCTAGCGTCAAATTTGAGTTCGGGGATTTTATATTCTCGCTGTAGACACCTATGGGTGAGCAGAATATAAAGGCAGTACAAAGGCTCTCTAATATGAAGATCTAGAAGACCATTTGAATCATTAATTTAAATATGTATTTATCGTGAGAACAGATAGTATAAATGTATGGTCCGTACTTATGTGTCAGAATTTAAAATATTGTGCTACGAAATATATTAATATAAATATCTCCAGGGCGATTTTATGGTTGCAAAATGTTGAATATAATAATGGAACGGTAACCCTTTATTTCTAGGAATAAAGAATAGGTTTAATTATGAGGTGATAGCTATAGAGCAACTGACCATGATTAACTACAAATACGTACATGCATTAGACTTCAGTGTACGAACAGTTGGCTCGTAATAAGGATGAAAGGATATCAGCACGTCTTCAATCAATTGCTACACTACGCTGACTCATTGATATGCATGCGCATGCGCATACCCTTGTCTCTTTATCTTTTACTCTCAATATCGATGTGCTGTTTTAAACTATAGGGGTATATATTGACTGGTTATGCATAGTAAAACGTAGTCTCGTGTAAACCACCTGGAGGTTCTAGCAGAATGTGTGACTTTAGTTTCTCCAACTAGAATTAAGCAAGGTCAAGGCATTGATTTTAACATAAATATTGTTACTACATGGTTAAGGTACTGTACATTGATACTAGCTAGTGCTACTTTAATTTCCAGACCGTTCGTCGTACATCTCGAAATATTTATGCTTGTGGAAATCCTCCCCTGCACCACTAACATCAGGCCTATGAGCTGTTATGTATAGTGCATTGTCAGTTTTCAGCCGATTAAATAAATTAGGATTCGAGAGTTGAAAGGATAAACAAGAACTTGGCTCATACTCAAACTGTAGTTTTCGGCACGGCATGTCAGCAACTTCGCATACATAAGCCCCTGGGTCTTACTTTCCTGTCTTCTAGGCTGTGTTACCAGTTTGCAAATTTGCCCGGGTTCAATATCTAGGGTCTAAGGGGGCTGTTCCTGCGTACAAATCATCGGATCCCGGGTTTCAACTTACATATAATTACGTTATTTAGATCATGATAACCCGTTAGTTTTATATACTTCCATAGAACAATATGACTAACTACTCTAAAAGAGCTAGTTTCTAGCTCGAGCCCGAAGCAAGGGGTTCTCAATTGCCGGCGGATTCTAGATCTAACCACCCTCATATGCAATTACCTTGCAGACGGGAAGGCCGGTCGACGCTGACGGATAGCTACTTATCTATTCCGCAGTCTTAGCTGATAAGCCCTTGGTGATGCGCACTTCGATTCACATTGTAAATCAAATCTGCAATCACTGTATCAGAGTTTAAGCAAGGAATGCCGGAAAAGTCTTTCATGTCTTTGATGTAATTAAAAGAAACGCACCTGACATTGTACCTGCATGCATATTCTGATGCGTGTCACGCCTTGTTGGGGATGTTGCAGAATTACGAAGTCGAAGTGTTGAGATTTCGATTGGCACGTTAACTGCTGTTAGAATAAAGTGCCTCGTTGCATTGGAGCTTTGGCCTCATCACATCCACATGGCCACCACCAGGCGAGATCATATCAGTTAACTACCGCTAACTACTCTGCTACTAAGTTTCATCATTTTCACGCATCGTATGTATTGTATTATATCTTATCACATTCTTACTGCAGTGCTCAGGAGTCCACATTCCTGCCCTGCCACGATAATGCCTCCATCTGCTCAATGCAGGAACAAAAGAGATCGGAACGCCACTGCATGCAAGGGGTAGCAAGGCTACTTGGGACTACGGAACTGGGATCTAATGTCTGGCTTCTTCCGTCCCAGCTGGACAGCCCAGGAACAAGGATCGTGGGAAGCTGACTTGCGATAAGGCTCATGAGAACAGTTTCCGGCCAGCGATCCGAGAGCGCTCGAGCAGCTGAACATGTCCGGAACAGCAAAATACCAGATATGTAAGGCTGAGAAATCACCCATCGGTTTTCTTCGAAATTCTTATGGGCTAGCCTCGAAATGTGGCTTCGTCTCCAACATTCGGCATATCTGCTCTGGCCTGCAGTGGTTGCATCTGCATTGGATATCGTCGGTGCGGTATCACAAAAGGCCACTTGGTGCACAGTACTCTCTTTGTATAAGCTGAGGTTGTACAGACTAAGCAACATCACTGCCGGGCTCCCAAGCTGCAACATTTGAACAATCGTCCCATTTCAATTGCTCTTTGCCTAATCTTACGATAGCCAATGGGGTCCGGTGTAGGCTCACGATCGAGTCAAAAGCCAGGCACCAAGTACCCCTCTCAATATGCGATTCAAGTTCGAGACTCTGGGAAATACCTCCACGTCGTACTTTGTTTCCGAATGAAAGAAATTTTGCCCAGTCGTTACTTCGTGCCACCTGTGCGTCGAAACAGATGTTAGTTTGACAGTGGCGCGCTTTGACTTCTGCTCACGATCCTGTTAGCATGGCGTTTTATTGTCGTTCGTCCCGTGGCCTGTTGACAGGATTCCCCACTTCTCCCCCAACCAACCACGAAATTTTGCTCTGCATGAGAAGGCAGCGATGAGGATGGTGGGTGGTAGAGGTAGAGATGGCTGCCCTTGCCCTTTGGATGCAAACTACTGTCGTGTCATTGGCTGGGCACATTTGACCGGCTTCATTTCGCACCATCTGTCGTGCTGCTGTATTTCGCCGTCCCGAAACATCGAAAGATGCGATCTCATCGTTGGGAACCCACCAAAGCCCAAGTTGTACCTCCCGCCTTGGGTCTCCTGCAGCTTTCTCCTCTGACACGGGAGACCCAAGTATGTCTCCATGGGTCCATGGATCTGGTCGCACTTTTGTCAAGTTCAACGTCATTGCGGTCTAAGCGAGGCCGCTCGATGCTATAATCAGGATATAAGACGCATCTCGTCATCATGAAGCTATTTGGTACTGAATTTACCCACAAACGCCGCTTATGTGTATCTTGAAGCTTCATCGCTTCTTCATGGGCGGCATTGCTCTCGCATCTCCTTCCACTGCCCCTCGGTTCTCACGAATCGCTGCCTGGCGTCATATTTAAACCACACAGCATCGACGGGGAAGAAGGCAGGTACAGCACATGCATAGACCTGGTATTGTTTATGCAAGGCCAACATCAACGTGCTCCTCTACTGTCACCTCACATACAACCTAACCTGGGGCGCTACCTTGGGAAGCGAAAACCACGACAAAAAATACCTCTCTCTATGGGTCAGGTCACTTTGTATATGAGAGGTAAGTACACCATTGCACAGCCGCCACTGCCTTCACAGAAGCCCTCCCACGAGACAAAAATCATGCTTTTTACTGGAAGAGAAGAGAGGAAAGAAAAACAAAAACGGCCAACAATTTTTGATGCTTCAAAAATTTGGTCGCGATACGTTTCCAGAGATAATCGCGTCGGGCTACCTCCATCGGTCATTGATTCCTTTTTCCTTTCTAGATCCCCACCCTTCCCCACTGTTTCCCTTTCTCCTGGCTTCCCAGCTGCAGCCACTTGGTAACGTTCCCACACCCTGCTCTGGCCCACCGGACTAAGGGACCACCACACCTTACATTACATCGGCTCGAGAGAAGGTGTGTGGGTTTGCGTGTGCTTTGTACGAGTGGGAGCGTCGGGACCGTTCTGTTCTGTGTACTCGTTGCCACCACCCCGATAAATATAGCACCGGGTCCTCGAATTCTTCACCCCTGGCCGTCCTCCTCGTTTTCCTTTCCTTTCTGTGCTGTCCTCCCGATATTCGTTCTTTGAGGATTCTTTCTTTTAGTGCAGAACTTTAAATTCTGCAGGCAAATCTCTTCCTGAACATATTTTCTCCTCAAAAGCCTTCTCACATGGACCGATTTTAAAATCCCAGAGACCTCTTTCTCACTGCGCAATTTTAAAAGCGAAATTGGATAAAACGGGCCGTGTTAACTTATCGCAGTAGCCCCGGGAGACTTTCTTTTAAAAGCAGGCAGGGCAGGATTATTAGCATGACAACCGATCTCTCTTCACGCCATATCGGTTTCGGTCATTTTTTGATATCGACAACTTCGTCCTCAAAATCATTTGATAGCTAACAAAGGAAAATATAGTCGTCAAATAGATGCTATCACGGGCTTCGATTTTCTCAACTACATTTACAGTGGTCACTCCTAGAGAAGCCTCGCAGAATCTATGTTTGCGGCTCGACACGCCCCTTGAAATAACACACATCCTGGAATACACACTTCCTAGCAAATTTAATTAAAGAAAATTCAGAACCCTGAAGTGGTGGCCGTCAGATATTAGGTCACCATCCTCACTCTCTTTTCAACCCACGCAGCATCTCGGCCCCTCTGCGTAGAGGATCAACAAGCGGCGCCGCAATGGCGATATGGCCATGGAAAAAGCGGTCGAAGACCAACTCTGGTGACAAGCGACCCACAAATGGTATAAATGACGAACCTCATACCAGGTTTGATATATCGGCACGGCCTCGATCACCATCAATTCACAGCGTTTCCAAGTCCAAACGGCGAAATGAAACTCTCAAGTCCATCAGGAGGGCTGCCTCACAAAGGAAAAATAAAATGTTCAAACCCGCGCAAGTGGGCCCATCGACGCCTGCCTCCAACCTTCGCGAGGTGCAAATGGCATCACCTCTTCCTACAGAACCAACGCAAAGTCCAGTCGCACAACTGCAAACTCCGGTCCAAACACCTCCACCGTCACAGGCAAGATTTACACCGGCGACCCCTGAGAACTTGAACCGTCGCTCGAATTCGTCAGCGTCATCTAATCGCCCCAGGAAGCGCAATCTTCTTAAGAAAGCACCAACTTTCCCTGCTGATTATCCCTCCCCATCACCCGATAAAGAACACCCCAGGTTATTCCGTTCGTTCTCTAAAAGATCACAGAGAGGACCGGATAGTAGATTCCGTCCATTCTCGCGCAAGGAACAAATCGACCGTCCCCTCTCGGAGCTGTCAATGCGAACACAAGAGTCCTTGCATTCCATCATGACGTCGCAGTCGCAGAATTCACCGTTCCGTGCGTTCAAGGTCCGAAGCCTCGATGTGCTCTCTCCACGGCCGACACTTCGTCTCGCGTCTAACCCCTACGCTGGCGAGAAGATGCCGGACTATCCATCGAACCACGAGAGGAAGTCGTCAAAGTCCGGTTGGAGAAAGGATCGCCAGTCGCCGATCGTTGAAGAATCGCAGACGCTTAAGCGAAACCTAGTATATGGTTTGGCTGACGAACTAGACTCACGTGGAATTCGCGAGGCTTTGGAGAGGGATACTCGAAGGCGGGAACGGAAGCAAAAAGAGGATGAAGCTAAAGCGCAGGCAAAACTCGAGCGAAGGGCTGCGAAACAGAGGGCAGATGAAGAACAGAGGAATACCGTTAATGCATTTAGGAAATCCCAAGGCCAGCCCATAGAGAGCAGCCAGGCCGGACCCTCTCGACTTGCAGGTGCGGAGACAATCACAATACCAACTGCGCCTGTTCCTCCTCACGAGCAACCAAGCCCTCGCTCTCCCAATTCCGGAACCCATACTCCAATGTCCTGGCTCCACGGTCCATCTCAAGAAAACCTACACCTTCAATTACCCATTCAACCGCCATACAGTAGTGCCGCTTCTTATAAATCCGAAAACGAAACACCGGTCGTAGAAACAGCGACCGCTATCAGGCTCTCAGGATATAGCACAGCGTCGCCTCCACCATCGCCCACGGTTATGCGCGGCCAGCTCGTTGATCACTCTCCAACTCATTCGAGAAAGATGTCCCGCGATCAAACTATTCTCGATAATATCCCGGATCCGGAGGATAGTCCAGATATACCAGCTTCAGAGAACGCTTGGATGACCTTCTTCCGAAGAGCTACCGCTGCGCGAGTTCAGAAAGAGCACGAAGCGCAGCAACAGGCGTTGCACGGACGAGATGAACTCGCAGATACAAACGGACATGATGACGGCTCTCTTACAAACGGAGGGAGCACCGTTCCAACTGGTTCCTCCAGTATGCCTCGTACTTTCTTACAATCTCCCACGCCCAAATCTGCGGGGTCGAGAGTCCCGAGCGACCAATATCTACCAGATCTACCTCTTCCTCGACACTCGCAGATCGCAATACCAGTTCCTCACGACTATACACAGGAAGAAGTCCAGAGTGAAATTAGGATGGCTCCTCTAAGCCCATCTCGACTAGGGCACCCTAGCTCGTTAAGTAGAAACCTTTCGGAAGCTAGACGGCCAAGCAAAAGAGCGAATGGGAAGGCACCATGGTCTAGCCAGGGCGATGTAGCCGATCGATATGCGTCCAGTCATTTTTCAGAGACTTCAAGCAGACAATCCTTTGGTCATGAACGAATTAGGTCTATGGCATCCATCGATTCGGAAGGCTCCTGGCTGTCTGGGAGGCTTACGAACTCTCCATCGGCACGGCGCATTCCCTCACTGAGGGACAGTGCAGCATCACTTAAACATCAGTATCATGATATAAAAGTCCACGAAGACAGGCGAGCCTCTACTGCTGATGACCAATTCTTCTCCGGCGTTCAAGATGCAGAGTCCTCTGACGAGGATGAAAGGGATATCCTTAATAGCTACCTGGATGATGATGTTTCAATCAGAGGCGGACCAGCGGGGACTTTACAATACACTTCTCCCCCGCACAGCCCCACTTCAGACCACGGCGATGAGAGCGATACCGACCCTTCGGTCGACCAATACCTCTGGCGAGATGGGCTCGGGCGCCAACCATTTGTGACCCGTGTTGATAGTAGCTTTGTACGCAAGCGTGAGGAGGTCGGAAGCCTCGAGGACGCCAGTTCTCTTGACGAAGATAGTTTTTCTCATATTCCAATGGCCGCCGAGTTGATTATCGAAGACAATGACGGTAACATGATCGTTCCCGACCGTCGAAGAAATAGTCCAAGCCCGACTTTGGGGAAGCATCACCAAAGCAGACTTCAAGCTGCTAATGGTGCTCCTCCATTTCTCAGTTCATAAATTATGAACTCGTCTACATCTTAAATTTATCTCCTCCTGATATCCTTCCTATACCCTTTACGACTTTTACGTTTTTTTACGACCATTTATTCTTCTTTCGCCTTCGATTTAGTGCCTCTCGACACTGGGAGTTCGTATTCTTTCAACATTGTAATTTTTAACTTCTGACTTGAAATGTTCAACTTTCTGATGCCCGCTACATTTTGATGCCCATTGTTGATAGCCAACCTTTTTACTTTTTATCTCTTCTCCGAGAGCGCCTTCTGACGGCAATCTTCCCTTTGTTACTTCGACCCACCTGGGTTGCTTTTGCTATTTCACGTTATGTTTTTTTCTTTCAGAGTTGGTAGCTTCAAGCTGTAAGCTCGACCTTCCTTTATAGGATACCTTTTACGACTTGGCTTATATACTTTTTTTACGGATTTTGGAGTTTTTGTTTGGGAGCTGGATTTCTTGGAATGGGTTTTCTTTCTCTTCTGCTCTTCGAAGTTATTTTTCTGGGAAATCTTTCAGGGCATAAAATGTGGCAGGTTTTTTAATTTTGTTTTTTTTTCTTCCTTTGACTTCTTGATTCCTACAGATGTTTACAATAGAAAGATATCGGAGTCGCCAATGTTTATCCTTTCCGGAGAGTTTGCGGGGAAACCATATCAAAATTTGTTATCCTTTGATGTTTGTGGGATTGGGTGTCCAGCTTTCTAACTATGGTGGGACTTATTCTTATAAGGGTTATTCTTCCCATACTTCATTCCTTCTGACATCATCCTTCCCCTATTTTCATTTGTTTCTTCCTGAGATTGTGCTTTTAAAGTTGTCTTACTAACTTGCATTTTCTGGAATTGGAATATTGGGGTTTCTGCTTCTTGACTTCTTGTCTTGTTCATTATTTGATGGAGGCCAAAAACTTCTAAAAAGCTTGTGGTGTCTTTTTAAATTATCTTTGATATCTATGTTTTCTGGTGTTCGATAGTGCGCGCATGCGAGGAATGCGAATTTCACTCTTCTCATCGATAGCAGATACATCTTCTTTTAATTATTATGAAAAGCCTCGGATTCACTGAAGTTCAGAGGTATCTTGACGTCGCTCTATAAATCTAACCATAGAACTACCAGACTTGGAAATTTCTGTGTTGACGTTGCATTTCGAGTTGATATTGAGCTCGAAATTTGACCGAAAGAATATCAAGCCAAAGCTGCCCCCAAAACCACCAACCATCAAGATCATGATAATTACACCGTACAACCTCTCCCAGGCTCCGAAAAGCAGAATATACATCCCACCATGAGTTTCCGCAAGCGTTCAGTCGTATTAAACACTTCTGGTGGTAACAATCCCACTTCCAACCCCACCGCATCGGATGCCCCGCCATCCACCCCGCCAACCCCACCAGCGAAAGGTGTTCGTCCGTCATTTTTGACCGGAGTGCCCACGACATCCACGGGGACTGCGTCGTTGGATGCATTGTTGTCTGGTCATGAAGGGCTGCCGCTTGGGTCTATGGTTTTGATTGAAGAGTCCTCGACTACGGATTTTGCGGGGGCTTTGTTACGGTATTATGCTGCTGAGGGGATTGTTCAGGGGCATGATGTTGTCGTTGTGGGGGTTGGTGAGGCTTGGGGTAGGGAGTTACCGGGATTGAGTGATCGAAAGGAGGATAATGAGGATATTAAGAGGAAAGGAAAAGAGGAGAGGATGAAGATTGCATGGCGATATGAAGCTCTTGGGAACCGGAGAAGTATGATATCTTGGTCTTTGATAGAATCGACCTCCATGGACTGATGATCTGACATGAATATATATAGCCACCGATTCTTCACCGTCTTTGCAAATGGGAACTGATGCTTCTGAGCCAATATCGCTCTTCTGTCATACATATGACCTAACGAAACGTCTCACGATCCCCTCGTCTTCAAAGCCACCAACATACATTCCACCACCGTCCCCAACATCTTCTTCTCCATTCTCTTCAATCCTTTCGACATTATACCCCCTCCTATCCACGGCATCTTCTACAAATGCTATTACCCGGGTCATAATCCCCAATCTTCTATCTCCACTGCTTTACCCCCCAGTATCATCCCACCCAACCCACCTCCTTCAATTCATCCACACCCTCCGCTCTCTAACCCGTCAATACTCCCACATCCTGACAATAATGATTTCCTTCCCTCTCCCGCTCTACCCACGCACAACAGGCCTAACCCGTCACCTCGAGCACCTCTCAGACGCAACCATCGAACTGCATCCAATACCCACCTTCCTCGCCCGTTTCGAAATGACAAAATCATCTTCCTCGTCCACATCAACAGACGACATCCCACAGGGGTTAGTAAAAGTCTGGAAGGCGATAGAAGGGAAGAAAGGAACTGGAATCGTGGGGAGTAGTAGTAAAGGCGATGGGGGCGGTGGAGTGGTGGGGATGGAAGGCGGGGATGATTTGGCTTTTATGTTGACGAGAAGACGGATGAGGATTGAAAGGTTTAGTTTGCCGGTTGATGAAGGTGATGATGACGGTGGTGGTGGGGAGGGGGGGCATAAAGCGCATAATCCTAGCAGTACGGTTGGAGAAGGGGTTGGAGGAGTGGAAACTGGGAGGAAGATGCATAAAGTAGATCTGGAGTTTTAGAGTATTTACAATCAAATCAATCACATAGAACCCCAACCCCCTCGTGGATTCATCACATACGAGGATTTGAAACTTCGACTTCTATCCCACATAGAAGAGCTCATAAATATCAGTCAATCAACCATATCTCCCTACCCATATATGCTGTGCATACTCATACATGCATATCATCACGACCGTAACTCCTCATCCTTCCTCGACCCCATCATATCCTGCATCTCCATAACCTCCCAAGATCCTCCATAACTATCCCTCATCCCCTCATAAAGCGCATGCCGACTCGCCGCAATATCCCGATCCCTATCCCGATCCATCTGCCGTTGCCGACGCGACGACGCCCAAGTAGAAGTCCCACCACCACTTCGTTGGTTCGGACGTAATGAATCTCCGAGACAAGATGAAAGTGCCAACCATACTATATTACCCGGTAAGATGATAATCCAAGATGATAATTTAAAAGAACGATGAAAGTAGGATATTAAATAGTTCTGTGAACACTTACCAACAAACAGCAGTAACGGCACGAAAAATAAGAGACCGACGATGAATAACACGTTCATGATTAATATGCGATTGGGTCTCGGGTCTTCAGCAGTTTGTTTAAAAACTTCTTGCCAAATAAAAACTGAGAACTGCGGTCTTGAAAAAATTAGTATAACACCGTTCCGCAGAGTCTACGGTCCCTTTTGCGCTTACCGGAGAAGTATTCAGAAACAATAAAGTGGAACTGGATATAGATTAGGTGAGTTCCCTTGCATGGGGCCGGGATAATTGCTGGTGTTACGTGGGCTGGCAGATATCTACCACGTCTCCAACACAGTTTTCAGCTTCAAGACTCAGTCACTCCAGTCTTACTCCCATGAGACTATCCAATTTTCAGCCATAGAAATTATATGAATGAATACGAGTAATACCTTTAGCTCATTTTTTCAAGAAGGAAAAAAAAACCAAGAGTTGCATTGCATTATCTGAATGCTGCTAAAGTAATCCCAAAGAAAAAACCCAGTCCCGAGCCCATTTGCTCAAGGCAAAAAAAAACCCAGAATGTTATGATCGTACAAGTGTCAATGCAATACCAAGTACGACGGCTAGAAAGAACAAAGGAAAAGGAAAAGCCCAAAAAGAAAATGCCTCGAGGGGAAAAGGGGCGAAGGGGAAAAAAGAAAAAGTGCTAATCAACGCCGACGCAGTTCAAAAAAATCCAATCCATCTTCGTGATGGTATGTTAGCCCCTTCATAGAACTCGCATCTCAAAAGTGTTTAATCCCAAAACCGTTTTAATCTAAAAGTGTTAATCCAAAGGGCATCCATGCCATAAACCATAAGTTATACCCAAAACCATTCATCCCCCAAAATAGTTTATCCAAGCCTAAACCCAGTCATCGCCAAAGTCATTCTTGACTTCAAAACAATTTGTACCCCTTATCATCCCCATAAACCTCCACAACACGCAAATTACTTCGAATATCACCATCCCCGCCGCCCAAGGTAGCGTTCCTCGCAGCCTCCATCATCTGTAGTTCGTGCATGACACTCCTATGCCTGGCGAAAACAATCGAGACCGCTAAAGCAGCCAGCGTCAGCATGAAAAGGATCATGTCGACCGCAAACACGTAACTCTCCATCCCAGTTCGTAATTGACAACCCTTTCTATTTCGATCTTTCTTCAAGGTAGTTCGGCTTCCACACCTATTCGCTTCCAAGTCGATGTCAGGGCCCGGCCCAGCGTCGTTCCTTCTAGCGTATACCCCACCGGTAGGACCCTGTCGGTTATTTCTTTCGGTAGGTTCATTCTCGTCCCGAGCCTTTTCGGCACTGCGACGGCGTCCCCATGGTGTCCCGTGGACACGAAAGTAGTTGAGTTGTAACCCGAGGTTTAGTGTAATGACGATAAGCATACCACATGAATACAAAAGTGGTAGATTTTCGGGATGAAACCCCTTCGAGGCCAGGTTCATCAGTGGAATTAGTGTCCACCAATTGGCCAGCATGAGAACGTACATGGATCGTAAGATCCATGGTGAATAGACGTAGAGGATTTTTTCACTGCGCGGGAGCAGTGGAATCCTGTCTATTCCAGCTACTTGAGCGTGAGCACCGTCCTTTTGACCATCAAGAAGATATGTTATATATATGACAAGGGAAGGGAGGAGAAAAAAACTTACACTGGATTTCCCTCTCTTCGAGGGTCGTACTCTGTCCATCCTCGCTGGACTCGAAGGACAGTACCTCCGTAAAGGCACTGATCCTCCTTCCGATTGGATACCTGATCAAGGTATCCGTCGACTCCAGTGGGTCCTGGAGTTTCAGACCACCAGCCGTGATGGTCACGGCTGGCGAAGAGACCTCCCCGGTACTCTTCCACTCCTCGTCTATCTCGTAGTCCTTGAGTGGCGGGGAAAGGACTTCTGCCGGATTATTGGCCGCGAGATCGCTCTCACGGAAGACACAGTAACCGGCCATCCCTCCGTCGCTGTCCTTTCCTGATTGGCTGGCGATGTCAGATCTGATTCCGTCCTCGGAGTATCTACAATAGTATACAGCCGAGTCGGGACGGAAAGACTGGACTGAGCCGGAACTTGTTGTAGGCATCGATGAAGCAGTTAATGCGGGTTGGGGGTATCGTATTCCTTCAAAAGCGACATTTTCCTCCGGGGGTGGGGTGAGTTCGTATTGATGTGGTCGACACCGTGGAATTGGCTTGATAAAAAGCCCAGGTGCTGGGATCACTCGTCTGGGGCGTTGTGGTGCAATGAAAGTCTCACCGTGTCTGACGGGGAGGCTTGGGCTTGGAGGCTCGGGTTCGGCACTCTGCTGCGGTGCAGCTTCAGGCTTTCGGAATCTTGAAAACCAAGGCATTTTTAATACGAGAAAAGCTGGGGAAAGGTGGTCTCGTTCCCAGGGGAAAGGTGATAATAATAATGAGAACAAAAGAAGCTGGTAAAAGCTGAGAGTATTCAACGGGGGTTCAAGGTCTTATCGTGGTATGCTAATATAATGGGTATTCTGTTCGAGGGTTGCGGGAGAGGAAGTGTCTGATGGTGAGTGATGATGACGGAGTCAGAATCCGGGGGGAAGCTGAGGGTACCGTAAAAAGGGCGACAGCCTTTGTTTATGAGTGATAATTAAGGTGATTGAGACTGATAGTCACGATGTCCCCATGTCTGCTACCGTGCGAAAGGCGCCCACGTGGCTCGGAATATGTCGAAATTTCCGCCATCGCTACTACACAATCCTCGAGATGTTATGGAGCAAGTAATAGGAATATATTCTGTTAGAAGGAGGTAAGGAGGAGCGGGTATCAAGTGACAAAGCGGCTGGAAAACGTGGAAACGGGGCTAATAGAAACGGTGGAAAGGGCTAAAATAAATAGGAAAAACTGGAACTGAAAGCAAAGCGAACTGTAGATATAAAGAGGCCCCGGAGGGTTCATCTTCTCAAATAACACATCAAAGTGATCAAGTTGGAGGGGTATTGGGCTCTCCAGCCGCATCTGGTGGGCTGATAGCTGTGACCCTAGGCAGCATCAGATCTCTAAAATCTAACCCGACATCTGTGAGTAGAGTCGAGTGGAGAAGTGTGTACTGGACGCATTGTTCAAATACGTCATCTTCTCTAGGAACAGATGAGAGCTGGCGGGTAACAAGGTCAGAGTAGCCTTCCACGTGTTCCTTTGCCCACTTCACAAGAGGACTTGAAAGACGGTACTCAAAGCAGGCATTGTAGATTTCAACGGTGTTGCGAATCAGGGTGAACTGAACGAGGGCAACCTGAGAGACATATGATGGAATGTCACCTTCAAAGCGAACTTGTCTATTATATCCTCTTATCAGTACGTATTCTCTGGAATGAAAGGTTGAGATAGAATCTTACCTGGTCCGGAGCTTCATGGTGGCGCTTCGAGCATCCAATAAGGCTTCTCTAGCTCTATCCTCAAACTCTAATCTTACTAGCCAATCTGCATTCTTCTTTACATAGGTCTTCCAGGGGGCATACTCCCTTAGATCCGCTGTAATTTGTGCACTTAATCTCAATGCCCTTTCGTCTACTCTGAACGTGATGAACTCGCTAGCAACAGTATTGCTCTTGGCGTGTTTCATCGCAATTCCTCTCAAGAACTCCAATCTCCCCACCGCATCTTCAAAATTTCGCCGCGAAATCAATTCATCCAGCTCGTCCATTTGTGTTTCCACCCATCTTAGGTTCCGTTGGGTTCCATCGACATCAATCATTATATTCGGTCGATCTCTCCCCATGGAAGCGGAGATAGTCCTTAACAGATCGTCCTGGTCTTGAAGCGCGGGGTCTCGTGTGGAGAGGAAAGTAACGTTATCTTTGACCTTCTTTTGATCATCCGACTCTGACTTAAGAGCCTTCCGCATCTCATCAACGGTCTTCTTGAACGTCATCAGGAGTTTGGCTTTCTTATCGGCCTTATCGCTGCGGTACACGAACGATTCCTTAGCTACTCGAATATTGATAGCACAGGTTTCCGAAGATGAGGTTGCGAGATCAATCATGTCGACTTCATTCAGCTGCCAGCAGTGTTCCGCGAAGAGCTTGGTGGGTGGTCCGCCTCGATTGGTTGCGTCCGGACGACGCTTTTTTAGGGATGCAACAAGGAGGTGGTCATTAAGAAGAAACATGTGTACCTGCCGCGCGGGCTTCCAAGTAGCAGAGTTGAGCTCGACCCACTGAGGGCTATCCATCACTATATGTCTTCCTGGGGACGCTGGGAGATACTTTTGCGAATTTTCGACTCTTTCCCAGAGGAGTTTTAAGTGTGTAGCCCACATCTGAGTAAGGTCGGCGATTGAAGTACGGTTCCGTTTCTTCCTAGCAGCTGCGCTACCACCGCCTCCCAACATGCTTTCCATCCCACTGGCTTCAAAAGACAAAGGTGACATTAATTCGCTGTCGGCATTACTGTTAAGTGATTGAGTGGTAAGATCTAGTTCGGCTAGGAGGTTTCGGAGAGTCCTCATTTCTTCTTTGACATTTCCGATTTCCTTAGAGATGGAGATAAATTGTATACGGTTGACGTAGACATTGGTTTGAAGGTCGGCCGATGTGCGTTTCCGGGTCCGTATAAGGTCTGCCTGATATTGTCGGACCTCGTCTTCGGTTGCATCTCGGAGGATTGTAGATATATCTGCAATATTCTTCAATTAGCTATAATCTCACTCAACAATGATGATAGAACTGGGTGACTATACAGCTCGAAGCATCAAAATCGTCCACCATGTAATCTTCAACATTCACAGGGACCCCTTTTCCTTCCGGTAGCTGAATCTTCCTTCCACCAGATGTCCCTGGTCGCCTGGTGCTGGATGCCTCGGTTCTAGAAGACCCAGAGGCTCCAGTGCCTGAGAATTGTGATGGTATAGCCGGTACGCCGGGGGCATCCAGCATGGTCGCCCCTACGGGGATAGGGGCGGAAATGATTCTGGTAGATTGCCGTCGTTTTAGTAGTTCCGCTACACGATCTTGGTCCTGTTTTGACGCCTTGGGAGCGCCGCCGCCAAATGCTATCGATTCCTTTCTAGAATGGGGAGTTAGCAGTGTCGTCTGAAGGCATCTTGAGGCTACGGCTTTACCGAACAGAGTTGGCCACAGGCCCGCTAATCTGGTGTTTACGAAGAGACGCCATTGTGAATGTCGGTGGTTAGGATAGACGACTTGATGATGGCGAAGTGCCCTATGGAGGGAGATGTATGTGGTAGCGAGCAAGATGGCAGGGGGAGGTTGATCGTTGATTTAATCGAAGGAGGATGAGATGCGGTGGGCCTTATTATAGACCCAGGCCAGGTTACCTCGCCGGGTAGGGATCAGCACCTTAAGATGGGACAGCCCAACACGGCAACACCTTTTTTAAGATTCCTCTCGAGCCCTCTGGATATACCTTTTATATTCCTTGATACTAGGGACTCTTGTACGTATCTATTCCGCAGTCTTTCGAGATAGAGAATGTTGTTCTTAGGTGAATATTGTTTCTCCTGGATCGATCCGTTCAATCTCCATGCTTCTTCGGATATATGCCCTTTTCTTGGCTTCTGGGAACCATTTCTGTATACAGCATGGGCCCGGGTAGATTAATTATTCCCCGCAATATTGTACGACCAGGCTTTCAAGAGGGAAATAACCCTAAGCAGCTTCAAACACCATCAATTATGTTTTGAAGAGATTTGTATAGCCACTTTTTTATTTGGTTCATTCAATAGTTTAGTAGTAGTAGTCTCGAGGTTGTGTCTGTGTCTCGCCGATAGCGAGGAAGAGGAGCCCCAGACGTTGTATCTTGAGTCAACAACACAATCCGGACGCAATCTAAATTCTGATCGATCCTGATATCTTCTACGTAACTCTAGGATGGTGATACTCTTCAGAAGACCAGTTCATATTATGGCCTGATATATATATAACCGAGTTGCACGATTTCTATTATCGTTACCTCAGTGAAAACTAATAAAACTGCATTCGATCGGTGATGAAATCATATTAATTTATATGATGCAAGTGCAAGTATTTTATTAATTGTAATCGCAGCAGCCATTCGGCTAGACTTGGTCTCGTTATTATTCGTCAGATAATGATTAAATTCCGAGTTTTTTTGTCTGCTTAATGGCCTCGATATATAAGATTTCTGGTACTTTCAATGATTTATTTGGAGATTTTGTTTTGACCTCAAGCGGTCCCGATAGTTTATTTATATGTGGCCTGAGGCTAAGGCCTTGGATCTGATTAGATATATAAGCACATGTATACATCTCTTGAGGATAGTAAAGGGATTTTCTGATTCGATATTGATATCGCTGGCAGAAAAAAAGAGGACGAAGAAATAGACGAAAGAGGGTTGAGCAGGGTTTACGAGATAAAGCATAGTAGAATCTTCATTCCCATTTTAATACTTGCGTAGTTCATGTGATCACCCGTATTTCACAGACTAATCATAACATCAAGATAAAATTATATTCCAAATTCGTCGCTGCCAGACCTTTGCTTGGGGTCCAGATATGGCTTCCAGATAGCAGCTTTAACTCCATCCATACTTAGAATTACTGCCCGCATTGTATACACACTAATTCTTCCACACATTTTGCAGTGGCGCAGAAACAAGGTGTTTAGTGGCACGGTATCAAAACTCAGCAGGCGAAGGTAATCTCAACGGGTCCGGGGAAGCCTGCTAGCTTACACGCTAAAAACGTTGATATGACAATTCACTATCGACGGAACGAAATGATATGTATTATCTTGTAGAGGTACAATGATCCTGTTAACATGGATATCGATCCAACTACTCACAGACCGCAAAGGAATCTGTCATGCTTTCATTACGACGATTAATTGAACAATTGCGGCTATTCTATTTTTATAGTTTTAGAGTGGATAATTGCAATCTCCATCGTATTCCGATCGTATCGATATAATAGAATACGCAATTGCAAGCGTCATGTCATGAGGCCTGACTTAGTCACTCAAATGGCCAAAAGTGCGGCCCTCTGTTGCATATTTCCGCCCCCAACACGAATCTAGTTTCTCCATATATCGCACCAACTACCACCTTCCTTGCGGCTCCACCGACAGCTCTCTCGTCTCACCCATCGATCACAAACCTCGTAAAAGAAATTACAAAGCCACATAACTCAGCTTATCCCACTACAATTCATAATACAGTATCAATTACCCCATTCCAATCTCGTCAGCACTTATTCACACTTTCGTTTGGCTAAAAAAAAAAAAAAAAAAAAAAGATTACACCATATCAAAACCCCCTCCTTTCCCGCCTAGCAACTTCCAAGAGCAGTGCAGACGAAGGGGTAAGCGAGAACTGGCGATATAAAAGGAAGTTGGAAACGTCAAGGGATGCGTGGGCGGTAAGGCACGCTGCAACTAGGTTAAATAATTGGTGGCATTGCATCCTCCTATGAGCCTTGTTTTGAAGAACTTTTTTTTATTCTTTTCGTAATAAAAAAATATGTTAGTTGAGGAAGGGGGATTGTTCTATCAATGAGGAGCTGATGGGAGAATGAGCTGAGCGGGGGAGTGATATTGGCTTCTGAGCTTTTAACACGGGATGTTACACTTGAGCGGCAGGAGAGGTAGAAAAATGTAAGAAGATAGTACTTTTTCATGATAGAGGATTGTTCATCGACCCGGGGGGGTGGTTTTATCACGGAAAACGCGGGAGTCTTGCAATATGACTAAATCCCCTTCCCCAACCCGATTTGAAATCAAAAGCTGTCTATAAAAATGATTTACCTGGGTTTTCTAATCACGATTGTAAGAGAAAAGTCGCTTCCGGCTATATATTCAAACACATCTTCTACAATCAATGCAAATTTCAATTGTTTCCAAAAAGAAAATTCAAAATAGTTGATATCGTCTTTCCGAAGTGATCTGCTAGCTAGACTAAGTAGGGTAACTTGTAACAATAACCCTGATTCCCGCTGCATCCACCTGCAAATATTGAAAGCCAAAAGGTAAAGTTGTCTGAAAATAAAGGGTTAAAGAAAGCGATGGAATATAGTCGTAAGTACAAGCATGTGCTTTTTATTTTTTCGCTCCCAGCTCGGTTCAATACAACAATCGAATCCCGCACGGCGTGGCAAAGAAAAAACTTTTTTTTTGGCGGAGGACTAGCTCGAGATCTCAAGGTTTAATGTCTCGAGGTTGTAGTGTGATAGTATGATATTGGGACTGATGGTTGTGCAATGATGTTATATTGGAAAAAGGTGGTTTGAGCGTGATGCATAGATGGGAATATTCTGATAGTATGATAAGAAAGGCCGATAGTAGTGGTAAAAGGTCTAGTGAATGCATGTACGGTGTGATGAAGATAGAATTGAGAAGTCGAAAAAGAAGAAAGAAAAGTCTTTTAGACTATGAAATAGTTTGGTCTGTATTCTGCAATCAGAATAGGATGTGTCGAATAGACTCGACGAAACGATAGTAGTAAAAGGAAGAACCTCCACAAAATTCCTGAATAAAACCCCTCTCTTTCACCAATATCAGAAATGAAAGCAAGCCTGGAACAACTCCGATCCCCAAATAAACCCTTCCTCATTACGTATATACAGGAGCAAAAGACGATAAAATTTGTCAAAAAGATGAATAAAAAAAGGCGGCTTCGAGATTAAACATTCGAATTTCTTGCGTTCTTAATGTGCATGTTGAATTTCATTGTTTGGAAAGGCATTTGTACGAGAGAAAAGTCAAAACGGTCGTTGAGTGCAAAATAAAAGTAAAGGCTCCTGCGAAACAGCACGAGATAAGAAATCGTCAGATGATTTAGACAGACAGCTCCATATTCTCAACTTCAGGATAGCCAGGGGCAAAGATTTTAGGCTCGGTCTTGAAGTTGTTCATGAACTGGGCACCGGTCTTGGATGGTGGGGAATTGTCCCAAGTTAAGCCCATCCAGTCATTAGATTTAGAATCTATCATGGTGGGGCGGGAGCAATTGCAGCGGCTGGAGAAGTAGTCCCTGTATATCTTGTTAGAACTTGTAGTAGCGAGAGCAATTAGAATTTTGTCACTTACGTTGCGCAGTTATCCCTATTTTCGCTATCTAAGTATCCCTTGATTGGACATCCATCATTATGTTCAACCTTATAGGCATCCAGGTCTTCCAAATCATCAAGGTCTCCAATATTGCTGAATGTACCAGAGGATGCAGAGCTGAAAGACGAGAACTCTGGAGAGATATCGTCTGGAAGCTCGGTCTCTGGGGTGTGTGGGATTGGGACTTCCTCGGATGGGGTCGAGACGCCGGAAGATGTAGTGGGTCGGCTGCTGGGGGAAGCTGGAACTTGGAATGCCGTGATCTCAATGAAAGAAGTTCGGTTCTTGGTGTAAGATCTTCGGGTGGATGTTTCTGGAACGAAGTCGGGCTTGAGGAAACCCTTTTCATCGGATGGTGCAAACATGACCTCTCCATCCATAAGTTTTGACTGGTGTCTTCGCTTCTTAACAATTTGCATGGCCGGATCCTCCATCATATAGTCGGGCGTATCCATCATGGATGGACGGGTCCAAGATCCTCCTGAGAAATAAGAGGATACAGCAGGGCGAGATTGGAAAAGGGATGGCATTGGGGAGGAGAAGATGCTCTCAGACTCCGAGAAAGTAGCCTGCAAAGGGAAATAGACCCTTGTGGCCGGTTGGACCACCGATTCTGTGAACTACATGTTAGTAGAGGTACAATGGTATTGTTCGAATGTGGAATGGAAGCAACTCACCATAATCGAGATCTTGGAGATATTCCATAGTCATTGGTGCCACAGCGAAAGGCATCGTGATTAAATGATTTCTTTGAGGAATTGATACACTACAGTGGAATAGAGAATAGTCGTTGAAGAGGGGTACGGGCTTGGTTGGTCGTCTTCCGTGGTAGGTGCTGCAGGCTGGCAAGAATATATATATAAGGTAATATAAGGCTTTATATCTTGAAATTCGATTTACGCCTTAATTCATGCAAAAAGGGAACCCTTGAGGATTTTATCCGCGGAAACTTAGCTACAGTGAAGTAGTTCAGTTTTCAAGAGAATAAAGAGTATTTGTCACTCAAAGGAACTAGCCTGAGGTTGTAAGAGAGGCTTCAAGAGATAAAGGAAGCTTGAAGCTTTGGGGTAAGAGTTGAAGATGGGGATAGACGGGTGAAGTTGTCTCCAAAACCTAACTCGAGAGGAAAACCCTTTGGAAGGGACGGGCTATGCTGAGGATTTTAATATCAGAAATAGAAAAGACGAATGAGCCACGGCTCCGAATGTGAGATGCCTGTGAGGGCACTGAGACATGCTTGATCCCTGGAGGAGCCATGGGCGATATCAAGAGTCTAGGAGTATCTCCACAGCACATGTCAACCTGCATTTTGTCTGCATGAAACTTTTGTAGGAAGAACTCGGTACTGATACTTTTCTTAAGGGCCTGACATCCTTGACTAAAGCCAGACATGAGTGGAGGCCAGGAAAAAGAAAAGGCCGTGATCGCCTCTGCCTGTTACATAGATGGCGAGAACTTGTGTTCGAAGTCGGAATCTGTGACAAAAGAAAACATGCCGTTGCTAAAGCACACCCGACGCACAGATTATAATCACGACTATGCCAATTAGTGTTCGTAATAAGGTTAGGCGTTAAAAAGGCTGCATGTACATGTACATGAAATGTACAGTCGATTCTGGGTTTTTGTCGGTGGCAGAGGCAGAGAGAGGTTGCTTGGTTGGGTCTCTCGTCTCGCAAATACAACGTTCAGCGCGGGACGCTACCACATGGGGCAGGTGGGCCACCCTGGTTTTTATAATTGACGTCTGCATGCTCGAGACGCTTGCACTACCCTTCCCTGTCATGGCTTGGGGCGGTCTTGAGCAATAAATGGCAGATATGTTACGTGATCTTGCGGGCGAGATACGATATCTGGGCGGGGTGGACCTGCAGACTGTCATGCAGCCGGACATGCAAGGCAGCTCTGCGTTCGTCCAGCGACAGAAGAAACGATATAGAACTTCCAGAAAAGCGGGATGCATAATAATTATTCATCCTTTCGTGATTTTTTGTGTTAAAATCACCGGCTTATTCTCCTCCCGCGGTGTGGATTCTCGGTCAAAAAGTTCCCCACGGGCCCACCCTCGACTTTTCTTTTGTTGGCTTCGAAGCAAACAATGCAACCAGTTGAAGATCTTGCGGTCTTTCGAGAAGGTCTCGAAGAAGCATTTGATAATAAGTCTGCATCGAAGACTTGGAATGTTCTCTTCTGTGATCATCAATCATCGATCACTAGCCCAGCCAACCAGTCAGTCAGCCAGTCAGCTAACGTTAGCCCAGTTTCTGACAGCGTCCGTTCATCAAATACTAACCTTTGACCGTTTCCCTGAATATCACGGGCCATACACAGCAAGTCCCTTGATTCTCCCGTCAGACCTTGGAAACTTCGCTAGATGACTTTCTTTGTCACCTTAGTGCCCCCCGTCCCCCCGTCTTGCACCATCTTACGAAGGCTGCCATCGCTGTACCTGCTGCTTTCGCTCTACCAGCTTTGACGGTGTGGTAGAGTGCAGGTTGGAAGGGTCGGGTTTGCCTTGTCTTCGCTATGCGGATTAGGGAAGTGCTATCTGGAACTTCCTCATGGCGCTGGGCCATACTCGAAAGAATATACCAGAAAAAAACAAGAAGAGGGAGAAAAACTAGTAAATGATTGTTCCTTACTGAGTCCAGAGGTTAAGAAGATCCCGACACGAGCCAATCTTCGAATTCAAAGGCCTTCTTCCTAGTAAGCTAAGGAAGGAATTAGCAAGAAGTGATGTCAACCAGAACAACACATTCCAATATACGCGGGATATCGCCAGAACCAGATCTGAAGACCTGAATTCTAAGACCACGGAGTACTGCTAACTTTCTTGGCTTAGGTACCTACCCAGCGAGTTGGATCTCGACATTTGAAGCCTCAAATTAAATGGTTTCTTGAAATCAAACTCTCTTTTTCCGTGGTACCGACTATCAGTTCCCTGGGGGGGCAGTTAGTGTACCTATCATTCTCCTGGACCCGGGTATTGACATTGTAGTATATATATTATATCGATCGATTCTTCCAAGTCTTTAAATTGCATTGATACCAATATACTAAAAATCTGGCGGATCAATGCAATGGAGCCATGGACTTGATCGACACAAGCTTTGGCGAGAGGGAGAGCGAGAAGCCTACTATAGGGGAACGGCATAGAAGAGGTATGTATGTACTTCCGTGATAGTAAACTGAATGCTGTTGACAGGGGGTTTATTATATTCACTCTTGGATGTTACTGTTTCCTTGAATTATAGATTCTAGTAATATGATAATATCGATCGTTCCGTATATCGAAACTCCAGAGCAGGCTACACATCAGTACCGTGCGCACCGAGTTCTCGTGATATATTTGGTTATCAGAATGCATCGAATGTGACAGTTCGTTCCGAGAACCGAGACTCTAGTCCCTAGGTATATACAATTACTTGACTATCAACTCCGATAGTAATTAAAAGAGATGTTCAGATACATGTTATACATCCATTGTACTGGATCCATGGAATCTCATCTCGATGTCCTCGAACAAGGGTTAAGTCGTTGTCACATCAATTGTCCACTTGATGAACCTAAGCCCATCAGACGCTATGATATTATTATCTCTGTATCATATAAATTATAAATATAAATATCGTAAGCTAAGCTTCTAAACGCCGCGCCATGCTTCACCAAAGCCCTTCGAGTCAGCACCCGGTTTTCCCGCCTATGCCGGCCACGGCCAGCCTAAAAGTCTTCGTCTTTCCTTTTCTGAAAATGCTGCATTCGCAAACTTTTCAGGCTGCCAATCATCGCCGTGGGTGGGGCGGAATCGATGGATCATATTAAGTCAAAGAATCTTATGAAGATTCGATTGGTTGCATATTACAATACGCATACATGTATCTACCATCCCACGCTGTTAGCATGTTGATGTATCCGAGTATTGTTCCTGCAGATTATCCAAATACGCATGTATAAAAGTGGAGCTGAGAAATTACTACATTCGGATGGAGAGAAATGGGGGTTCTTCGAGGCTTGATTTGACGTCATGTCGTAAAGTTTGGCTCTTGATCACACCTCTGGTTTCTACTTGGTATCATGATCATGGTAGTATAAGTTGGAGTAATATGTATACTTCCATTCAATACACGTTGGTATGGATGGCGGAAGAAAGGACTATTACACATGCAGATGTCTGCATTAGTGCAAGAAAGGTTAGCAGCTAGCTGGTTGGAATGGCAGCCTCAATATACTCAAGCTGACATCATCTGGTATCCTTGATATCACCTTGATCTCCTCAACCACATGATCACGATTCCCAAGTTTAGTCAACCTCCGTCGAACCGGCTGACATCCGAGCAGCCCCCAACCCCTCATTCTAAGGCCCTTGGCGATGTATGATCAATACCCCTCCTAGGTTTTTTCCACATCTCTTGTTCGTTCGGATGAAGCAGCCAATGCAATACCATGCATATTCAAATGCATATTCAAGTGCATACGACCTATTAGATACTATAGACAGATAGACGGTACGAAAACCCTGGTCCATTGAGATATTATATCTTGTCGACACTTCGGAATCATATGCATGATACAGCTCATCGCCGTTTGTGGGATATCGCTCCCTGTTGGATTGTACGGACTTTGTCTTAGACCCCCCCCTTGCCACATTAACGAGAACCGAAAATCGTCACTCGGATCACAATACCGTATCTGTACATTCATTGCTCTCTATCATTAAAGGTAGAGGAACATGTGAGCGTGTCCTAGCCCGGAATATGAGACGATATAGTTAAAAGATGTCGTGAGAGCGAGCTCTAGAATCATAATTATGAATATGAGATAAAAGAAGGAGGAACCAGTAGGCTTGAGCTCCCTCCAGCTCGCTAGCTTATAGGCCCTTGATTGAGTGGGAACTCGTTAGGTTCTTAAGCGGATTCAACGGTCTGGATTTTCGTCTTGGGGCAGGCGGACGGAGTGCATGAAATTTGATCTCGCTAGGCTTGAAGTTAGAATGTAAATAACTTCTAGGATAATGAGACTCCGGGGTATTATGTTCATGATATTCCAGTTAGTATGCTAAAACTGCTCTTATTAAGAAAGTTATCGTTAGCGCAGTGGCGAATCGCTAACTTATACCCTTGTTTGAGGTCTTTTATTCCCTTGCAGTCTTGCGATGAGCGGCTGCGGGCTGGAGATTTGGTTTGCCACGAGCCCGAGCTCGAGGACGTAGTTATCTATCGATATATCATGATAGAGCAACTGATATTATAGATATATATAATAATGTAAGGCGATATCATGTGAAGGTCCTCGATCGAAGGATGTACCTTCAATTCAATCCGGCCGCGTGATCAACATCCAAGATTGTAAAAATGTATCGATATAGATACCGATATAGATATCACACAAGGGAACCCTCTAATTCTGTGTAGATAATATATAATTATAAACATGTCAAGGGAATATATATATAGTTAATTTCAGATCTGGATTGATATCCGAGATCTGTATTCAACCATATAGTCACTCTTGAATTTTCACTGTCTTTAATTAAATTTGGTATCAATCAGTTAAACAGCGGATATGTTTTTCAGCGGAATTAAAGCTAGATGATAAAACTGAAGATTTCTCTTGATAAGTTCTATCTCAGTGCTGAATGTGAGATTTTATATCATGCAACTAGTGCAGGATATGTTTTCCAAGTTGACTCTGGCGGATTTCTGGTGGAGCTGTTGGATGTCGCGTGTTGTTTTCTCTCTCTAAGCTCAGCTTTGACGTCTACTTGAACATTCGACATCCCACCTTTCTCAACTTCATCTTGACTCGCATCTACATCTACAACCACGCACCAGATATTCATCGCGTGAGAAAAATCTTTCTCATCTACCCTCGTTGAAGTCTAATATCAACTTGTCGACATCAGGAAGCTCCGACCTTTGCACGCGCACAACCCTTGTCCCCTGCTTCTTCGCCCTTCCTGCTCTGAATTTCTTTGGTGTTATTTGATTAGCGCCCACCAACGAGCATCACCACAGCCTACGGAATACCGTAAATAGCTATCGCAATTTCTTCGAAAATAAGCTATTTCAAGACATCTCGCCATCGGCCATCCGCGAGACGCAAGACGCAAGAGACAGGTTTCACCTGCACGTTTTCTGCGAGAATCCGTTACTGCCTTATCAGGAAGGGAAGACTGGTTACTGGTTACAAGTGCTCGATTTGGTTCCCGGAATCTTGGGTAGTAGCATCAACAAAAAAGAAGAGGAGGAGAGGGCGGAAACATTGGACGGTCGTTTACGTTGTGGTAGCCTGCTCTTAGAGCGGCTTCATTCTGATATTTTGAGATGCCTGGGCTTCCAGGTAAGAAATTCTGCTTCGTCGAGAGATCCTCGCAATTTCCGGCGAAGCTTTTGAGCTCGTGTACTCTGTATGATCGTCAGAACCGCAAGAGCAAAAGGGCTAATTTGTTCTTCATCTCCGATATCGCACCTCTAGTTGACCTCGATGCCTGCATTGAACGATTATACAAACGAGAACTGCTCGCCGAGCCGGTAATAGAAGCGATATGCGCCAAGACGAAGGAACTATTGATGCGGGAGAGTAATGTGGTTCACATCCTCTCGCCCGTAACAGTTGTTGGTGATATTCACGGACAGTTCTACGACCTTCTCGAGATTTTCCGAATAGGTGGATTTTGTCCGGATACCAACTACCTCTTTTTAGGTAGGTCGAAAAAAAATTATTTGGCTCGTTATCTGGAATGCCCCTTCATAAGCTTTGGCATCATCTGTTCCTTTCGAGTGAGCATTAACCGAAAGAAGGCTGTATTTTCTCCGAAGCTGCGAAGTTCACACTCTCCTCCCTCCCGTTCAGACATTTCATTATTAATGGATGTTGCCCCCCCGTCTTCTTTGGGCGGGGCCGGATCTACAGCAGCACTACCGTGGAGAAAGCACCATCCAAGTTTTGAAAACAACATTTTGAGGCGGAGAAATTATTCTAAAGCATGTGGTTTTCTTAGGCGACTACGTCGACAGAGGGCTGTTCAGCGTCGAGACAATATCATTACTCGTATGCCTAAAATTACGTTATCCGAACCGAGTACATTTGATCCGAGGAAACCATGAATCGAGAGGCGTCACACAATCATATGGATTCTACACAGAATGTGCCAGAAAATACGGTAGTGCGAATGTTTGGCACCATTTCACCGATATGTTTGATTTCTTGACACTGAGCGTTGTGATCAATAACGATATATTTTGTGTACATGGAGGTGAGTGCTTTCCCGACTGCGTGAAGATACCGGGTTGAGCTCGGGTGGCGTACGTTCGAAAACGTTTGTTTTTTCAGGAAAACCCCGGGAAGGAGAAAGACTGATAGTAATCGTTGAACCTGCTGTTTTAGGCCTATCGCCATCAATACATTCAATTGATCAGATCAAGATCATCGACAGATTTAGAGGTATGAAGATCCTGATACCCTGGCTCTATACATCATATGATCTGTCGGATCTGTTGATGAGCTCACCTACTAACTGTTTCTCCTCACTGGGTATATAGAAATTCCTCATGAAGGGCCGATGGCTGATCTAGTATGGTCGGACCCTGACGCTGAGCGCGACGAATTCGCTCTTTCGCCGAGAGGTGCGGGGTATACATTCGGCGCGCAGGTTGTCAAAAAGTTTCTGGAGATCAACAACTTCTCACATATACTGCGGGCGCATCAGCTCTGTCAAGAAGGCTATCAGGTGCTGTATGACGACCGTTTGAGTACTGTTTGGTCTGCGCCCAATTACTGCTATCGATGCGGGAACCTGGCAAGCGTTTTAGAGGTTGATGATGCAGGGAGCAGGTTTTTCAATGTGTTCGACCAGGCGCCAGAGAATGCAGAGAATAGGGTTGACCAACAACCTGTAGAGAAGGCACAAGTGGAGTATTTCTTGTGATCTCTCCGGACCCGGACCCAATCGTGGCCCAATCGCGTATCCTCTTCTTTTCGCCTTCTCAATTTTTGTGTATTCTATTTATTTTTATTTTTATTTTTATTTTTTTTGCATTCTTTTTTTTGAAGATTAGCGAACAATTGTCGGGCTAGATCTTGTACGCATTATAGCGGTGGCTTTATTATCTTATCATCTCTATGTATAGAGACTTGGAGAGGCTGCGGTGGACTGTTGGTGGTGAGGAGGATGGTTGCCTATTTACTAACCTGAAAGGTATCTGGTTCATGCTGCCACCAAGCACAAATGAGAATACCATTCGATAGATTGTTATCACCTGTATTCCACATGAGTTTAATTTGTCTGTTGAAGTTGACATGTGGAGATACGTACATGGTATCTATTGATATCTTGATACTGCATGCATCAGCCATGGTATCAAATCCGGGGTAATTAAAAATCGTAGCGAGGGCATCGGTGGCGGTGCAGCCGAAGTCAACAGCCCCACCAAAGCCGCCCAAATCCGACGCCCGATGATATCACCGAAACCTCACGCCACACCACCAACATCCTCACAACATTCCCCAGAGCCTCCTCACAAACAGCCATGGCTTGAGGAAACCGACCAACATCATCAATCGACTCTGTTTCTTTCCGTCTAACATCCGTTTCGACTACGTATGGCGGAAACAAAACGGGGAACTGGCCTCTGGGCCAACCTCCCGGCCTCCAAGGACCCCGCGTCACCCCACTACCTATACCACCCGGAACACGAACGTCTCTCCTCAATAGTACCGTCGGAGATCACTTCTCCGTCTATAATCCCAGCATTGCCATCTTTTATCGCCTATTGGACGGGGATGCACGGGATCTATGATGTTCCAGGCCGTGATAGCGTGTCAGTTCTCGCCATGCGCCGTCGTGCCGAAACCTTGCCTAGACCGTTCACACAAACCGAACACGCCATATTGAGCCGCTACTCGAAGAATCTGCAGAATGGATCCGAATACATTGGACTGCTGGGTTTGGTCGGCGGTGCCTACCAGGCTACTCGGACGGAATTTTGGCCAATGGAAGAGTCTGTGA
Source organism: Arthrobotrys conoides (assembly GCA_036971725.1). Taxonomy (NCBI): domain Eukaryota; kingdom Fungi; phylum Ascomycota; class Orbiliomycetes; order Orbiliales; family Orbiliaceae; genus Arthrobotrys; species Arthrobotrys conoides. Next base: position 1,771,738 of record JAVHJM010000009.1, read on the forward strand.
GAACGATGCTCGGCACGATAGATACAAAGGAATCTGCTCCACCGTCTGGCTTCGTATATCCCAATGGGTGGGGACAAAAGGAAGGGAATGGAGCTGCCGGAGCTTCTAGTTCTAGTTCTACAGTTGATCCAAAAACTGGTTCTGCTCCTACGACTGCGACTATTGGCTCGCCGACGAATATACCACCAAGGACTGGACACTTTAGAGTGCGCGGCCCTCCCATGCCACGAATCGATATCACCAAAGTATCGGCGGAATACCTAAGTGGTCCACGCGTTGCCCCCACGCCCCCGTTGATGAATTACAGTTTGGTCTCGGCCTGGTACCGGTGGTTTTATATGTTGCAGATGCCACCGCAGGGTGTGGTGAATTTTACGACGTGGCAAATAAAACGTCTAGCAAAAGTTCCTCCGGAGCGGAGGGACAATAATTATAGGCGGGTCTACGAAATGACTGAATGGTGTATCTTCCGGTCGAGGGAACTGGCGTTACTAAGGGATATTGCTCGGCGGAAGATGAAAATCAATATGGATAAAAGGCGGGCGAGGGTTAATGAATACACAAACCCCATGGCCCAGGATGAGATTCTGAGTCTGGCTAAGGAATTCGAGGAGTTTGACAAGAAGATGGCGGGGGCTAGGGAAGCTTGGGTGAAGAGGACAGGTGCAATAGCACAAGAAATCGAGGCCGCAGTTGTTGCAAGAAGGGCTTTAGAGGAGACGCCAACAAACTGGTTTGGGATAAAGAAGGAGTTTAAAAAAGTAATAGAGGATGTTAAAGAGGAGGAAGAGGCTGATAAGAAAAAGCGTGTTGAGGCCGGTCGCGCTGCTGGTTCTCAGGGTAACGGGGAGGTACCACGCAAGGCTGTCACCATTCGAGTCGACGCTTTCAAAACCGTCAAGGAAGCTCTTCGAGTCGGAACCTGGGCTTTCTTTGGAAAATACGTTGTCGGAACCCTGGGGCTTATCTGGTTGACCTCAAGAACTCGAGGAAAGGAAATGGCCGACGAAAGACTCCAAGAGTTCAACTACGACCGAATGGAATACGCCAAACTCAAAATAAAAGAGGCGGCTGCGAAGAGAAGGCTACCGGTGCCACCGCCATCACAACCACCACCACAGCAACACGGGGATCCAACACATGGAGATGAAGGTGGAAGCGGAGCTAGACGGCCGGAACGTTTCGAGTCCGTGGATAATCAGAGCCTTGGCGGGATACAAAGCGAGAGCATCGACTGGGGTGATTTTGTAAAAGATGATACCCCCGCCGTAGCGAGACAACAGAGTAACAACTCGGTACTCCCGCCTTTAAGACCAGGAGAGAGTGCATGGGATCGTGCTAGAAGGGCAAGGGAGGGTCCTCAGGGTCCGGCTATGGAAGAGGATCGATGGGCACCACAAGAGCAGCAGGATAAAGCACCGAAAACGGATGACATGGCTAATATGTCGAGGTGGGAGAGGATCAGACAACAGGCATCTGAAGGGTATGGTGGTGAACGGAGAGTTCCGGGCGAAAACCGAGATGGTGGAGATAGTTCTGGCTCCTTCGGCGGATTCGGAGGGAGGCAGCAGGGACAAGATAGACAGAAGACGAAGGAGGAGCTGCAGAGAGAGTTTGATGCGCAGGTGGAGAAGGATAGAAGGGGTGAAGAAGGGTCGTGGAAATAGAGGCATTCTTGTATATCATTTGCATTTGGCTGTAGATATTCATGTTTTGATGTGAGATTATGTTTGTACATATATGCCGACGAAAGTAGCTGGGGATGTATCGCAGCTTGTATAAATCATATAGATGATGACTTGTATTCGATTAATTAGTGATCTAGAGGAGTCAACAGGTATGTATCTATCCGTTTAGGTACTTACTTTTTTAAAACGTCTTTCCAACGCCTTCTGCCTGTGACGCTAACACTAAGTGTAAAACATTTTTGTGAAGTTATTCCAATCTCTCGATCTCGCCCGATCTAGGATTTTTGATCCACCGATTCCGTGTCGTTTGGGCTGCTATCTCCATCTACCCATTTCACAACCTCGTCCGCCAAAAACTCTACTACTCGCTCGGGCACTTTGACCCACCCCTCAGGAATCTCCCCGTCCCCATCCCCACGTACTTCACAACTCCCATCTTCCAGAACATAGAATGTCATCTTCGAAGGGTTCCGTACCCCGGTACCACCATTCCTCCCTTCTTTCCTTCCATTTGACCCATTTCTTTCGACTTCAACTTCGAAGAACTCCAAAGCACATTTACAAAGTCGGTTTACCACAGATAAAGGGATTTCTAAGCCCTCCGGGTGGTATAGTATGTTATTTTCGGGGATGAAGTATGTAACTTTGGTTTTGGGATCGTATAGTGGAACTTCGGATAGGAAAAGGGGTGGTGATGGAGTAAGTGACTCGGTGTTTGGGTCTAGATCCTTTAGGTCTTCGTTTGTTCCTAATTTAGGCCGAGTATCTACTAGACTAGGCTCGAACTCGTGGTCTGGATTTGTGGTCTGGCAGGCGGTGTCTCTGTATGAAGACGGCCTATGCTTCGCTTCGGGGTTGGAGAGTTTATTGAAGGCGTAGACTATTGACAATATGAAAGCTAGGAGTAGTAAGAGCGTAGTCGACATGATATGCAGATTTTAGAGGCACCGTATGATCTGACTGGCTGCGGGCGAATATTTCAAGGTGTGTAAACTGAGAAGATATACAGAATTTAAAGTGAGAGGCTGAAGGTACTATGATTAGTAGTTAGTTGGTGCAGTCGAAGCGCGCGCACGCACTGCGTATCGATATGTATATATATGTATATATATCTGGCGAACGAATAGCTAGAATATCATAAACTCCGAACTTAGCAGCTTGAATAAAGATTATCCGATCGATCTATAGGTGAAAGTTCGAGCTCTTGCCTGTATATCGATGTGGGAGGATGAGCATGGGGCCCGGTTTTTGACATTTCGAAGAAATGTACCTTCCTTAATATATAAATATATTGCAGCGGGTCCATTTACTCGAGCTTCTGCGATACATAGGCATTAGATACCTAGTACACATGCTGTGTAAATATGTGTGTCATGTCTCAAAGCTTCTTTGAAACTTTGTAACGTGATTCATGTCCGTCCGGTCCGTAGAGCTGGTTCACAACGTTTGTAGGTCGTTCTCATGTGATGCGTGATGTGGTCGGTTTTTATCCTCGAGAACATTATTATAAAATATCAGAACTGAATAAAAGAAAGAAAGAAGAGATCGATCGGGGATATGAGAGGGTAAAGATATATGAGGGACGGGCTGTACTGTCGACTGTCGCCCTCTGATCATGATCATGATCATGGTCATGGTCAGCCTCGCGCGAACCGATATTTAGTCGATCAGTAGTATACTCGGGGCCGGCGCCTAGGTCTAGGGGGCACGGTATAAGGGCCACTCGTAGCTCCACAAAAATGTATACTTTTCTAGGTGCCTGACGTCGACCGCTCCCATGTAGGTGTAGTGTTCAAAGGAGCAGTATATGTGGATATCGATGTCACTTGTGACAGGCTTGTGACCAGGTAATTAACAAATCCCAGGCTGATTAAATCGCCAAGAGAGTGGCACAAGAGATAATATCGTGGCGTCAATGAGGCGTCGCTGGGCTAACAAAGTTAATTAGAACGTTCGAACGAAATCCAACAAACAACAACTCACAGGCGTGCGTAGAGGAAACTGAGATTCTGAAGCTAAGATGGTCGATATAAAAGATCTACAGGACTTATTATCAAAGAATACTGACAAATTTATGATTTGAATTACTTTTGATAGTGTATGTGTACATGTGAAGAGAAGTTAGGAGGTATTGAATGAGTTGCTTCCAAAAACAAGGCTGTCCATTATAATTATTGGGTCTGGCGAGGAGGCATAGTCAAGCCCGAAACAAGGCCCTTAACTCTACGTGAGAAGGCTTTTGATCCGCAACATGAAATCCTTCTTGGGGAATATTTGCGGCGAGGTTTCGTCTGGTGGGTCTTAGCTAGGGTATCGATCGATCAGTTTCTTTGGATTTCTTCCAGCACCTTCTCTCGTTATTTCGAAATTTCTTCAAATGCAAGCTTTTTGCTGACGTGTCTGCTAGTTTCAGAGTAGCAATCCATGCATAGCCAGCAGGATCCCGGGAGGATTAATAGGCATTAAAGTTCAATCATTATGATATTATTAAATTTAAATACCGCAGTGGTAGACACATCACCGAGTTCATAAACTAGCAGGACGTATAACCATGTACCGTCGCTACGACTATACTTGTCGATATCTCCAGACGAGCCGACCTACCCACAAGGCTCATGCACCCGCAAGGCTACCATTCATACGGCCGTACCGAGCACCTTAACACTTATCTTAATTTGCCCAGCCTCGAGGCTACCTCAACACCTACGCTCCGGAGCTCGCCCGCACGCACGCATACCTTCGTCGACCTTCGTGAGGTACAGGGAAGAAGCCATGGCGATAATATGGTGGGCAGCTGGTAATGATAGCTACCACGATCATCAAGGTGGATATATATGGTGTTTGGTACCTAGGACGACAGATCGACAAGTCCTTTAGTACTGCGTATGTATATACGTATGGGTACTTTCATGAACATCATGGGAGCTCTGCTCAAAATTTTGTACTCGGGATTCGATTCAATACGACGACATACTAGCTATAGCAGCTTGGGGGAAACAAGACCAAAGCAAAAGGGAAAAAAGAAGAAAACACCGTAATTAAATAAAAAGAACCAAGAAGAAAAATATGATCTTTCTGGGCGTCGATGAAGGGCTTCGAAGCCAAAGAAGATCTAAGATGAGGACGTTTCTTTATAGACCTTTTTTGATTGTCATATTGTATGCATATTTACCTACATTATTTGACGGTCCAATTTCATTTTACAAATTATCCTTACTAAATCATCGGGGGCCTAGGTGCTCCATTCCGATATACCATCCCAAGTGCAGCTTTTCTATGCATGGCCTATTAAGGTGTGTATCTAGACTACACCCCTTTCATCTGAATCTAGCCTTGTAGCTCGTGTATACCAAGAATTAGTGACACAAAACAGTTTCGTAACGTTACCAGCTGTTTCCTAACCGCGAGACGAGACTAATTTCTCACCGACTCTCTCGCTGATCATGATCTTGCTGCCGACTTCTCTTTGACCTGGATAAGTCAATAGCCAGTAACCCAGAGCTCCTAGATCCTGTCAGAAATGCCATGATTTAATGAAAGAAGTCAAAAAAAAAAAAATTTAAAAATTAAAAATTAAAAAAAAAAATTTAATTTTCAATGAGGAAAAAGGGTTATTGGAGCGTATATACAAGAGGATCTGGCAACCTATCAACGTCCTCCCGATCCACCATACCCCAATAATAGAAGGAATCTAGCATTAACCACAAGGGACAACTCTCGAGGTTATCCTCCTCAGTATAAATCATCTGGCTACTACTTTCCTCATCTTCAATAAGATCTCTAAAGATTGTAGATCGATAATATAGAGCCTCCCACATAGTATATATCTTATGCCTTTGATACCGGCGCCAGGCGTACTCACTACGCCAGAGAGCAGGTGATAAACGGAACTTTTCCCACATACAGGTTACATAAAGATACTCTTCTTCAATATCAGCTGGCCCCTTATTAATCTCTTTGACAATATTTTGGAGGAGTTCGTATCGGTAATTGTCCGCAAATTTTTCAGGTTCAAATATTTGAGGGTAGGAAAATGGTTGGCAGGATGTTTGGAGTTTGAGTTTTCCGGGTGTTGTAAATCGGATTTTGGCTGTTTGGAATTCCTGAACGAAAGTCGATGCTACAGAGCGCGGAGGCGTTGAATATGTAGGGATATGTGCCTTTGATCCCAAATTGCGAGCTCTCGTATGTTTAGCAGCAACATATCGATATCGTAGGTATATATACCTGATATACGGAGTGCTTCTGAAGCCAGACGCGCTCGTGATGGCGATAGAGAACATGACAAACTTGCTTCCAAGTTGATCTGAGTATATATATATATCAAAAACTTGATGAGTCGCTTCTGACGTCGGAATATAATATATCGATATCGATGCTGTGCACTGATGCATCCACATCCATTGCGCGATATTGCATTACATTGCATAGCTTAGCTATAGCTTAGGAAGTATGCATAGGAGGTACTTACCTAAGTAGGTAAGAGGTAGTAATTAAGTAGCCTCGCGCGAGTCCATAAATATAAATACAAATAACTTACTCAACCCCAAAATCAAATACACCACATACAACACAAAACCCTACAATTGTATATTTTTAAAACGAGAATTGAAGTTCACCGGTCCAAATTTAAGCCCGTTAACGTAATAATGTCGGCAATTCAATAAATGATATCTCAAAACCTTAGGCAAAATTTAAGCACCATTGCCATGAGCCATCCTACTCCGACAGGCAAAGCCGCTATATATACTGCTCGGGATCTTTGCGATCTACAACGATGAATGAGATCTCAATCTCTTGCAAACATGTCAGTAAACATAAATTCATCCATAACATTAGAATCACATACATACGCTGTAAGAGTGTCGAATCAAGTTGAAGACTTTTAGCTGTAAAATGCATTGAAATCGCGAGACCAGCAGAAATACTCCCTTCAAACATCGCTGTTGATTTTTATCGATATCTCATTTTAGTACAGCTTTCCCATCTTGTGAGTTTTGAACCTTCCAATGTGCATATGTGTCAATTGATAAAATCAAATATATAGTAGATATTGACTATTCCAGATATATAAAAGTAACGCATATACAGATATTGGCACTGAAAATTTTGAATACACTCGGTAGAGTGGTCAGAGCATACACCGCAAATGTCTTCGACTCACTTACTCGGGAAGGTTTCGAAAATCTCTGGCGTTCCGTTGCGTGGTTGGACCGGATGCCCAGTGTCACGAGAGATGATCATCACAGGAAGGCTAGGAAACATCATACTCGACACTAATATCGTTTCACCGATACTCGACAATAAACCATTACATGAGTGGTTGGTGAGAGTTATGAAAGAGTCGTCTCTAGCCGTATTTCAGTATAATGTGATGGAACATCTGACCAGCCGGAAAGTTGGGACTAGGATGTCTTACAAGGACATTCTCAGAAGTTTAGAGGCGAGAAACATAACTGTTCTCAACGGCCCATTTGCAAGCTCTGAGAGTTCAAATTTGAGTTTCGAAATCTTGCAAATGGCACATCAGGCCAGGTTTACGATGCCAGATAGTGCAAAACGGTTCGAAGACGCATTATCCAAAGCTCAACAACGTATGTATTGTTCCTTCATACTATTTATACCAACTGCATTAGTAATCGTATTGGTTTTTATATAGACTGGAAACCAATTAATCTGGAAAACACGCGGATGGATATAGGCATGGCGTGTGAAGCCCATGTTAACCAATACTCATTTCTAACTGCTGACAAGGAATTCTACAACTTCTTTAAAGCCATATTAAACGAGAAAAATATAACAGTTTACTCCGCTGAGGAAGATGACCTTAAAGGTCCCGGAGTATAGTGTTCCAGATGTTTCTGCTTTGGGGCTCCTTTTGTGGTATTGGTATACATGTACGTGGCCGGCCGCCCTGCCCTCATCTGCGCTAGCTGGTCTCGAGACTAGATATCTGGTAGTAAGCATGGTTGTGGGTTGTTTCTGATGTAAACTAGATCCTTCACTGGAAAAAAATGGTTTACTGCAGCTGTGAGGAGCTAGGTTACAATCTTCCAAAAACCACAGCCTGTACGAATACAGTTTCTATGTAGGATATCAGGGGTCTATTCAAAATTAATAGCTACATACAGACCTTTAGGTCCAAATCAGCGGCTGTCTTATGCAAGCATTCCATGCACGTCATAAATCAGTCTGTCGGGAATTTAGTAGTGCATGTGATACAAATCAACACTGACTCTAAATACCTAGGTAGGTTGGTTATCCGTCCAGTCAGCTGTGTAGCTGTGAATCCAGCTATATTTATGCATTATAGTATTAATATACTATTGAACACCCCCAAAGAAAAGTTCTCGCGAAGAAGACCTTATGGCAAAACCAAAACAGTAGTATTACTTACTGTTGTTCGGGGCTGGGTGTCTTCGTCTCAAAACGATGAAAAGAGGCCGAATCTGCATTGAAAAATATTAAAATAAGCATGGTGGACGGTTAGTTGCTGTTTGGGGAGGTTCCTTTTCCATGTAGTTTTATAGCTGTTGAGGGTACAATATAACTTAAACTTTTTGATCAATTGAATCCTACCTTTATAGTTGTGTATTCAAGTATCTGTAACTACATCGGGCTATAACCATGCTATGCGTACACGTACGACATCTCCGTTGGCAGACCGTGTTTCGTATTAATCTCGTGGGTCTAAATCTACTGATACTGGTTTAAATTAAAGCTGTGCTGCAGTTGCCTCAAAGTAGACTTTAGAGAGAGAAAGGATTTCCCCTATCGCCGGCGACTACCACTCAGCTGTAATAGGTTTACGCTTATCATGATATCATTGGGATCCAAAGGTAGACAATATGCAATATGATGCATAAAAGTTGCTCTGCCATGCACACGTATTTGTGATACACATATTAAACAATCTGTTGCAATGTTGCAATGTTAGCAAGGGTTGGTATATATAACAGGATTATATATAGCTACATAAAATTGCGGTTAACCGGTTCCGCACTAGCAAATCTTCTAGATAGAATGAGCCTAAATTACGTGTTTAGGCCATGGATTTTGTAGCGTACTTCTATAATACTTATAACAAACTTATATGTACATAAGTTGCATTTCATATTGTCTCAAACCAGACTCCACAAAAAAAAAAACATTTCATACCATTGAAAGTTGCGATCACTCGTGATACTCCTCTTTTAAACTATCTGGTTGCAAAATGACACGATTGCGAATACTAATGTTTTACAAAGAACTCATAGTACTTAGTGTATAAGTTCATATGTCAGGAGTGATCCCACGCATAAAGTGGCATGACTTAGCAGCCCTCTTTATATATATGATATATGGAAGAATAACAATGAAGAGCTAACCTAAAAATATATTCATATGGTCATCTATGTCTACACTGTATACTAGGTAGTTAGTTGTATACCATAGTAGTTAGTGAGAATATCTAAGTCTTATATATCTATCTTAATACTAAACTACTAAGTTTTTATGCAAATACAGGCCATATGTACACGTGTAGAGTGTCAATTATAAGAACTGGATATGTTTCAGGCTGACTGTTGCAGCTCCGCAAATGTAGACGCTCAGCCTCGTAACTAAACTGTTCTACATACTGAACCTGTCCGCCTCGAGCGCTTGGACTCGAGGCTACTGAAACTGCCTCTGTATAATATTCGGGTAGAACAACATTCTGTCTCGTTTGGACCGTATATCCGCCTATATATGCAAGAGTGTCTTGATTCAGGACTGTATAGCTATATATAAGACCAACCAGCTATCAGGGGGCTTCTAGGATATGCGCTATATGTGGGGCCAACAATCCCAAATTTTGCATATATATAACTTCTTATATTACGTTTGAATGGGGCTTGTGGCTAATTAATAGATTTATTCGCAGTTGGTGATCCGCCATTAATACTTGCTCTAGTGTTAGCGAACATTCAACAGGATGGTTGTATCATTAGTCCGTATCTTGTTTTCCACGGTAAGTAAATGTTAACTTAGGGATTATGAACTCCTCCCGTGTGTACTTATTCATGGCTATGTGTATATAGTAATTATAAAGAGGCCTCGGATCGCTATAGTTCTGCCACATTTCTTCGAGATTTGTCTTCTAAACAGTACATTCGATCGGGCGGAAAGACTCTCAACTGAACTTTAGAGCACGTCGAGCCCACTTTCCTTTCAAGTCCAGACTAAATTTTAAAACTATTCACCTACTTCTCCACCTAAAATCCTCTATAGGTTCTAGTCAGCTATCAAACAACAGGCCTCGAGCTCTGGGCCATTTTTCAACCGGGCCTCGTAATGGTTTTCGGGATATCTGCCCCCAATAAGAGTGACCAGATGCGAGCTTACGCCAGAATCCTCATTTTTGCTCTAAAAACCGGAGGGGTGTACATGGCACCCATTCTACCAAATGGCCATCAGGATGTTTCTCCAGCCAATCTGACGAGTTTTCATCCATTTGGCAACTACTCGGTCACTTCGATCGCTTCAGCCGTTCTCAATACTACCGTTCCGGTATATACGCCTCCGATGAATGGCTCGCACTCAGCGATAATGCCTTATAAAAATCAAGAGTCCTGCAGCAGCTGTAAGGGCGATGGCACAGATGTGGGGGGCTCCGATCCCCAAATGAAGGCCACTGTTCCTAAGAACGGCACCAGTCTAAACCTTATAAAGAAAGAAATTCATCCAAGTTTCTTTTATCAGAACAATAAAATGCACATTCGATGCGCCCCACCGAAGAAAGTGATAGATATAGAGCCGCGAGAGAACTCACTCAATTTCCCATTTGAACGTTGGCCTCGTTGGAAAAAGGAGTATGTTGATAAGTCGAGGGCTCTTGTTGACATCGAGGTACTCCAAAGATCGTGCAGACAGAACTGTGAGTGCGATGACGCTGGTGCAATAATTTCACGATATCGATATGGCCCCAATGCGCCGTGCGGTAAGCAGTGGCAAGTAGATAGATGCATCGTTGTACTCGGTAGGTGTTCTATTCATTTAAATCATTCATACACTTGGCAGGTCCTGAGAGCTGATTGATAATTAATTACTGCATAGCGTGCTATTGTACCGCCCTACTTGTCCAGCCGTCTGCAACGGGACAGGAGGCACCTATCGAAGAGTACCAAGCTGCCTTGGACCGTATTCCACAGACAGTTCGAAACAGTAACCCAGATTATGGCTAGTTCATGCGTGGTCTTAAACGTCGCCCTGGGGAATCTATGACTTGGGTGCCTTCTGAAATGGATAGGATGATGCGGGCTAGTCGCCTGGCCCAGCTAGGATCCGAGGCGGAGGCAGAGCTACCTCTCTCGGGGCCAGAGCCCCGTCCTCGATGGAGGGGTTTAGTTCGGCCACCTGCGATGCCAGCAGGGCGCTATTTGAGGGGTTTGAGATTCGGGCGGAACTCTGGGCTATTCAACTACCCATGGTTAGAGAAAAGAGAGATTTCTGATAACTACGATGTCAGCGATTTTAGAAAAGGAGATGAAATGACAACCGTTCGCGATTCTTGATGCCTTATATAGCTACATTTGCCAAATTGTAGAATAGACGGTGGTTGGTTCATTTACAGTTAGTATAATCTTTGAAATGACGATGTTGAATTTACAAATACGCATATATATAGCCCGGTCCAAATACCGCAGCATTTGGTTTACGAGATAACTTATAGCTTAACTAAGTACATGTACATATTGATGTTCAGTTAAATGAGTTCGGGAAGTACGCGCATGTGCGGCAGCACCCGGCTGAGGCTTGGTCAAAGAGTTATAGGACGTCTCTACATATCTTTTCTCAACAAACCCCCTTCTTTCTACAGTAGCAATTTACCTATATCTGGTATATTTCCAACTTGCCCGCCAGGATTTTCCGTAACATCATGCCTCCAAAGCGACACGATGACGTTATTTGGTTAGTACCATCCGGATCCAATATTTATCATAAGTGCAGCGCAACGTGACCCTATTTGCAAGAAAGGAGGAAAATATTACGGAGAAACAGTGCCTAAGAAACTACTTGGTTTGCTCTAGTTTTAAGCCTTAGTTATTCCATTATTCTTGTACGGGAGTTCAATTTGTCGAGCTTGGGCCGCCATCTTCATTCGTAATAGATGTATCCACTGCTTGCGGTTGACGTTTCTCTGGTTCTGGCGATAAAGAAATTCTCATATGTGGTAACGGGGCCCATTTGTTCTCAACCCCAAGCAGCTTGCAGTAGGCTTCTGTTTGTGGGTTGTTAAACCTGTCGGCTAAAAAGTGCCCATATCTCATATTAGAAGAGAGTTACGTATGGAAGCCAAAATGAAAACTTAAAAACTTACGCGGATTTGTAGCTTTGGTGCTGTCATCGTACTGTAGCTTTGCCGTCCGCTCCCAGTTTTCTGGTATAATCAAATCTTTGTCGGTTATATTTTCATTGACCCACTGAAGTTCCTCGTTGACTCTTTTTGCAACTCGTTTATTATTCTGTGCGAATTTCATGGACTGGCTTAACCCTACCCCACTTGAAACATCCAAGGGCTCAAAAACTCGGTTGATTGCAAGCCATTCTCGGTCGTAGAAGAGACGAGTACGGAGGGGGCTTGATGGTGGTAAAGGGTTTCGAGATGGGATAGTAAGAATTTGGAGAAAGTCGCGGCGAGGGAGGAGTTTATCAAGTGCGAGAAAGTGGGTTCTTGTGCTTGTCGTCGGTGGAGAAGGGTATAGCGCTGAAGAAAGCGCTCGCGTCGGGCTCTCCAGTAGGGTATTGTGCACAGATCTCTTCTGCTTTTCATCTTCATTTTGGGGCGGTATATCATCACCATCATCTATATCTAAGTCGATTTCATCTTCGTTCTTCGCTTGTAGCGTATCGTCTACCCGGGTCCAATCATCATGCTCATCCTTGGCGACCAGGCCCGGTGCCTCGCCATGGTCCACCACCGCCGGAAACTTGATATGCATATGAGCTGCAAACCAATAAGTTGGCTTTAGCTTTCTGAGAATCCCCATCAATGGTGGACTACCCAATCTGCCCTCCGCTACTTCCTTTCTGAAGTGCTGTTTAATTGCCAATAGTTTCCCTTCGTTCCCGTATTTCGTAATACCTTCGGGCCAATCGTGAGAAACAAAGATATCCACATCTCCACTCAAGGTATTCAGTTTAAATAGCTCGTGTGCTCGGTAATGGTATGCACTTCGCATAGAGCGATCGTCGAACGGTGGCTTCTCATATCGAGGCCGTCTGTAATTATTCTCGTTATATATCCCACTTGCTCCTGCGATTCTGATGCCGTTCACATTTACCACTCCGGTACCACCCATATAGTAAATATTGGGGCATACCCAGCCACCGAGATTTAACTCGTAAAGATGTGAAGAAGCTTCATGGTTCCCACCGACGAATAAAGTGGGTATGGGAGCGACCTTAGACCCGTTGTAGTATTTGTAGAAGTCACCCATGTGGCGATATTTGGGCGGAACGGCCATGGAGAGGAGATCACGAGAGTTACGAACGGCTTGGAAGTCTCCACAGATGATGAGCAAATCGACCTTGTAGGAGTGTATCCGACAAGCCTGTTCGATAGTAGCATAGATCTGGTCTAGCATGCCATGTCCCTAGAACGAAGGTTAGATAGACTGACCGAACCATACGGGTGTCTAACAGTATAGAAGCTTACACAGCCTTGAATGGCCACTCTGAGGCCATTTTTAAAAATCATATCCGGGTTTTCAGTGCCAGAAGAATGTAGTGATGTCTCTTGACCCGGTTCTGTTGATATGGATAGTTCTGGGTCCATTTTAGTGGTGGTGGGGATAGGTCGAGGCTAGATCTGGGTTTGGAGCGAAGATAGTACACGACTTAGCTAAGAAGTCGACGATTGGAAAGGAGTTGGGAGGAACAAGCTCAAGTCTGGATTGGATTTGGAGGGGAGCTTTGTAGACCTCCAATGCTTTTCATTCTGCCAATTGCGCACCTATGCTTGACTCACAAAGCCTACGCCTGTGACTACGCCTGTGCCTACGCCTAGGCTGTATACGTTCCCAGACCCTGGAGGATGTCGTTCTCACATTGAATTCTCCTCCATGTTAGTGGTTGTCACCCCCGGGGGTAGTCCTGGTGTAGTCCAGTGCTCCGATTGATGCTTGCCGAGCCATCCCATACGCTCCGGGAATCATATGAGCCTCCAGTCCCAAAACCCGTCCCCACAATTGCACCACATTCACCATCCATGCGATCCCCTTCACGTTCGGATTTTCGAACATGGCTGACAACTCTGACAAACGGGCGTCGTTGTTGGCGTCTACGGCGCTCGGGTTATTCAAAGCAGGCCGGCTAGAGGTAATTCTCTTGTGTTTTCCTGATAAATCTACCTCCTTACATGCATATTTCATATTTCTAACGTCTGGCCTTATACGCCCATATATTAGGATGCCGCCCGGGCTCTTCGAGAGGCTATCCATCTTGCTCCACAGAACTCAGAGGTTCGTGCTGCATTTCAACACATTCAGGAAACCCAAGAATCTGGCTCCAAGATCCCAGAGCTTTGCCGGAAACTATTAGAAGATGGGAATGTCGAATCCGGCACCGAAGCCATAAAGATAGTGCAAAGTGGAGGGAGTCTGAATGCAGACCAGGCAAAGGCAATTGTCCTTGCAGTTCTTCAGTATGAAGGACAAGGGAATATCAAGACGTTGGCAGGAAAGTTGCTTAGTGCCGTGGTTGGCCATAATACAGATGGAAAGACTTTACTTGCAGCTATGGTCGCCGACAAAGGAACGAGAGAAAATACCTTCAAAAATGTGCTAGAACTTGGTGCCGAGGCTGCGGAGTCTCTTACGTCGGCTGTCCTGGACGCAAAAATCTGGAAAGGTGAACAACAGGACGCTGTTGAGAGGGCATGGTTCCGATATCTCCTCGGCCAATTGTCCCAATCCCAACAGGAAGAGTCGTCTATCCGACCAATTTCGCGGATGCTGGCTGCGGATGCCCAAAAGTTACAATCTTTGGTTGGAAAACATGAGTTCATCGATTTTATCACCCTTATTACAAACGGATCAAAGGAAGACACTAGAACAGGAGCTTTATTGGCGGCAGCCAAATATCTCGAGTCGATTGAGTCCGAGTTATCCTTACAGCTTCTTGGCGACTTTTTGACAACAAGATTGGCCTCCGGTGACGACGAGGAGATGGCTCTCGCATTCAATGTCGCAGCAGCATTATTTCCAGTTGCGACGAACAGTTTGTCGAATTTATTCCATACCGATGGTTTTGTTCAGAACTTAGTACCATCTTTACAGGGTCGGCCCCAAGCGGTTGAGCTAGCTGCCGTAAACCTAATGTCTGCAGCTTGCATCGATAAAACTTGCAGAGATGCCGTATCGAAGAACTGCGAGGACTACCTCAATGCAATGGCTGCCAGCAAAAGCGATGCTGGTACGGCTGCATCCCTCGCTCTTGCAAAGCTATCAGGGGATATTCCGGCACCTCCTCCCGGCCAAAAGGAGCCGGTAAGAGCACCAAAGTCAGATAAAGAGATTGAAGAGTTGGCATCGACATTCAAGAGTCTACTATCGTCCTCTTCTGATGCCTCAAAGCAACAATCTGTGGAGGGCCTAGCATATACTTCACTCACACCCTCCGTAAAGGAAACTCTTGCAGCCGACTCCTCAACCATCAAGTCTCTCCTTAGCCTTCTAAATCCTAGTACGAGTACATCGATCGTGTTCGGCGTCCTCACAACGATTGATAATCTCACTCACTATACTAAACCCCTAACAGAAGAACAACTGAAAATGGCGCAGCTGAAAAACTATGCTAATGCCACACCGTCGTCGAGAACTCCAGGGGAAATACCCAAGTTGGATCAGGACCCCTATGTTAACAAACGCTGTCAATCACTCCTTGCTGCAGGCGTTGTGCCTGCTTTAGTAAGACTTACTAAGAAAACATCCCCACAAGCTACAGCATTAACTTCGTCTATTATCCTATCTCTCTCCAAGGTCAGTGCCCATCGTGGAATAATGGCTCAACAAGGTGCCGTTAAACTCCTACTTCAAATATACTCCTCGCTCCCAGCGATATCCACTTCATCATCAGAAGATCCCGAATCAACATCCTCGGAAAGCCAACCAGAGTCTACTATACATACAATCACAGCACACGCTCTCTCCCGGCTCCTTATTTCTGTGAACCCATCGTTAGCATTCAGCGCTTCGGTCCCCATAAACTCGTCCCTCCCACCACTTCTAAATCTCATTAAATCCATCCACAATTCCACTGCCGACTCGAGGGATCTATTACCGCTCTTTGAAGCCCTCTTAGCCCTCACAAACCTAGCCTCTACAACGGATTCTATTCGTTCAGTTATCGTTAAAAAGGAGTTCACAATCATAGAAGAGCTATTATTACACGCTAATGACATGATTCAACGTGCTGCGGTGGAGTTAGTATGTAACCTGATGGTTGCACCGGAGACTGTTAGTTTATTCGTTGAGGGACCGAGGAGTGGGAATCGACTCCAAATGTTGTTAGCGATTGCACAGGCAGACGACGTACCAAGTCGTTTGGCGGCTGGTGGAGCGTTAGCAATGTTAACGGAGTGGGATGCAGGGGTAAAAAAGATTTTAGAGAGAGAAGGCGGGGTTCAGAGAGTACTCGAAATATGTGAGGACGAGGATGACGGCGTTGTGTTCCGAGGGGTTGTGGTGATGAGAAATTTGGTTATCGTGGGAGGCGAGGATGGTGTAAAGAAGGCGAAGGAGGAAGGTGGTGTAGATATTTTGAAAAGGATACTGGAGGAGGCTGTGGTGGCGGAGGAGAAGAATGGGGATATGATATCTGCTTTAGTGGAGGTTCTGAAGGCTTTAGTGAAGTAAGGAGCTCAGAAATGGTTGTGAAAAATAATCGTGCGAATCCTGGAAATCTTCAAAAAGGTCATGCCTCTGAGATTGAATGACGACCTGTAGTTGTCCCGGTACCACCTAGGCCAGACAAATAACTTATATGACCCACGCTTTCAAATTTTAACACGAAACTCGATAGGCGGAATGGGTAAGATAGATATACATAGGTTACATACTAGTCTTATGCCTCACACCGGCTTGGTTACAAACCTACATGCCAATATTTGGTATTAGTGTTCTCTGTCGGGAGCCTCCTTTTTATATTTAAATAGTACATCAGTCGACTAGAGAAGCTAGTAATATTAGTTGTCGCAAGGAACGGCTCAGCTCGCGTGTACTCAAGTGCGAAAACACTGATAAAGAACACCAAATATTAGTTTTCCATGGTCTCGTAAACCAGACAACACGAAGTCCACGTTTTCCACCATATATATCGCGAAGTCTGGTTCGAGACAACATATATATCGATTTAAAGACTCGAAACCCCAGTTTCTATGCGTCTCAGCCTTTTTGGGCAACCCTTTAGCCCAAGGAACTCGGCAGCTATGTGTCTGCCTTTATGTATTTTAACCCCGTTAGCTCACTCTCAGGGATATACGCTCCAGCCGCCCCTTCCAATACTCTTCTATTATGTCCGTGCTTATGTTAATGTCCATCCCGTTGTTTGAACCTCTTCTTTTTGCCTTTCTCTTTCATTTTCGAGATGCATAAGCTGTTTATATGTGGTGAACACCGTGGCTGCGTCTATCAAAACCTTGAGGTTGTGTTCGTTTGTAACTTCGGTTTTACCATGTTGGCGAGCAGAGATACCGGAGAAGGGGAGGAGGGAAGGGGGGTTATTCGTGGTGTAACCGAGCCGCTGGCCTAGAGCGATAAACTTGGGTTTTGGGGACCTTGACCACGGACGGAACGAGGTGTGGGATGCGCTTAGAACAAGATAGAGGCTCTGAGGAGGAATCAATGACTAATAATATTCTTAGGGTCTCCTTATTCTTTCTATTATCTTTTAGATTAATTGATGAGCGAAAGATGTTCAACTTGACCTGATATGCTAGGAATGGTCCTCGACCAATATCTTAAACTAAGCCCCGTTCCAAGACCACCATTTGGGCTCGCAACACCCTCACTGATCGTAGGTGTCATAGCGATTAAAGCAGAAAAGGAATGAGAAGGAATGGTATGACACTCGGAAAGCTTGTTTATTTGTCCATAGTTAGAAAGCTTGGAAATGGGAAACCTGCAGAAAAGCGACACATAGATCAACGTTTCAATCGTAACATCATGCATGGTGCATAGAGAGGGTCCGAGAGAAGATAACGGAGTCTCCGGTTGGTGGGATAGACGATAGTGTCGGATGATGTATATTATAATAGGCAAGGGTACATCGATATATCGAGTGCAATGTTATTGAAAAGGTTGACTCTGGTTTGGATATCCCTTGAAAGAAGAGGCAATTTGATAAGATTGTGTTGAGCTGTTGCGTTTTAGGCCGCACTGCCACATGATGAATACTAGCCACACACACCCGCCACCTTTATTCCAGGATCGTGATAGAAGCGCGCCAAGCCTTGACTTTTAGCTGTGTCGAATCTCGAAACTCTCCAAACCTGCGCTCGCCCTTCTTCCTCACGCTCCAAGTCTCCAATCAAAGCTCCTCTCTCCAACCTAAATCAACCCGGCCAGAATCATGTCTCGTTCAGCCGCTACCTCTTCGACCGGCCCAACAGGCGATGCAATTCTTCTCTCCGAAACCTTCTCCATCAACTCCATCGATTCCCAAAAATATGACCGCGTCTCCCGTATAACAGGGTCCAATCCAGATGTCAAATTCCACCTCGACATCGCCCACGATCTATACCCCATGCAACCCGGCGAAACGATCGAATTGGTACTCGCATCTACTCTGAAGCTCGATGGGAGCAGTGATATTGGCGAAGCGAAGCAAGGTTGGAGGGATATAGATGAGATGCCGACCTTAGCGGATGCATATGAGTATGTTTGTTATGGAAAGATCTATCGGTTTGAAGAGGCCGGTGTGGATTCGATGTAAGATCTCTTCTCTTATTGGTTTCCCTTGTTTTGTGCCTATGGCTGGGAAGATGGTGGCTGATCAACTGGTGCGTGGGATATAGAAAAGCGTATATTTCGTTTGGAGGGCTGTTGCTCTACCTTGAAGGATCGGCGAAGAAGCTGACGACTTTGAAGCATGAATATGTATACCTCCTTGTTAAGAAGGTTTGAGGTTGCGGTATCTTATGTGATGGCGGTGGGTCGTTATTTGGCTTCGACCGTCAAGCTTGAGATGAATCAAGATATGGAAGCGATTTGGTCTTTTTTTCATATAGAGGAGTTCATACGGCGCATTAAAATTGTCATTTTTCTCATTTCATGAAACCGTCCCGCTATAACAAAAAAAATATAAAAAAATAACTACTATGTATTATACATAAATATCAGGTCCGTCGAACGCGTCATACGTTAGTAATAGTCTATCTGGTTGGGAACTCCAATCTTCGATGTAATCGAGTATAGATCTCCAGGTAGTTCGGCTCGTTCTCTGCCGTCAGAACACCATGTCTGATGAAGAAATCCAGTAACACTGCCGCACAATTGGGCTTGAACTTTCCATCCCCAAGATTCTTAATAACCTCATTGACATCCATAAGCATGTGCTCAGCAACCTCTCCATCAAACGGCTTAGGTACCGGACCACCTTCACTAGGCTCTTTGACAATCATATCGTAACAGTACTCGACCTCGGGCTGTAGGAGCCCTGCTTCACCACCGGCTTCTTTGTGTCTGACGTAGAAATACGAGACGAAACCAACAGCTTTCGCGTGGGTACGGACGTAGTCTTCTTCTAATGAAGCCTCTTCGCCGGCTTCTTTGACGATACATTCCCAGGGGGTTTGACCATCACCCATACCGCCAGCAACGGTATTGTCAAGCATACTTGGATATGTGGCCTTGCCTGCTGCACGACGGGGCACCCAGATCCGGAGTGGGGTAGTGGGGGTAGCGGGGATGTAGACGGTCATGTGGGAACCGTATGCAACCACACCGAAACTATATCACCATTCTATTAGTTTTTTGATCTATTCCTGGTATTATATTCATATATAGACCTACAGAGGATGGGCTGAACGTTCCATATAAAAACATGGGACGCCTTGTGGTGCATAGACGGTGTACCTCTCATCTCTCCAACCTATACGTGTGATTCTTTAGTCTCAAATCATCACCTGTATATATTTCAGTGGCAAAGTATGTATCATACCGGAAAGAATCTCAAATCTCTTTGCGTCTCGCCATCTTCTGGTAGTTTCATCGATATTCTTTGTTCTCTCTTCGACGGTCTCTCCTAGGAGTCTTACGACACCAGGCTTGATCTCCCACCAATCGCCGGACAAAGCCACATCTTTCAGTGCTTCCAGTACCATGGGGATGATATACCCGATTGTGTGTGAAAGATACATGAATCGCGCATGGTCGGCTGTTTTTTCGGCAAAGACTACGGGGTGAGTAGCAGCATTTGGGAAGCTATATAGCCCGTTATTAGAATATATCGCAGGTATGTACGGTACCTACCTGCCTAGATACCTATAGGATATATGAACTTACCCGTCGACCCGATTTACGAGGTCAAGATTTGAAAGCTTCGGAGCCATGATAGGAAATTATTCACAGGCTGAATTCTGAATCTGGACCGGATAATAAGTTTTAATATAATATGCCGCAGCGGTTTATGTTGTAATTGTATTATATTGCAGTGTATTGTAGTGAACTGGGCTGGATAGAGACTAGAACCCTCCACCGGTATTTATAAACCCCCGCCAGCGCCAGATTACGACTGAACCACTCTCCGCCATTTGACGTCTAGAACGTCGATATCGTCGAAACAATGGCTATCTAGACTAGCATCTCCAGAGCTAGACCAGCGAATCAACCTTACGAAGTCGAATGACCGCTTGCCCAAACCAAAATGCTGTGCAAAAAAACGCAAATGCCGCGCCGCCTGCCTGCGTTCTTGGCCCATTCCTGGTGGGTCCCATCGGTTCATCCCTTCGCCCGCGTTGGGTTCCGCAGATGACCTCACCGCCAGGTCCACCCTAATCCTTCACCCCTCCGAGATGGAACAAACCCCGCTACGGTGAACTGTTCTTAATCCTTTGTTCAACCTCATTGCGATAGCTTTCGATCAATTGGCCAATCGCTTCAAACGCAGAAAGAATTCTAACAAGCTGGCTAGCTTGCTCACTGGTTACTCAAGGACTCAAAACACCTCAGCCCGTCCACGTATATCAAACTATACATTCTGGGACCGAAAAAAGATGTCCGCGACAAAGGAGCTAACAGTTGGCCTGCTGATCGTCTCCGACACCGCTGCTGCAGACCATGCCACCGACCGGGCTATAGATACTCTAACCGCTGTGATAGCCGAAGCAAACGCCCAAATTCACAATAATGCCTACGAATGGCTTATTGAGGAACGAAGAATCATTCCAGATGATACGGAAAAAATTCAAGAGAAAATCAAGGATTGGTGTGATAACAAGGCGTTAAGTTTGATTCTTACGACTGGAGGGACCGGATTTGCTAAACGGGATGTCACGCCAGAGGTCCGTTGACCTTTTTTTCCCTCCTTCTGCTCTATCCCTTTCTGTCTGTTCATTATTCTTGTTATTATGATTATTGGGGACGGAAGAGATGCTTGTAATCCTATTAGAGGATGTGAGGAACTGAAATGCCGTGGTGGCACAGGCCGTTAGTGAATTGTTGGATAAAACGGCAAGCGGATTAGTGTAAGTCTAGTTCGATCGAATATTTTCAAGCCAAGAAGCGTCTATGAGAATTTCAGCTAAGGAATTTTTGGAAATTTGGGGCACAGACATGGGATGCTCGCTGCCTCTTTGAAAATTACGCCTTGTGAGATCCTCGTCCCCGTCCCAAAGGGTATACAAAGCGCTCTATGAAAAGAACCACTAACGCAGGCATAACCGCACTAGTCGCAATAATGTCCCGCCCGGTCGCCGGCGTACGTGGCGACACTGTGGTAATAACACTGCCCGGATCGCCCAAAGGTGCAAGAGAGAATCTCGAGTCCGTTATCAAGCTCCTTCCGCACGCATGTATCCAAGCTGCAGGTGGAGATTCTCGCGTTCTCCATTCAGGAGGAATTAAAAAGCTCGAGAAGGAAGCTGGAGTAGCTCCTTCTGGTGAAACCCATGGTCACCATTCACATTTATATGAGAGTGGAGGGTTAGCGTCAGACGATGCTGTCGGGATGACTAGCGGATGCGGGCACCATCATGGGGGTGGTGGACATCATGCACCTACGCCACGAACCCAGCAAGTTGGAGAACTTAGGTCCAATGATTTGTCTGGAGATGTTGCTAGACGGCACAGAAGCTCTCCATATCCAATGATTTCAGTCAAAGAAGCGCATAAACTTGTGCTTGAGAACATCCCTGCCCCAGAAATCGTGAAAAGAAAGGTGGATGCAACCCTAGTTGGGTATATACTCGCGGAGGAAGTCAGGGCGAAGGAATCTGTTCCCGCGTTTAGAGCTAGCATCGTCGATGGGTATGCTGTCGTACATACCGACGGTGTGGGGATTTATCCTGTCGTTGGAGTTTCACATGCTGCACCGGGTGAACTCAAGCCTTTGGAGGCAGGGCAAATTGCGAGGATTACTACTGGTGCTCCTTTACCGCCCGGTGCTACTGCAGTGGTAATGGTCGAAGACACGAGGATTGCAAAAACGACCGACGATGGAACTGAAGAGCTAGAGATTGAGATCTTAGCTAGCGGGCTGGCCGAATTGGAAAACGTTAGGGAGGTTGGGAGTGATATGAAGACCGGTGATTTGCTCTTGAGTAAGGGGGCTGAGATCACAGCTGTCGGTGGGGAGATAGGATTGCTGGCTAGCGTTGGAATTGTGGAAGTTGAAGTCTACAAAAAACCTGTCGTCGGTGTGTTATCGACAGGTGATGAGATTGTACAGCATGATAGGGATAAGGATCTCAGTATTGGAGAAGTGAGGGATAGTAACCGACCGACGTTATTGGCAGCGATAACTGCTCGACGCTTTGAAGCCGTAGACTTGGGGATCGCGAAGGATCAGTAAGTCCTGCATTACCACCACCATATAAGTGACAAAGACTAACAATTTTGATAATTAGGCCAGGGACGCTAGAAGATGTTCTCAGGGATGCGCTTTCAAAGGTAGATGTGATTATCACCACAGGCGGCGTCAGCATGGGTGAAAAAGACCTTTTGAAACCAACTATCGAGCGGACATTTAATGGAACTATCCATTTTGGCAGAGTGGCAATGAAACCCGGAAAACCGACAACATTCGCCACAATCTCCACCAAAGACAACGTATCAAGACCGATCTTCTCACTACCAGGAAACCCAGCCTCCGCAACTGTCACATTCCACCTATTTGTCCTTCCCGCGTTACGACAACTATCGGGGTTCATCGGTGAGGATATTCACCTTGCGAAGGCACTTGTAACCGTCGAGGAAGACTTGGTATTGGATCCTCGGCCGGAGTATCATCGCGCTGCTGTAAGGGTAGATAGGTCTGGAGGCTTAGTGGCAAGGAGCACCGGTGGGCAGAGGAGCAGTCGGATTGGAAGTATGGAGGCGGCGAACGCCCTACTTTGTTTACCAGGACTAAGTGAAGTTGGAGATAAGAGAACTAGGATTCCGCGAGGAGATAAAGTCGAGGCTTTGATTATTGGGGAGTTGAAGGTTTTGGATGCTTAGAATAGAAATGGGGGCCTTGAATGCAGGCGTTTTAGATGGACAATAGATAATTTGTGGTAATATTTTGGTGGTTTATAGTTTTCGTTATGAAGATGGGGATGGTACGTCACCGGAGATAAGTTGATAGAAGTCGTTTTTAGAATGGAGAGGAAACGTATGAACGTTCTTTTGATTCTTTGTCGAATTCACTGAGAACGAGACCAGTCTGACTCGAGATTCAGGTTTGATCATAGGGAGTATTCGATATTTCACGTAGCACTTCATCGACAGCCTCGCAGCCTTCGTCCACAGGCTTTATACGCTGTCAGTACGCATATGGACAACATAAGTATATGTACTAGAACTAGCAGAGATAAATAGAAAAGAATCTTACAAGGCTTCCGTATCGCGATCGATCGATCGATCTACCGCTCCGTGTAGTTTGCAAATTTGTGTGTGTGAATAACTCTTCTTCTACTCCAGCTAGTTCCGCAATCCGAAGAGAGGACAGCAATACTCTGCCTCGTAAATAAGACAACCAATACCCATATCTTGCTCAATATTACAATAGCAGACGCTAGAGGCACCTAAGACTAGTCTATTGGGACCGGTATTAACTTATATAACCTGATGCCTCCTGGTAGATATAATTCCAGTTCCCGCACTCATAGTCTCTCGGCGTCAATCGATCCGCACGTCCATGTTTCAAGTTCCCATCAATATTGTCTGCTGATAAAATCCAAATCCCATTAGATCTAGGCTGTATGGCTTCACAACGTAATATTGTACTACTAAGTAGCCTAGCTATCGTCCATGATCACTTTGCTCGCAAGTTTGAAGCTTCGAACTTAAATAGAAACGCCCTGATGTCTACTGGACTGATACTAAGAGGCTCTCCAATGCGAGACTACTATAGAACTCGATGTCAGTATTCTATATAAATATACCTGCCAAAGGCTGGTTTTTCAGTATAACTAACGATATATTGAACACATATGATCATCTACGGCGGCTGCCCCCTAGGCTCACGTAAGCGTATTTAGTATAGCATCTATATCCTATGATCGCGGTTCGGGGGGGTTGCTGGCAGGCTGGTGAGAGAATATTATCAGTAAACATAGATATGTTTTGTGCTATAGCTATAACCTACAGCTGTGCCGACAAATGGGGTGATATTACTATGGCAGAACTACAGTATCAATGCAATTAATCGTAATACTACTGAAATTAACCCGTATTTTAATTCTCAATACGCATTAAAACCATATTCAGAGGTATATTTATATGCTTAGTATTTCACTAGTATTCAAAATACACCCCCTTCCGGCAGAGTAGTACTACGTGCCAACATGTATTTTGCTCTTTAACTGGGAGACTAGATATCTAGATGATCATGAGTCTTTGGCTGGCGGCTTCGGATTAGGCGAATGCAGCGTAGGTTAAATTTAGTTTGGGCCCTAGCAAGTCGAGCGCCTGGACTCGAGGCTACTAGCAAGAATTGAGAAAACCTTAGATATATACATATACCGAGACATTGAGTCTTACGTGGCTTAGTAATGCGTAGCTGGAGATAGCGTACCTGGGCCGTCTAGACTTTCACGCTCTAGTTGGGCATACACATGCACCTGTTGCCTCCTAACGACAATTACAGGGCGTAGTGCGAGCCACGATATATCGATATTATGAATTTTAGGCGATAAATCAAAATTTCCGTATCAATGGAAGTCGATCTTGATATAGACGTACGTATTTATAGTTAACTATTCATTATCGGAAGGTATATTATATATATAACTTAAACGTGGAACGCCAGCGCTTCGAATGCCTAGCACAAAAACTGATGTAGATGTTTGAGTAAGGATATTAATTGCTCTTGACAAGTCTCCAGTCTATGAACGTAAAATTTTGAAGTCAGCGCCGCTGCTATGAAAGGAAATATATTGATCACGAAAGAGGGGGGTACTTGTGGCTTACATAACGAACATGTAGATCCTCCTGGCACCGTTCCACTCCCAATTGTGCATTCATCGTTGAGATCTACTGAACTATAGTTTCAAGCTCCTGGTTAGCTAGGCTAGGCGATGTATGGGAATATAAAATGGCCTGAGGCGGGTATTTTCTGGAAGAATATACATACATAATATACCTCATCCGCCCAGTTTCCTCAAATAGTAATTGAACCAATCCCGTGAACTCGCATCCAAAAACCGTTGGTACAGTAGATTTCCTGAAATCCCACGCAGGAACATTGGTAACAGCTTGAGGTGCGAAAGTCGCTGAGGCAGCGTATCTCTCGGCTTGAATAGTTACCGTCGTCGAGGGGTTCGTTACCACTACTTGACTGCCCGTTTGCGCCCATGTCGCACCATACCCCGAATCGACATTGCCGCGGACCCAAGGTTCGACCACTGTGGATACTGGGTGCAGAGCATTGAAGAAAGTGCACAGATTGCCAGAAGTTGAGTATTTGCTGAATGTAATTGTCCAGAAGCCAGTTTCTATTGAGAAGCGGTTCGCCTCGGTAGGAGCAGGCCCATCGGGAGGTGTAGTGGTGATGGAGGTATCGGTCGGCGTGGAACGGGAAGATGTCGTGCCGGTGGGATCATTAAAGCGGTCGGAGGTGTTATCCGGTCGATTATCCGTAGTTCTACTCGGTAGACCCGCACTCGCGCTCTCAGTTACTGTTACTGTTCTCCCCCCGCTGGTCCCGTTGGCCTCGTTGGCCCCGTTGGCGGCGCTGGCGGCGCTGTTGTTATTGTTTTTACTAAGAGCGACCCCTAATCCAGCACTCAACCCCGCAACTATGGCGACTATAGCAGCTGCGAGAATGACAAAGAATACTCGTCTTCGCACACCGCATATTGTTTTGATGGGTTGTAAAAGGGTGGGATCGTAGGCGATGCCGCCCATTCCTGAGGGTTTTCCGACATCATTTGGGAAACCGCTTGGCAGGGGTTGCGGTTGAGGGTTGTGCGCGGGTTGCATTGCTAATTAACTATAGAGCCTCATGGGTCTCTTGGATATGTCGTCGCGAATGAGAGCGTTGACCAACGGCGCGACGGGATCGGATCTGCAGAATGGGGGTTTTTTTTTTTTTTTTTTGAAGATTTAAATCTTGAAATCGATTTAATCTACGGATACCATCGCCTGATATCTATTATAAATATGTCTCGCTGAGAGCTGTGGGTTCATAATGTTATTTGCTGCGCCACTCGTCTAAGTCTTGGTTTCGATTTTGCAGGGAGTACCATCGATATTGTTGGCGCCCAGAACCAATCGGGTTTCGGGTTATGCGAAAAGCGAAGGATTGAAAGGATTGTGGGACAAGGAGGCTCGGGCCCGGGAGCGGTATTAGGTACCGAGTACTCCGTATACTACGATGTATCAACCAATTCATTGAGTGCTAGCCCATAACGCTAGCAAAGTTGTACTTATCTTATACATAAGGCTGTAGCTTTCAAGGTGCAAGTGATTTTCTATAATCTATTTTAGTTTTTTTGATGATGCGGTCTGCACTAGTGTCTACGAAGCTATAGGAATATCTGTGGCTTGGCAAAATCCTTATGGACCGGGCCAAGACCACGACACCGAGTGATAATATAGAAATAGATGTTATACAAAATCTGATGCTTAAAATCCGGTAGAAACTATTGTCTGGCATGGGAACATAACGTGATATTTAAGTTTATCTATCTGCATCTCTAAGTTAAGGGTTGAAGTTGGCGGGGAGGAACGTAGCTAGATGCCACGACTATATTTATATTTTGGTTTTGAATTTTGTAAATATATATTGTAATAATCATAGATGCACCGAAGCTATGATATCGTGATCTTAATTCGATTAATTCCATCAAATCTGGGCTTTTTTTGAAATACAAAAGGCTTATGACTTCGAACTTATCTCAGCAGTGTCTTGTAATGTGTTGGCAGAGTTGCAGTTCCGTTTCAGTCGTTTCGGAGAGTGTCACGTGATAAATGGGCTGACAATGCGTTGCCGTGTTGCGTGGTTGATATGGTTTGACTGCACAACCTTCCTGCCATGGCAATCCGATGTCTTAGCCCGCTTCCAAGTCGAAACCACCAAAATTTCTTGCGCGGCTCTTCTTCTTCGTATCGACTGCAGCTATCCATAACTATCACCATCCAACTCACTAACCTCATCGACCTCCTTTCCTTGCGGCCCTCGATAATCTTGCCGAAGTACCTATTCTGTATATTACTTGTAGTATCTTCGAATAAAGATACTTCATTGCCCTTTCCTATCTACCCGCTTCGATCATCAATATTTTACGATAAGCAGTTTTCGACGTCACTTGCGCAAGTTGATATCAAAGTTGCACCACTCACTTCGACCTCATCTCAACCAACCCTCAACGGCCACAACTCTATTCTTCTCCCGTTATGCAAACTTCCCAAATCATCACTGCCAGCGCGGTTACTGCCGTTGCTTTAACTTTAGGTACGTTAATCATCCTGTCTCCGTTCACCCGAACCCAAAATGATTATCTTTTAGAGACACCCCACTAACATTGAATGATGTGGTAAACTAGCCTACGCTTTGTATTTCGACCACCGCCGCCGCCATGATGCTGATTTCCGAAAATCCCTAGCTCGTGAACGTCGCAAGCATGCCCGCGCCCAGAAAGCAGAAGTAGAAGCCGAAGTCGAGAATCAGAAGTCACAACTACGTTCCGCTGTTATGGCAGCAAATGAAGAAGGATACCCCGAAGGTGTAGAGGAGAGGGAAGCTTACTTTATGAACGAAGTTGCTATGGGAGAGTCATTGCTGGCTATGGGTGAAGCTAAGGCTGTGGAAGCTGCACTTTGCTTTTATAAGGCTTTGAAGGTCTACCCGGATCCTCCAAACCTGATTGGGATTTATGAGAAGACTGTACCAAAAGTATTTTTCTTCTTTTACC